>CM023618.1:4762161-5394661 GCA_013358685.1 Antennarius maculatus | reverse complement strand
CGCATTGATGAAGCTGAGCAAGCCCCTCCGCTTTCTAAAATAACTTGAACCTCTGATTAAGGACAAAGGGTAAGACATCGCTGCCACTCCTACAACATTTTGAAAAATTATGAGATGACTATAAGGATGTCTGTTTAAAATGTGACAAATCATTTGCTGTTTTATTAACAGTGCATTTCATCGTTATTTTGTTAGATACCGTGAATCCACCCATTCAGTGGCTCTCAGTATGACAAATGACAAATTGTTTACAGGTATTTTGTCAGTTTTCAATTTAAAATGATGGGGTATCTGTTTTCTTCACTGATCTGCTGTATATTCTGATCATCACTGAGTATCAAGTGTTAATATTAGAGAAAACACTCCATCGGAGCACAAGCGTTCAATAAGGTGAATCTTGTTAGAAAATCTAACACAGGTCATAATGAAGGAAAGGAGATAGATGAATGTACATGGACAAACATCTTCCAGAAGGATGAGTCAAAAAAATTAAAGAATTGAAAGAAAAAAAATACAAAAAAGTATTTTTAAAAAGTAGAAAGCATTGGATTGTATTTATCAGCTACCATTGTAACCCAGCATTCCAAGCAAAGCCAAGCAGCTACCCATCAGCTAGTTGAAATGTGACATTCAGGGCAGAGGTACCGGTAAGCTTTGTCAGGTCAGTTAATCTGAAATATAAAAACATCTAACACCATGCTCAATCACATGCCTCCACTCTGTGTAGCTATTAGTCTCTGAATATAAAGGTGCATGCTAAGCAGTAAGAATGACACGAGAGAACACTGAGCTAACATTATGCAAATTCCTGTTTTCTTCCTCCCCTTGATGGACCACCTTGAATCCAATGCTAGATAAACTACCAGCTCTGACCTAAACTCAAACTACACACAGGTTTCCTCTGATGACACATCCAGTGTGTTGTACAGCATCGGTTTTTTTGGGGTTTTTTTTGTCAATTACTAATGTTGGTCTCCATCATCACTCGTCACCCACTGTGATGAAGGAGTAACGCGGCGTACTCACAGTAGTAAATAATTATTGGATACTCCCTTTAAAGGTGGATTCAATCCCTCCCCCCGCACCAAAACAACAAAATACCACCCCTCCCCACTCATAAATAAAGAACAGCCATTAACATCATGCGAATAGAGATTTATTTATTTCAACAGAAAGATAAGACACTAAATTAATAGTACTAGGAAATAGTAAAAGGTTCGGTTCATTCCAAAAACAAATGGCATCATGTTGGTACATTTGAGCAATGTATAAAAATGAAATAAAAAAACATATTAATCATACTTGAGGAAAAACTTTGAAATATTCATGATCTTACTTTAGAGTCACAAGTGGAGTAATGATTTATCTTATAGTCCCAGTTCCTTGTGAATTCACTGGATTTGTTCCTGCAAACTCTGGTAGCAAAGTGCAGAACACACACTTCATTTATACATCATCCAACAACCGAGGGCTGTGAAACCACTCAGGGTTTGATTCTTTATTAAATAATTTATCTTCCAGAAAACAAGGGGAAAAAAAGAAAGAAAAAAATATATATATATACAGTATATATATATATATATATATATATATATATATATATATATATATATATATATATATATATATATATATATATATAAATGTTTGTTTGTTTGTTTGTTTATTTAAATAAATGTCTGACCTCTGATGCTTTACCATCATTTGCATACAGTAAGCATCCAAACTGAGAAATAAAGGTTGAATTTATATTTTAAATATTGTGCACTATTATTATATATAACCAGATGATTCCTTCAATAAAATTAGATATACTGATCTCTACACCGTCTTCTTCTTACCGACAATCAGATGTCAAAGATGCTAAAATTTTGCATTTTGACAGTTTTCAGAGGTCAGGCCTAAAGCTGCAGTACTTTTGCATTAAGTAGGAGTACGTTTGTGTCATGTTCCTCTCTTACAATGAGGCAGCTGAAGGAATAAAAAACTCTTTTTAGGCTATTAGTAGATTTAGAGTTAATTTGTTAATTTGCTATCTGCAGAATTTTGAAATCGTTGGATCGTAAAATTAAAGCACATCGATCGTAAATGTCATTAGAGACTATTCCCGTGCTGTGCCACATGGAATGGAATCCTTGAAAGATGTAGTAACATTAACCATGGGGGGTGGAGATTATGAAATAACTATTCAGTGACATCCGATTAAAAGTGGATGCGTAGTGTTTATAGTGTGACATGTGGACATGAATGTGCATGTTATTATTTTTATGAATTCAACATGACCCATTTGTTGCAGGTGACAGATGGTGAAGATGGTTTTCTTTAGGAGGAGGGGTGTCTGCACGTATGATAGTGAAACGATAAGCGTGACGGGGTCAGTAAATCAAAAAGAGCCCATGCGGTTGCTGCTGTGTTTCTTTCCATAACAGTTTGTCATCTGATAAAGGAGCAGAGGAGTCACTGATGGAGACTGTAAACACTAAAGTTTCCAGAGCACGAGTGAAAGGCCAAAGGCGTCCCTTATCTCCCCAAAGGGCCTCACAGTTCCAGATCACATTTATAGCTTTTCTTTCATCTTGTAGTGAAAGACTCAAGATAGAGAAGACTAGACGCACACATGGAAATACAAACAGGAGGTAACCAAGACAGCCAGAGTCATCAGAGCTCTGCTACATTCTTCATTCACTCCGTCGCCACAGGGCTCCGTGTTTGTGATCGCGTTTAATCTGGACTCTCCTGGGACACTGAAGGACAGACCAGCTCTGTAATACTGTTGAGCCAGCATGTCTCACTTTGGCATAAGCACATTTTCTGACGTGTTCAGACCACTGTTGAAAAACAACAAACTCCCATGAGGGTCCCCCCAACAACAACTGTGCAACAGCGCTCATTTTTGCGAGTGTGTGTGTATGTGTGTGTGTGTATGTGTGTGTGTGTGTGTGTGTGTGTGTGTGTGTGTGTGTGTGTGTGTGTGTGTGCGTGTGTGTGTGTGTGTTTACATGTGTTCTTGTTGATGCAGGTGTTAGCCTGGCCTTTTCCAGAGGCTAATGGAAAAGCCCATTAACACCACAACAACCCTAATAGTATTGTAAATTCTGGATCTGCCGCTGCGATGATAACTCCGCTAAATAATTCAGCAGCTGCTCAGAAAATCGCCAACGCAGTTTTCGAAAAGAATGTCTGCCATCGTCGACGATGTGATGAGCCACATGGCGTTCACATGGGGTGCACTATATGTGGTTCAATATGCACGGCTCTACTCAGCAATTCACTGGTCACTAAATCATATAATAGTGAGTAACCCTTTATCAACGGGAATTTTTTTTTTTTTTTAGCATTGCTGCACTTGAGGGTTAGTAGCTTTAGCCAGTTAGCTACAGTTCCGCTTCAGCATACATAAAGGCTCTTTCATCCTTCGTAATTGAGCTTCTTTTTAGCGAGAACATATATGTTAATGGTGCTTGAGTTAAGTGATGACTTTAGTTTGCATGCAAATGAGGCATCAGCAACGGTGAGAGGTTCCTGCATTCAGCGTGTAATATTAACTGAGGCAATTTAGCATGAACGCCAGTAAAAGGTTATTTACTAAGGATGATGTGCTGTTATAGATTTGTCTGCCGTGTAAATTAGAATGTAAGTTACGGTGTAGTCTTTTAAACACAGTCTGTGCATATGTGCAGTGAGCCAAGAAACCAAGAGCTCTCCCCCAACCTTCTTAACGTCAGAGTGACATTAAGACAGATGGCAGTGTCACGGATAATCAAATGTGTATTTCTTCTCAACATATAGTTTAATAATCATTAGTTGGTAATTTACATTATGATGTGACAAGACCATAAAAGCTAAGGAAAGTGCTGCCATCACTTTAGCTCATCACATCGATAAAGTGGTGCAGTCTTAGATGAGGTATCGCAGGCTGCTAAATTTGTTCTCATGCTACGATCGTCTCATGTTCGACCAGCCATGTGTGTCTCGATTTTGTCTGATTAACAGGGAAAAAGGAAAAGTTGTGTTGTTCATGAAAAATGCAATTCTTAGTACAAGTCTTCACAGTCTTGGCTGCAAATGTTCACACAACACCCACAATCCTCCTCTCACACTCAGAAACCGTACCTAATCACTATTCCTCATTGCTGTGAGGAGTGGATTGTAGAGAGTGTGCCGTCTTTCTCTATGGTTTAATGTCGCAAACAAGTGCTTTATGTTTATCCAGAGACTCAGACTCCCTGTTTGAATGGCCTCGTGTCGAAGAACAGATGCTTTTCGCAAGATAAATGTCTTCAGAGAATAACAAATTCATGCAAAAGTGTTGCCGCTCCATTTTCTACACATATTGATCAACTATTTGATTTATGTTTATGGCAATCAAGATGTCAGAGCCATGTTGCTATGTGATGGGAATCTCATACAGTGTGTTTCATGATCTCGTCTTCCTCCTCCATCTGGCAGCTCAGCCTCCATTTGTATGGATGGTTTCTATGGTTCCCTTTTTTTGTCTGACTTCCATACACACCACGTCCCATCTTCATTCTCAGTGTGTAGCTCTAGACGTGGACAGTCCATGAATGCCAACCATCTGATCCTGCTAACCATCCAGAAGGACCAGACAGACCCTCTTTTGCCGTCTGCTAGACATTTGACCACAGTAGTTCTCCTGAAGAACTCGTCTTCACGCTACAGCATTCATTTCTTTTTGTCCTTTTGTAGCTTTTTCACTATTCTCCAAATGGTAACGGCAGCTCAGCTGAGCCTGTCTGCTTTTCTTGGCTCTCAAATAAAACAAAATCTGTATGCAGACGGAATATCAAACACGATACGAGATGAATTAAGGTTACCATGGTAAGTCACTGGGAAATAAAGGTCTGGACATCCAAAGATGTTTGTGTGGCTTCCAGGGGTTTCTGACTGTCCACTCAGATTCTGATCTCCACCAGCTGTGTGCACAATTGCATTTGGGCGGGTCTGCATTTGTTTCTGATAGTTTAATTATTCTGTTGATGTTTTTGTTGCCTCAAATGAACCTTATAATTAATAATTCGTTAAAAATTCTCATCAGCGCAAGAACTCTTGGGATTCGAGAGATAATATTGAGTGGTGTTATAGCGTGTCATCTAATGTATAGCTATCAGTGCAGGGGTACAGGGCGCTTCTTATTTTCTACCGAGAGACGTAAATTTACAAGTATTTAAAATATAGGCATGAAAGAAAAGACAGATTGAGTGTTATACTGCAAATCCTCCCACAGATTCACTCCCACTCATTCACTTCTGCTTCTGTACTCTCTGTTACTGTGACAGCCACTCTTGCTTTCTACTCCTCCGCTCGGCTGTGGAGGCGTTCTGTTCTCATTTCATTCATAGACTGCCACGCTATTTCCACGCTGGGTGTGTATTGAGCTGAAATTTCAGGCAGGAAGCGGAAACAGAGTAGAGGGAGAAGGAGGAGGAGGAGAAGGAGGAGGAGGAGGAGGAGGAAGCACCATGTTTGGCTTCATCCGAGCACATTAGACTTCCGATCATGCTGTGATCGTGATCAGGTCTCAGATGAGAGCCAAGCTCTGCAGATGGAATTTTGTCATCTTTGTACAGGGGGAAATAAGGCACAAACAACAAGACAGTCATGTCCTTTAGTGGCGGCGACAAATATATGTTTTGTTATTTGATAATAATATTTTATTTATCTTTATTCCTCCCACATCTACATCTCTATTGTCCATAGACCAGGTGGGAGCCTACCCAGAATAATCTCCAGTCACCACTGCTGAGACGTTAATCATAACTTTGACTGTATTAATGTCACACGTGGCCCAGAATGAAGAGAAATATCTAAATCTACTGTGTCCCAGAAAATGTAGATGGAAAACACAAAATAATGTCAGTGTCATTGTAACCCCGACATCTGGAGAACAGTCTGTCAGAACAGAACCCTTCAGCAATATTTCATTACTACTTATAGTCAGAGGTGTATCATTGCTTCTTTAAAGAAAATCTGGTTCACTGATCCTGGAAACTTTCTCACCAGGATTCACCATTGGTAGTTTCAACTCCCTAACCTTTTTATTATTCAGTTAGCTCATCACAGGGCCACACACAAAGACAGACGACCACTCATACTACCAATTTTGGACTAATCAATACACGTTACATGATTTTGGAGGTGGGAGGGAGGCGGAGAACCCGGAGAGAACACATACAGACAAGCCTAACTTAACAAACAAAATTTCGACAAAACTGAAACTGCCAACTCTTATCAAAAAGGAGCATTTTGATTTGAAAGAAAAGTTAGCTTTTTATCAAATTGTGGAGCAATAAAATAAAAAAATTAAAACAGTTTGAGACCCTGAACACAGATTCTTCTTGTTATTATGCCTTGGAAGACTGCAACAGCACCTCAGTCACTATTCAAGGCCACATCTTTTCAAAGCTTCTGTCTAAAAATAATTGTGCGTTGGCGTTCATTCTCCATTTATTCATTCATTCATTCAGTCATTCATTCATTCATTCACTGTTCTTTTAAAGTAGGTGTTCAGATGTTGGTGGAGCAGATGTGGTGGATTGAATAACGAGTTTTTTTGGTTCTTTTACTTTTATCATGAGGAGAATAAGCAATCAACAGGGCTAATTCTTTTTTACGTTTTATGTTTTTATAGATAGACAGATAGACGGACGGACAGACAGATAGACGGACGGACAGACAGATAGACAGACAGACAGTCAGATAGATAGATATACATACATATACATATATACACATATATTTTGCTCATCTTTCTGGATGTGTGCTTTCAACAGCTGAAAGGTGAACAACCTTACAAAAGCCAAGAGTAAGCAGGTGTTAAATATCTTCTTAAATTCTCCTCTGACTTAAGACTTACTTTCCATGCTTTTCCAAATTTCTTGATAGTGTATGTCCATCATCTAAAATAAAAATTTAGAAAAATACAGACAAAACCTGTCCGACTCCACCACTGTCCAATTTGCTGGTTGCTTTGAAAGCAGCACTGCAATATTTACAAAATTCTCTTATATCCTGTTTGACTGGAAGCTAATTACAGGCTGTCAGTGTATTGACGTGCTTGCGTACTATATTGCTATTATAGGGTCTAATCTGTTCTTTTTTGTGTGTGTGTGTGTGTGTGTGTGTGTGTGTGTGTGTGTGTGTGTGTGTGTGTGTGCGTGCATCAAGATTTTCAGCTAGTGAAGAAGCAAACACAAACAAACGTTAAGGGAAGGTCACCCCTCATGCATCTCTTCCTGTACAACCTGTTTGATCAGCTCTGACTGAAATGGGTTCCTTCCTGGTTTTGCCACCAGGAGGTATAAGGCTGGACTATTGTGACTTCAAGATAATTCACTGGATCCTTCGAGCATCAGTTTCTTCCTGTCTGTGCATAATTCTAAGCAGCATGTAATTTGCTAGGGGAGGATGGGGAGTGGTCATCTCCCCTCTGGTTTTTACATCTCTACTGCTGAATGAATTTTATCTTTGGGTGGTGCAGAGGCTAAGCCTAGCTTTAAGCCTCTGAGGTATTCCACCGTATATTAGTGAATGACCTACTGATGTACTTCCTGGTAATCAAATGTCTGACACGCCACTTTATGTTTGATTACTCTGTTTTATTTCCATTGACATTCTCAGTTAACTCGACCAATAGTTAATATCAAATAGCAAAACATTCAGAGTTCAGTGTTCAGCAGTCAAAAAACTGTTAATGCTTCTGGACAGAAACCTAACCCAACCAAAATTGGTTCCTACTTATACCTGAGCACCAATTATCCCCAGGAGACCCAATGCATCATTTGGCTCCCACAGGAAGACAACCCCGTAAATAATTAAAAAATGTATATGAAATATCAGGTAAGTTGTCACAGAGTTTTCTCTCAGGTGGCCCATAGTCTACATTGCTGCTCTAATTCTCAAATTGACCTAAATTGTCTCCAGTCATGATGTTTGTGAACGTTTCCATGAACATAAATACACTGTGGGTTCATTTCCTGCTCAGAAGTTCACAGAAACATGAATGAAAGGACTAACCGCGGCAGATGATTTTGCTTTGTAAGACATTGGAATTTTTTTAGTGTAAACACATATATTTTACAACACATTAAATATTATTTGAGTATATATATATATATATATATATATATATATATATATACACACACACACATATATATATATATATATATATATATATATATATATATATATATATATATATATATATATATATATATATATATATATATATATATATATATATATATATATATATATATATATACACATCAAGGTGGACCAGAGCATGACAGGGTGAACACATAAAGGTGTGAGGATTAAATATTTTCAATTTGAATATTTGAAATACATAATTTCCCTTATGCTTCTTCAGTTTAGAATTTAATTTAGTTATTGTGTGTCAGCGTTTCCATTCCAGCCTTTTTCATGTCATAGGTATTTCATATTTAAATGCTGTGGAACAAGAGGTCAGGTTGCACTAAATTTAACTTGCAATTTTAATGCAAATAAAAAATAACAGCATTGTTATTCAATGTTTCTCACAGGTGTAGGAATGGATAGGTGTTTTTTTGTGTGTTGTTGCGTGTTGTTTGCATCTTATCTGTATTTGGCATGGCAGAGGTCAAGGGGGAGGGGTCGAGGTTGTGCCCTCTGAGCTTGATTCCCCCAGGAGAAAGGTCAGGGTCACGCTAAGCTCCTGACACATTCCCGCACGCTAATGTAAACACATTCCTGGTAACATGACGTATTTAGTAACAGGACCACAGTTAGCTTGGCTTTTGGTGTTCACCAAAATCTTTCTCAGCAGAAATATGTAGATTTTGCTTGCATACATAATTATATGATTAATTTGTTGTCAGTCAGTTTTGCTTATTTCATGCACAGATTACTGCACTAATGTTTAACACACATAATGTGATTATGACACTTAAGTCGGGCATCTTGGCTTAGCGAAGTTAGCAAAGAACTGTAAGAGGTTTAAAAGGTTTGAACTCAAAGCTCCTGAGCAGCGTTGACCCTCACCACCACACAGTATTAATGTGTGTGTGTGTGTGTGTGTGTGTGTGTGTGTGTGTGTGTGTGTGTGTGTGTGTGTGTGTGTGTGTGTGTGTGTGTGTGTGTGTGTGTGTGTGAGTGACAAGCACATTTTTCTCCTCTATTTCTTCATCTCATTCCTTCATCTCCATACATTCTTCATTGAGAATTTCATTTGAATGCAGTACAAACACACCATGCTGCCCCGGAAACCCGAACCTAGTATCTCGGTGGCGATTTAAAAAAATGATACACTTAAAGATTTGGTTGACAAACCATGGAGGGTTCACCTTGGTCTGGCGACAGATGTGAGCCCTTCATGTGTTTCTACAAGCCGCCGTTAACAAAAAAGGTTGGGGATCTCCAGTGGTGGATTTACATGGTGCTGTGGCCGTCAACAGTTTTATTTCGGGTCTGAATCCAAGGCTGTATGTCGGAAAACTGTCCATTCTGTTCTCGCAGAGAAACTGCTTTTCACTGCTTCCTGGACTGTCAGAGACTCGACAATCTGTTCCTGTTTTTAGAAAGAATCTTTCTCTCACTCGGTGGCGTTTTTGGTTTGAAACACAGGAAGAATCAAAAAAAGGATTGGCAGATTCTAAACTGTCTTCTGGGCCAAGCAAAAATGGCAATTTATTTTATGCGCAAGGAAAAAGATTGAAGGTCTGTCTGAGGTGCAGAAGCCATTTATTGATTTTAACTATTTCAGAACAATGAATGATTTCGACCCTTTTACAAACTTCTGGTGTGTCAAAGGTGTCTTATGTTCCATGTTGAGTGGGGAACTTGTATTCAGTCAGTGTTAATTCACGTATATTATGTTCCTACATGTTATATTACTCGTTTTTGAAATGTGAGTTCCTGTTTGCGTGGATCTCTTTTGGATTTTGTGTCAACGTGACAATCTTGTATTTCGACTTTTATGAATAAATGTGATTTTAAAAATCAAATTAATCTTCTTCTTCTTGGTTTTTAGTATTTTTGAAGCACTTTCATCGAATGTAAAATTGTTAAATGTTTGAGTGTGATGAAAGTGTTTTTGCAAAAATCAAAAAAATCTTCTTCTTCTTCTTGAAAAAATAGAAGGGAAACTTTAAAAATGGAAATGGTTGCTCCCCAGAATATCGTACTGAGGTCGAGTTTTAGCGATAAACAACCGGTTGGCCTCGCAGCTGTGGCACCGCTTGGCCTGTATGAACCCTCCATCAGGGTTTCTAGCCCAAATCCAGACCAAACTTGTTAACTTTTTCTGGGATGGGCTGCATTGGGTGCCTCAAGGAGTGTTGTTTTTATCAAGAGAGGAGGGGGGACAAGGCCTCATCCACCTGGCTAGTAGAACAACCATGTTCAGATTACAGTTCATCCAGCGGTTTCTGACCGGACCAGCGGATCTGACGTGGAGAGAGGTAGCCAGCTGCATATTCAGACGTGTGAGTAACTTGAGCCTGGATTCTGCACTGTTTTTAATAGATTCTAAATTTCTAAAGTTAAATGGTTTGCCTTTTATCATGGTGTTTTTAAGTCATGGGTCCAATTTAAAAGCAGCCCAGGAAAAAGCTCTGACTCTGTTCTGGTTACTGAAGGAACCACTAGTACATGGAGCCAGGCTGGATGTCTGCAGTGGAGCCACACCTGGGCTGTCTGCAGCGCTTTGCAGAACCAGGACCCTGACCCTCCAGCAGCTGGTGGACAACACCGGGCCAGCGTTGGCGGATGCCCAGGCTGTGAGCTCCCTGCTGAACATCCAGTCCACCAGGGTGGCTCAGAGGGTGCTACAACTGTGGAGGCAAAGACTCTCCGGGAAGGAGAGAAGCCTCCTCCTGGACTATAGTACAGGGACTGTGCCGGACAGCAAAGATCCTTTCCCTGAGGTCCACATCAGTCCTCTGTTTGGAGAGCTGGAGGGTCCTCTCCTCGGAGATGAACGAGAAATCAGCCTGCACACGGCCAACAAAAAAGTATTGTACAAATACTGTGTAAAAGTAATCAACAAGAAAGGCCTGTGTGACAGAGCGCCCACTGCCTGGACCAACAGGATGATGGGAAATGGACCTGACCCACAGTGGAGACTTCTATACAAACCTCCCCTCAAGAAAAAAACAGCCGACCTCCAGTGGAGAATTTTACACTGTGCCATCAGTTCCAAAGCTTTTATCTCTGTTTTTAACCCTGCTGTGTCCAGCCAGTGTGACTTCTGTCCCCTTCGTGAGACAGTCTTTCATGCTTTTAGTGAGGGTAACAGACTTGCAGTGCTCTTCACTCTTTTAACGAATATTTTTAATCTGTTTAGTGAAAATTATAATATCAGGAAATTTATTTATGGTTCTGGGTACAAGAAATCAAATCAAAGAAAGTGGCAGCTTTTAAATTTTATCTCTGGAGAGGCAAAACTCGTAATTTACGTGACCAGGAAGAGGAGAATTGAAAACAATACTGTTCAAGAAGCAGCTACTGTTTTTTTGCTGTAACATCAGATGTCGCTTAAAACTAGAATTTGTTTTTTATAAAATGACAAAAGACCTAAATAACTTTAGGAACATCTGGTGTCACAAAAATGTCCAATGCAATTTAGTTGATGATCAACTCACTTTTGCAAATTTCCTGACATAATGTACTGACTTTTAAATTGTATTTCTTTTTATTTATTGGTTTTTAACAGTTTCATCTAATGTAAAATTGTAAAAATGGTTGAGTGTGATTAAAGTGTTTTTGCAAAAATCAAAAAATCTCTTTTTTCTTCTTCCATACATGTCTTTCAGCACTAGTAATGCTATCACTAATGTACAAGTTATCCATGTCATGGGTTCTGACCCCCCTCATAGCCACTATGACGGTTGGACTCCAGTACACCTTTCCTCATCTTGGATGAACTTCGACCCAGAGAGGTTGGTGTTTGTTGTGGACACCGGTGACAGGGCTTTCAGCTGGCATGGGCCTGTGTTTACAGACAGTGGTGTTCCAAAGTGAGCCCACATAATAATGTTTGTATAACCTTTATAGAATCATGTTGACTTATAACCAGATGATCAAAGACAATTGAAATCGGTGTTGGCTTTCATTCTTTCCGCTTATCTGGAGAAATTTAATCTGATTCTCTTAATATTTTGATGATGTAATAGATTGTTGACAGTGACATTTATAAATTCCTTGCAATTGTATGCTGAGAAACATTGTTCTTCAATGGGTTTGCAGTTTTTTTTTTCACAGTACTGATCCTTGCTTGTCCAAGACTGAGTCATTTGAGGATAACTCCTTACTCCGTCAGGATTTTGACCCACTGGCCAAATCTGTTTCCTTTTTCCAAGTATCACACGTCTTTCTTTTGTTTCCTCTGTCCCAACCTTTTAAACACATGTTCCAGGAAACAAATTTAGAATGAGCCTGTATTTATAAAAACACAAAGTAAAGTTGATGAGACAACACACAAAATATTCAGTATATTACAATATGTTTCACAAGGGATCCCAACTTTTTGAAATCAGCAATTGTTGTTGATGGTTCTGTCTTTGCCTCGTCTGTTCTGTTTCACTTTATGTATTTCACTTTAACTCGAGAATCAGAAGTGTATATATACCAAAAACAATTGTTATAAAAATTACTTTATTATTATTATTATTATTATTATTATTGTTTATTACTTTACTATTATTATTTATTACTTTATTAATACCAAAGGAAAATTCATTATGTTAAAAATACCATTGGGTTTTCTATCCGGGGAATAACAGGTTAATGTTTATTTAAGCTGAGGAACTGATTCAGCTACTTGCCTGTGAATGCAGTCTTTACCCAAAGTGTAGAAATCCCAGCCTTGATTGTGGCCGCGGTCATTAGGTCACTGCTCAGTTGTACCTGTCATTTAACCATTTGACCTTTTGGCAGCTATGGCCGTTCAGTGCGACTCCCACCTGAGTGACTTTGCATTTTCCGGCAAGAGGTCAAGGCCTTGTTATTCATGTTTATGAAAGTATCTGTGGGTCAAGGCCTCTGTTTGTCTGTCTGGCGACAGGAGAGGAAACAAAGGATATGATTCCGGTAATAGATGAAAGACGAGAGTAGAGATGAAGGGGAGTGGTGTTGAGGGGGTTATCTGGTTCTCTGCAGAGCGAATCGATCTGTTTGTGTTTTCATGGGGTGAGCGGGTTTGTTGGCTACCGTCCCAGCAGAAGTGCTGAGGCATTGGCTGCATAGCATAGTGGAAGTATTGGTGCAAAGGGTGCACTTATAAAGGTTCAAGACAGATTTGAGGTCAGCTTTTGCAGCTTGTTGTTGGAATAAAAGGCAATGGCAATAAAAACTGAGAGCTTATGAATCACCCCTAAGCTTAGCTGTAAAAGCAACTCACCTGCAAAGCGTGTTGGTGCTACCCTCTTGTGGTGCGTTGTAGGTACTGTATTCCACAACAATTGAAATAACCAAAGGAAAAACTAACAATAAATAAAACAGAACATTCTACAAATCAATTTATTGTAAGTACACAGTATGGGATTTGAAAAATATAAACTGTCAAACTTATCTGTTTGTTAATTAGTTAAGATTATTTCCATTGCATTCAAGTTTGAAAACACGAATACTTTTGATAATTCATGGAGTAGTTTATCAAACCCAAACAAAAACAGGTGTCATTCAGTGTGGAGCAACTGTTAAAACTATAACAGCAAGGAAAAGCTTAATCTCAGTTAATTACTCTCAAAGGACCACTGAAAATATGACAGGGATCCAAGAGGTATCCCCTCTACTGTAAAAACTGAATTTATGTGCAAATACTGAATATCTTTAGGAGAATGTCAACCTATAGGCACTTGTAAAAATTCAGCCCTCGTCATCTGTTTGTGTTCAGATGCTCTGATGTGTTGACCTTTGACTCTTTAACGACAAATCAATCATGAGCCAAATCAACGGGGACGATAGCAGTCATTCACAAGTGGAAACAGTCAAGTTCATGAGCAAAATAGTAAGTACATACATAAGCTGTGTGTAAATATATACATGTGCATTTCAATTAGAGGAGACGTTTGGTTCACGTGATGTGGGAGTAATTTCTGTAGCTGTTAAAGGCAATGCTGACAAAGTAAAGGTGAGGGAGGAGACTTCTTTTTCTATTGCTTTTTGTGTAACGATATAAACGAGGACATCACAAAACATACACCACTTCCAAATCCATTCATATGTCTACACACACACACACACACGGACAGACAGAGAAACACACACACACATGAGTCAATGCTATTTCAGTGCTGTTTAGTATGTTGAGAAAGTGGTGGAATCAGACACTGTTTAGGGATCCATGGAATCTCAGATACACTCGAGTCCAACATATCCTCATGAATCTTATAAATAAAATGGACTAAATAACACAAAAGTATTTCAATAATAACCTGAGGAGAGTATGTTGAACTGTGTTAGAGAGGAATGCATTATATTTACAACAGAGTGATTGTTATATATCTGTTTTTGCAACTTAGCGAATAGCAAGCAGTCTTTAACCAGTGGCACATCCCATCCTTTACATTAGTAAGTTTAAACACGTTAAAGGTGAAAACCTACATTAATATGTAACTATATCTTTGAATGCTTTGGTGCTGGTAGGGAAGGGAAACAAAAAGAAATAAAATAAAGCAGATAAACAAGAATAGCACCTGGCTTATACAAACAACCCTTTCCAAATTAACACCAGTTTACCATTTCAGGGGGTTTGTACTCAGTGCAGAGGTAAACTGGATGCAATTATTCAGAACACAATGTGATTATGATAGATGGGTGTTCTGCATTTTGGTCTTGATGTTCTGGTTTTGTAAAGTTCAATCTCTGGCTGTATGCAAACCACATCTCTTTTCCTTTCCTCTCACACATGCAGGGAAATAGCACCATCCTTTGGAAACAGGAAGTAAAGGCAAGTTGAGGATGTCAGCGCACGTGGAATTGCTTGCAAGTTCAGACGGCGGACTCTCGTCTTGGGTTTTATGTCCTCTTCATGCAAACCTGGCAGCGGCTTATGTGAGTTCGGAGATTGCCTGCTTTCAGTGTCGTCGGGACAGGTTTCCTGGAAAGAGGAGGCAAAAAGAAACATGAAATCTAATTCTATTTGATTTGGGTTGCTAACACTAGAACAAGACATAAACCAGTAAAAAAAAAAAAAAAAAAAAAAAAATTTTTCTAGGGTTTCCCTTTAACGTGAATCACAAAATAAAATGTGTCATGCTTCTGCCTTACGTAAACATTTCACTGTCTTCGATGGTGGCAAGCCAGAAGCTGTAGGAGTTGGCGTAGTAGTTGCAGGTTCCTCTACCGTGACACTCAATGAACGGAGCACTGCGGAATTCCTCCAGGCAGGAGCCAGGAGAGGCCAGAGCCTGACCTGAACCCTCTGCACCAGCACTGGTGTGCTACAACAACACACAATGAAAACCGATCATCTGGAGAAAGGGTCTTTTATATGTTTGATATGGAATATCCCATTTAAATCTACCACATATCTTGATAGTAGTAGTAATAGTAGTAGAACTTTATTTGTCCCTTGAGGTTCTGTCAAGGAAATTAACATCTCCGTTGCACACAGCACAGTGAAAACACGAAAACACTGAAAAATCACACAGAAGGCACCAGTATATAGAAAGTAGTACCAACACCAAATAGAAAGAGTAATAAATAACTCACCAATACACAATATACAAATAGAAAGGCATAAATAGGTATAGGAATAAAAAGGCATAAATAAACAGGCCTAGTTAGTTAGGCACGGGTAGAGTGAAATGTCTATAATGTTTGCATTGTTTTTGATGCAATTAAATGAAAAATTTAAAACGAAAAATCTCAAACAAATGATCAAATCTTGATACATTTAACCAATGGCGCTCAATCTACTTCTTTGAGAGAGAAAGAAAATCATTCTAGGTCAGAGAGTATCTGCTCAATGCGACTATTTTCCAGACTTGACTGTTTGATAGGGATTACAGTATTTTCCTCACTATAAGGCGCACTGGACTAAAAGGCGCACATTCAACAAATGGCCTATTCTAAGACTTTTTCATACATAAGGCGCACTGGATTATAAACCGCACTGTTGGTTTTTGAGAAAATTAAAGGCTTTTAGGTGCTCTTTATAGTGTGGAAAATACTGAATTGCAACTTGGACAAGACAAATGATGACAGGAATACTTGAATTTTGTCTTACCATGACAAAGGAGTAGCCGATCCACAGAGAGTCCCATCCTCGAGGGCACGGCGGGATCATGATGGTCTGACTGTGAACTGCTATCACCATGGCTGGAGCTTCGCACACAGCACACCTACAAACACAAACACACACATACACACACACACACACACACACACAGGTGTGACAGGAGGGCTAGACTAGGAGCATGTACACCTAAAACCAGGCATTGAAATGTCGACAGACCTGCTAATGAAGGGTTTGATGCTGTCACCAGTCACAGGTGCCATGGTCATGGGCATGGGTTCAGGGGAGGTGAGCCAATAGGAGTAGTCGTTACGGGAGGCGAAGTTGCACACATTGTTAATGTTACAGAACAAGAAGGGCATGGGGCTGAACTTCCTGAGGCAGCTGCCCGCCGTACCTGAAACACAAACCAAGGAATTGGAATGAATCCTTTAATCTCCATCTTGCTTCTTTCGTCTTTTCTTTCCATTCCTCACCTAAGTCCTGCCCATGAGAACGTTCATTGCCCTGGACGTAGAGCAAGGAATATCCGTCGTATATGAGAGAGGTTCCGTCGGGGCAGAATGGAACGTCCACCGTTTGGCTGTGACGAGTCACCAGGAACCCATGATCCATAGAGGAAGGGCCTGGTGGACCCACTTGACCTGGAACACCATCAGGTCCTGGGGGGCCAGGGTGTCCTCTAGGTCCTAAAAACAAGGACAATTTAATATATTTTGATAGCAACAACTTGACAGCTGTAATCCAGACCCTTAATCCCTGTCAGCCTCTCACCCTGAGGCCCTGGGAGGCCAGACTCTCCCTTGGCTCCAGGCTGACCATGATATCCGGGCACACCATCTTCACCTTTTGGCCCAGAAAGACCAGTAACACCTGAGAGAAGATGAAGAAGCAATTAAGCAGGTGGATAAATACATGCAGGCAGAGAATTATATCAGGATCACAGGAGATTACACAAAGAAACAAAGAAAATTACACAAAAAAAACTACCTTGTTGTCCTTTCTGCCCGGGTAGCCCAGGTGGCCCCTGGGGACCTGGAAAGCCTTGAACCCCTGGGAACCCAATGTCTCCTTTAATGATGGTGTGGGGGCCGGGGGGTCCTGGAGGGCCTTCATTTCCTGAAAAACAAAGTATCTTAGAAGATATTTTCTAGGTTCTACATTTTTTTCATCAGTTTATAGAGATCACTTTATAAGATTCTAGATGCATGAGTGACAATGACCATCTCTAACAGGTGGATGTGATTTTTTTTGCCCATATTTACATGTTTGTACATATCGTGCATCATGTAATCATGCCTTAATGTCAACATGTCGTCATGTTTGTTCCCTTCTTACCCTTTTCTCCAGGGAATCCTCTGTCTCCCAGCTCTCCTTTCAGTCCAATGTCACCGTAACTACCCTTTACACCTAGAGATTGGATTCAAAATTTAATGATCACATATTTACATAGAAACACAAATTTCCTGTCATATATGCTGTCTTCTACATATGAATGTACTCCACCCCACACACAGAATTAGAGTTATCACACTGCTGACCTGGGAATCCAGGGACACCTTGTAATCCCCTCTCTCCTCTCGGGCCGTCGATACCTGGGAGACCAGGTTTTCCCTGTGAATCAAAAATACATGGTTTAAACAGTCAGATAGCATAATGTTACAACCGCATCAACCGCATGTTAAGACATGGAATGCAGTCTCGTGACATACAGGAAGCCCAGAGACTCCAGGGTCACCCTTTTGTCCTGACTCGCCCTGAAATCCTGGGTTACCCTGGTCTCCTTTCTCTCCTTTGTTGCCGTGCCTACCGGGAACACCAGGAGACCCCGGTGATCCTATGGGGCCTGTTTTATAAAGATAAATAGAAGATTCATACATACATATAATTATTTCTATAGCAATGACAATGATGCCATAATGAAAAACATTTTAGCAACAGTTCCTCACATATTTAATCCTTGAATATTAAGTATATACAGCATACCTGATTCTCCAGGCTGTCCTGTTTCTCCTCTTTCTCCCTTAGGGCCCTCCATAGAGATACCTGGGAGACCCCTCTCTCCCGGCTCACCCTGAAATCCCTGTAACCCTGGGAATCCCTTGTCTCCTTTGATTCCAGGTATACCTGGATGGCCTGGAGTGCCAGGGAAGCCTGGACCACCTTTGTCACCTGGAGAGGAAAGGAGAAGAACATGTCGTGAAACTCTGTTTGGATCCAGTGATTAAGGAATCCTGATATGCGAAGTCTGACCTTTGACACCATGCCCTCCAGGTGGCCCTGGGAAGCCTCTGCCAGGTAAACCTGCAAATGATCAAAACAAATTTGGTAAACTACGTTATCAATAAACAAGTTCATGACTTGTAGTTTCCCCGTAAATCCTCTAACCTGGGTCTCCTCTCTCCCCTGAAGACCCCGGGATGCCGTCCACTCCAGGCTCTCCCTTCTGTCCAGGAGGACCAGGGGCCCCCTGTAAACCGCTTTCACCTAGAACAGAACAATCAATCAACAAATCAATCAACATTTATTTGTATAGCACTTAATCACATAAGAAGACATTTCAAAGCGCTTTACTGACAACAAGGATAGTTGCTTTGCTTCTCCGTGGACTAAATATCCGGTGACTTTTGACAGGTGTGTGTCAAGTCTTTTTTGTATGTGACGTAATGACCAAACATAATAGATATTTGAGGAAAAACATGGTCACTGATCTGGAGATTTTATATACAGTAATTTAATTAAAAAACTGAAGAAAAAAAGCGGTTTCATTTAACGATTTACTCCATATTTACAACAGCTCATATAATAATTTACTAGTAATCCCTCACCAAAAACTTCTTCTTCTTTTCCTTTCGGCTTTTCCCTTCAGGGGTCGCCACAGCAAATCAGTTACCTCCATCTAACCCTGTCTTCTGCATCCTCTTCTCTCACATCAACTACCTTCATCCCTCTTTCACTACATCCATGAACCTCCTCTTTGGTCTTCCTCTAGGCCTCCTGCCTGGCAGTTCAAAACTCAACCCCTCACCAAAAACAAACTTTGATTAAGTTAAGAGAATATTAAAATATTATCTAGCTAAATTAAAGTTGTCTCTTGATGTTATATAATATTAACAAATAAAATAAATAAACGCTTTGAACAAAATGTATTTGTCTGCATAGATGAACCAGAACTGCACTCAAAGAGTGAAATATATCCACCAAGATGAACAATCCTATACATGCTGTCCCTGCCGATGCTCCACCCTTATACACATTTCATCCAAAATAGTTCAACAGCAAGACTGATATGATACATGAATGGTATTCTGGCAATACAGGGGAAAAAATCCTGGTTCTACAGTTTCAATCTGGTCTTCACTGAAATTTAATGGATTATTGCTTTACTCTCATTCTTGAAATGAATGTAATGGCTAATGATAGAATGTTTTTTATATCACTAGGAAAAATGTAAGCATAAACCTCATAATGCTCATAATGCTTAAGAACTTAAGAAATATCAGTCCCAGTCCCAAAAATTACATGAAAACATCCATGGCAGAAACAATTAATAATCTTTTTACTTACCAGGTCGACCCTCAATACCAGCTTCTCCTGATGACCCGGGAAGCCCAGGGACTCCTTTTTCACCTGGTCTACCAGGCTGACCTGTATAATGCACACACTACAATGAGAACTGGTGTAAAATCAGAACACATATGTTTCCTATACCTGGCACTGCAGAAAACTTGGATGAATGCAGCAGCATAGATGGGAATCTGACCTGTATACCCAATGGTTCCTTTTTCTCCTTTGGGTCCTTGCAGGCCTGGTTTACCAGACATACCCTCTTGACCCTTCAGACCTTTCTCCCCTGGCAATCCTGGGAATCCTGGTTGTCCTGTCTGGCCCTGTTAGTATAGGGGGAATGTTGAGTAAAATTGACTCAAATGATAAATCATGTGAAAAGACATAAGGTAGCATAAGTAGTTAGATGTGTTCAGAATTTCTATCCAAACCAGTCCATTTGCCCCCACTTGAGGAGAAAGAATGCAGGTTTAAGAGATTTCAACATCAGATTCATTTCCACTCTTTCTGTCCGCGTACATTAACAGAGTTAATACAAGATAAGACTAGCTAAAACGAGCGCATTACCTTTTCTCCTGGTGTTCCGGGGATTCCAATACCTGGCTCACCAGCTATGCCCTTCTCTCCTTTCTGCCCATCTGTGCCTCTGAATCCATGATGCCCTGGGGTACCAGTGTCTCCTTTAATGCCCTTTGGCCCAACAGGACCTGTGCAAACACGCAAACACCAGCTAAAATTCAGATCTCTGGGAAATGCTACATGTGACACGTAACACACGCACACTCACACACTCACACACATACACACGTTGCATGTTATATCCATGTATTCCCACCTGGTATTCCCATTTCTCCCACGCTGCCTTTCTGTCCAGGTGGTCCCATGTAGCCGGACTGCCCAGGTAAACCAGGATCTCCTTTTTCACCTGGGACCAATCAGTGAGTATGAAACATTAATATCCACAAACAGTATTTTCTGCACTACAAGGCGCACTTATAAATCTTTAATTTTCTAAGAAACTGACAGTTCGCCTTATTATCCAGTGTGCCTTAAATGTGTGGAAAACACTGTATTTGTTTTATTTTTTCTTTTAGTTTCATTAGCTGATTAAAGTTAAATTGAGTTAGTGGATGAAACTACAGAAGCCCAGAGAGGTGCATAGGAAAGTTTTGTCAAATGAAAAAGATTTGAGCAAACAATGTATGGCAGAAAAGACATGAAGCTTACATACAGTATATTTATCCTGTGTTTAGAGTGTATAAGGAAGTTAAAAATGTTTTTTTTAGTTTTTGTCCTCACCACCGGAAATGGTTTCAACATTCTATTAAAACATTCTTTAAAATACTGTTTTAAAGTCGTCACCTGGTTGCCCCGGCATTCCAGGCTCTCCATCTTTGCCTGGCATCCCAGGGTCTCCTGGAAGTCCACGGAAACCTTTTTGCCCAGTGGCCCCAGTGTTACCTGAAATATGGGATTACAAACCACACAGTGTCATTACACAAAAGCCCCAATGGCCCAATTCGCAGCAGACGGCTGTGTGATGCATGAGCTCTTATTGAGCCAAAGGACAACGATGATTTATACCTGTGTCTCCGGTGTCCCCCTTATCTCCTTTCATATGCTCCATGTCAACTTTACTCATGTTTCCAGGGGGTCCCTGAAGACCTCTATCTCCTCTCTCTCCTTTAAATCCAGGTTGTCCAATTTCACCTCTTGGCCCACTAATGCCAGGATCACCTACGAGAGATTGTGGGAAACAGAAAACATTAATAGTAATAATAAAAACAGCTTATGATAGTTTAGAAATTGGTTGTCCTCACCTCTCAGACCAGATGATCCAGGTTGTCCAGGTGGTCCAGGAAAGCCTGGCACTCCCGGTGTCCCCATTACCCCCATTTCACCTTTAGGGCCTGGCAAACAAGCACATATAGTGAGATTAATTGGAATAAGAAAGAGATTACAAGTACATTCATTGTAGGTTTTCTCTTCTTGTACTGTATTGTGAAAAAAATGCACTGTCCCCTCAACACCTTTGTAAATACAAGAAACAACAACCAAAACAACAACAAAAACAAAAGTACAGACGCAAAGGTGTAAAGATGAAATAGGTCCAGATTACTGAGAAGGTAAGTACAAAAAAAACGTTTATAGATTTTCATACAAAATGAATGAAAGTGTTGGGCATGTGGCCGGGTAGAGTCCATTACAAATGGAGACATTTGTGGAGGTGTGTGCTCCACTGAGTGCCAGACTATTTCATGAATGTTTAGTCATTAATGGTCTTACCTTGATTCCCAATTTGTCCATCCCTGCCTGGTAAACCTGGATTACCGGGCAATCCTTTAGAACCTGGCAATCCTGGAAACCCAATGGAACCCTTCTCTCCCTGAGGCCCAGGCATGTCCAAACCAGGAGGACCTGGATATCCTTTATCTCCTTTAGCACCTTCCCTACCTGTTCAACACACACGGGTATATTTGAAGCAATGACAGTTAGACTTTTAATAGTAAGAAAATCACAATCATTTATCATGATAATGTTACAATCCCTGTGTTTTGTCCTGAAGTCCTGGGCACAATGCTATAAACCAGAAGCCAAAACAACTACAGTATTTTCCGCACTATAAGGCGCACCTTCAATGAATGACCTATTGCAAAAAATGTTCATATGTAAGGCGCACTGAATTATAAAGTGCACTGGATTATGAGGTGCACCTTCAATGAATAGCCTATTTCAAAACAGTTTCCATATATAAGGCGCATGGATTATAAGGCGCACTGTCGGTTTTTGAGAAAATTAAAGGCTTTTAGGTGCGCCTTTTAGTGCGGAAAATACTGTAAATGGAATGGAGCCAAACTTTCTTCTGTGAGAAAAGCCTATGTCTGAATGTTTGTGCTCACCAAATGGACCGGGCTCTCCACGTTGTCCTTGTGGTCCAGGAGCCCCAGGCAAGCCTTTTCCTGGAGCCCCTGGTAAGCCAACCTGTCCTGGAGGTCCTGGGGGTCCCACATCACCTAGTAGCAAATGGTAAAATAAAAATTAAATGCAGTACTCTGTACAGGAAGTTCACCTGGGGGTATGGACTGACTTCAATCCAGCTCCACAGCTGATGCATCTTGCCGTACCTTTTATTCCCTGAGGCCCTATTGGTCCTGTTTGGCCTTCTTGTCCAGGAACACCTGGTAGTCCGCTGTTACCCTTCTCTCCCGGGAAGCCTGTAATTCCTGGGAGGCCCTGAGAACCTTTTGGGCCCGGAAGACCACGTCCTGGTTCACCCTACAAAGCATAGAAATGTAAGATGACCTGCAACTCAAACTGTGGTCATAATGACACAAAATTCAGAAATCAGTTCTCTATACTCCTCTGGTTGTAGTGGGAATACACATTAATGTACTCAAATACATTCATTTGAATGCTTAATCCAAAAGAAACTGCATCCATCCACATCCATACTTAAAATGCTCAACCCAACATGAATATTCCACCATCAAAATCAGCTGCAGAAGTTATATGTATTGATAAGAAATTACTAAGTGCTACACAGAAAGCTGCACACCTTTTGTCCAGGTACACCAGGCTGTCCAGTCAAACCATCCTGCCCTTGCTTGCCTGGGTCTCCTGGAAATCCTGGAGCTCCTGGAATTCCATTGATTCCTAGGGGCATGAATCAAAATAATAATAATTCCATAATTATCCACTATGCATCCAGGGACAGGAAGAATGGGTTCAACAGGGTGAAACTGTTGGTTTCCTGTCTGTTAAGCGCTTTCAAATATCTCCAAATATGGTTCAGGGCTATATAAATAAAAGTTGATTAACTGATTGATTGAAAACTCACCTTTAGGACCAGTTGGGCCTGGAAGTCCAATTCCAGGGAGTCCATGCTCACCCTTCTGTCCAGGGAAACCTGGCAACCCTGTGTCCCCTGGCTGGCCTCTGTCGCCTTCAGTCAAAAACATTAAAAATCATCCCCAACAAGTTTTACATGTATATAAAATTTACCAGTAAATTCTCATTGGCTGATCTTTCACAGACAAATTACAAAGCAGTTTGGTGCCGCTCACCTTGAATTCCAGGTCTGCCGGTTTCTCCTTGTACACCAGGTACTCCAGGAGGGCCAGGAGTCAAGATACCTTGACCTGGCTCACCTTTTAAGCCTGTTGGTGGTAAATCAAATGTCATCAATAAATAATGCAATGGGGTCATATGTGCTGGATCATTGCACTTGCAGGGGTTCAAATTTGCTGGTTCAGGTTTGGTTCTTCTTGTTAACTATGTGAATGCATATTTCGACAGTACAACTGGGTCTCATGCATACCAGGTAATCCAGGAGTCCCAGGAAGACCTGGTCTTCCATGACTGCCCTTTTCTCCAGACTCTCCTGGACGACCAAAGCCTGGCACTCCAGGCGGGCCCCTCTCTCCTGGAGGCCCGATAAGACCAGGGTCTCCAGTAGGTCCACGGTCACCCTTGATGCCCTCTTTCCCCTGAGAGCAAGAGCAGAAGCAATGGATGTCAATCCACATTCTCTTTATAGTACACAGCAAACCAAAGGTCCTGATATATAAGGGAAAATTAAAGTAGAACATTTTGCAACACAAGTATTTTTAAAATTTCTTCCTACATCAAAAGCCATATAAAAAATAATGTTGAACACTTTTTTTATCTGGTTAAACTAATCCTTATAAGAGCAGGGAAACTTAAATTGAAAGGTACTGTGTATTCCAGATGATAATCTCAATACCAATCTGAATAATTTTCAAGGTCAATGTCAAGTGTGTGTAGGATTTAGCGACCTCCAGTGGTGATGCTGCAGATTGCGACTGAATGAACACATATCACAATGAAGTCTGTCCTCTTGGGACTACTCTATTCTTCCATCCTGACACATTTCATTAACTTGATGATGAACATGGCTCACTCTGGGGAAGGGGACGTACTGCTTTGTATAAATTAACTATTCTAATGGACTGAAGGCACACTCTTGCAATTCAGTTGAATAGATCTATGGGAAAGAAAACTAAAAACAGTAAATTGTTTTTCCAACAATAGATTACCCAATTTTCCCACACAAGCTGTTTATTCCATCCATCTGCTTGAAGACAATTGTAATTTTCTTGTCCTCAGCCGCTTATCGGTTATTGGTAATGGTATAGAGGGTAAGGGTTACGCTGGAGACTATTCCAGCTGGCTACTGGTGAGAGGTGGGGTACACCCTGAACAAGCTGCCAGTACATCGTGGTGCTGAACAGTTTATTCTTTTAATCATTCATTTCATTCAGGTATTTGTAAAGAACAAACAGTCCTACTTGTTTCACAAACCCTTACCGGCTCTCCTTTGATGCCAGGTATACCTGGGATACCATCTCTTCCTGGTTCTCCATCCAGACCTGGCTGCCCCTGTGATCCAGGAAGACCGGGCTGACCTTTGTCCCCCTTCAAACCTGGAGCCACAAAAATGTCCCCTGGCTCACCAACAGCACCGGGGGCTCCCATCAATCCAGGGCTGCCTGTTAAACCCTAAACATAGATAGTGAGTTATTTTTCTCTTTTACTTTTTTCTAAATGAAATTGAGATTTTAACCACGACAAGTTCAGCTCAAATCTTCTCTTCGGTATCTCAGACATTATTGAACTCACAGGTCTTCCAGGTTGTCCAGGAACACCAGTCAGACCCTTTTCTCCCTTCCCTCCTACCGGCCCTGGAGGTCCTGAAAGATGAGAATGAACATGGGGGTGTCGCTATTCAAAAGTCTGTGATGATGTGACCTCAGGAGTAAGATGAAGGTCATACAGATAAATGGAATCTGAAATCTAGCATATGAAGTACTGTGTGTGACAGATGATTGTCCAAAACGCATGACCTTTAAATCTGACTACAGTTCACTCACCTTGGTCACCTTTAGGGCCCTGGTTGCCCGGTAATCCAGGAGGGCCCAAACTTTCACACTGAACACAGGTGTCTCCTCTGTCCCCTACAGAAACATTAACCATGAAGGTACGATGTAAATATCCAGGACTGTGTTGTGTAGTCCAGTAGCACTATTAATGCGCAACAGCGCAGATCGTACACATCCATACCTTTTTGTCCCAGTTCCCCCTGCAACCCTGGAGGCCCTGGTGGTCCAGGATCTCCCTTCTCATTGTTACATTCATTAGGATCAACTGTGTGACATAGACCAAACATGGATACACAGACAGAAACACACAGGTTAAGTAAACAGTAAGTGTAACTTTTTGTCACCTTTTGAGATGGCTGGAATTTTCAAGATAAGGCACACCTGGCTGCCCGGGGGGTCCTGGGGCTCCTGGGAACCCTGGCTGTCCTGGGGGTCCAACGAGAGACTCTCCTTCTACGCCCCTGTCTCCTTTCTCACCCGTGTCTCCCTTCTGACCACTCTCCCCACGAGGTCCTTCGATATGGCGTCCTGAAGCACAAGCAAGGAAAGACAGTCAGGTCGATGTTCGGGTTAGTGCGTGTGTGATGATGATGATGATGATGATGACGTGTGTCTACTGAAAGCAGAGCTGACATCTTTACCTGGTGGACCGGGCTCCCCCTGAGGACCCAGATAACCTGTGGATTAAGAAACCAAGCGAGAAAGAAGAATGTAGTGGGAACTGATCCAAGATCGGATTTTATGCGTCAATGTGAACGTTTGATGATGAGACTTTACCTTTCTCCCCCTGTAACCCCGGGAGACCAGGAGGACCAGGTGGACCAGGTGCACCAGTACCCTAAAATGGTACAAGTACAAAGATCAATGATGAATATTCTTTCATTGACATTACATTTAAGATTCATAACACTGACGCTCATAAACTCAGATTAGCTGACCGCTTACTTGGCATAAAACCCACCTATGCAGATTATTACTGCAGCACTGGTGTAAATAACTAAAGGTGACTATTATTAAAGAGTAACTGGATACCAGGTTGAGAACCAGTATAATCTCTGACCACACCCAGCATCTCTGTTGGATGTGTGTGAGTGTGCTTTGTTGCATCATTACACACACACACACAAGTCAACAGAAGTGTATATAGATAAGAGGGAACAACAAGATGTCAACAACAAAAAAATCATCGAGTTCCTCTTTCAGTCCCTTGTTTTAGTCTAACCCCTGGATTCTTTTTTGTTTGCACCTTTGTCATTGGCAGACATTTTTATTGAACAATTGTTTTAAATTTGTAGCCCCAAATCCAAACCAAAATTAATTCAGTCAAGACTTGGACTAAAACCAGAACCAGAACTAAGACCAGGACCAGGTCAGGGAATTTCATGTAATTCACCTGGTTGTACGATTGTAGTTTTTGTTAATTACATTCCATAAAAGATACAAAGTCTTCTGACAGGAAAATTTTAAATCCGGTAATTAACTTAATGCATTGTTTTTGGGCTAAAACTATAAACAGAAATCAAACTGCACACAAGGAATTTGTGTAAACATAGATTTATGTTGAAACATAGAGCTTTTCCAGGTTGTTATTCCCACATTTTCATGAGGTTCCAGACATAACAGCTCAGAAAAAGCTAAAGGTCTGACCCAACTGACCCATGGACTTAATTAAATTCCATGAAATGTAGTTCTAACATCATACAAAATCACTGGTTCTTCCCTTAAATATGATATTTGATTTAAACCAGAGGAATATTAATAGTTTTCAGACTTTTGAGAGAGGAGAGAGAGACAGAGAGAGAGGAGGAAAGACAAAAAAATGGAGGATAGGAAAGACAGATGCTTACAAAACCCGGTGGTCCTCGTTCTCCCTTTTCACCCTGAAACAAGACAATGAGACTTTATCCTGTCTGACCATAATTCAAGTTTCAGATTAAAACACTGATCATGTGATTTCTTTTGTAAAATAATGTATATACCTGAGAACCTGTATATCCAGGAGCTCCAGGAAAGCCTTTTTCTCCCTACATGAAAAGAAGTTTGTACTTTAAGAACACATATTTTATAAAATACAAGCAAAAGCTGAGTGATACAGACAGATCATAGTACCATTGGTCCATGTTCTCCATCCTTCCCAGGTTTACCCTAAAATTACAGAAACACTGATTAGTTGTTTTTATTTGGATCAAAATGAAAGAGATTTCTGTTGAACCAAAGTTCCATATTAAATATTAAAGCAAAGATTTGCAGTTGTTACCATGCTGCACTCAAACTTTTGAAGAATCCTTCTATATTTGCAACTCATCCTTCATTACCCATTAAGTAAACCGTTATAACATCCTATAGCGCCATATTTGGATCACTTACTCGTTGTCCGTGTGGTCCGGGCTCACCTTTGGAACCAGGGTGAGGGGAGACGCAGAAACCCTGAAGAGGAAATCAAACGCACAAAGATGAACTACAACACATCTTACATCCTGAGGGCCCATTAATGTAGATAAAGATGAATTCAAATACGAACTTTCTCTCCTTTGTCTCCTGGAAGACCCTTCTCCCCCTTTGGGAATAATCACAAATATGTTCAGGAAATGATTCTCACTTTACACAAGATATTCAAGCATTGTGATCTATTCATGTACTGTACTTATACAATGTCTGCTCAGCTGAAGAAGAACTGAATGAGTACCTGAGGTCCAGGTACGTGAACTGTGGTGTGTCCTTCCACTCCCTGTGACGGAGGGCCTGGGGGTCCGGGGGGGCCGCGAAATCCCCGGTCACCCTGCAGGGAGATGGTAACGACCATTTAGAAGACTTCAATGAAGAAGCACATTATCTGTCCCTTCCTTTAGTCAGATTTCACTTTCATGCAAACAGAATTCTTAGGTTTTCCTGAACGAGTTGAAAACCTTTGAAATGGACTAATTTCCATATCACAGTCAGAGTATGTGAGGTAATAATAATAATAATAATAATAATAATAATAATAATAATAATAATAATAATAATAATAATAATAATAATAATAATAATAATAATAATGATAATGATAATAATGAAATGTAATTAAGTCTAATCTAAATCTGAAAACCTCACCTTTTCTCCTTTCTCACTCACAAAGGCCAGCCTGTCGCCCTGAGTGGAAGAGAGACAGACAGATCCCGTTAGGTCTCTGCTGGATGGTCCGGTCGGAGGATGGAGGATGCTGCTTCACTAGTGAAGGATGTGGGAATAATCTTACCTTCTCTCCAGCAGGTCCAGGAGGTCCAGGGTCTCCCTGTCAAACAGTTATGTAGTCAAATAAAGTTGATAATAGTTGGATTAACTGATGAAGGAACTGAAAGCCTTATATACATAGGGAGAGGACACTTGTTCTTTCTAATCGTCCCGTTTCAAAAAACAAACTGTCTTGTGGATCAGATTATTATTGACTCTGTTAGTTGATGAAAGGTCCGACAGTGAGGCAGTAACTCACTTTAGGTCCTTGGTAGCCACGTGGTCCTGGGGGGCCAATAGGTCCGGGAGGTCCCCCTGTTCCCTGGATTGGATTTAATTTAATATTTAGATGATGTTGTCTACATTTGTCTTACATGCAGATTCACAAACACACATGTAAACACAACATACAGGTAATCCAGGTGTGCCGGGGAACCCCCTGTCTCCTTTCAGTGGAACGATTCCGATCACACCACCGGGGTCACCCTGGAGGAGACAAATGAGAGTGACTGGTTTGGTAGAACATGTAATAGAACATCTGTGGTAGAACATGTGTGGTAGAACATCTGATAAACCTATTTACACATTAGAAGCCTACTTCATAATTTTCTGACCTTTGATCCAGGAACTCCTGGGATGCCCTGAGAAAAGACAACAATATTGTGAACATGTTGTTATAATAATAATAATAATAATAATAATAATAATAATAATAATAATAATAATAATAATAATAATAATAATAATAATAATAATAATGTCAGTTAGGATTTACTTCATATTGATTTTTATTGTTAAAATGCAATAACTGTAATAAGAGCTGCTCAGTGGTTGTCATGGTTACTTACAGGAGGTCCTTGAGGACCATCAAAACCAGGAGAACCATCCCTTCCTCTGTCTCCCTGAAACACGCCCAGATCAAAATCAGAAGGTGATGTAAGGTGACAAAATTAAATTAAATACCATGCATGCACAACAAATCTGGTTTTCTGCTATAAAACACAGTATGGAACGCTTACTTTAGTCCCATTGCATCCTGGGATTCCTGCCGGACCTTGTGGGCCATCGTTTCCATTGACGCCCTAAACGTGGGAGTCAACAGACAGACACTGTGAGACCATTAAGAACCATGTTGTTTCTAAGGTTTAAGTGTAAAGACGGTGAACTGGGGTTCTGATGTCACAGAGGAACTTACTGGGAGTCCTGGATTTCCTGGGAAGCCTGGCAGACCGGGGGGACCCTGTAGGATCACATGTCAGCGTTACTACCATAACCAAAACTCACCTGAAGAACCAGCAGCAGTCCTTTCCCATCATAATTCACCCTTACCCTCACTCCTTTGAGTCCAAGAGACCCCGGCTGGCCTATATCTCCCTAGGAAAACACATTATTATTTCAATCATTATAATTGTTATTATTATTATTGACAGGTATGCATTGTGAAGTGTGTTTACAGTATGTGAACTGACCTTGGCGCCCATCGGCCCTGCAGGCCCTTCAGGTCCTTGCATCCCAGGGAATCCCATATTACCTTGAAGTCCTGGAAATCCACGCTCACCCTGTGAAGTACAGAAATCAACGCTGATGTATGACAAACATGAATATTTACATTAACTCAGATGAGATTAAACAAAACATTTAAAGGGTAAATGAAGAGTACTGGGTGGAATTGTGACTGCTAAGTTTAAATTGGTGTGTTTTTATCCATAGCCATGAATGTCACGTCTCTGTATTATTATTTTCCTGTTTGTTTTCCAGTCACTAATGCAGGTATATAATGTCATTTCAGATCTGGTTCCACTTGCAATCAGTTCATTCCCTGTACCTGCCTTGCCTTCACTCACGTGCAGCCACTCCCCTAATCAGCCTCCACTCTTTATATACCCAGTTCAGCCCTCAGTTCGCTGCCAGGTTGTTACTGTGACCTTCCAGCATTCGTCTCTTGCATATTTGGGCTGTGTGTTTGACTCTGCGTGTTTCCTCGGACGCTGTCTGCCCCTCCTCGGATTTGTCTGCCTGTTTCATTGGATTGTCTTCAGTGTATGACCCACCTGATTACTGGACTCTGCCTGTTTGCTTGCCATCTGCCTGATTCGTCTGATTGGACTGATTGACCGGTACCAGAGTTCTGCCTGTCCCATTAAACCTGTTTTTGGACTTGACCCGCCCATTTCAATGTCGTGCTTTTGGGTTCTCACCACCAGTCTTGTTTGAGCCTTGACAGAACAATCTGACCAGTATGAACCCAGCCGACAGCATCCCCACCCAGAATGAGTCCTCCATAGACTCAAACAAGATCCAGCTCCTCAACCTGTCTCCTATCTTTCTTATCTGAGGCTATGCAGTCCAATAACGCCCGCCTGGAGCGGAACATAGAAGCCATCTGGGAACGTCTTGCTTCACTTTCTGCAGCGCCTCCGACCAACTCGGGTTCTGCTGCTGTTCCTGTTCTCCCTGCTTGTCTGCCCGGCCATTCTGAAGCTCGGATTCCTCCTCTGGAGCGCTGTTCTGGTGCCCCAGGAACCTGTCGTCCTTTTTTGGTTCAATGTTCTCTTGTTTTTGAGTAGCAGCCCTCGGTTTTCCCCATGGAGCAGTCCCCGTGTGGCTTACATTGTCTCACTACTCACGGGGAACTGGGGAACTGCAGAATGGGAGTGACAATCACTTGTCTGTGCATCTGTCCAGTCTTTTTCCGACGAGTTATGGAAGGTGTTTGATCTTGTGAACCCTGGGAGAGAGGCAGCCCAGGGGTTGTTAAAGATGTCTCAAGGGGGAAGATCTGTGGCCGAGTACGCCATCAACTTCCACACCATTGCTGCTGAGAGCAACTGGAACCCTGCTTCCCTCTTTGATGCCTTTTACCACGGTCCGGTTGACCGTGTGAAAGATGAATTGGCGACGTGAGATCCCCCCGCTGATCCTCCCGAGGTTGTCCAGGCGCCCCGCGGCCCACCTGTGGCTTGGATGCCTCCACCAATGATGGATGACATCCCTGGAGGTCAAGAGGAGCCCATGCAACTGGGTCGCTACCGTCTGCTCCCAGCCGAGAGAGAGCGTCACCAGTGTGAAAATCACAGCCTCTACTGCGGCCAGGCTGGCCATTTCATTTCTTCTTGTCCGGTAAAAGGGGCGAGCTCACCAGGTAAGGGGAGGGCGCTGCTGAGTAGAACTATGAATGCTGATATGCTTTCACGACCCCTGCTGCACGCAACCTTCTGTTGCTCTGGGCAAGAAATAACAGTTGGTGTTTTAATTGACTCTGGGGCTAACACCAACTTGCTGGACTGGTCCCTGGCAACTCGTTTAGGGATTGGCCTAGAGTCCCTAGCAGAGCCCTTTCATGCCACTGCCCTGGATGGTCGACTTCTCTGCCGTGTCACTCATCAGACTGTTCCTCTGTCCATGTGCGTGTCAGGTACACATGGGGAGTCTCTCACCTTCCATCTCATTGACGCTCCCCAACAACCTGTAATCTTGGGGTATCCTTGGTTGAGGAAGCACAATCCTCACATTGACTGGGCATCTGGAACTGTTCTGCAATGGGGTACTGATTGTCAGATGTACTGTCTCAATTCTGTCACGTCAGCCCCTGATTCCCATCATTCAGGAGGATTGTCCGACTTCGCAGAGGTTTCGGAGGGATACACGGAACCCCGGGAGGTGCTTGGTTCTACCTCCCCTTGGGGCAGACTGTATTTCTTTTCTGCGCTCCGGCCCGCTCCTGTCTCTGCGCCCCAGCCCTTCTCTGCACCCGGACCCCTGCCTTCTCCTGAGTCGGCTCCAGAGTCCCTCCTAGAACCCGGCCCTGGCCCTCCCCTGGGACTGTTTTTTGGGACGTCAGGGGCCGTCCGTAGAGAGGGGTGTTCTTTCACGTCTCTGTATTATTATTATTATTATTATTATTATTATTATTATTATTATTATTATTATTATTATTATTATTATTATTATTATTATTATTATTATTATCCTGTTTGTTTTCCTTTCACTAATACAGGTATATCATGTCATTTCAGATCTGGTCCCACTTGCAATCAGTACATTTCCTGTACCTGCCTTCCCTTCGTTCACCTGCAGCCACTCCCCTAATCACCCTCCATTCTCTATATACCCAGCTCAGCCCCCAGTTGACTGCCAGATTGTTAGTGTTTGTCCTGACCTTCCAGCGTTCGTCTCTTGTACACTTGGATTGTGTGTTTGACTCTACCCGTTTCCTCGGACCCTGCCTGCTGTCTGCCCCCCCTCGGTTTGTTCATTGGATTGCCTTCAGTGTATGACCCGTCTGATTACTGGACTCTGCCTGTTTGCTTGCCGTCTGCCTGATTCGTCTGTTTGGACTGATTCCCTGGTACCATAGTTCTGCCTGTCTCATTAAACCTGTTTTTGGACTTAACCTGCCTGTTTCACTTTCGTGCTTTTGGGTTCTCACCACCACTCTTGTTTGAGCCTTGACAATAAATCTGACGAGGGTCATGCCACAATTTTTCCAATAATCAAGTATTTTCATTCAGTAAGAAAATGGACAGGACGTTTGTCATTAATATTGTTTAATAATATGTAATTAATAAAACAAATATTAATTACAACAAATACTCGACAGTGAATTAAAGCAAGGCCAAAATAATCTTGCTTGTTGTTCATACTAAACGCCACTAGATGGCAGTATTGGTTCTTAAGAGAGAGTCTTCTCATAACCAATTCTGAACCTCTAAATACTGTAAGTGGATCATGTATAAAACATGTAAGATTTTGAAAAGAAAAACAATAAGTTACATGGAAAGTTTTTGACTTGGGTTCTACTCCCTTGTCACAGCAGAATCCAATCAGTCAAGAGAAACTTTCTGAACCATGTGAATCATCCCAGGGTTACCACAACACCACCAGGAAGTGATATCATTTTGGGATGGCCGTTTGGGGACTTTCAGCAACTTTGAAAACACAGAGGTGCTTTGAATCCTCAGCAGATTTTCCAGGCTCCACTCAACACAGACAGTACAACTGGTGTTGTAGGGCAAAATGAATGTTTGGCTACTGTTGCTGCAAGAATGAGCCGGAAAGACTTAGATTGTGCTCTGAGATGATAGAAAACACTATGCTGTCATCTAGTCAGAGTTAGTGATATGAACACGCAACTGCAAAGTACTGCAAAAAAATTGTCATCATGTTCTCTCCAATTACATTTTTATTCTGTAGAAGTTTAATCTTCAAAGCTAAAAATGAGACAAAGGTTTTTAAAAGAATGCCTGAAAAATCTGTTTATTCCTGGCTCTTATACTTTTATGTTAGGTTGTGAGCATTCATGGTTTTATGGGCTTATTTCCACAAATATAAAGTACGAAAATATCTCTATACAGTAATCACAGACAAATTGCAAAGGCTTCTGAATGAATTAAATTATAACCGGCATTAAAAAGACAAATGCATTGCTGGTTTTAGTGATTTGCTAACAAGAATAATAAAACTTTCACCAGGTTGAAAAGCTTAATCGGTTGGTGTATCTTTATGTGGAAAAGCATTTAAATTTTGTCGTGCTGACAGCTTGAAGGCTCACAGCCAGCTCCAGGTTAGTGTCCCCACCACTTCCATCTGCGCCCAGCTGTGAGTCCGGATACGCTCTAATTCAAACTGATCATTGTTCCTGTCCCAGTCGCTGCTCCAGTCCCAGTCGCTGCCCCACCCAGGCCCTGATCTGACCCCATTAGTCCGAACAGAAAACCCTTTTACGGCTGCTTTGGCCTGCTATGAGGATAAAATGCTGCATTTTCCAAGCCAACGTGCAAAGTATTGATGAGATGAATGCAAATGGAGATCTTACCTTAACTCCTTTCACACCACTGCAGTCGCATTTTCCACATGAAGTCCCACAACCCTGAAAATGAAATAAATATTCAAATAAATAAAGCATCACTCAGAAGACAAAACAATTGAAAGAAAATGCACTTGTGCGTGATAAATAAAACAGTACATATGGGGAAAAGAACAAATATGAGGACACTGTCTTCCAGCTGGACGCAGCAACACACACCTGCTGGGAGATGTGTAACGTGTTTTATAAAACTGACCAAACTGATCTCTGCCATGTTTTCATGCAATCCCGCCTCCAATCGATTCCGCAGAGAGGCATTTATGAGGAAAGATGAGTCAAAGAACATTTCACTGCCTCTCGGCACTCGGCCACCTGCTTTGGCTTTTTGAGGACAGAGGCAGGACGCTGTAAACACGACGGCCACGTTTTCATCTAATATGAGGAACTTTTCATTTTTATTTACACCTACATCAGACATGGAGCATCATGGACACTCAGACACCAATATTCTTTCTTTCTTAAGCTGTAGTCTTTAAAAACATGCCCTTTAGCTGCTAAATGTCCCACTTCCTCCAGAAAGCTGGCTGCTAATGAGACTACCATTGGATGTTGAAGACAAGTTTCTTTTCATCATCTCTTGCTGGAAAAAGTTGGTCAGCACTGTCAGTGAAACAAATCATTGGAGATAATTTGCGAAAAACAAGTTACTGGACGCTACAAAGTTTATGAATGGTTGTGTTGAAATTTTATTTCTCACAGCGGAGTTCACTTCTAATTTCTTGAAAGGTTACTGAAATGCTTCATGGAACTGTAAGACATCACTGCAGCTGTTCTCCGTCTTTCTCGGTCCCCCCCCCCCCCCATCCACCCCACCCTGCTTCCTCTCCTCTGGGGTCTCCAGAGGCCGGAGCCTGGGAACTGGGCTGCAATGCCTTGGCTCTCCCCTCCATAGCTCCTCTCTCCCCCCTCCTCCCCTCCTGCCTCCCGACCTCTTATCATCCAGCTGTTGCGAGACTCACGTGCGAGGCGTCCTGCCAAAAGGGTGCTGGGGCTTTAGACCGGCTCTGCAACCTCCGGGCAGAGAGAGAGAACAACTACAATAATGTTCTATGTCTGTGTCTCACACACACACATACGCACACACACAACAGAAATGTTTCCATCAATATTCATCTTGATTTTGTTCCCAGCGGTCTAATCCTGACATGACATACATAAATCGTTCTTGATTCTAGACTGTCTTTAATGTCCATGTCTTCCTTCTTACATGTGACCTTCTACAGCAGACCCTTTTACTGAATCAATACCAGGCTTTACAACCATGGGAACCAGACTCTATTCTAAAGACCCTCAGCTCCAACAGACCCCACCCTGCTCAGGTGTCCTCCTTTACTCGGAGTATATTACATGTGCAGACGTCTGATGTGCCGTTCACCCATCCCAGCACCTCTAACTCGCTCCGTCTCTTCTGTTTTCTTTTATTATCGCTGTACCACATGAAAATCCCAAGACCACCTGCTTCACATCAGATTGGTGTCATAAGGAAAGGGAATTGGTTCACAGAATGACAGACATGTGCGTTTTATTATGACAACCCTGTCGGCTTGCAGCAGAGCTCCTGATGCTGAAGTAACAGGCTCTCTGACGAAGCACTGAGGGAGTTAAAGCACACTAAAGGAGGGAAGGAACACATTAACATCTAGTCTGCATCGCTCCAATAAATCGCAGCTGCATATAGAGAAGCATTGGACAAGTATTAACTCGTAGCTCTCTGTCTCAGATGTCTATTGATGGGCAGAACCAGAACCCAAAACAAAAACACCCATAATGATGAGGATTCTATTCTATTCTCCAAACAAAGTACCACAACCTGCTTCTTATCCCTTCTTTGTTTTGTTCTGAATCTTCATAAACTCAATCATCAGACAGGATTGAACACACTCACTAAAATTTTTTTTTAAAAAAACAGCATATTAATGTGATTTAACCCAGAAAGTGAACCGATTTTGTTTCTGGGATGTTGTAGCAACTTAATCATAGAGATCTGGGGTATATTTGCTACCAAGCAGAACAAATTGCGACATAAAAGTCATTTCTACAGACCTACAGCTGGAGGGATCTCGGAATCTCACCAGTTCACACAACACCTAAATGAATAAAAACACAAGCAGTGGTGGACGAAGAAAGTGCATCTACTGCAAATGTGTAATAATCCTGAATTCTTTGGTAGTTTACAATAAAAACTGGCATTCTCCAACTAATTCCAATCAGAATTTTAATTTTTTTTACATCAAGTAGTTCTGAATTTGTCCAGAATGCTGCAACATGAGGGAAAGAGAGTCAACAGTTCAACACAAAACACCTGGGATAATTATCTCTCTCTTCCTGCCCCGTTCAGCTGAACCTCCTCTTCCTCTTCTCCTCAGCTGACCAGCGTGATCTCTCACACTACATTATGTCCTTGTAGGCCTACATTTACTTGCAGCACAGTATCATTATGTTAATCTTCAATTTGTAAAAGAGAACTGGATGTGGTTAAAGAAAAGGTTGCACGGCTGCTGCAGTTAGTCTCCATTAATACTCTGATGTTTCACAAATTACAAATGGATGATGCCTCAAAATACTAAAGTAAATAGATATAGCAATAGAGTCAGTATATTATGTACTGTAGAAACATACCAAAAGAGCCATCTTACACAATACTAGTACTTTTGGTACTTTAAGTACACATTTCCATACTAGCAAAATTACATTTACATTTAAGGTGATACATTTAAAGTTGTATTTCTACAGAATACCAGCGCAGAACAGGATGTGTGTGTTTGGGAGTCAGACGGTGAGATCACGAGGAGATGGTGTTGGTGTTTCTCTGCCCAAACAACATGATCTTCCACAGAGCAAACAGAGGGAGCAGAGGCTGGAGCCTCACTCCTGTGATGAGTGTTGATGTCCACTGTGGATATACAGACACTGGTGAGTCACCGAGCTCTGGAGAAACTGCACCAGGTCCAGTAAACCTCAACAACAATCAGCCTCGTGCGTCTCCAGATAAGTGTATGTGTGATTCCTACATCTGGATGGCAGGCCTCAATGCCCCAAACTGTGTAAAATCAATATGGTGCAGAGTGTTTACATACTACCAAGAAGCACCCTATCATTACTGTCTACATATGACAATCTGTTTTTGATTGTTTACTGAGGTTGGAGGCTGGAGTTGGCAGGGACAGTTTGTTTTTGACAGAATAGGGTAGAAATATCAAGTCAAAGCGGACGAGGATGATGGGATGGTGTGATACGTTCAGTGGTACACAACAGTCAGGTCATGTGATATTCAATGCAATGAATATCACATGACCTGACTTTAAATTACTGAATTATTTTGTCAACTACTGTTGACAAAATATGATGTCAGTCATATGTTTAGGTTGTTTCATCAGCACCGTTCTCCATGGAGTTGTTGCTTGGATCCCATTACTTCCACTAGGTGCAGCATCAAGGATGAAGCCTTATCTTTGGGGCCTTCTGGAGAAAGAATTTCCTGACTTCCAACAAACCAGTCAAAACTATGCCCTGTCTCATGTTCAAATGAAAAATCCCCCTGCAGGCTTCAGTCAGCTACATTGTATGAAGGACCTGCATACAGTTGCTGTCTTTGACACCTGCAGGCTGAGTCAAAGGCTACTGTGGCTGCATGACTCACTGCTTCTGTTCTTCTTGCCAAATCTACTGCCTGTCAAAACTGTTAAATCTCCAGAACATTTTCCAAAACATCAAACTCTTTCATTTCATCAGAAACAATCACACACTTTATATATATATATATATATATATATAGATAGATATATATATATATATAGATATATATATATATATATATATATATATATATATATATATATATATATATATATATATATATATATATATATATATATATATATATATATATATATATATATATATATATATATATATATATATATATATATAACTCCGCCATCTGTTTGCATTCTGTGGTGACGGTGAACTGATTTGCTGCAGTACCAACATTGACCACATCAGGGCAGGAGCGCTAACATCACTCCAGCTACTGAACCTTCTCAACAGCTGGTGGTGTTTTATCAGTCTTGCCATGCTGAGAGAAACTAAGAATCAGTCAAACAGCTGCTCAGTGTCACTGATGGCTTCTCCTTTAAACAAAATCACATTCCTGCCACAACCTCCCACTACTGCTAAGTATTCCACAAACCTCCAGGGAATCCTGGAAACCTTGATGAATTAAATGTGGGAGGATTTGTTATTTCACGCCCCCATGTTACACACACACACACACACACACACACAGGTACATGTCTTTAGAAAATTTTAACATCTTCATCCCAAGTTTCCGTTAATACAGAGTAATTTCGTGTTCCGTGTTGGTTTGCTAGTGCACTCAAAGGGATATGAACCATTAGATTTTGCATTGTTCTAAAGGTTTTATCATGAAAATAGTTGACAGAGAGCTGCTCCTACAAGTTTATCACCAGGAAAGGGCACCAGACACCTATGACAGCGAGCTCCATTACAGATTTATTCAGAAAAGGAAGGTGTCCCACAGGGAGACTTGAGTCCAGCTACAAACTGCGTTAGTTTCATAGTAATACTGAGCTGCTTTGGTGGAAATTTCTATCTCTGAGTGAGTTCTAGTTTTATTTGTGTTGAATCAAAACCATCTACTTACAGTAAAGACATCAGATATGGTATTAAAAAAACAAACAAACAAAGAAGCGGACCATAACCAGTAGCCACATTTTTCATGACCTAACATTGAGACATGAAGCTGATGTCTGAGGTCAGAGTCATGCTGGCTGTTTAAGGGGTTTTCTTTTTCTCAGGAAACAAGTGCTACGGGACCACTGTTAGTTTTGCAATTGTTTTCAGAAAAACGCAACACAAGATTTCCTGATCCACTAACCAGAAAATCTATGAAGCCAGAAACAATGATGCAACTGGAGAAATCCATTTAGTTTATCTGCTGGCAGTGTGGAAAGAGCCTTCCTTCCACACTGATATGGAATTCACTGAGAGGGAAAACACGACAATGCAAACTCAGGTCACAGTTTTCCTTTGGAATCTTCTGTTTTGCTAAACTTGCAATTCATGCTTTTCTTTCACACAATCCAGCATAGTGTTGTCAGGGTGTTTAGACACACATAACATCACACGATCACCCCATGTCAGAGTTCTTCATCATCTTAATACCAGTCTGATGTGATAAATATGTTCTTCCCCACAAGTATATATACATGCAGAGTTAACTCAGAAATTTAGGGCATCACATTACAACTCCACTGTCTTGAATATTGAAGTGAAATTTAACTGCCTGAATGTTTCACATAAGTTACCAGAAAATAACAACCAGATTGTCCCGACAATGTGTGTATGAAAAGAAGCACACAAGTTACACATATTGCAGCATCGGTTAGTGTTGAGTTTGCCTTTGCTTCTTGGTTTTGGGCATTTGGCTGCAAAAAAGTTGATTTACTTGTGCCAAATGTTAGGAGGATGTCACTCAGCAGCTTGCATAAATGTGACGATCAATATTGATCGTCACATTTATGCAAGCCATTGACGGAGCTCCGTGTGATGCAAATGTATCAGCTGTGTTAGATGAAACTGTGACATCACTCTTTCATTCCGCCTTTCTCTGCATGACAGTGTTTTTTTCAAGGTCAGTGAGATCACAGGTGCTCAAGCCCACAACTAGGCTGCAGTCGACATAGGTGAGATGAACAGAGCTGTGAAGTGATAAAATATGAGTGGAGGAGGGGTTTTTTTTTTTTCAAAATGTTGATCTGTGGTGCTCTGACATTCCTGGCCTTCTCTGGAACTGAGTGTCTAGGATGAGCGAATGGAGGTGGAGGAGTGGAATTTTCTATCTGACTGCCATACTTGGAAGACGAGGCTCCTGGTGCAACTCTCTCCGTAAACAGTTGAAGCATTTGTGGGTGTGTGAGGGAGAACTGCACGTGCACAGACTGGAATGGTACAATAAGAAACAGCTTTTAAAAATGGCAAGATAGATATGATGTTAAACCAAAACATTTTTCTAAACATTTTTTGCTAAATTGTTTTTTGTCTGTATTCTCTCAATTTCCTTCACGTAGAATTAAGTTGAGTTATTCAATATTTGAGTAATGTACAGAGAGTAATAGAGTACAAAATCACATATAATAATAATAATTCGTTGCACAAATTCAATAAGTAAAACATAAAAACATACAAATCAAGAGCATGCTGTACATTCCACAGAAATTCACTGACTTGGCAACCGTAGGTCAACAACTTGGGTGGTGGTGCACAACTTCCCTTCTTTGCCAAGCTTGTGCTGAGGATTAGTTGAACAATAACTTCAAACCAGGAGATGATTACCTTAATTCAGCAAAAGAACCAAGGGAATCAGCCATCCTGGCAAATAAACCTGCTTTCCAAATATCAAACTCTGTTTAATAAATGCCCACTTTACCGCTTAAATGTCTCATTTTGTTTTCGCCTTGCAAATGAAAGTGAATAACAGCGCTTCAATGTCGATGCCAGGAATCCAATAACTACAGACATATTATACATACATTTGCAATAAAACACAGTCGTGTTTCCTGTTTCCTTAATTTAAGGGCATATTCTCTGAGACCAACTTGATGTTAAACATGTTCTGGTCTGGCTGCAGGCAGCAGGTTTTCATCTACACAACAAAAATAACAATTCACTGCTTCTGTAACCAGAAGCAGATGCATTTGCAGAGAGTTATACACACATGCACACACGCACGCGCACGCACACACACACACACATACATTTATACTGCGTGTAAACACATGCAGTATAAACCATAAATCTTTTTTTAAATTAATCACACAGGAAAAGTTGACATAGAATAAAATGAACACACAGTAAGGATTCTCATAAAAGTGGGAACACACTCAAAAGTGAACGAACAAAGGTTAATAAATACACCAGTCATTCACCAGCTTGCTCATGCGTGACCAGGGTTGACCAGGTTAATGTCGCCTGTCATCTAATTATTGGTCTGGACAGCAGGGAGGTAAATGGTTGGTCTTAAAACTGAGAAAATGAACTCCAATACCAAAAAAAACCCCATGAAGTACATCAGTCAGTTATCAGTGCCTTGCAGGCCTATGCTCAACTCACAGCCTCAACAAACACAGAGATCTAACATGAACAGTTCAGTAAAACAAATATTACCAACTGTGGACAGAGGTCCAAACGGAGCTCATCCTCTGACACAACAAAAGCTGCTGAAGCTGTCAGTAGACAGTTGAAAAGATTGACGAACAAACACCGAACAGTCATCTTCATCCGAACGCACCAACCAGGTTCCACACAGGAACTCCCACACGTATAATTAACTCAACAAATGGGAAAATTGTTTTTCGGGTTTTTCTCAGGCAATTCCTGAGTGCAGTGTGTGTGTGTGTGTGTGTGTGTGTGTGTGTGTGTGTGTGTGTGTGCATCTACTGTATGTGTGTGTGCACATATGAAAACCCTGGAATTGGCAGATCTTCAAGTGCTTGTAGTAAAACTCCAGCTGCTGGAAAAGGACTATGATTGTTGAGGAAACCGGAGGTGTGAAAATCCAGATACTGTCGTAAAGATTAAAGTGAGACCAAAAGAGTCCAACCCATGTTATTTAACCACACATTATAATGCTTTAGTTGTCATGACTAACATAAGAACCCAGCCTAATTAGGCAAATTCCACAGGCTGATAATGCTTCTCACAGACACTATTCAATATTCCAGCCTTGGATTACAAAAGGTCGCTGACCTCTCCTAATCAGCTAGTGCATCTGAACCGCATCTTGACCAGTCACATGACCCTCGTAGGCCCATCCTGTTGACCTGCACCCCACCACCCACCCCACCCCAACCAGACCATTAGAGGGGATTTAGTCATTCAGAAAGCTTCCAGTATAAAGGTTATCTTGATAATTCAGCTCTTCCTCAGAGAACAGCGTTTGTGTGTTTGTGAAAGGATGTGCATGTGAATGAAGTGATATTTTAACATATTAAGAATCTCCTGTTGGCCTTTTGGCCTTAGAGGGAAGTTTCCAACTTAAACTTGGGCAGAAACATAAACTCCATTTATCTCCACCCGTGAACAGCTGATCGCAGTTTTGCCCTCCAGCTGTTTCTTTGTTGAGGGCAAAGGAAATTGTTTGACTCTCTAATGCTGGAGATGTTGTGTCTCCTTCAGAGGAACCAGATATCTGGTGAGGCAGTGGGAGAAAAGGGGCTTTCTGGTCTGTGTGCAAGGCTCTGTTCATGTATCCACACAACTATGATATAGATGATTATTGTTATTATCTCACATAATAGTAAAAACAAAGAAAAACATTCATCTGCAACACAAACAGGAACAGGAAGGGTCCAAGCGTTCACGCACACAAACGTAAAATCGAAAGCTCTCGCCATCTGCACTTATTTTCTTGTTTTTCTCCTCTTTGCAGTTGCCTCTGACTTAGAAAATGGAAAAAAAAAATCATTTATCGAAAATGATCTATAACAGAGTTGACACTTTTCCTTTTCCTAGCAGGGCTGGTGTTGGGAAAGTGAGATGGAAGAAACGGTCAGGGGGTGGTGGGGAGAACGTGGGAGAAATGAGGTGATGATTACTTTGACATTTGTTTTCTATGTGCCGTTTCAAGTTCACGTATGTCTGGAGAGGTTTGAGCTCTTCAGCCCTGCTTGTTGCTCCTCTGTGAATATACAACAGTGTTCAGGATGCAGGATTTAGGAAGCCATTCTTTCTCTAAAGAGGAAGGCCTCTTCCTCTGCTTTCATGCTCACAAAGACAAGAACGGGGTGGGTCAGCCTCAAGTCTCTCTCAAGAGCGCTCTGGTATCTGGGAATAGTGTCAGCACGTGAGAATGACCTCTGTGACTTTGTACTGACCAAACACAATCACACCGGAACATTCTCACACTTCCTACTATTTCTAGTCGTGTTAGCTCATTAGCTTTTAACAGAACCTCACATGACAAAGCAGTGAAAGGAGACATTTTAACTTGAGAATCTCAAGTCGTTCTGTCATGAAGCTGCATTTTGTTTATCAACCAGAGCCAATTACATTTTTTACACACACACACACACACACACACGCACACACATGCGCACCGCAGGGGATGTCAACCATCCAATACCTTTAGAGACATTTTATTCAAACCACAAATGTTTAGCTCACGGTTGTGCCAATCCATGCAGATGGATGTTTGCTATACTTTGGCGTGATGGTAGCATTGGAGGAAAGGCCTGCGAATCATCAGTTTCATCCTCTAGAGAAAACAAACGTCTATCTAAATTTTATGGCAGTAGCTGCTGAGATATTTGCGTCTGGAGCGACTTACTGACCCATATTTCCATCCAAAAAAAACCACGCAGATCATCCAGCGAAAAAAAGTAACTGTAGAAAAAAAGTCTCTCGCTCTAACCCGTAAAAAAATACACACATGACATGGAAGCATCTGGGATTTTAGTTAGGGTTTTTACATAGGAGCGTTACCACCGCTGTTATAAAGGGTAAGGCATTAGACAATATACAGATGCAGGAAGTGTGTGCGCGCAGGAAAGCTCTATAACATACTCTATTTAACAAAGGCTTTCCCATTCCTCCAGGCTGCATACTTCATCTCTACTGATGTTGGTTCCCAATGAGGATATTACCCTCTTATAAAATTTTTTTACTGATATCAGGAACAGCAGGTTTTTGGTGAAACATAAGTGAGGCAGCAACACAGGAGTAAGATTACACGTGAGAAAGAGAGAAAAATTCTTGCACAATAAAGAAAGACAGCTGTTCACCCAGCAGTTCAGTTCCAAGTCTGCAACAAACACCATATAATGGAGCTCCTTAGCTCCATTAGCATTCCATACGCTTCAGATGATGGCTATCTTAAAGACAGAACTACTTTCTTTTGTTCTTGTTTTCACATCTAGCCTGATCGCCTACATCGCCTTTAACTTTCTGTTGTTTGTGGCGACTCTAACTTCAAGGTATTCCCACCCTGAAAGCTTTTAGAGATGCCGAACTCTGACAGCAGTTCTTCTCTAGTATCAGTTAAATATGTCTGCATGGATCGATTAGCATATCTGTTCTCTTGATGAGAACCGTACTATGAAGCAGGGCAGCGTGTATTCCTTAAATTTACCTGTGACCTTTTTTTCTGGGATATTTAAGACAAATAATGGCTTCATAAATGCTCAATCCTCATCCTCAACAGTCAACAGAGCAAAATTACCAGCAGCAACATAAAAGAACAACACAAGAATGATGGATGGAACATGTGTTCTTCCAGGAAGGAGTTCTGAAGCTCCAGGTATGAATGCACAGGCAGGCTCAGGTTCTCTAAATTACAGTCAGATCTGACTTCTGATCTGTTACTTCTATCAATCCTCCTCTGTAAATTTCACGCTATAAAGACCAAGTCTGGTATAATCACACAGTAACTGTAGCTCACCTGAAATGAGAAGCTGGTGTAGGAGTGTGAGAGGTGTACTGTAGGTCACGGACAGAGTCAGAAAGCAGATTGCGCCATTCAGAGCACCAATAAGTTCACTTTTCAACACTAATATTGAGTATTGCTTTTTTAGAACTTTGTCAATATCAATTTCCAACTGGAGCTTTAATTCCTCATTTAGATTTGGAACATATCAGTAAAAAATAATGTTCATTTCCTGTTTTCAATTATTAACACATAGCCAGTCCTCAAAATACTGAATACCCAGACCTGGAACAGTTACACATTGGTTCTACATTTGTATGTTTGTTAAATACAGTAAAAGGCTGGTGGGAGTTTAAAGATTTGACTGGAAAATAAAATTTATCATTAACTACAACAACCAATAGAAATGACCTTTGAAAATGTTGAACCTTGAAACTCAGAATTAAATTGGACTCAACTTAACCCCACAAGTGACTCAATTAGTGTATTTAACATGATGCAACATGCAGATAATAAGAAATTTTACCTGCATAACATCCGTGAACAATCAAGTTTGACACGGATTTGATTTTTGCCTGATTCCATCGTTCATCTGTGATGCTCTTTTACTATTGGCTGAAGCACAACCACCTTCACTGACCTGCTGATGGGATGGAGATGCAGGAACACTCCGTTCTACAGGAAGATATAAAAAACATCTGTTCCTTTGGAGCCGCCTCAGATTTTATCTAGAATTTGTTTAGACAGATCTCATAAGAACAAATGCAGTTGTTTTTTTTCTATACAACTACATGTTGTAGTTTTCAGTACAGGTTCACATCGGCTTACACCTTGAGTTGGTTCCAGGAGACGTGACGTGAGTCAAAATATAACGTAAGTTCAATTAACTTGTCTCCAGGCTAAACTGAATATAAACGTTCCCAGTTCTGTACTGTACTTTATTTATGAATGCATTTTCAATAATATTTGGTTAATACAAATAAACCTAAAAATAATAACATTTTATAAAATAAAATAAAATCCTTTTTAATGTAGCCCAGAAAAAAACATCTTCAGCCGCTTCTTCCACATTGCAGTCCACGGGGGTCGCTATGGGCTAATAATAAATTATGTTTTTATTCTTATTTGTTCTACCGTAGCATGATATTATGTTCTTTTAATAGTTTACTAGTGATTTTAAAAGTACAATATTGGTGGCAGACATATGTAAACTTAGTAAAATGACCTCAACTTGATTTTTATTTTTCAGTGCATTTGTTTTTTGAAAACCAACATGTAATCGAGAAGGACGTAATTCGAAATGACATAAGCCGATTTATACCTGTGTGTGTCTCCAACAGCAACCTGCTGTCTCTCACCTGTCCCTAAAGCAGAACAATAAAGTGGAAGCTTTTCAAGCCGCAAATGGACATTTGAAGGAAAACAGACATAATCTTTTCCAGTCGCTTCATGTGGAATTGAATTTTTTTTAAAAACACAAACCTGAAAGTCATAAATCTTCCTACCCTATCAGCATTGCGTTAGTACCATCAGTCAATTGGACAATTTGGCAGCGGAGGGTGGAAATGGAGTTCAGGGGGCAGAAAGTGAGACTAAAAGATTTGCTATGGTGTATCATCTCCGGCTCCGACAAACATTCCTCCGCTGCTCGGGATCATAACCTCATCACCTCCTTCTCTCGCTTCTGTATCCCTCCATCCCTCCATCACTCTCCACCTCCTACCTCCTTGTCAGGCCGATGTATCCATTACACCATTCTCCATCCAAACCACAAATGACACTTATGACTCACAAATTTCACAGTAAAACAGAAAAACTGCATGTTACCATGACGATAATGGATATGGATATTAGAGCTGTTTGATCGCCAGCAGCTCCTGCGCCAGAAGTAACAGCGTGGGACAGAAACCAGGGGTTTAAAAGCAAAATGCAGCTGTTAAAAAAGTTAATGAAATGCTTTCTCATGATGCAGCGCCACAGGGAACTGTAAGGGGTTTTACTGCTGCACCCTGTCCTCACATGCCACAGAATGCACACAGAGGAACACACACACTCAATTGTGGGGCATACCTGCTACACCACTTGGGTATCAAGGTCAGGGGAGAATTATCTTTGCTACTTCATGGCGCCTGTCCAAATACGAGGACTCAAACACAATCGCAACTCTTCCAAATGTAGGCATTTTTACAGCGCTGGGGTAACTGGGGTCAGGCAGGTTGTGACTTCCCAGGGTGCATTGCTCAGTTGGTGGTCAGTCACAATGACAGGGTCAGCTGTTGTCATTCTAGGGGGGTCGATCAGGAGGAGTGTGGTTTGCAGGATCGGGTTTAGTAGAAACTACCCACACGTTTGTCAGCAAGACAATGCTGACAAGTCAAGTCTTGATACGGTCTAAGCTTTCCATAAACCGTCCACACACTTCGCCAGTGCTGATTAGGGGATTACTGGTTCTCACTGCTGCTTCCTCCATGTTTGAGCTGTGAGTTCATCCTCCCTGGGGTTCACCCTGTCCTGGAACATCATGACCAAACAGCGAACAGAAAACTGGCAAGACGGAGAAGCTTGTCTTTCCCACTAGCTACTGCTTTTCCCAATCCACCCCCCCCCCACCCTCACCCCACCACACCCCTATTCCAAAACCCTACTCACAAGCTCTTATTCCAGGAATCAACTAATTTTTCTTTCTCCTTCGTGAGAAAGTATGGAGAGAATAATGGGGAGAAAAGTTCTTCTTGGTTTTAAATATCAGCTTATTGCTTCACACTTACATTGGGTGTTGTAGGAGACAAATGATGTATTGGGTCTCCTGGGGATAATTGGTACTCAGGTATAAGTAGGAACCAATGTTTCCTGCCCGGAAGCATTGGTTCCTATCTTTACCTGAGGACCAATTATCCCCAGGAGACCCGATACATCATTTGTCTCCTATAGAGAGTAAAGGCAGTGCGATCTCGCTTTGTCTTAATCCTCTTTCTAAACTCAGGTTGGCCCTAGTCTCAGGGTTGGAACAAATATTTACTCCTGCCCTCAATTCGGACCCATTCATTGTGGAAGATCCCCAACAGGTGATTGACTGGTCAAGGTCACATATCTGTTTATGTGACGCAAGAGGAAGACCAGACAGGTATGGACTCATGTCTACACAGTTACTCCAAATGCTGTGGGTCTTGGTTTGCAAGTCATGTTGTGGAAGCACCAGACAGGGACAGAGTGGAGGGAACTGAAGTGTGAGTGGGTGGACATGTAAGGACAACACAAAGGAGGGCTGAAAGACTCTGGGGTTCATCACACCAAACAAAACCACAGGCTGAACTGATCAGCATTGATCAAGTACACTTGTTTTCGTGCATCACCCCTGCCTTTATCTCAACAATACACACTGTAAGTCTCTCCCATCAATTCCAGACACAAAAATGAACCAGATAGTGTTCACAGGCTTGGTTTGTCTTTCTAACAGCTGCTTGAGTAGATACATACAGACGTAGGAGGGTCTGACTTGAAGAATTCCTCCAGTAGGAGGATTATTGGCTTTGCTGGGTAACAGCAGAGTTTAAAATGTTTTATTGAGAAATTATTTCCTTAAAATTTACTGATTGAAAAAACAGGCCTAGATACAAGCAATCATGACATGCTTTTATTTTTAACGTGTCCAAAGAGTACTTCTTGAAATCACTCCAAATGTTTTGAACACTATAAAATCAGCCTTCAGGTACAATCCATCCTAAACTTAAAAATACCACAACAAAATAAAGTAACTCCCCAAATGAGGTATCTTTTCTGAAACATCACACACACTCTATTGTGCAATAATACAATAAGTAAGCATTTCCTCATCATCATCATCTAAGATCTCCGTCATTCTTGTGTGAACGACATCTCTTCTGTTGAATTCATGAGAACCTGAAAGAGTCAGATAGAACCATTTGACGAGCCTGTGCCCTGGCATAATTCATCAGTCTGGAAATGATTGATCTCAACATATGTGAACAGCAGCAAACCTCAAACCTGTCTGATCTCAGGGGAGATATGGAGGAACAGTTGTTCTGTACCGCTGTTCCCATCAGGCTCATCAATAGTTTATCTACTTTTCAAGAGAGAAACTGGATCTTAAAATTGTAACCAAAAATGGTCAAATCCCTTTGCTGGTAGGACACAGTCTTCTCTAGCTGTCAAACATTTCTCCTGATAAAGGCTTAGTGTTGACAACATGTACTATAGGACCCCTGAGAGGATGGAAACGTCAGTCTTACATTTTTTTATTCCAGTAACATCTCATGTTATCTATGATTAAAACTGAGTTTAGCTTAGAAGAAAAGATGTGAAGTTGGAAAATAAAACTGCGTTCTTCTCCCTGAGAAGAAATCCAACTGGGATGGAAGTGAACCCACAACCCAGAGACCAACACCCACTGTCACTTGTTCACCAGTTCTATGTTGCAGATTTTGGGCTGTGAAGGAAACCATTCAGACATGGGGAGATCACACAAACTCCATACAGACAGGCTGTTATGGATTCAAGCCCCAAACTCTCTCGCTGTCAGGTGACAGACGCAACCACTGCCATGCTGGACGTTTGTGTCTCTGATGAGAAACAATCAGTTCAGATGAATTCAGATGAACTGGAGATACATTTCAATCTCTCTCAGTATCACCCTCTCCACACACACTCACACACACACACACACACACACACACACACACACAGAGAGAGACACACACATTGAAGCTACTGTAGGCACTCTGCCCCACCCTCTCTCTCTATCTCCAGATCCCACCCCCCCTCCCGCAGGAAAGAGGGAGGCTGCATTGAAAGTTCAACTCTGAGTAAGAACTTCATGATGGAGCTTCAAGTTTGACAAGAGTGGAAAAAATAGATATGTGGAGTAAATAACGTGCATCTAATATCTATTAAACTCTTGAACCTGAACGACCTAAGTGAAACATTAATGAACACGGGGTGATTTGTTCACACAGATGTAATTTTTCACAGAACAGCTGCCCGTTCACCACATTCTCTGACCTCAGTATCCTGAGAAAATCAGAAGCGTTTCATTTTTGCCCAGTTTGAAAATGGGGCTAATCCATTAAAAGCAGGTAAAATCAAAATATCATCTTTAAAGGTTGTAGACTGGATGCTCGGCTTACCTCAGCCCTGGTCAGGTCTACACTGGAGGAGAGAGCCGCCAGCAGCAGCAGCGCGCAGGACGGTAACAGCATCGCGTCGGTGCGCACTGGACACGATGCGAGCAGTCGATCGGACCTTCCGCAAAGAACCACCTGTTGACTGCGCCTGAGCCTCGTTCTTCTGGTTAATTATCAGCAGAGGTCGGGCTGCACGTTTTGTCGCATCTTTGTCCGAGAAGATATGAGGTTCTGATCAATGCGACTTGGTCTTGTTGCGGTTGCACCACACCCCCTCCAAAAAAAACAAAAAACGACCACCCTCGCCCATCCAAACGGACTCAACCCTGCTCTTTCAAACATTTCGACTTTTCTCACTAAGGAGAGGGACTACTCTGCACACTTTGTTGGTTTTGTTTGAACTTTTCAGGAGGTTTTTGGTGCCCTTTTTCGGTACCTGATCTGAAACTTTTCAGCTGCGTAACGTGCGCATCGATTCGCCGCCAGCTTCCTTCATCTGACCACAGCGCGCAAATCCCGTAAGTAGTGTCTTCTATAAATCACATTCTGATCTTCATGGCATTTTCTTTATGAAATCTAAACATGGTGACGTTTGCACGGGAGTTGTTTGTTTGTTTTCTTCCATACAGAGACTATACAGAGTCATTAAAATGGTGCATTTGTCCACATCTAAAAGCTGTGGTTGGTGTGCAGGTCCTTTCAGTCATGCTGTAACTGTCCAAGGGGGGGGGAGGGAATCAGCAGAGTGAACCTGAAGTCTGTGGAATGCATGAGTGGGGACCATGCGAGGACAACACAACAGAGGATTGAAGAGTGTGAGGTGAGATTAAATGAGCGCAATCTGCGTCACAACACGACCACACGATGGATTTATCAGCGCACTTAACGCTGTCCTCGTCTTTGGCCGCAGGCTGCTGCTCCTGTGCGTCTCCGCCGCCATCCTGGTGTCAGCTGTAGACGCGGTAAGTTTCCTCCCCACCTGTCGGTGGGAAACTGCAACTTTCTGGATTTTTCAAAATGCAACATGATGAGAGTGAAGGTATTAAAGCTGGGACGCTTGTCTGAAACGGGTTGATCGTGGGAGTGTCTGGCGTGGGGAGGTCTTCCAGTGGGAGGGGTGGGCAGGGATGCTCAGTTTAGGTCACAATTTAAAAACGGAGAAATGTTTCTTCATAAAATACCATGCACTCAGCAATTAGGTACTGAAGTGACATGTTTCTGCTGTTTAGTTAGGAACCTTGGTTGTATGTTTTAATTTCCATGGTAACAAGTAGAATGTCGACTCATTCCAGGAGTTTCAGGGACATAGAAGAAGAAACTGTTGAGAATCTTTTTTCTAAACAATATATTTACACATCTCCTGTGTTCTTTGTTTCCATATTTGGAGATTTAAAGTATTTTTTTTTTGAGAATTGAATCTTTCTCAGATGTTTAATCTGCAGGCATTGCAGTTGACAACTTAAATAATGTTCCTTGACAGGATCCAAAATGCAATCATCTTTGGCGCAAGATCCAGTCCAATTATATTAAAACCAAATGCCAACCTTTCAGCTAGTCTTGAGGTTAAACAAACAAACATGGGGATCAGACAACTGTAGGGCAACTGTAGCTCGCAGCAGATGAGGGGTTGGTTGTCCATCCATCAGAAGGTTGGTGGTTTGATCCCCATCCCATGCAGTCTATATGTTGAAGTATCCATGAGCAAGAGACTGAATCGCTGCCCACTGGTCCACAGCGATGTCATTTAAACCAGGAGTGTCAAACTTGATCACACTAGGAGCTGAAATTCAAGACACAGACTATGTTGTGATCTAAACAGATTTTACATTTACCGAACTGCCACATATCTGTAATATTTTGAGCTGAAAAGTTCGATTTGAAAAGATTACAACTACTTTTTCTTCAATCAAAAAAAAAAAAAAAGATAATTTGGCTGGACTGTGAGTTTAACACATAAAGCTTAAATGAAGAAAAGGAATTTTACAACAGTAGCAATAAAGAAAAAGCTTAAAAGCCTTCTACAGCGTTCATTGTTGGAGATAATAACTGCAATTTCATTAGTTACAAAACATTTCTGACCAACAGTGGCCTCAAAAAGGACAGCAAACACTTAACGTGTTTGTGTGGTCAGCAGATCCCAGTAATTATAGAACCAAGTTAGTTTATTATAAGACAATGCAGTAACTGAAACTGAGTTTCAAACTACCGTCATGTCCGTATTGTGTCACTTAAAATGATCTGTTCTCTGTGTTTGCTGTGAGTCTGTGTTGTAAATTGTAAGGAGCATCTATTTAATAATTCATCTTTGACTAAATTGAGTTTTGTTTTGCTTTTTCAAATCTTTTTTAAAACAAATCTTGATTCGGATTTGTCAAACGGTCTCACACCCTGATGCAGAAATTGGTACTCAAAATGAATCGATACCACTATCCACAGGAGTTAAGGTGTGTTTTGAATTTTGGGTACTGTCCCTTTAAGACACTGTCTATTGCATTTTATTTTATTGTTGACTGAAACACCATTCTGTACAATTTTTTTTTTCATTTCTGGCCCCAGCCACTCTAATTTCTTTTAAAGTTCAAAATGGAAATGTACATAAAAAAGTTGGATGGAAATGTTTGTTTATTACACAGTTCACGATCCATTCTCTGGAAAAACCTTCCTTGTAAATCGATTTATTGTTTTTGTCACACACCCACATGCATAAACACTCTAACTTGATATTTACCTGCTCTTACAAATCATTATAACGGTTTAAATGAAAGACAGAACACAGATGTTTCATTAAATGATCGTAATGTTTAACTGGGCCAAACTCATAGCCCATAAAATGGTTATTCATGGTTTTATTTTTCATGGGTGGGCTTGAAAAAGCGCTTTTACACACTAAATCCATACCTGCATGGTTGTGAACTTGCAGTATGAGTGAATTTGTTTTTGTTTGTTAAGTTGTGTCGTGGGTGTCAGATGGTCATCGGTTCTGTCGTACTTTTAATATCATATGGCTTAGATGAAAAGTTGAAAAGACCTCCTTGTCTTGAGCTTTTATCAGATTTTGTCCGGCCCTGATGAAGCATGTGATGCAGCTCAGCTCCACTGTGTACTGAACAGTTTTGTTCAGAGGCTAGTCGATGCTGGAGGACGGCATCACATTTTAGACACTAGGTACATCCATGTCCTCTGCTGTCAGCTAAAGAAAGACCTCATGAACATTATATAAATAGCTTTGAAAGAAAACAGCTTCGGTTTGTCAGTGGGATAATTTTGGAACAATGTGCTCAATGTACAAGTTGTGAAAAGACTCATGAGAATCCATCTCAGCAGTTATGAGTTGCAGGTAATGAGGTTGTTGAAGAGTTGAACATCTGCCAGGGCTGAACTTTTCCAAATGGTCCTTTTTTCCTCACAAATTACATTCCTATTTATAGACAACTCCTGTTTCCTTAGATTCCTTCACATGACTGGATCCTGGATGCGTTCATAACTTTTGTTGCAGGGAAAACAGTTGTTCCAGATGGAACAGCATTTCCTGTTCTCCATGGCAGATTCTTCCCCAAAATGAAATCTCCTGTTTTTATCTGTGATACCTACAAATCTATACTTAATTTAGACAAAAATGTCCAAAATGTGGGTAGCGCTGTCGCCTCAGCAAGAGGTTTTCAGGTGTGAGTCCTTTAGGAGTCTGTATGTTCTCCTCACAGAGAACCTGCGTGGGTTCTCTCTGGGTTCTCCGACTTACAAAAACATGCAGCTTAGATGAATTGATCGATTCTAAATTGCCCATAGGTGTGAGTGCTTGTTTGTCTTTCATGTTGCTCTGCAATATGCTGGCGAAGAGTCCGGGGTGTACCCCGCCTCTCACCCGTAGTCAGCTGGGATAGGCTCCAGCAATACAAGTGACCCGCGATGGATGGATGGATGGATGGACGGATGGATGGATGGATGGATGGATGGACGGATGGATGGATGGATGGATGGATGGATGGATCGATCGATCCAGAAAACCGTATTGTGCAACTTTCAAAAAAATAAAAATATTCCAGACTGCCTTGTTATCTGGATCCTCTCCAAAACCTACTGGGCTTTTCCTCACCACATGTCCAACCCTTCTACTAAAATTTCATTAAAATCCATCTGTTTATCTTGTGTAATAAACTGAGGTGTTGAAAACAATCCCTACTGTACCTTGCAGAGTAAAGCAAATATAAAATAAAATCCTGGATCTGACCTACTAATGAGATCCATTCCAAACTTTAGTGGGTTATTTGCTGCCACATGTTCAATCTTCCCATTAAAATCTATCAAAAATGTTTGGTGCAGCCCTGCCATCAAACAAAACTATGTCTAAAAAGGGTCAAACTAATCAGTTCTAACTTTCAGAAGTTTCCTGCTGACAGAATTTCTAAATCCCAACTGCATCTAAGAAAATATGTTTCTGTTTAATATCATCTCCAAATCTGACCCACGGGAGTCTTTTGAGTTCCTTGAACCAAATCCCATCCTCTGTTTTGTACAACTGTTTCCCACCGCCTGTCTCCATGTGATATTTTATGTTTGGAATTCCCCTACATTTTGAAATTACAATTCTCAAGATATTTTGCATGTGAAATTGTATTTGTTATTTCCAGAATTTTTACGATACGCTTCCTTCGTAACCGCGTGGGATTACTTGAGATGTGACTCACTGGACCCTGGGAAAACTGATCTACTAAGAGCAAAAACACGCCTCTGTGTTTGTGGATCCATGTACACCTCCTCCTCACCACGCACACAAATATCATCTATCAGTGTCTGATGGTGAAGGAAGGAAAGCTCTCGGGGCAGTAATGTTAACAGGATGTTTTGCACGGGACCCTTTGAGAGGCTTTGATTCTCGTCTGTTGGAGAATATATTTCAAGATGTGTGTAAGCGTGATGGAATGACGGTAATGACGCTTACAGAAAATGTCTGAATTGTGGGAATTTCTTCTGTGACTGTGGAAGAAACATGATTGGCCACAGATTCCTCTACAGTACCTGAAAGCCCAGCAGCAGCATCTGCTTTTGTAATTACCCTCCTCCAGACTAAGTGGATGATTGTGATGAATGTTATTTCTGCGTGAACCTTTTGGCACGGCTCACTTTGTAACCATGAGGTTTAGCTAAATCAAACTCACTACGCCTGCCTCTTAAATGTGGTTAAGCGATGCCGTTACCCAGTAGACACGTGACCGACCTCTCGCATGTGATTGTTTTATGAGTGGGGAAGGTGTGTGTCCGGAGCGAGGGGAAGATGTCTGCCTTTGATAAGGATAGAAAAATGGGCTGCACATCTCCTGCCAAAATAGTGGCCGTGAAACTGAGTGTCTGGCTGCAACAATCGGTGGAAGAATCCATTGTGCTGTGTTACAGGAAGCCGCAGCCTCAGGAGAAAAGCCCATGTGCAAGGCTTCCCCTTCGCCCATGTGCGCAAGCATGAATCTGAGCTGTCCAGTGAGACAGAAGAACAGATGATGATGCATTTTACATTCTAGTGTTGCCGTCATCTCTAGACTGACCCTTCCTAACTTTCTGCATCTGCATTTTAGGACTTTTCTATAGATGGTTTGCATCTGCATACATGCATGAAAGGATGCACGGTATGAGTTAACTGAGGATAAAAAAACAAGTTTCCATGAAATGCGACCTTGTGTTGATTATTTGATTAATCTCTGTGGCATTGTGGAGAAATGAGGAAAGGCCTGCTGTGTTTGGCTGATCGCTCCCAATTATTTTGTACAAACTGTATCCTTACTGGTGCTGTTGAAAGAAAAAGCCCTGGGAGAGAGAAGGCTGAAAGGTCTTTAGATCTGTTTGCGATTTGTTTGCAGAGTCCTGTGTGCCACTGAAAGATGTCTTTGAATTATTTGGCCAGTTTGCTTCCCCATCCACCCCCCTTTGCTGGATGTTTGCCTAATTTTCTTACTTGCGCGTGCAGAGAGTGTGGGCTGGGTTTATCTGTGGCCTTTGTTTTATGGGGAAACTTCCCGAGTTCAAAATTGTGTGAAGAGAAAATAGATCATCCAGAAAGGTTATCTAAACAGGAAAGGGAAACGAGGGTGGAGTTAAACGCGTTAGTTTCTTTATAACACGATCGATGCATCGGAGAGCGTTGACTGAGTTTTGCATTCATAGTATAAACTTGGTGTGATTCACACTGAAAACGAGGCAACATCAGGGAGAGAAGATGTGTCTGTCATGTGTAAAACATAAAGGTCAACTCATTTTATTTGAGTTAAATACATTTAAATGCTGGGTCTCAAAGTTTCTTTGAACCGGGTCTTTAAACGCTCCACATATGAATAATTAGTCTGTATTTTTGTGGCTGCTAGTGGATGTCTGGTGTCACCTGGGTGCTGTTGGGTCTTTACAGTTTGATCCCTCCTTTGAACCTTTAGCTATGTCTTTCACATCAGTCCCCTACTGTCACAGTATTTTACTTTTAAAAGGCCTTTCAGAGGCATCAGACTGTCAGCAGGGTAAAGCTTCAGAGGGTGTCGACAGGCTGGGGACAGCAGTATTTTATATCCAAAAATTTAGATTTTTTTTTTTAATGTAAGGATGTTTTTAGGATGATTATAGAAATTTTCTCCACAACATATGTCTAAAACAATTTAATAGCCTCATTGATTAAGAAATAGAGGATATGTCATGAATTGATACATTGCTTGTATAATTTTTATGCAGGGTTAGGGGATATTTCATCTTCAGTTAAGTCTTGTTCCCTAGGCGACAGTATGCTACCACATACATGCTCTCCTCAGCAAAAAGTAATGCGCTGTTGGTAGATGTCAGCAGTTTTGATCGTGAATAATCACTCTTCATGCTTCATCATCATTCCTATAGTCATGTGTGACAAGGTCACACTACACATGTGCTCCTGTAGTTTAAAGTGACTTTCAGATGTCTTGGAATGACGTATGAAAGTATATTTTACGGTGGACATCATCTCTGGAAAGTCCCTGTTTCCTGTACACCCCTGTCGTTTGCCCGTACTTTCGTAGCGGTGATTAATAGAGAAACATAGGGGTCCCAACAGTCCTCGCTGGAAGAATTCCAAAGCCTCGTTCTTGTCGGTCCTCCCAGGCTGCACAGCGCCATCCCTCACTTCCTTTTATAGCGTCATTCATGCCCCTGGTCTCTATCTCCTCTGTCTTCTGTCCCCGCGACCTTTCTACGTCTATCTCTGAAACGGACCTTTGGCAGACGCTGTCCTCCCGCTCTGTTAGTCTTCCTCTCTCAGCCTGTCGTCCTCCCAGCCTCCCATGTCCTGTCATCTCAGAGATGTGCATTTAGAAAGAGGTGAGTTTTCACTGTGAGCTTAGATGGAAGGATTGTTTCAGCCGTGTTTACACAAAGACATCCTCCTTTCTCACTACATTATTATGGACTCATTAGATTCTGAGCTCTTTGGTTCAACCGGTTCTCATATAGCGACTGAATTTTTAGAGTAATTTTGATTTATGGGCTCTTTTCAGGGCAACAAACTGCTGTGTAGACTGGAACTGGTCCTATCCTATGGGATGTAAGTCCTCCCTGAAAACACAACTCTAATTTCTCATCAAGATCATCGACATAATCTCTCTGTCACACTTTCCACATTTTTCTCTCTGGATTAGAAACATAGACTACATTTTCATGCCAGATGTGGTCTAATTGATTGAAGACCATCTTAATTCATGTTATGGGAAGAATTTGACAAAATTAAACCCACAGTCTGTGATAAGACACCCTTATCTGCTTCTCTTCGTCTCTATTTCACTGCCTCTCTCTGTTTGTCCTTCTATTGGGGGCAGTCGCTCAGTCTTTGGACCAGAGGGTGGCCGGTTCAAGTCCTGTGTGGACCAAAGGTTTGGAGTGTGAACTGGCAGTAGAGAGGTGTCAGTTCACCTCCTGAGCACTGCAGGGGTGCCATTGAGCAAGGCACCAACCTCTTACAAGTTGTTCAAAGAGTGCAGCACAAATGAACTGCCCGGCGCTCCACCCCTCACTATGTGTCTTACCATCCTTATTTTTTGGTTTAAGGGTTTTTTCATATGTAATTAATCTACCTTATGCAGTACATTTAACATTTTACTTGTATTTTTGAGGATTTGGCTCATATTTGTATTATTTTTTGCATTAATTACTCAAGGTTTCTCAATAAATAAATTCTCTGTGACCTCTAAAATGTTCAGGTTCTTTGCAAATGGATCCTCCCATCTGGATCCCATTGGTCATCTGATTAGAGGAGATCTCTATCAACATAAAATGATCTGACAGATTGGACCATTTGCACAAGGTCCAGAGCAGAATTGGTTCTAATCTCTCCTCCGTTTAACCCAGACTGCGACAGGAAGCATTGATTAGAAATGTGGGCCACTGGGAAATAGGGTTGAAAATCCATGTGACCCGAGGCCAGTTAAGGAGAGCGAAGGTCCAGCTGTTTCTGGCTGGGGGCAGAAACCAGAGCTGTGTTTACACTGGAGCCTGGCCAGAGGAGCACGGTGGGAGTTTACCCTGCCTCTTCAGGTCCCTCTGCTCTAGTTCATGTTCTCTTTCACAGTCATGTCCTGCTCTCAGAGCAGAGATCGCGTCTCTATGTCTCCACAGTTTCCCTTCACTGCTGTCCCTCCAACAAAAAAAATGCTCAGTGCTATAAAAGAGCGTTCCTAATGAAGAAAGGAAAAGCACATCATGAACCACAATAAGACGTTGGTACCAAAAGGTCAAAAAAAATGTGACGTCTAGATTTCAGTTTTGGGGGCAGTGTTGCTCGTCAGCTCATGAATCTAGTCTATTTTAATTCCGCCTATCCATAAAAAAAAAAAGATTTCAAGGGGATTATGTTTTGCTCAGAAATAGCTAGCATTAAAATGGATGGAAGGTTTTTTAAAATAATTTTTTTTTTTTTAAAAAAGTGATGTGGGCCAAAAAAGGTCCAGTCACAATTTAAAGAATGTCCTAATGTTTGTTTGATGTTATACAGTATATGTAAAGTAAAAAAATCTGAGATCTATAATGACTGGTGCAAAGACACCACCCCACCCCAAATAAAGGCTTTTTGGCATCTGTTATCTTATATAGACTTGCTTCAACTGTAAAAACTGCACAACACAAACGTGTTTCATGTTGCTTTTTTTTCTGACTAGTGCTTTAAGATTATTTTATTCAATTCTATGTCAGACTATTGTCGTAAACCGATGCTGTATGGACAATCTAAACTCTTTTGAAAAGCTGGTCTTCTTTTTAAGGGTTTGTTTATGTTAGTTGGTTAAAAGGTTACAAGCTTGATAGGCTCATTCAAGAAGAAACCTCATATACAAGGTGTAAAGAAAATGACTAAGGAGTGTTGTAAAAGTGTAAAAATGATGAAGCATTTCCATGTATTCTTACTTTACAATGTTCCTGACATTTTGAGGGAAACATTTCTTTCAGGCTATGTACGAGGCACAAAGCCCAATAGCAACAATGACTTGCATGATTTTGTCACCAACTGGTGTTTACACACAGAGACTTCTGTGGTTTTGAGTTCATGCCTTTCTTTCCCAGTCACAGGGTTCCTTTAAACATGCAAATTTAAATCAGAGAAGCAAGAATATACTCAAACAATTCCTTCTTATGCTGTCTTGGTTTCCCTACAGGGGATAGAGGCTACATGAGGACTCAGAGCTGTGGTGGTATCAATTATACTTTGTTCAACATACTTGGTGAACAAGCCTTCAACCATGGCTTAAGGGTCTGCATTACTTTTGGACAAATGACGTCATCTCAAACATCTGTTTATTCACATGGGAGGACAAACCTTGGAAGTACATAAAATGCCTCCAGAAAAGACAGTTTTAGCTTTAAATAGTTTGAAAAATTAAACAAATGTCACCTTTAAAAGTGGGAAAATTTTTGCTACCAGATACCAGATTATTTTGAACAAGAAAAATCTATAGGCATTTTAACACCAGCGTGCTAACATGGTCACATGACAAACGTATACATGGCATGAAATATTTTAGCACGTTAGCACTGATTGTTAACGTTCATTGTTAGCATGAAACACAAAGTAACCAAGGCTTTGACAAGTCATCCACTGGTGACGGTTAATCCATCCATCCATCCATCCATCCATCCATCCATCCATCCATCCATCCTTCCATCCATCCATCCATCCATCCATCCATCCTTTTCTTCCTCTTGTATGGACTTGGGCAGCTGTGGTTGCAGACTAAATTGCTAGATTTCCCAGCTTCTCCTGGGGGATACCATGGTATTCCCATGCCAGATAAAATGCTAATGTAATCCCTCTAGCAATTTCTGGGTCAACACCAGATTCTCCTTCTCACTGGAAATACCTGGACAACCTCCAAAGGGAGGTGCCCAGGAGGCACTTGGGAGGCTGACTCTGTGCTGGACGTCTGAGCTCCTCACACCATCTCTAAGACTGAGCCAAGAATCCTGCAGAAGAAGCTCAGTTCAGTTGCTTCTATCTGTGCTTTCATTCTTTTGGTGTCGACATGAATGTAATGACAATGAGACCAGCAGTGAGAAAAGGAATATAAATTGATAATCAGAATGTAGAACTAGAGCTTAGCCTCCTGAGCTCTATCTCATTCACGAAGTTCTGGTATGAAACCTCATCATCGCTGTTGTTCCTGCCAATCCAAGGGTTGCATTATATACCAGCTGTGGGGACCCCTAACATTTCAGACTTGAAGTGTCAAGAGTTTTAGTGTCTGAACTTAATTCCATGGTCATCAAGTAAATATTGAGATATTTCAATCTGGTTACTTCTTGGCCTACTTGCCTACTGTCTTTATTAAGATGGTTCCCAGCTGGCAAAGGGAGTATCACTCACCCAGTCTGGACACCCTGACATTCAGACATAGTTTGGGTATCAAGACATCATACTTCCTGCATGTTTCCCTCACTGACATGTGCTAGACGTACGGTAACCCCCACCAGGGCTTTGTGTTGAATGTAGTCTGTTTTCAGTTCGAGTTTGCAATTTCTAGTTGATGTCTACATCATCAGTCTGAAGGGGGGCAGCTGTTACGTTACTGTATGAGAACAGCACTGTTTAGATGTACACACACTGGTCAGACGTACACACACTCTACTGAGGCTGTACACTACTTTATTTACTGTTTTATTAGCATAGATAGATAGATAGATAGATAGATAGATAGATAGATAGATAGATAGATAGATAGATAGATAGATAGATAGATAGATAGATAGATAGATAGATAGATAGATAGATAGATAGATAGATAGATAGATACATAGATAGATAGATAGATAGATAGATAGATAGATAGATAGATAGATAGATAGATAGATAGATAGATAGATAGATAGATAGATAGATAGATAGATAGATTGATTGATTTAGCAAAATAACAATTAAAATGAAGTGTGAAGTGAAGGGAATGGATCTCTTGTCCAAGGTCAGACATAAAGGTCATAGGTCAGATCCTTCATAAGGGATGAGCAGCAGTTGCTGCCAGGCCAGTCCACTTCTTCTTGTATGGTGACAGTTTTCCTCTTGGTGGGATTTGGTTACCTTTGGGTCTTATAGGGGCTACATTACTTTTCACAAAAGACATAGTTCACACCTCCATGCTCTGTTTCTTCTGGGATGTCCCCCCCATTGAGTGTCAGTGAAGGGTGGAAACCGTTTCACCACCAATCTCAGATCAAACGCTGATGGTGACCTGTGTTTGTCTCTGATCTGTGTCCATTTGATACCTCAAACATGACGGGGGTCTCTCACAAGCACTGTTTATACTTCAGTGTCTTGTTTCATGTGTGAAAGCTGAGAATCCTCCTTAAGGAGACAGGTTGTCATTTCCTTCACCTGTTCAGAGTGATTATGGCATCTTTCTATCATTTTGAGCGTCATCAGTTAATGCTTGTATGTTTAAACAACAGCACATGAGAAATAGCAACCTTTCATTAGACGTGTGTTGATATTTCAAGAGCTTTGAAGAACACTGAGGAAAGTAGGATAAATCTACTTTAAGTAGCTAAACTCTCCATCATCTGTTTATGTGATCATTTGTATTAATAATCATAATCTGTGTGGATCATAAACGCTCCAGTGACTAATCCACTAGAAGGGATGTGGAATGTACAGCTGTGTGTCAACGTCATGGACGACTTCCTGTCTTCTTTTCTTCATCTCCTTTTATGCCCTGTATTTTAATCCATTTGATAGAGGTGCAGCTTGACTTTGCATTCAATTGGTGTTTTATGGACACATCCGCTTTGACCTACATTTTACACTTTTTATTTGTCGGTAAATGAATGCTTGTGTGTTCGTGTTTAGCATTTTATTCAATGCATGGATTGTTTCCATCCATCCATCCATCTATCCAGCATTCATTTGCCTTTGAATTTATTACTCAATTATTATTTTTATATCTGTATTTTATTCTGTTTATGTCTTATCTTGCCTTGTTTGTTCTTTTGGATCATATATCATATCATCATCATATGATATGATATGATATGATATGATATCATATCATATCATATCATATCATATCATATCATATCATATCATATCATATCATATCATGATAAAAAGGGTTAAGCTTTTCTTGATAACAAAATACACCAAGAAAAAACCATAATAAGATATAAATAACCATAACTTTCAGCATCACTTGTCTGAAAGGTCAAATAGACACAATGTGTTTCTTTAATAACAATTATGACAAAAAAGGGCAGCAGGCAAACTGAGCGTGAGAAAGAATGCTGTTGACCCAGAGGTTTTAACATTTGAACTCTTTTACTGTTCACCATATCAAAGGACTCGTTGCACATTATGAGAGGGGGAATCAAAGCAGAAGAAGATAGAGGCAACAAAAATATTATTCCTCATTTGGGAAAATCATCAATTTGACCACTTCTAAGAAATTGAATTTTCGGTTATCTTCAAACAACACATCAGTAATGTGAAAAAGAGAGACAACTGGAGCACTACTGGAGCACTACTGGAGCACTACTGGAGCACTACTGGGGCTAATCGAAGGGAACTGAATAAAGAAAGTTTTAGATCCAGGGACTGAAGGTTTGAAAAGTTAAGACTTTTAATTAAATGGGCATCTGTGTTGTCAAGGTTAATGATACAGGAAGCGATCCTGCACATGTATCCGGTATCTCCCGTGGGTTGGGATGTGGATGAGAGGAAATATGTGCACGCTCTAAAACAACTTTTAAAAATTGCTTAAATATTCTTCCATCATTTTTTCACAGTGACATAAAACTCACTATTTTGGCCCTAAGAGGAAAACACCATGTTGACACACCACGTTGTTCACAGCAGAACATTTTTTTTATGTTCCTTGTGTCGGGAAAACACATCCACAGGTTAATTTATATTATGGAAACAAGTGGTTGATGTTTTTTTAAGTGGAAATAATTTTTAATCTTATTATTTTAGATGTGAAGAAGAACAGATAACCACAAAAGAATCCACAGATCACTGAGAATAAACACATGAGACCTTCAGAAGAGCAGCCATAGATCTCTTTATGACCACAGCTTCATGACATACACACTGTTTCTTGTAATGTCGCCACAAAGACATTACAAGAAGTTCTCATTTAGACCCTTAAAACCTTTCTAGATTGCAGATATTTAATATTTATGGTATTTTGCAGCATGACTTCAGCTCATTTGCACGTCTGTGATGCAGACAGGTAGAAATATTCTGCTTCTGTGTTTCTTTGGCTCATAAATGAAATGTTGAGTCTGGTAGCTGTCAGGTTTGTACAGTATGTTAAGACTGGGGGCCAGTGCTTTATTGCTACAGCCTTAAGTCTGTTTCAGATTTATGATAATAGTCTGCAGGAACCAACACTGTGGGGTTTAGGTAGCCTGAAATATCTATTTCTGCAATATTGTACAGTTTGTTCTAAGTGCCTCTATTGTTCTTGATCTAATATGGTGCACAATGAATAATTGCCGTCTTGTTTTTCTTCTAAACATGAAGCTCTAATGAAAGTTTGGTCAGGAAGACTGTTCCTTTTCACTCTTAATCCTGTAACTTACTTCTCAGGCCATCCCATTGACACATCTCATACATGCTCTATTTTAATTTATGACTAACATTGTCTGTCAACAGTGAAAACATGTTTTTATACTGTTTGTATAAACTGGATGATTTTTTTTTTTATTCCAGAGTGTCTTACCTTCTCTGTAAGCTTTGTTTTGCAGCTTTTAATATGATTCTCTGAATATAAGTAAAATTAATTCTTTATGACTGCCCTCTACCTGTCCATCAATGCTCAATTTTCACAGATTCACCAAATTCATAATTTCTGCAGCCAGTACCACCAAACGTCTGGACCCAAGTGAGGGGCTTTACTCTCTGCCCTTCAATGCAATTCCCCTGAACAATCTAACTGCATATTTTTTTCTGCAACAAACAGTTTTCTTCATTTTCACTCATCTGTCTTGATTGAAATATCCACATGTGGAGCTCAGCAACAAGTAGCAGGGTGATCTGCCTCTCTAGATTCTGGTGTTGTCCCTTTTGTTGGTACCAGTGGTTTGGTTTGCTTAGCTGCTAATGTGAGAAGTTTATAGCTGCTCATAGGGTCATCAGGGCCACCTCTATTATGATCATATTTTATATTTAGTATTTAAACTTCATGAATCTAATACAAGGTGCACTGTTGAGTTAATGGGAAATGTGTTTGTGATAATGAGGGGGTCATTGTGACAGTGGGTGGAGAAAACAGGAAGCTGTAACTTAGTCCTATTGTCTTTTGCTGAAGCAGCCGTCAGCTATTTTAGCCTGTGAAGTGTTAAGTTGGGCTGGTGGTGCATTCCTGATGTGTAACTGGCTTTATGGGGGCCATTCCTTTGTACGTCTGTTCAGAGCTGACGCAGTCTAATGGCTTTGTTTTGGACTTCAGCATCAATGTGGAGAAAGGTCATCCCGTGAGTTCCTCACATCCTTTTAATGACGATATAACCTTCTGTTTCTATTTCCTCCAATTAAATTAAAGAGGTACTAACCCTGCAGAGAAAGGCGGACCTGGATAGCCCGTTTTCAAGTTCGTAGTTCAAAATTAGGAATCGACCTATAAAGAATGGTGTTTGTGGACAAAGTGCATGTGCCACCATAGTGTACATTAAACCCATCACAGCACATCTCAGCTGTATCAAACAGTGATTTGAAAGGAACCCCTCAGATCCAGCAAGAGTTAACCAAGAAATGCAGCCTTGTGCATTCAACAAGGGAGAGGAAGAGGGTCTTTTGTGTTTTGGAGATAGAGGATCATTAAAGGATGGCGTCTCTATAGTATAAGAAGGTCTTTGTGCATGTTGAGGGCCTCAATGTGTCTATTGTGACTGAGAGATTGTAGAGATCTGCCGTTGGCGAAGAGGGGGAATTATTCTAATTCTTGTGTCGTCCTTTTGCTGGCGCTGTCGGCGTAAAGTGGCCTTTTTTTTTTTTTTTTTTTTTTTAAGCAAGGGAGAGGGGAGTGTATTGAGACGCCGGCTGCCTAAGCAGGCTATGGTATGGCTGTGTAGGTGAACGGCGTAGGCAGACACAAGGGGAGACGTCATAATTAGATACATGGAGCCTCTCTGTATGTTTGCTGTCAAAGCAGCTTTTATATAAGCTAATTAGAAAAGCTACTGAAGGGTCGTTTCAGCCAGTTCCATAAAGCTGAGAATTTTGGCGTTTGGTAAATGTCATCTCCGTAATGAAAAGTTCAACAGAACTATGTAAAAGCTTTGTTCCTTCTCATGCATTCAAACATGCACAGAAACAGGACTGGAGGGTCCAAACTTTGCTTATTAACCTTAAAATGTAATAAAAGAACATCTGGATTCATGATACCTTAATTACAGCACTGCCTTTGAGTCAATAAATTGATATGTGTTTATCGTGTGTTGTGTCTCAACTCTTTAGCTTTTCTTTTTATTTTGCATCTTCTTATAATGAACCAGAAATGTGGTCAGATGACTCAATGTTTGATTTTACAAATGATTTTCATTTATCCACGAAAACACTGAACCACAAAACTCTCTTTGGTCTTATAATTATCTCAGTTAGCTTAGGGCCCTGTCACCTCTGACCTGTAAGCTGGGAAACCCCGATTCTGTGGCGGCTTTCTTTGATCATATGAGGTCCACTTTGACCCCTGACTGGACGTGCGTCCTTGTTTCACATGGAGCACAGATTGAGTAGTGATGCTGGGTGATTTAGCTGGTATGCAGACATCTAAAGACAAATTGTTCCCATCAGTGGTGGAACCGAGCCTGTATGATGAATGGGATCTTCATAGAAACATTATGAGTCATCCAACGCACATCCAAGGCATCCTTTCTGGACACCACACTAGTATATACAGTAGTGCAGCAATTTACACTCATGCAACAGAGCATGAGTGTAAATGAGGTGTTTACACTCATGCTGTGTGAGGCTGTGTGAGGGTGTAACACACACAGCAGGTTACACTTACACATGGATACAAATTTCTGCTGTGTCTATGTAAATGAAGTGGATAACACCTTTTTGTTTAGTGTCATCTGTAACCTGACTTTAACCTTCATGTTGTGTGTTACTGTGTCTGACAGGGTGGTAAGAAGCACAGCGGCCCCTGTGGAGGCAGAGACTGCAGCGAAGGATGTAAATGTTCACCAGAGAAAGGTGCCAGGGTGAGTTCTGTTGCTTTCACTAACTGTTTGCAAGTAAGAAATATAGAACTCTACTTTTTTTTATGGGTACTTTTTTTTAATCTAAGGTTCATGAGCTAGTACCAATCCCCATTTTTGTATAATGTGCAATCTTGAGTTTAAAGCTACCTTGATGGTGTAGAAAGTCCCAAAGATGCATTGTAAATACTGTATTTTTCACACTATAAGGCGCACTGGATTATAAGGTGCACCTTCAATGAATAGCCTTTTTTTTTTTTTTTAATTCATACATAAAGTGCACTGGATTATAAAGCACACTGGATTATAAAACACATTTGAGAACTCATCTTCAATGAATAGTCTATTTTATAACTTTTTTCATATATAAGGCACATTGGATTATAAGAAACTGAGAAAATTAAAGGTTTTTAGGTGCGCCTTATAGTGCCGAAAATACTGTATATAAATATAAGTATAATAAAATGGTCATGTAAATGTGTGAGACTGACATGGGCATTTAGCCATGGGGAGTACTGTGTTGTGAGGTTCATTAGTAAGAGGTACTTATAGTTTAAGAGATGAAGTTCATACCAATAACCTCCATAAAGGCAGAGGTCAGAGTGAAGTGAGTGTGGGGTAATAAAGGACCCGAGGCGTGAAATCAAGAGGCAGACATAGACTAAACATCTTGAGATAACAAGCTGAGAGTGAATGACTGAAGGTCTTCATGACTGAAGTGTCGCCTCCACTCTACAGTATTTATACAAAAATTATAAACACATTGACAGCATATTAGCAAAGGTTAGAAAGTAACGTAATATTTAACTGAAACTACTTTCTTGCCTTTCCCTGAACCAAAGAGCTCCTCCTGTCAAACTTCAGTTTGAATGTAACTAGAAGAATAAAAAAAAATACTTCAGGAAATGTATAAAAAAAATCAATTTAAAAATGTTAAAAACTTCTAAATAAAATATTTTTTAAAAATGTCATCACAGAGGTTGGTGAAAGGTGATGTTTAGCTGTTGGACATGAGTTTTTAGTGTAGTTGTAATAATTCAGTCTGTCTCCTGGACATCTCTGGGGCTGTAGTCTTCCTTTCTGTTGAACGGTAGCTAATAATGGTTCATTTAACTCAATGAAACATATATGATGTAATCCATATATTATTATCAGTAAAAGTCCCTTCATGTTTAATGTTTTGGTGCTGGAACTGCTGGAAATGTTTGTCCCACCTTGGTTTCATTCTGGGTCAAACCAGTCTGCACTGGCAGACTGGTTTGACCCAGTGCTTAAAGTGTCAGAGGACCAGCCTTGATAAATGTCCTGTTCAACTGTGTAGTGCAGAAAACTCAAGGACTGTAATGGACTCCTTAAAAACCTCCCCACATACCAGCGAGAACAACTCCTGAGGGAGGCATCTTAAAAATCCAGAGGTGAAGAGAAGAATGGTCCAGTAACTGTACTTTGACAATCGCTGAGAATTTACCACACCTACTTTACAGTAGGTCTGATCTTTGACCTGCATGTTCACTGTGGAAACAGGAAGGAGGCACCGAGAGACAGAGAGAGGAAGTTCCACATTCCACATTTAAAGGATCCAAAAATCTAAACGACAGGGTCAAACTACCTTTCTCCTCCTCCTCCTCCTCCTCCCCTCTCTTCCTCATCCAGTGATTTCTATAACTCAGAGATTATGGCGGTGTGAAGACAGCAGGTGGTCAGCAAGAAACTACAAGAAATACGTACAAATAAAGTGTAGAAACATTTTTTCCTGAAAGATAACATTCTTCCAGGGATCACACGAGGTTTATGACATATTGCGTGTGTTTTAAAGCTGTTAATTTTTTCAAGGCCTGAGAGTTTTGGGCACGATTTAATCCAACATTTTTTTCCCATATAAAAGCATTACCCCACTGAAGTCGTTGTTTATGAATATGAGACAGATTCTCACAGATGTTCATCCTTCTGTCTCTTGTTTTACATGTGTCTCCCATGCTTCCAAATCTCTCTCCCTGAGGAGAGTCACGGTGATGAATGTTTCAAGGAACTGCAGCTGTTTTAATTGGCTGAGACCAGACGCAGCTGTAGTGATTATTGGGCCGTTGTTAATATGTAAATGGGCGCCGTGGTCCAATCAACACGCGTGTGACTGTTTAATGTCCTCATAGGAAACTTTAAGTAAGCAGCGTCATTACGGAGTCCAACTTCTCAGGTTCCTAAATGTTGGGACATGTTGTAAAATGTAAAAGAAAACAGCAAGTAAACCCATTTCTAATTGGGAATAGCACAAAGACAACATCTAAATGTTCAAACGGAAAAAAGCTTGTTTTTGAAAACAATGTCTTCATTTAGAATTTGATGCCAGAGGCATTGTTCTACAAAGTTGAGACAGGATCTTGTTTACCGCCACGTTGCATCATCTGTTCTCTTAACAACTCAACTCTGTAAGCATTTGGGAACTGAGAAGAACGACTGATGTCATTTCAGAATGGAATGGCTCAACATTCTTTTCAGATGTATGATTTCAGCTGCTCAACAGTTTGGACTCTTTTTTTTTTTTTTTTGTATATTTTTTTTACATTTTACAAAGCACCAAATGTTTTCAAAAGGTTTAAGTCAGGTAACTCAGTCCATTGGGCTGGGGACCAGAGGGTGGCTGGTTCAAAACCCAGGTGGACCAAAAAAGTGTGTGTGTGTGTGTGTGTGTGTAACCCTAACCCATAAAAACCAGGGCAACATGATAAAAACAACCCAAAGCACCCTGAATCATCCCAGAAAACACATTTAGCAGAATAATGGTGTCTTTTGTGCTGAAGTCTTTACATCACTGGTTACCAGAAATAGGGAGTGGTGCAGTTTCTTAGAAAAAAAAAACCTAAACTTCAGCTTAAAGAACGGCAGCATCCATTTTCAAAACCTCGCTGTCTCCTTTTCCTCTATAGAGGACAAAACCATGAGCTGGAGACGGGGGACATGTAGGGAACCTATTATCGGCTCTATGCTGATGAAGTGATGCTGTCCTTTCCAGCGTGGTGCGTGACAGAAGCATCGCTGAAGCAGAGCAGGAAATGACAAATATATCAGGAAGCTGAGCACAATGACAGTCCACTGATCTTTTTTTTTGATATAGACAGTCTCTGTTTTTGTGGGAACAAGATCATCTGTGTGTTTGGACATAGCTATAAATGGCAAAGATTTCCTTTTTCCATGAAAACATGTCCATACCTACATTCATTCTGAGCCCCAGTATCCATGACTATGGTGGGCTTTCCTGTCTGCTCAGGGGCAGGATAACAGCTTAGAGAGGAAGGCTGTAGATTTACAAAAGATCAAACAGTCCCTCCAATATATTTTCACCGAGGATAGAAGCCCCGTCCAGCCAGTTTTCAAAGTTCTGGCTTTGTTTGGAGAATCCTGACCTTTTAGGACGGTTTACAACATGTTGCCGTATGAAATGTGTTCAAAGCAAATCATAAAACTCACAAATGCATGGCATAGGAAAAAAGAAAAGTTGCCTGTTGGCCTTTCCAAACCCTGTCTTAATATGCATTATAGGGTGTATAATTTATTGCAAACCTTTGATGCAAATCCGGTTTGAACTCTCTGATTAGAGTTGTGTTTTAATCAGTTCACAGTCCTTTGGCTAAAACATGATTCATTGCTGTAAGTCAGAAGAGGAGGAGGAGTTTGAGTCAGGACTGATTTGCTGGTAATCTAAGAATGTCAGCTTGTTTTAGGGTCCTGAAGAAGACATAATTCATGATGGCAGTTTTCATTCTGTTAAACCACACGTGCAATCAGCAGACACAACCATCCCTGTAGTATTTTCTTCAACCCTTCACCTTCACCTTCACCTTGACTTTGACATTATAAGAACTATGCAGGTGCGTGAGAGAGTAGGGGAAAGAAGCAAGAAACTTGCTACTACTACTACGAACGCTCTGGATGAGAGGATTTACTTTTCCTGAGATTTTTGGAAAGTGGGATTCTGTGGGCATCACACGCTGGCTTTGTCTTGTGTGAAAATGAAAGCTGAGGAACAACAGGACATACTTGGAGAAGAGCTTAGACAAACAAAAAGAAAACATCAGTTTCTGTGACGATACCAAAAATGGGAAAAAAATTAGATAAGAGGTGGTTTTGGTAGCCGCTCGGAACTTTAGTCGATCAGTATAAATACTGAACACATATCTACAATTAGAAAACGAGCAAAATTAATTAAAAAACAGTACAAAGTACTTTAAAATGTAATAGAACAGCTGTACATTTATTTGCATTACATCACTTTCTAAAGTAGTTTTTTCCTTTGTCTCTTTTTACATGCAGCAGATATGTAGAAATAATCCAACATTTCTTAAATCTGGTTTCTCACCTTTTAAAATTGAAGTCTAATATTCATCTTTGTTTTAGTCTCCATTGAATTTCAGCTCATCACTAACTCAAATTGTTTTTATAGAGATCACACAATAACCTCACAACGACGTCACTTCATCCGTTTTAATTGCATTGAATAAACTAATGGCAAAATAACATCACACCAGCATTTGAGTTTAATTAGAGTACTGATACTCGCATGCAAAAGATGCAGGTAAGCGGCTGCATCTGTCAAACAACGCTGTCAAGTAACACTGATAAAAGTAGAGAAATTAATTTAAACATATTTCTAATGTGAAACAACAACAGAGAGCAAAAATATCAGAAGATGGCGTCGCTTTGAGACATTTTGTACAGTGAACGAGTAATCATTTTTTGTAGATCATACCTCTATTGTTTTATACATAGTCTTTATATCATTCCTTTTAGAATTAGATAATTAAAGGAGCTTCAAATGTACATGTTTGTGTGACATTCCTTCATTGATGCAAACCTCACTTGGACAAGAAGGGCTGTGAGACACAAATCATCCCCATCATGTCTGAAACCAGCGTCACGAGGTCCCATCATTGCGTTACTGTCGGAGCAGCGGCTGACCTGCTGTCCTGCACCCAGCTGTGGTCCGGCTTTAAGACCCTATAAAGGCTCAAGCTCGCATTTTAACATCATGGGTCCTGTTTTTGGAACAAGAAGACTATTGTAGCTCTGCACAAAGAAGTATCTCTCAGAACCACTAGCACACAAACCTAAGTGAACACACACACACAGACACACACACACACACACACACACACACATACAGTAATGAGCATTTACTGATATTAAAGATAGGGTAATTATACAATATTAAAGTCATGGAGGAGAATGTCAACTCTTTTCTAGAGCCCTTTCCTGAGCAGCAATTATCTTATTATAGTTAATGTGTTTGTGAAGTATGATTTGAACACTGTTTGACTGTTAGATTTTTTTTAAACCAAAAATTCAATAGAAAAGTGAAAGTTACGGTTATTAAGCCACAACTCTACACACGTTAATCTCTCTCGTGGTGCTTTTACTGCAGTGTTACTTTCAGGGTTAATACACATTTCATTAGGTAACGACATTTTGTGTGGTTGCAGGTTACACTGTGAAGTGGGAATTTACTCTCCGGCAACTGAAACTGTTGGTTAACTTAATTATCCAGCTAGTTAAAGACCATGTGGTTTGGTACAACTAAATCAAAGATCATATGCATTGAAAGTTATTCCAGGGGTGGATCTACCATCACTAGCATGAGACGGACACAGAAACACGGCAACAGTAGCTAAGGGGAGTGGGTATCATCTGATTGGACAGATGTTTGCGTCTCAGGAGAATGACTCATAAAAGAAACTACATTTTGTCGGCGACAACGATGTGTCACCATCACCTTATCAGCCAAATCCCACGGCAGGAAGAAGTTTAGACGGGATCGACATTCAACACTTGTTATTGTGCAGCTTTGTCTGGAAGTAGGCCCTGTTTAACATGACTGTGTTATAATCATCCAGTAATGGAGAATAAACAGGGAATAAAGATGGAGATGGGAGGAATTAGTCAGAGATATTCTGTTTCATGTTGTGGCTGTTCCCTAATTGGATTACTCACGGCTGTGATCACTTCAAACTGGGGCAAAGAGATGTTTTGTCCAATTTAGTGAACGGCTTCCTCATTATTCTACTGCGGATACCTTCTTCCTATAATTCAAACCATCTCTCTCCTCCGTCTTTTTGACAAACAACATGTATTCCACATGAAATCTACCTCTTTTTTTTTTCTTAGAATTATAGCATGAGGTAAATAAGGTGTGAATGCTGCATATCCTTTGCGTAACTTCGTTGATTTGCAGAGAGCAGGAACTTTTATGGTCACACAGAGGGCTGTAGGAAAAATGTGACCAGAGTTGTGGGTCACCACAGCAGAGACATGTGTTCCCCATCAGGGCTTGTTGTGAAACCTACATTGGGGGCTGGCTGAGGAGGAAACAATTAGATCTCCTCTAAAGCTTTTCATATTTATTCCACTTCTCTGAGAAACGCATATTTTCTCAGGGGCAGGGATCAGGCTCCTCATTGCAACATATGCCAGCAATATTTTGTAATTTAGAACTATTGAGTAACAAAAGATGTTTTTCCCCGTGGTCAAACCACAACCTCCTACATCTTACTGGCATTTGAAATATCAATTTAATCTGATTTACCTGTATATCAGAGCAGACCCAGTTAGAGCAACCTCTAACTGGGTCGGTGAATCACACACACGTCCTGACCTTTGTCTTGATTCGCTCCCATGCAAACTCACCGACAATGTGTGCTACAGCTGGAAGGGCAGTGGGGGTGTTGCATCCCCTTATGGGAAAATGGAAAAATTCTCTAAGCTGGTAAAATTGGTCTGTGGGCCGGTCCAGCTGGACGGGTCGGTAGGTGCAGAAAGAGTCGGGGGGATCGCATGGGTATCCCTGATACCAGCGATGGCAGCAGTCCATGTGAGTCTATATAACTATAAACCCCGTGTTTCCCTACTTGTTTTCTTTTTTTTAATTGTTGTGTCTCTGATTTTTTTTCTCAACTAATAAATCATCATTAATGATGTTCAAAAAGAGTTGTCGTATTTCCTGTGACCTGGATGGTTGAGACCTGTTATCCTCCACTTTCAATAAAAGTACACACCGTCTTTTTGAGGAAACAGAGTCGTCTCTGGTCCTGTGCTCTGTGGGTGATCCACTGTGTGAAAGCTCTAATAGTGATATAATCAAAGTGATAAATGTAGCAGTGGAATTATAGAAGCACACGAGATGGACTTCACAGGCGCAGACGTTTGTGGACACATGACACCCGCACAGGTGTTTGGTCTCTGAGGTGAGGACAACACCTCATCTGAGACCAGACTGGTCTTTTCTCATATCCACACACACACACACACACACACACACACAGACACACACGCTGCAGCTGTGTCCTGTTTAGACACACGTGTTTGGACCTCAGACTGGAGACGTCTCATTCCTCCGACGTGAGGCAATGGCACAGGTGTCGGGCCCAGAGACCCCTGGGATGGCTGGAGGTCCAAGCCGTTCTGTTCTCAGCCTGTGATCACCCCCTCGAGTCTCAGCCTTCATCACACACACACCCTGGGCTCACACACACAGACGCATTCTGACACATCTCAGACGCTTCGACCCCAAACGCCGATCTTTAGCGGTCCTCTCTGTCTGCTTTGGATGCTGTCCGATTTTCTGGCACACGAGTCCGGATGTGCTCTGCTAAAATGAAACAGGTTCGTGCACAAATTAGCTCAGTCTAAACATTAATTCTAATGTAAACTATTCTTTAAGGTGAGGAAATGAGTCTGGCGGAATGGTCAAAGTGAGAGCGGCAGAGAAACAAAGTGACAAGAAATGACAAAATGATGACATGAGTAGAACGTTTTTATCATTCCACCTGATCCCTGTCTTGAGATTTTAAGCAGATGAGTCAGAGGATGGTTTTTTCACCAGACAGGTGCTTGAAAATTTAAGTCTGTCTGGTGGTTTGTCATCATGGCGACAAAACATTTACTATCCTTACATTAAATTACAGCTAGTTCTTTATTAGAGAAATTTTGTTCATACGGTATGTTCCACTCTCATCCTGCACAGCCTCATTCTCTTTCCTGTAATTTCCAGCTTATCCATTTCACATCCTTAAGAGTAAATTTTTTTTATTTTTTTTTATTTTTTGAATTTTTTTGGGAATCCAATACAAATGGGACGTTTCCCCCCCCAACCACAAAGTCAGCCAACAGATCTAAACACACTCCAATTGATATCTAAACATCATCTATGGGTGTTTATTTGTCCTGCCTCAGGGTACTCAGTTGAGAATCCTCATAGTCCCCCCCACCCCCCCTAACCCCAGACCTTTCCCCCCTCCTGGAGAGCAAGAGGGGGGGCGTCATCCCTCTACATGACGCCCCCCCTTTGGGCATCATGTAGAGGGAATCTTCAAGAGCTGATTCCAAGAAAAACACATGAACTGGGTGGAAGACAAGAGGGAACAAATGTGAGCCTGGTGGTGGGAGTCTGAACAGAAGTGCAGACATTCAGAGTTTGTGTTTATAAGTTGTTTCTTTCATTTCTTTCTTATGAGCTACCTTTCTCACTCAAACTCTACTTCCTTTGCAGAGCTCTCTTTCCTCCTGTTCCATTTCCTCCTTCCTCGTCAGTATAAGTATTTCCTTTTATTCCCTTCCTATCAGATCTAGCGTCACCTCTCCCATTTTCATATCACCTCATTTTCAGCTTTCATTCCTTCCTTCCATTCTTTTCTCATTCAGCAGCTGATTTGCTGTCGATGTTCTGAGAATAAAGACTTAACTGTAGACTCCATGCTTGTTAGTTTTCCCCATTTCTTTGGGTGTCAACTCTCACTACAGTTACAAACTTAAAGCATGAGATAAACTATAGTTGAAGTCAGACAAACACTCAGGTTTAAGTTGACCAGGAGTTAACATGACAGTTGTGAGAATTTAAGAGCGCCCGGTGTGGTCCGGAGATGCTGCTGTGGAAGTCCGGGGCTGTCAGCGGTGTGTCTCGCACGGATGACATCATAGAGTAATGCACACACTGCACAGCATCAGTATTCTTTTTACCACAGCCTCCTCTGTTTGGATTCCAGTGTTATCATTGAGGAGATGCAGTATATACAAACACTATGGGGGGGCAAGCCCTCTGAGGTTCTAGGTATTAACGTTGTTTGCCGCAGAGTAAACAAAGAGTTAACCGTGCCAAGAAATGAAGCATGGAAGCGTGATTTATATGTGAATAACAATTTGTGTAATAGCTAACATGTGCATACAATCATTGCAAAGATTAACAGTGAGCTGTGTTTTGAATGAAGCAAGACTTGAAGCGGCAAGAAATATCAATTTAATTCAAGTTTTATATATTTAAGGAACGTTCAAGTCTTGTTTGTCTTAATCAGTTTCTGTATGGATGTCCTGTAGTCGTCAGTTTTTCCAGACACAAAAGTTAACAAAGAGGTAATAACAGAGGGAGCTTCCGGCCAGTCATTTATTGATTTATTTTATTCCTCAGTGAGGTCAGATGTTTGTGCACTGGGCTGTCTGTTCCCATCCTGTTCTCAGTGGGTCGCTCCCAAAGTGTCCACCCCAGGGGACCAACTGGGTCCAGATGAAATTTATGGTGTCAGACGGGGAACTTTAAATATATCTGTGACTTAGGAATGAGAAATGCAAACACACCCACGTACACACAGGGAGAGATTATCAGGGTGATTGCATTTTATACAGCATGAAGAGGAGCATTCCTTCATGATGGGCAGACAGGATGCATTGAAAAGAAAATTGAAATACATCATCTGTACTTTTTAAGGACAAAATCGTACAGCAGAAGTGGAAAGATTAGTAAAAAGTATTTTTATTGTAATTTTTTTTAAAAAGTAACAAAATGACTCCGAACTGAAAAGCTATTGTTCTCAATTTTAAGTTTGTTGCATCACTGAATGGATTGGCTGAGCTCTTTCACGCCTGCAACCACACACAACAGTGACGTCATGGTGATTGACACCCTAAAACACACTTACACCACAAGCATCACAAAACTGATGTCACTTTCCATCTGGATCATGACCATCATGTGACATGACGACTTTCGATCAGGAAATCCAAACCAGTAGATAAACATCACATCATCAGATTTAAGTCAGTAATGTTCTCCAGTGAATCAGAGAGACAGTGATCTACGGATGTTAACACATCCAGAACGTTTACATATGTTGGATTCCAACTTAGGAGAAATAAACTAAACAAAAGGTCAAAAGCAGCCAGAATCTGTGATGCTTACTCAGATTTATTGGGAAAACTGAAGTAGGAAGGACACCAATGGGAAGTCTGGTTCACATATTCCATCCATTCATGTGACCTCATTACCTCTGTTGACACGCTTTAGAGTACATCTTTAGCTTTGCTGTAATGAGGTGAGAAGTTAAACTTCCCGATGTCACCAAAATCCAAATTTTCATCTTGCTTATGCCATTTCCAAATAGTTAGAGCTATATTTTTATAATTAATTTTTTACATATATTTTAAATTAATTTATTTTCTCTCAGCTACTCTGGTGAAGAACCTGTTTTGATGATATGAAGAATATACGTTTGTGTGTTCTTACAACTTAACTGGCACTTTTTTTTAAGAGTCATGCAGCTGCTGATGATTTTAAATTCATTTTTCACACTCTGCTCATCAGGATTCACGCAGGTCAGGTTGAATGAGAGGAGGATTTCCAAAATCTTCACACATTCCTACAGCTGCAGCGGATGAAGCTGGGATGCCTCAGTCAACGACACGTATGAAATATGAAGGGTTAATACTTGGAAAGCCGTTGCTATGGTGAAGACAGGCAGTGCTAGAAAAAACTGAATAACATCTTATCTGCTCCTTTCAGAAAAGGGTTTAAATTAAAACAAGAAAATCAATTTTCCAGCATTCCACACATGAGAATCAGTGTGTGTGTGTGTGTGTGTGTGTGTGTGTGTGTGTGTGTGTGTGTGTGTGTGTGTGTGTGTGTGCGTGTGTGCGTGCGTGTGTGTGTGTCTCAGAGTTTATGCCTTTCAAATGAGGTGAGAAGTGACTGGATGAGAAGCAGACGCCAGTGTGCAGACTTGTGTGTATGTGTGTGTGTGTGTGTGTGTGTGTGGGGGTGCTTTATTACTCTTTCGCAACGTTTCCTCATTTCCATTTTAACAGTCCTAACTTCTAATGTCACTTTTTTTTATTGACATTTAGTTGGACCTTTTTATACTCTGTGCAGCATAATAGTCTCATTTTTTATTTTTCTATCCGTCCACACGTCTCTCTACCTGAGTTTGATTGTCTCTTATTTATTTGAATGACATTAAATGAGATTAAAACAAAGATATTAGTATCTTAACTATTTCACTCATGAAATATGTCCATTATTTCCATTGGAAAAATACCATTGTGATTAGTGTGTTGTGAACTTATCAAGTTCAGATACCCTTCGTAACGGCTTGATTGCACCCAGATGTAAACCGATCACCTCACACACACACACACACACACACACACACACACACACACACACACACACACACACATTCACACATAAATATCTTGAGTCTTAAACTGTCTTTGAGTTTTCTGTATTACCTGCTGGTGCAATGATAACACTGATAATAATTACAGCCGTCGTTCCAGCGGGCTATGAATAGAACGTGTGGGCGATGTTGGAACAGATAGCAGTCAGAGAGGGTAAGGATAACAAAGACAGACACAGTCCAGTTTAATAAGATGTCTGGAAGGTCCAGTGGAAAAATAAAACTAAATTCCTGTCTGAAAACTGTCATACTGCATTTGGTTGATGGAAATGAGCGATAAAAATAAAGAGGCGGTGTCACACCAGTGTTATTTGTTCTGAAGAAATCAGACTTTTGTTTTAGATAAGAGAAAAAGAGAAGCACGAAAGATTTCCTGCAGAAGAACATTGTTTGTTTAGTCTGGAGGACATTCAGAACTGTATGAAGTGATATATTGCGTCGAATGGAAAGCTTTCTGAAACAAAGCAGTAATGTTTCCACCCCAACAGTAAAGTAAATAAAACGGTGTTGACTTTACTATCTTCAGCACCTGCTTGGCTTGAATCACAGGTGACCTTGTGGAGATTATTGCTGACCTGCGACCCCCCCCCCCTCCCCGGCCCGCCTCATTTCCTCCTCCCTCCCTGACGTGAGCAGATCAGACGCTGATTGATGGTTCGTTGTGTCCCATTAGGGAACCCATGAGAGAGGGAGGGTGGAGTTATGACAAGAGCCATTAGTAACAGAAAGACAACAGATACAGTTATGGAGAAAGGTCAGAGGTCAGCACGATGTGGTGAAGTCATGACCCAAACAGAGAGAGGACACGTTCAGGGACTGCAGGACGTCTGAACGTCCTCTAGTCATGTCAGGTAATTGTTTCCTACTACTAAACAGCTTAATAAATCATCTTTTGTTTAATAAGTACTCGTGCTCCCCTGTAAATTGCAGTTTTTTGTAAACATGTATTTATTTCTTAAAACGAGAAGACAGTTACACATGAAATCTTTAATAATAATCACTATTTAAACTCAAATCTATAGATGTGGTCCTTCTGGTTGTCCACTGACAGCCACCACCTCTCCCTTAAAATCTATGAATAAATTTAAAATGAATTGTTCTTTATAATTCATAGAAGATTGAAACACATTTTTTTATCTTAATTTTATCCCCCAACACACACACACACACCCACTCGTAGAATTAGGATGAACAGGCTTACACATATTCACTGACAGCAGACAGAGGAAGGGAGGGGAAGAAGAGACACAAAGGGATTGAAGAACATTTGAGAGATTATTGGGGGGGAGCGCTGGCTGGAGGCAGTGTGAGCAGATAAGAATGGGGAGTAAGGAGGCATGAAGGAAGTGAAGCTGTGGAGGACTGGTAATTAAAGAACAAGGAGGACCGGAGTGAGATTTAGCTCTGGAGGAGATGAAAAAGACAAATAAAGAATTTTCTCAGTGGTAATAAAAGAAAACCGAGTACTTAATAGGACCTGATTTGATTTAGACATATTCTAAGACTTAAAATAAGTCATAGTTTGAAGATGGAAATTTTTTTATATCCAGTTATAACTGCTTATGTTTAGTTTAATCTTCCAGATTGGATTTGTCTTCTAGATCGTGGTGGAACATATCGACTTGTCCGCGTCTGAATGTTTGTTCTTGTTCTTGTGATTCTGGAAAAGACCCGACCTTACGATGTCAACATGATGAACTCAGATCTTCTTTCATATGTGGCTCTGCCTCAAAATGTCATTCAGTCTTCCTCGGCTTAAAATATAACTTCACTGCCAGAGAGGTCTGTAGTTTATTGTTTGTGTATCGCTGGGTTTTATCATGTCGTGTATATGAAGTGAACCATCAGAGAAGAAGCTTTTCAACCCATGTTAAATACATAAGGAGTGTTCGAGGCACAGATGTTGGACCCCTCACTGCTCGGGGCCTGAACTACCTTGAGTCACTGTGTATTTGAACCAGTCCCATCAGGAACCACTTCTACTTAGGGCCTAAGGGTGACCCAGTGTTCTACATCCACGATTGTGATGGAACATCTGCACCTGTATGTTAACATAGTTACACTCACACACACACACACACACACACTCACACACACACACACACACACACACACACACACACACACACACACACACACACACAATTTGATATAGGAATAAACTACATTTGAGTTAGAACTCTCCAATCTAACTCCTCTCCATCACTGTTTGCTTTTATTCTGCTTTAATGTGAATGAGGACACAGTTATTACTTAGACGATGTAGTTTATTGCAGAGACCTGCCCTTCCTGATTAATGTGCGTTTAATGAGGGCGATGATTTAACTGTGGGGATGCATTGGTTGACTTCACCATACTTCACATGCTGGGGGGGCTTTTTTCCACCTGAAACAGTTTCTTATCAGGATTCGATGTTAGAATTCATACATTTTTGACCAGTAAATCCCCACTTGGTCCAAACTAAGTCTTCAACCATTGCAGACTAGAAGGTCATTAAATGTTGTACCAACCTTGATGATCCCCAGAGGAAGGATCTTATCAATTTTGGTGATACCATGACTTTTACTCTACTTCCATAGCATCATGATGACACCTGCAGTATGGTGCTGTTCTCCTTCACATCTGCCTCAAGTTTTATTTTCTTTACTTCTCATTATCATGCAAACACTCCGTACTAAGCTGCTGAACGTGTAAAATGTCATGCATGCTAAACATCGGTTTATCTGTCACTGTGAGCAAACGCAGCTGCGATCTGCTTTTCGTTGCCTCGTTCGACTCAGCTGTTATGAACTTTACAGGACTGCCAGGTTGGAGACATCATCGTCATCGTCGTCATAGTGAGAAGGATACTGCAGCGTTATCATATTAGGTCTGATCCTCCTAGCGTCTCATCCTCCACCTACTCCGACAGCTGCAGCGTTGAGCTTCAAGCAGAGACAAAACACACACATCCTGTTCCGAAAGCACCCCAAAATGCAAAACATGCACACAGTTCTGTCCGAGCTCAGCCAAGGTTTTATCTCACGTTACCAGCATCTGATTTGTCTGTGGGGTTGTTTGAATTGCTGTCTAACGTTGTTTAGGCTCCCTGCAGCTTTATTAATTCTTTTGGAGACCTTTGGCTCTTTCTTAGTATAACAAGACCAAGAGCAATTTAACTCTTGGAACAAACAACATCCTTAGAGTTTGTTGGTTCACACAGGAACACTGTCAGACCCCCAAACCTCAGAGGTCATCACACACTGAATTCCCAGAGTATCTTCCCTCTCACATGTTTATCAACCCGCAAAAATATGCATTCCTTCTATTATTCTGTTTCCACCCCCTCAAACCTCTTTGACCCCCCCCCCCATAGATTCTCCCCATCTCTGTTCCCTCAACGTCACGTTGTGTTCTTTGACACATTTGTGTGTGTGTATTTGGGGTACCTGTTAGCTGTGACTTTCTCACCCTCACACATGTGCTGAACAGCTTCACTGAACTATTAACCCTTTGCTGCTGGGTGTTTGTTTGTGTCCTGTTGTTTTCACAGTGGATAGAGGACAAATACACAATTTACTGCAGAGTCTGCAGACACATAAATCTATCTCCAAGTAAGAGAGACAAATATGTACCAGAGATTAGGCAATCAATTTTATACATTTAGATTGGAGATTAAGAGGCTGTTTCAGGCAGAAATGAGCCCTTCACCCTGTCTTAAGAGTTTGTTTGACCCCTCTGAGTTTTATTTGCCTTAATATTTCATCCACATTGCCGTTTGTGGCATATCTGGGTCACCGTTTAGGTTGTGTGCAAAATGATGCATTTTAGGATGTAGGTTTTAAACTATGTTAAGGCAAATTGCTTTTTTAAGAAAGTATTTTTATTTGCTAGAATCAATGCATTCTTGTCCAGTTCCCAAAAAATATTTCACTTGCATCAAACTATATTCCTGATATTAAATTGTGAGTTGACATGTCCCCTACAGCAGTTTGCTCCACCATCTGTTCTCTGACCCTGGACCGTTTAAATTCACTGTCCCACCACTAGATGGGGCTGAAGGAACGGTTCCGTAATTAAAAATAGATGTTTGTCGCCCCCATGTGGCGTAGCCAGGAAATAAAAGCCCGTTTTAATGAAAATGTGATTGCTTGCTTATTTGGTTGTTGGATTGTTTATTTGTTTTCATTTCTTTCAGTTCAAGGTATTAGGTCAAAGAGTGTCTTTTAACATGCAGCGAGAACCTTTTAATATACATAATATATAATTATATAATAAAATGGTATTTCTTGTTATATGGCTCAGATGAATTAGTCAAAATCTTCTCTAAATTTCAAATCTTGTCTTCTCTATTTTCAATAAATGAATTTGATTGTATTGTTATCCCAGATATCACCAATGTTAGCTTAGCTTTTGTTAAACCCTAAACACTCATGGCATCAGTAAAAAGTAAAAAGTAAACTACTGTACATTAAGTTTCAATCCTGAAACTGGGTGTCACAGGTTATTTGTAATATCATACCTTTGACTCGAAGTTGATCAAGTAATTTTTATTTCTTTCCGATATCAGGGTCAACCTGGGCCTCTTGGTCCTCAGGGCCCACAGGGGCCTCCAGGGAGACCAGGAGATCCAGGCATACAAGGACCAAAGGGGCAAAAAGGTGACCATGGTCGTGGTGGCATTATAGGTCCAAAAGGAAGTGTGGTAAAATAAAACATTTTTCTATTTCTGACTAGCATTTTAAATGTCACAGCAATCTTGTGTATGTTTTTGGTTAATGTCTGGTTCTTGTGGCTCCAAGGGAATGACCGGCGTTCCTGGATTTTCTGGAAATGATGGAATTCCTGTAAGTTAATGCAACAGAATTGATAGAAATATAACTTGGGTCTGCCTGTTATGTATCCAGACTTTTACGATTTGACTTTGACATTGCAGGGACACCCAGGACAAGCCGGTCCCCGGGGGAAGCCAGGTGCTGACGGCTGTAATGGGACACAAGGAGAATCAGGCTTACCGGGACAACCTGGCTATGGGGGCACCCCTGGTTTTCCTGTAAGTGCTCCCCTTTGTTAATAGTATTGGTTAATTACAGATCTCATCCATCCTGCTACCATGGAGGAAGCAGAAAATAACATTTCAAAGATGGACCCGTCCATCACCCAAGCTGAAGACACCGAGGTGGTTGCCAACTGACTTCATTCATGGAGTTTATGGAAGTTCGCCCATTGAAGAAGGCACTGAAGTGTCCCTTGTGGTATCTCGTGGGGAGTGTTTCAGGAGTACGGGGTGCGGGGTCCTTTGCTAAGTGCTAAGTCTCTGTATGACTGAAACATGAGCTTGATTTGCATTGGATGGAAAGGACAAGATCCCGGGTACAAGTGGTCATTAGGTTTTTCTTCCTTGGCTGAGAACACCTCAGGATACCCCTGGCAAAGCGAGAGGAGATGTCTGGGCACACCTGCTTAGAGTGTGGATGGATGGACAGATGGATGATTAAATACAGTTTGATTTCTTTTAGGTGACTCATACTCCTGACTTTTTTTTCTTTTTGCCATCTCAGGGACAACCAGGCAGGAAAGGAGCCAAGGGAGACTCTCTGGAGCTGAGTGTGTTCATGGAGCGCTTCAGGGTGAGGAAGACTGCTGTGTATTATGTACTGTTGTGATGGCTGTGATCTCTCATGCCTCTTGTCACTTAATTACTCTGAAGATTTCATTTATATTTTCATGAGAACTATACACTCCGTTGTGAGGCATGCCATAAATTACAATTGTTTGTGCAAACAAACCTATTGTTAGACTTAGTCTGCAGCCATGTTCAAGATCATTTAACCAAATGTGTGTGAATCTGACTTCATCTGCATCAGCAGCTGCACAAACATCCTGCTCCCAGGATGTTTGTGTTTTACCTTACAAACATCCTGGGAGCAAGCTTATACAATATGGGCTAAAGCAGAGATCATTCCTCCCCAGTTGTTTTTTGGAGACTGTTCTAAAGGTTCTAATCGTTAAATGAGAGAAGACATGTTATCCCTTCATATTAAATCTTGTTCCTTTTTCTAAAAACACTGTTTTTGCAGTGTCCTTCAAGCTGTCTGATTTGCTAATGAACAGGAATTTGAATCTGAAGATGAGTCGGAAGAAACCCTAATGAGTCTTTGACTGTCTCTCCACAGGGAGATCCAGGCACGCATGGGATCAACGGAATATTCGTAAGATAAATTGTTCAAATGTTCACTGAGACACAAATAATATTTTTTGCACACGACATGATCTTATTAAATTGCTACCAACAGGGGCCTCAAGGGGACCCAGGATGGCAGGGTAACAGAGGACTCCCAGGGCCAAAAGTATGTGTATATGAGCGAGAAATTAGAATATCAGTTTGTGCAGTTTACTATTGTGCAAAATGCTGATTGAGATCCTGCCTGTGTCATCTTCTAGGGCCCCCCAGGGCCACCAGGCCCCCGTGGACCAAAGGTAAGGCAAACAGCAATATCAGTTTAAAGCGGTATAGCATTAATTTTTGCTGTGTGACATGTTATCATTAGGGACGTGACCTCATGAGTTGTTAAGAGGTGTTTGTTTTCCTGGGCAGGGCACCATGACCAAAGTGCTGAAGGGGGTCAGAGGAGACCGGGTGAGTGACCGTGTTGGTGAAATGTGTTGCTGACATTTTTAGTCCAATTCACCCACATAAGTGTAAATTACTGTTTCTGAGAACACCTCAGTTTGGTCATTTTTGTATTTGGATTAATTTTCCTTTAAGATATACAACTATAATGACCCTGCTTGAAAAATCAATGGATCCAAACTAAATTAGTTCATGACAAGATACACATTAACTGAATCTGTTCAGATTCAGTTTATTCTCACAGATTTCCTTAAATGGTTGCAGTTCCGCTGAAAATACCTGCCTCTAAATGTCCTTCTGAGCTATTTAAGTCTTTTTCCAAACAGATGAAACTCTGTCCAGTTGTAGAAAGAAAAACCAAACCCAACTATTATTTTTCTTATTTTTAAATTACTGTAATTCAATTAATTATGAAATACAGAGTCACTGGACCAAGCTATCTAAAGAAAACACAATTAATATTTAAAAGGTGAACGAATAAAAGTAAACTAACTAAATAAGGTAGTTAAAAGTTGTTCTACCTCAACCAGCTACAGTGGTAAAGTTCTTCATTATAACAATGAACAATGTTGATATTTCAGCTTAATGTACATTGTTGCTTTGACAGTTTAAGTACATTTCAAATTGGTAGTATTTCTAATTGTAATGGAGTATTTTGGAAGTGTAACATTAGTATTTCTACTAATTCTGACTATGCTTGCTCTGCCCACAAACACCACAGGGTGACATTGGACCACCAGGGCCTCAAGGAAACTCCACTCATCAGCAAACTCTGCCCCCCTACGGACCCCCGGTTTGTACATCAGCAACGTGCTGTAATGACATCCATGAAAATCAAGAGCTTTATGAACCATTTCTATGTGCCACTAAAATCCTCCTCTCTTGCTGCTGCAGGGACCCCGTGGGGAGAAAGGCGTAAAAGGAGAAAGAGGAGATTTGGTACACAACCTCTTACCATCACGCACAGTTCCACATGAATGTTTTAGATGACTTTTTCCTCCTCAGTGTGTCATTTCTATTCATGTTTTTTGACTGCTTAGATTCATATTGACAACAAAGGAGAAACGGGTGTCGTGGGATTTCCTGGACCGCGGGTGAGCGCCTACATGTTCAACCACGTTTAACCATGACCTGTCCTCTAGCTACGGGTTCCGGGTTCTGTAACGTTGTTTTGATGCTCTTCTAGGGAACATTTGGAGCAGACGGAGGTCCTGGACTAAGGGTATGTTCCTGAAGATGGAAAATGCTGTTTTATTACGTTAAATGTCACTTTTTCAGTAAATAATGACAACTGACGTTCCTGCAGGGGGATCTCGGTGAAGCGGGACCCAAAGGCAGAGATGGTCCTAAGGTGAGAATGATTACTGATAAGTGATCATACATCTAAACATAAATGAAAGTGACAAAAACATCTTGTACGGTGGTTATCATTACTGGAATCTTCTTTACAATTTTAAATACATAACCTATAAAGAGAGAAAAGCATATGATGTAGTTTTATACATTGAAAAATTATTTCCTCTGAGGTACTAATAAAGGGTTATTATTATTATTATTATTATTATTATTATTATTATTATTATTATTTATTTATTTATTAATTAATTATTATTATTATTATTATTATTATTATTATTATTATTATTATTATTATTATTATTACTTCTATTAGGAGTAGTAGTGGGAGTAGTAGTGGTGGTAGTAGTAGTAGTAGTTGTAGTAGTAGTAGTAGTAGGAGTCGTAGTAGTAGTAGTAGTAGTATAACAATAATAATAATAATAACCTAGATGGCACCATGTTAAATAATTATCCCTAGCTCCATATCATTTCATTAATACTGCAACTTACATAACACTTAATCAATAAAAATAGTAACAATGATCCGTTTCTACATAAAAGCATGTGGTTATGTTGTAATGGAGTATTTTTGTTGTTTTTAGGCAGTGCAGAGTAAAGATCACAATCAGCTCTGTTTATTTGTGTGATGCTGCACCAGGACTCATTGTGCCCTTTGACTTTAATAATAATTCATGATTCGACTTTCTTAGCATATTTTGCTAACAAGTCAACTCATTAGTTTTAATACCCAAAGGATAAAAAACAAATCTACAGAAAAAAAATAGGGCTGTCAGTTTAACGCGTTAATTAGATTAATTATTTACGCTGCAAATTAACACGCTATAAAAATTACCGCAATTAATCGTAACAAGTCAATGCGCAAGCATTTTAAATTTGGCCCACTGAGTGACCCGTAGGCTGCAGTGACGTCACTTCGTACCTGCGCCACTAGTCAAAAGCAAGGTGACTGACAACAGAGATGGACACGACACAGGAGAGCGAGGCAAGCCCACTCGGGTGTTTTTGCCGGACATACACAAATCACTGTGTACTTTTGACATATCGTGTCAATTCGTGATGACACGCCCCCCTTAGCCATCACTGGCTGCAGGTGATCACGTGACGCTACATCGATTAGCCTACCTGTGCTACATGGGGTTTTGCGCACTCAGTAGTCGATTTATGCCTGTCAATATGGTACGTCATCCGATTGCTTTCTTAATATTTTAATTTATAGTAACTATGTTGAGCAAAAAAAGAAAGTGGTCGGACGAATATGTGCAACGTGAATTTACATGTACTGTATAACGGAACGTGATGGGAGTCAGCGTTCTGCATGATTTGCAATGTCAGGTTGAGCAACTCTAGTCTGTCACTGGCAAAAATAAAGGAACACTTCCTTAAGCTGCATGGAAAACAAAAGAAACAGACTTTGCTGTGAAAATGACATCAGAGTAACACTTATCAAGGTGAAGCCACGCATATCTGAACTGGTCTCTCAATAACAACAGCAGAAGTCACACTGATTTGCAGGTAGGTCATTTCATGTGAGTTCATGCACTGTTTTGGTTTTGTTCTTTGAAAAAGGTGACATGAATGCACAATTCATTAAATACACCAGTAAAACATATACTTATGTCTTAGATTTGAAAAAAATATATATATTTTTTTTTTTACTAAAGAAGGGTTCGTTGAGTGAACATATGAAACCGACAGGGTTCGACACCTCCAACAAGGTTAAGAACCACTGGCCTGTTGGAATCTTGCTATTGATGTTGCTTTATTTAGAGGCATGTTATACTATTCATTTTGAATTGCTGTAGTGAGTCAGCTTTAGTATTCATTTTGATTGAGAGTCTGCTTATGTGCCTATTTGAGACTCAGCCTTATTTTATTTCTGAATTTCATTTATTTTATTTAACTGTATTTGTATTGCATTTTTGAGAAATGCACCTGGCCTAATTGGTTTGCTGATGTGCTTGGCCTTTTTACTTTTGAATTTCATTTATGAAGCACACTTAACCAATAAAAATGTGGAATTCAAATCTTCTCTTCTTGGTGTATGCTATTGATTAGTAATGCACTACAATTTTGCAATGTCCTAGAATTAAAATTCTTTATTTGGGAGCCTTTAGCAGGTATGAGATTAAAATGCGATTAATTTGATTAATAAATTACAAATCCTGTAATTAATTAGATTATTTTTTTTACTCGCCTGACAGCACTAAAAAAAATCATAACTGACTCGTGAGAGAGAGAGAGAATTACTGTGATAGTAATGATGATGATGTCAGGTTGTGTCAACCAGTGGCTCACAAGCAGATGACAAAATTTTGGGCTTTTTACCTCCACTCATAGAAAGTTGCAAAACAGCATGAGGCGTGTGAATATTTCATTATTTAATCATACATACAAGCAGTTTTGAAAATTATTTGAGAAAGAATCACGAATACTGTGGTAAAACAGACACAGATTGCGTTCGGTCCCGGGTATTTTTGAGATGTGTGTCCACATGCAGTGTGTGATCTCATTCAGTCACATAAAAACCGGTGAGAGGCTGATGTGACGTCTGTTTCAGGGAGTCAGAGGTGACGCAGGAGAGCTGATTACATCAGGATTATGGCCCTGGTCTTCAGTGGGTGAGTTGGTTAATACTAGATCAGAATGCGATGTGCGTCAGACAGTGTGATGACGAAACCCCACTGTCTGACAGGTGCTGACATGCACTGCTGATGTCAAGTGAAACTCAGTGACATCAGTAAAGTTCAACAGTCATTATGTGATATTTATGTCAATATGCAACAATGAGATACTATGACCAGATTCTTTACTAATATACTGTACAGCACAATAGATTACAACAGTTACAACTTAAGTGACGTAAGAGACAAAGATGTCAAAAAAGGTACTAATATTTTTTTAATTATCCTTTCACATGGTAAGCTGGTCCGATGGGTCCCGCTGGTGAACAGGGCCCTCAAGGAGAGAGGGGCCCAGTCGGAGACCAAGGGTTTCCCGGACCACCAGGATGGCCGGCCTCTGACTCCCAGCAGCTAGGTGTGCAAAACGGAAGCTGTGCAGAGAGACTCATCCACTGACATCTCCAAGATACCTGTCACATTAACACGACTTGCACAATGGACTGATGTTTACTCAGATGAATAACCTTATGTGTGATGAACCAACATCAACAGTAAATGACCCACGTGGCCTCCTTATAATGGCCAGTTTTCCAAGTCGAATTCAACACAGAATTAATTAAACTGATTAAACTGGAGTGGTTTTATAGAATTTTCTGTTTTGGACTCTTGTTTGTCTGCAGTCCGTCCAAACAGACAATGAGTGTCTGCTGTGCAGTTCATCCATAGTTTTAGTTTAAGGATGTCATTTGTAAAAGCTGTGTCTGATCAAACATATCCCTTCATGTCATAGAGGAGTATGAATTCTAATACATACAAAACAAGCTAGAGAAAAGTAAAATATGTGTTTTATTGATAGATCTGATTTAAAAAAAAATTGTAGTTAATTTTAGAAGCAACACAGTTAATATGATCAGATTCGTTGCTACGGGTGTGAATGAAGGACTCCCAGGCTTGGTTATCACAACAGAGCTCTCTAAGAACTTTTAATTAACTGACAGCCAAGAAACTTCAATTCAAGGACCTTAAATATCCTTTATTTTCCTCTTGTCTCTTTCAGTGTTTGATTTCATGGGACCGTTTGGTAAGAAGGGGGAGAGAGGAGACAATGGCCAACAAGGGGAGAAAGGATTCCCTGCCGTCACTGAAGGACCCCCTGGTGCAAATGGGCGCCCAGGAGCCAGGGGCCCCCCAGGACCTAAAGGCACATGTGAGTGAGCGAGTGAGCAACTGACTGACTGACTGACTGACTGACTGACTGACTGATCAAGCTCCCATGTTTCAGTATTCTTACACTTGACTAAGACTTTACATTTCTGATCTGTCTTTATTTTGTTGTTATTACTGTTGTCCTTGATGTCTCACAGGGGGTGACTTCTTCAAGGGTTCTCCTGGAGGGAGAGGAAGGCCTGGCAATGCTGGCTTTAAAGGAATGAAAGGTGATGTATTACTTCTGCTTTGGTGACAGAAGATTTCTTTTTAATTACGGTTCACTGTTGATTGAAAATCCTTTGGAGATAACGGTTCTGTCATGGAACTGCATTCTTTAGGTAAAAAAAAGATTTGCACTTGTAGTTACATGACCAAAACATGACTGTGTTATTCACTTTTCCACAAAAGCTTACAAAAAACAGAGTGAAATTCAACACACTGGACCGAGAAATGCAATGGTTGAAGGTTGAATTATTATGAGTTGGGCTATGCATGGTTTTAATGTGTCTGCTTTGTAGCCAGAAACATTATGGTGGATAACTGGTAAGAGACTGACTCTCACTGACTCTCACTGATTCTCTGCAAAATGACGAGAGGAAGAGGGAAATCAGAGGAGTATGACAGTAAAAATATGAAAGAAGCTCTAGACCGGGTGGTCTCTTCTATGGAAGAGTTAAAGAGCGACTTTAATAAGTTCAGGAGTGACTTTGATAAGAGGTTGGAAGAAAAGCTGAAACCGGTATTAGACTGCATGGAAAAAAATGAAGGATGACATGAAGAAAATGTGTTAAGACACAAATGAAAAAGAACAAAGAATGGTTGTCCTAGAACAAGGACAACAAAGAATGGATGAATTGGAACAAAGCATCTGTATAAATGATGTGATTAGATGAAAACAATGGTGATCAGGAGTGCACAGGAGTTGGTGAAATATGAGCAATAAAGATGGACAATAAAGTTGCAATTATACCAAAGATCAGTACAACAGAATCACTTCAGTAATGGGAGCTCTGCACCAATTTTTGGGAGATATCAAGAATTCCATAGAACAGTTGAAAAACTATTCAACATCATCTATGTCTGAAACATGAATTAATGAACAACAACAGAAACTATGGATTTCTGCTTGGAGGGTTAACATTAAGTTTGAGACTTTGAAGAGCATGTTGATATCTTTTGACAATATAATAGCATGTGAAACTGTTAAGTGTAACAAACTGGTTAATTCTTGGATAAAAACTATCTGTCTGCTGAGTGAGGTTAATATGATCATTATATTCTTGTGAAGAATCACTGGTAAGGTCAACTTCCTGTTTTGACTATCCATCTTCTTCTTCTTTTCCATTCGGCTTTTCCCTTCAGGGGTCGCCACAGCGAATCAACCGCCTCCATCTAACCCTGTCCTTTGCATCCTCTTCTCTCACACCAACTACCTTCATGTCCTCTTTCACTACATCCATAAACCTCCTCTTTGGTCTTCCTCTAGGCCTCCTGCCTGGCAGTTCAAAACTCAGCATCCTTCTACCAATATATTCACTATCTCTCCTCTGGACATGTCCAAACCATCTCAGTCTGGCCTCTCTGACTTTATCTCCAAAACCTCTAACATGTGCTGTCCCTCTGATGTACTCATTCCTGATCCTATCCTTCCTGGTCACTCCCAGAGAGAACCTCAGCATCTTCATCTCTGCTACCTCCAGCTCTGTCTCCTGTCTTTTCCTCAGTGACACTGTCTCTAGACCAAACAACATCGCTGGTCTCACCACAGTTTTGTACACCTTTCCTTTCATTTTAGCTGAAACTCTTCTATCACACATCACACCTGACACTTTTCTCCACCCGTTCCATCCTGCCTGGACACGTTTCTTCACCTCCTTTCCACACTCTCCATTGCTCTGGACTGTTGACCCTAAGTACTTAAAATCCTCCACCTTCTTGATCTCTTCTCCCTGTAACCTCACTCTTCCACTTGGGTCCCTCTCATTCACACACATGTACTCTGTCTTACTGCGGCTAACCTTCATCCCTCTCCTTTCCAGGACAAACCTCCACCTCTCTAGCTTCTCCTCCACCTCGTCCCTACTCTCACTGCAGATCACAATGTCATCTGCAAACATCATAGTCCATGGAGATTCCTGTCTAACCTCGTCTGTCAGCCTGTCCATCACCATAGCGAACAAGAAGGGGCTCAGAGCTGATCCCTGATGCAGTCCCACCTCCACCTTGAACTCCTCTGTCACACCTACAGCACACCTCACTACTGTCTTACAGTCCTCATACATGTCCTGCACCGCTTTAACATACTTCTCTGCCACTCCAGACTTCCTCATACAATACCACAGTTCCTCTCTGGGCACCCTGTCATAAGCTTTCTCCAGATCTACAAAAACACAATGCAGCTCTGTCTGGCCTTCTCTGTACTTGACTATCCATGATGTTAATAAACTTTGTTCATCCTAGGAAGAATGTAAACATGGTTATACTCTAGGTTATATCTGGGACAAAGGCTAACATCTGGAAGTGGATAAGGTTATGAACATCTGTCAAAATTCAATGTATGAACTGGTTGAAAACATTAAATGTCTGAATTGGCTGACAACATATTGTAGTGAGAGAGATGTCCGAAAAATAAATAAATAAAGAGTCTTGCGTAAATATGTTCCTGAAAATAAGTCATGTGGGAAACAGGTAGTGTAGGGACACATTCCTGGTTTGCATTTCAACTTCCATGCACTTTATTCCTGTGGAGACAGGCATGTAACAAGATACAACGTGCACTGCAGATTCAGATCAGGGTCCTGGCAAAATTCAGAGAAGGGTAGTGCTGTTTATCTGCATGTGTTCTAGACAAGAATGAAAGATGGGGTCTTCCGAAGACACCAATTTGTATTTGGGTCTTGCAGTCACAAACCGTGTTTCTGATCTTTGCGTGTGATGCTGTGTACGTTTAGGTGATCATGGGGAATGCGAATGCAGTATTGTACATTCTCGACCTGGGCCGCCTGGCCCTGCTGGTGATCGCGGTGATGCTGGGATGACCGGAGAGTTTGGGAGAGAGGGAGATGTTGGAGATCCTGGACCCCAAGGAGAGGATGGAATCCCTGTAAGAATAATGGACTCAGATCATCTTTAGTCATCTTAGTCTTCATTGATACTCTTCCTGTTTCCTCAGACTTGTCTGTGTTTCTATCTCACAGGGATTTCCTGGACCTGCTGGTCTGTCAGGACCAAAAGGTCAAAAGGGACACGAGGGTGTGGCCTCACAGAAAGGTACAGTGTACCAGTCGTTTTGTTTCATTTCAGGTCAACACGAGGGATCTAGTGTTGATCATAAGACAAATGACTCATGATGACTGTGGGTGGACTGTACATACATCGCTTTTTATGTGTTGATGCATGAATTGGCGTTGGTCACTGCAGGATATGCTGGAGACATGGGGACTCCTGGGCTAGATGGTGAGCCAGGAGCACAGGGTGCTCCGGGCTTTACTGGTTTGAATGGTTTCCCTGGGGCACAAGGTCTTCCAGTGAGTCAGTCTGTCAGCTCAGTCGTGACACTTTCACCATATGAATACACTTATTTCAGTGACACATGTGCATCATGGTGTAATCTAAGCTAACATCGTGCATTTTTGTTTATTATGTCTTGAAATGATTGCACTGTTTGACATCATCAGGGAGAAGCCCAACCCGGACCACATGGAGACAAAGGTTTCCCAGGTCTTCCTGGCCGACCTGGTGCAGCTGGGTTTAGGGGAGAACCTGGTGAAGACCTTAGGGGCCTCAAAGGCCAGCCTGGAATCCCTGGTGACGATGGCCTTGCAGGCTATCAAGGAGTTCCAGGCACACCTGGGAGCCCAGGTACTGTATAAGGCATCTCTCTCCTAGCCTTCTGTATTCATATTTTAATACGATGTTGCATATTTCTCCTTCAAACTTTATTCTTTACAGCAATTATAACTTTTCCCTCTGCTAAGTGTGTATTGTTACCTCACCTCTCGAAGCACTCTCTTTTGTAATGTAATGCCGTGAAGCGGAATGACAATGAATGGCTCATGATGTTTAAAAAGAGATTAAAAAATGCATGACAAGTGTTTTGTTTTGGGGTTTTTTTTGCTGTTATATACATTTTTCTTTCTTTGCCTTTTGTAACCTTGATGCAGAGGTTGCATCCCTCAAACCAGCCGCAGCAAAGCTTGTTTGAGATAATGCTCGTGCTTTTGAATAACTCTGTTACGAATGCCTCTCATTTTCATTCTCTCTCAATTGCAACTAAAAGGCGGCTGTAGTCCAACAGGAGATGGAGGACAGGTGGATTTAACAGGTAGCTGGTATCATAAGGTTTTCACCTTATTGCTCCCTTCCTTCCCTTGTGCTTCGCCTTCAGTTTATTTGACTTGTGTGCATGTTAATTTTGGATTGATGGAAGACTAAGATATAAGCTAATGTTATGATAAAGATGTGTTTTGAAGAAAAGTCACGCTGGGCACCGACAAAAATCACCAAAATAGTCATTTCCCCAAATACCATTTTTCATATCACCATTACTCCACCCTAACAGTTTTGCTATTGTCCTTGCAGGTCCTTGCGGTTCTTTTCCGGGACCTCCTGGATCTCCAGGACTTCCAGGTCCAACTGGATTGCCAGGTTTTCCAGGTAGCAAAACTACGATTACAAATAAAACTATTGCTAGAAACAAAACTAGTGCTGAATGTTGATTGAAGATTGGGTGCTGTGAGCCAGTGTATAATTTGTGAATCTGTGAAACAGGTATTCCCGGCCTTAAAGGAGTACAGGGGTTACATGGACCCAATGGGGAGAAAGGAGAAACAGGGGAACAAGGCATAGGTGGTCAACCTGGACCGCCTGGTAAGCAGTGATGACAAAATACTTCCTGGCAAGAGTGCCATTTAAACATGATTGATTTAAATCGTTTCTTTAGTTGATGGTAAATTCTTTCATTATCATTAATGTTTAATGTTATCCAATCTAGGGTTTCCCGGTCCCCGTGGACAGTTAGGGGTTCCTGGCATCAAAGGTTCAGTGGGAGTTCCCGGATTACCTGGTGTGTCCGGCTGGACTGGGGCACAAGGTGAGAAGGGTGCTCACGGAGAGATCTTGGGAGCAACTTCAGGATCTCCTGGTGACCCAGGATTGCCTGGGTTTCAGGGGGATAAAGGTCAGAATGGCGACGAAGGAGAGCCAGGCTATCCAGGTTAGGCACGCCTTCATATTGTCACTTACAATACCTATATTCAAATAGAGGTTCAGTTTGCAAGATTCATTTCCAAAAGCTGTTATCTTTTGATGGTAATTTCCAAAAAAGAGCAGGTCTGAAACACACAAAGACCCAACCCTACATACAGTCTTTCTTTGTTGGGTTTCCTTACTTCCATAATTATTCAGAACATTTGTACAAATGAAGGGTAAAAAGATATTTGCTCATGCGTATATTAATCCACTTTTTCAGGAATGGATGGTATGCCTGGTATGATCGGCATCAAAGGTGAAAGTGGTCCTTCGGGTTTTCAGGGGGAGGAAGGACGGCCTGGACCAGAGGGCAAATATGGCTACCCTGGTGACCCTGGGTCTGTGGGTCACCCTGGTCCACATGGTGACATTGGACAGCCAGGTTAGACAAACACGCACCAATACACCAACATTAATAACTGTCCTTCTGTTTTACATGTTCTTGCATCTAAATCTGCTGACTAGGTTTCACTGGAGAAAGGGGAGCTGAAGGAGACCCAGGCCCCCCAGGTCCAATGGGATTAAAAGGCATCATAGGGGCATTTGGTCAGGATGGTGCCTTTGGAGAGTATGGCCCAACAGGTGACCCAGGACAGACTGGTGCTGATGGGCAACCAGGACCATCAGGAATGAAGGGTTTGTAAATTTTCTATTACTGAAGATGATTAGTGAGCAAGATTTATTTTTTACCACTTATGTCCATCCCTTTTGTTCCCAGGATACAAAGGCTCTCCTGGGATGTCGGGTTTTGAGGGGATCAGGGGTGTCAAAGGGGTGCAGGGCTTCAGCGGTCTGAGTGGAGAACCTGGAGGGCCAGGCCAAACTGGGCCCAAAGGAATAACAGGTCACAAAGGAGAGAAAGGTGAGACTGATCTGTTACTCAAGTGGGTCTTAAGTGTGTTTATTGTCAAGACTTAAAAACAAACTTCATCAAGATGATTTACCGTCTCTCTCTAAACCACAATTTTACTATGAAAGGTGATCGTGGCTTGAGAGGTCCTCCTGGGAGAAAGCCTGACATTTCTGCTAGTATAACTAAGGACATGAAGGGAGCAAAAGGAGACCTTGGATTTCCAGGACATCATGGATTCCCTGGACCGAGAGGTATGTAACCACAATTTGATTTTCCTTCTTACTTTCTTGTCATCACTTCTCCACATCCTTCTCTCTGCAGGTTCTAAGGGACTACCTGGTGTACCAGGCTTTGAGGGATATCATGGTCTTCCTGGAGACCCCAGCATTGAGAAGGGTTTCCCAGGAGATCCAGGTGCACAGGGGCTGCCAGGGATAAAAGGAATGCCAGGCCAAACAGGAAATCGTGGAATTTCTGGTTTTGATGGAATGTCTGGGAACAAGGTGAGAAGAGCTAATCGGCCACCAGGGAATTATTACTTGTCTTCTGAGCTTCCACTGACTCTGCTGGGGTTCAATGTAAATGCAGCTAACAGTAGTTCGTGGGCTGGAATGATCAGAAGATTCAAGGTGTTACATGAGGACCAAATAGACTGATGCCAATATTGCTGAAGTGGATAAGATGATCACAGTAGGGCAGGATAAATAATTGGAAAAAAAAATTAAACCAACATTTCAAACATTTGTAGACCTTTGTAATATTGTTCATATGTAATAATTTGATCAATATTTGACCAAATGCACTTATGAACCAACCTTAAAAAGTACTTTCATCATGAGTCAACAGTCACATGCCTTCAATTACTAAGTTCAGTCTCTCAGAAAAAAGTTTCACCCCAAACAACAAAGATAAGTTTAAACATCAAGCTAATAAAATGCTCCATAATCCCTCGTCCCTCTGATGCTCCATGTTTGCTCTACTTATGTTAGATAAACTACCGGTTCCAATGACCTTGAATATGCAGGGTAAAGATCAACCCATCAACATCTAAAGCAGTGGCTGTCCACAGGACCTAAAGGACCCCCAGCTTTAGCACCGCTCTCAGCTAATGTGTTCACTGTTGACATGACCTCAAATTAGACTTAGGAGGTTTTATCTCAGTGCATTGCAGACAAAATACCCCTTTAAGGCTACTAATGTCATTATTTTTTTTCTGCTACTACAGTACTTGTACTACTATCATTTTATTATTATTTCCTGTTGTATTTACTTTGCAGGGAATCAAAGGAAGCCCAGGTGCATACGGCGCACCGGGAGATAAAGGAAAGAGCGGTGCCAAAGGTACGACCCCCAATTTGAACTCAACATCAGCAGCTCAAGATGCTATCATTAAGTGACTGTTATGAAAACATTTTCATCAAAAGGCTGTAAATTTTTAATACTAATACAGGTGAAAAAGGCTCTCGCATAGACCTGCCAGGACCTACTGGTTTTAGAGGAGAGCATGGTACTCCAGGAGAACCAGGTAGCTCATGCAGCTTTTATTACTTCTCCGATACTGAACACCTCTTAACAATTAGGAACCCTTTTCTTGACTGACATGATGTGCTAAATACACATTTTACAGGTCTGAAAGGATTAATTGGACAAACTGGAGACAGAGGTACATCTGGTTTTGATGGTATCGAAGGGAGAGGGGGTGACTCGGGTGTTCCAGGAATATCAGGAAATCCAGGTAAGAGACTCCCCGTAACTTGATTATACACCGTCCAATCAAAGTAGGTCTTTTTACTTTATACTTTATGTTACAGTAAAGTATCATTACATTTGCTTTAATTCATATGCAGTAACTTCATAACATTTTTTGATTTCTGCAGGCGCAGAAGGGCAGCCGGGAACGCCTGGCATTCAAGGTCAGAAAGGCTTTCCAGGAATTCCTGGAAAAGATGGGCATGCAGGATTTCCTGGCTTCCCTGGAAATAGAGGTAGCATGATTGGACATCTCCTCTCTTTTTTCTCTATTTTCTTAAAAGTACACGCTTTATTTCTGCCATAATCCTCCATCCAATGAATGCATATGTACACAGGGTTCCCTGGCTTAAAGGGCCTGTATGGGTTGCATGGACTGAAGGGACAGAAGGGTATCTCCGGAATACCAGGTATTTAATGTATTTAATGATATTTGAAGAAGTCATACAAGACTAAGAATATAACACGGACCTTCTTCTTCTTTTTCTTCTTCTTTTTCTTCTTCTTCTTCTTCTTCTTCATACATAAGTTATCTTATCTCTATTATCATATGAATATATTCACAATGGAAATATTCACAATGGAAATATTCACAACACCTTTTCTCAATGAGATCTCTATGCCTCAGAATTGGTAATAATTATGATATGATTATTGTATGTCCATGTTGCTGAACAACAGCAAGAGTGAATTAAGATTTTGAATGCATTGAGGATAAACTTGTTAGGTGTCTCAAAACACATTTCACCCAAATTTTACACAAACCTCTAATAGAATAAATGAAGTGATTACATTGCATCTGGAAAAAAAAAGGCAACTTCACTCTCAAATTATAAATTGCATACCGAAGGTAAAACATCTACATATTAACAGAGAAGAAATGTCTCAGTTTTTACTGTTCCATAAAGATATGATGGTTTATTCACCAGGTGGGGACACCACTGGACCAGCTGGAGACCCTGGAACCAAAGGAGAGCGGGGAGAAGACGGTGTCCCAAACAACCAGCCAGGTTTTCCTGGCTCACCGGGTTTGAAAGGCTTCCAGGGACCTCAAGGTCAGACACTATCTGATGCGTGATTGGGGCACAAATTAGAGCATCTAAGACATCTGATGAGCACTCTTTGAATTGATGCATAGTGACACATAACGTACACTTCATTTTATATCAGCTGTTTTTTGTCAGACCTTTGTTTTCTGGTATCACTCCTTTATTGCTACTACCTGCTCATTTAAAACTCGGTGCAGCATTAATGTTACACAGCGGGAGAGGAAATAAATATGGAACGACAAGTCAATTAATCAATACTGCAGCGTGGCTCCATCAATTAAATAAAAACATGTTTCACACAAACAGGTGATCAAGGTCAACCTGGACCACCAGGATTCCGCGGCCCTTCAGGGCCAAATGTGACCTCGGACAGACCAGGACCCAGGGGAGACAGTGGTTTTCAAGGAACTAGAGGATACCAAGGTATGAAGATTAAAAACGCCACGGCCACTACCACATTCTCTTTGTTATTTTGAATTTACAAATAAATATCTGAAAATTTTGTGAGGTTTGATTAAATCGATTGATTAATGAAGAGCTGATTACATTTTTAGGGGGATCTGGGTATGGGTGGTAATTTTTAATCATCTCTTAACTTGCTTTATTATTGGATTGCATTGACCTTTAAAATTGTTTGTTGAAATTTTTTCATTGTCACAAAATAAATCTGGGAGATTAAAATATTAGATTTTTATATATTTATTTCAGGTGGATTCCATGTATAAGTGAAATGTTATAGTTGGATAAAAAAAATAAAGAATTGATGATGATAAACTCGTGATTAAAATTCTAGAAGTCTTTTCAGGGCGTAAGTATTCAGATGACTGTTGATACGTTTCTCAAAAGAGGTTATTAGCTTATTTTGCTAAAGTAGATTTGATCATGTTGTTGATTTCTCAAAGCATCAATTATTGCAGAAAACACAAAAGTAATAGAATTGTCACCAAAGTTGAGGAAGTCATAATATATGCCAACCATATTTACTTATTCTAATTGATTTGTTTGTCAGGTTTCCCTGGACCCGGAGGATTTTCTGGTGCAAACGGTTCCCCTGGAGAAAGAGGTATACCGGGTGTAAATGGATTTCCTGGAGTCCCTGGTTGGAAGGGACTCAAAGGAGATCAAGGGCCAGTTGGATACAGAGGGCCGAATGGCATTTCTGGAAAGAAAGGTAAGCTAGCAAGTAAATTCTGAATTAAGTTATTTCTAATTTATTATTGTTTTTTATTGACAAATGATTGGATTTTTGTTTTGGTTAATTCAGGTCAAATGTTACAACACACAACACAGTACATTAATACAATATAATGTAATATAAATGTAATCATTTCCCACACCATAATCTCCTCCCTCCACCAAACTTAACCCTCGGCACAAACCAGTATTGTTCCCTCGGAAACCTCCAAACCCAGACTCGTCCATCAGATTGCCAGATGGAAAAGCGTGATTGATCACTCCAGAGAACACATCTCCACTCTTCTGGAGTCCGGTGGTGTTTCTGGAAGTAGTCTGAATGCCTCGGTGCTTGATTTGATATACCTGTGGCCATGGAAGTGATCAGAACACCTGAATTCAATGATTTGGGGAGCTGAGAAAATGCTTTTTGCTATACAGTGTTTGTAACCCACACGGCGTGGACGCTCAATAGAGTGTTTTTACAATTTATGGGTCTAATGACAGTAGAAAGTACCACAAAAAGTGAATGCAAAAAAGAAAATGAACCTTAATATGATAGATGTGTTTTTTCTTTAAAGTGGTAACATACAGTATGTATAATAATATTTCAGCTGTATCATATTGTGAGTAATATCCACTTCTACTCTGTAATTGTGTGTTTTGCCGCCATGAAAGTAATACTGTAGGTGTGAATTCTTGTCAGTCACACACAGTTGGATATATCATAACCTGTAAATAACCTGTGTGGTCTTCATATGTTTTGCGTGTTCTACTAGGAGTGAAAGGAGAACAAGGATTAATGGGAGTTCCTGGTCTGATTGGTCTGAAAGGAGAAAGAGGACCATTTGGCCCAAAAGGAAACACTGGACCTCCAGGTGACACACAGACAGAATCTCTACCCTGTGCCCTCGTTACTTGACTTATGTTTACGTGTGTTTTTTGCCATTATTTGGTCTTTCTGTACTCCAGGTGCCCAGGGGATTCCAGGCAACCAGGGTTCTCCTCCTCTTCCTATCAGAATTCCAGGTGAAAGAGGTCTTCCGGGACCACAGGGTATCCAAGGACCAAGGGGGGGTAAGGGGGAACTAGGGCCACATGGCCCCCCAGGAGACTCAGGTCAGTTATTCTAACCATAGCCTTGTTGTTTAATATCTCAGATTGAAATGTCCATCTCAGTGACAGATGTCATCTGATGGCTGCACAGGTTTCATTGGACCCATTGGTCTGAAGGGTATGCCTGGGATTAGTGGGACACCAGGGGTGCCTGGATTCCGTGGAGAATTTGGACAAGTGGGTCACCCAGGTCTGCAGGGCATGGAAGGTACGTCTGGCTCCGTCGGGCATTTAGAGTTACGGGAAATAAGACAGGATTAAAGGATTTAAAGTAGGTAAAAGTTTGCGTAGGGAACTGTTTACCAAGAGGTTTCTGATTGTTTCTGTTGTGAACGTGGGTTTAGTGAATGAATAAGCATTGATATGAGAATGATAAGCATTTCACTGAGAATAGAGGTCCATTTGAAGGATTAGAATAGAGGTTTTTTGTATTATTATGTAATTATGTTAGCTGAGATATTTATACAAGTACAGTCTACAGTGACACGTATCCATGACTGGCACTCAGTTCATTTTACAAAGAACAATAGCTAATTCCTAATCCCTCAACAGGTCACCGTGGGAAACCCGGCGTCCCCGGGTTGCCTGGCATGCCTGGCCGCAGTGTCAGCGTGGGTTACTTGCTGGTGAAACACAGCCAATCGGAACAGAAACCCATGTGTCCTGTGGGTATGTCTAAACTGTGGGACGGCTACAGTATGCTGTACCTGGAGGGCCAAGAAAAGGCACACAACCAGGATCTGGGTAAGTTAAATCAGTTACCAAGTTAAATTGTTCTAGTATTTTAATAACATTCTGTGTTCTGTATAAATATAATTCACAGGGATTTTCACAGTTACTCAAACAATGACCCAAGCACTATCCAGACATTTAGCAGTGAGTCAGACACAGTCCTGTCCAAACGCATGGATGATCAGGGTTAGCTATCCTGACAGCCACTTGTAATCCACTGGAGCAGAAAACATTCTTGGCAGAGTTTGGTTTAGGGGCCTTTAGTCCAGTGAATGTCATTAATTTCTGGTGAACTACAGTTGAATGACTGAGTGCCAGGATTGTCTTTGTCATTAAACTAACAGTAACCTCCTGTATACAGAAGCAGAGATACCAGCATTCTCACTTGTTAAATATTCCTTTGCACATATTCCTTTGCACTTCATGTCTGTCATCCATAAAGTCGAATTCAATTAAGAATGCAGGTTCAAAGGTATCTGTAACATTGATATGTATTGTACTGAAATGAGTATAATCAGATTTATTGTATAAAAATGATTCAATTCATCAATGGCAAAAACAGCTAAAAAGAAATCATAAGTCACACATGTGTAAAACTCTAAAAAACAGAAAATTAAATGTCCTCCCTATTTCTATTTCTCTCTTTTGGTACATTAACATCAAACATATTGGTAAATTGATGTTTTGGTTTCGCATCACAGCTTTGTCTTCAAAACAGACAGTTATTTGTGAAGTTCACTGCTGCGTGCAATGTAATTATTTTAATTATTCATTTTCAGGTCTAGCCGGCTCCTGCCTGCCCAAGTTCAGCACCATGCCCTTCCTGTACTGCAATCCAGGGGACATTTGTTACTATGCCAGCAGAAATGATAAGTCTTACTGGCTGTCTACGACTGCTCCTCTTCCCATGATGCCCGTTGAAGAGGAAGACATCAAACCGTACATCAGCCGCTGCTCAGTTTGCGAAGCTCCATCCGTTGCTATTGCAATTCACAGCCAGGACATCACCATCCCACAGTGTCCGGCGGGCTGGCGCAGCCTGTGGATCGGCTACTCCTTCCTCATGGTGGGCTGTGATGCTCCTTACAGACCAATGAAAAGAGAAAATGATCAGGAGAAAGAAATACAAAATTTATTATCAGTTGAAAGAACTTGGTACTACCACCAATGCTAATTAGACTGCAGAGAATGACAAAAAATAGTAGTGTTATTTTTCAGATATTGTGTTTTAATCATCACCATATGTGTCCTGTTTCTTTTCTTCATTTTAGTCAAAGAAAACCAGAAATATTAATACTTTCCTTGGAAAGTATAGACACTTTTGTCTTTTCTTGGACATGATTAATATTACAGTCAATCTAGTCCCATATTTCTATTTATCTGATTGACAAACAGGTTGAAAGGTTAATAACTTATCTTTGCAGAAAGTGTGATTTGATGAATTTAAGAAAAACATTCATAAATTTAAATGCTCTGATTTGCTGCTACTTTCCATTAGTCTTTGTGCCATACGCCCCATCATTCTACTCAAACTTGATCTCTATTTTTTAATTTATTTGGACTGTTCTATATTTCATCAGGAAAAACCAAAATGACATCATCCTATTTATTATTTTGTTGATAAAATATTTTTAATTATCTCTTTGCATTTTTTTTTATCAGAAGTCATTTTCATATTTACAGCTTTACTGGCTTCAGCTATGACTAATGAGAACAAAGTTGACAGAGTTACTTCATTTATTGTTCATTCTAAGGAACAGGTCAGGCTTTGGCTCCATGGAGTGATAATCGTTTTTCCATCTTTGTCTCTACAGCATACAGCAGCAGGAAATGAAGGTGGAGGTCAGTCCTTGTCATCTCCTGGTTCCTGCCTGGAAGACTTCCGTACGTCGCCATTCATTGAGTGTAACGGTGCTAAAGGCACATGCCACTACTTTGCTAACAAACACAGCTTCTGGTTGACCACCATACAGCAAGCGTTCAACTCAGAACCGGCATCAGAGACGGTCAAAGCAGGACAGATCCTGACGCGTATCAGTCGCTGTCAGGTCTGCATGAAGAACTTGTGAAAGACTACATTAAAACAGACACAAAGGTGTTGTCTCACTATCCATGTAGTAAAACAAACCGGGGGGGTGGGGGGTCTAAATCACCGATTTAGATTAAAGTCAATGGAAAACTCTCCTCCTGAGCCACGTGGCTCACATATGCAATGAATGAATGATGAGCTTCTAGCAAAATGTCCCACTGGAGGTAAAAGAAATCAACACATGATGGGAAACCAGGTATTTTTTGTGTTTAATGTGGATTGGTGCTTATTGTTTAACTTATTACCTCAGCTACTATGACATGTTGTTAACCGTAGACTACAGCTGAACCAAAGATGCCTGTGTGTATGCACTTCTTCAGTTTATCTAGATGTTTGTTTTAAAAGCCAGCATAAAGCCACTAACACCATGTCTCAGCGAACTAAAGAATGAATCATCAGAGGATTTATTGTTGACTACAGACATTATTATCACTAACTCTTATCTATTGCTTCTACAAAACGTGTTTAGACAGAACTTTCCTATCTGGTTATGTTTTATGCATTTATCAACTATTGCAAAACTCTTAACGCTTTTCATTTTTTTACACCATGCGTTCACACAATGCACTGACTCTTTGTATTTATGTCTGTTGAATGAACTTGATCCATTTCCCTAAGAGTTTATATCATATCTAACAATGTCACAATTCTTTAATTTAATTGCCCCACAGGAAACAAGACACACAAAACAGCTTAGATCAGATGTATCCCTGCTTTGACCACTGGTCTTAGGTTGGACTAGTGTTTAACATGTTAGAAAGTAGTTCAGAAGGTTCTCCATCACCTACATACACTTGTTTGGAAATAAACAGTTTAATCAGACCAGAAATATACAGAGGCCTTTTTTTTTATTGTAATGTAATTATACTTACTTTCATAACATGATTGTTTCATTCGGTTGTAAAGATTAAACATTTTATTTTACTCCTGACTGTGTTGTATTAGTTCCATAAGCTTATCTTAAACCAGTGGTTCTTAACGTTGTTGAAGGTACCGAACTCTGCTGGTTTCATATGCTCACTCAACAAACCCTTCTTCAGTAAAAAAAAAAAAAAAAAAAATTATTTTATTTTTTTTATGTAAGGCATATGTACATGTTTTACTGGTGTATTTAATGAATTGTGCATTAATGTCACCTTTTTCAAAGAACAAAACCAAAACAGTGCATGAACTCACATGAAACGACCTACCTGCAAATCAGTGACTTCTGTTGTTATTGAGAGACCAGTTCAGATAGGCACTTATCAAGGCTTCACCTTGATAAGGCTTCACCTTGTTAAGTGTTACTCTGATGTCATTTTCACAGCAAAGTCTGTTTCTTTTGTTTTCCATGCAGCTTAAGGAAGGGTTCCTTTATTTTTGCCAGTGACAGACTAGAGTTGCTCAACTTGACATTGCAAATCATTCAGATCGCTGACTCCCATCACGTTCCGTTATACATTACATGTAAATTCACGTTAATAATAATTATAATGGGTTAGATTTATATAGCGCTTTTCTGGACACTCAAAGACGCTTTACATTGGATCCATTACTCATTCACCCCTCATTCATACTTGGTGATGGTAATCTACCTGTGTAACCACAGCTGCCCTGGGGGAGACTGACGGAGGCGTGGCTGCCAATCTGCGCTTATGGCCACCGGAACAATCACACACATTCACACACCAGCGAGTGCCCCACTGGGGGCAAGGAGGGTAAAGTGTCTTGCCCAAGGACACAACGACAGATGACTCGGCGGGAGCGGGAATCGAACCGCCGTTCTTCAATCATTGACCCACGGCATGCACGTTGCACACATTCGTCCGATCACTTTTTTTGCCCAACATAGTTACAATGAATTAAATCAAGAAAGCAATCAGATGACGTACCATCATGACAGGTATAAATCGACTACCGAGCGCGCAAAAACCCCATTTAGCATGATGTAACGTCACGTGATCACCTGCAGCCAGTGATGGCTAAGGGGGGCGTGTCGTCACGAATTGACACGATGTGTCAAACGTAATGATTCGTGTATGTTCGGCAAAAACACCCGACACGTTTGGTCTTCACCTCCCTCTCCGCCGAACCCCTAAAACCGACCCACCGAACTCCTAGGGTTCGATCGAACCCAGGTTAAGAACCACTGTCCTAAACAAACAGACCAAACAGATGGCAAAATAGAAATCTTTATTATGAAAGCGTAGTTACAAATTCAATTGGAATACTTAATTTACATTCATGTGAACCTTTTTAAATGTGCCATTAAAATAGAAAAAAAAAAATGCAAGTAACAGAGCCTAAAAGAAAACAGCTGTGATTAAACCAGAACCTTAAAATAGAACTAGAATAAACAGTGCAGTGTGCCACCCACCGAAACAACCGGTGCAAGTAAGTTGTGACATTCACATTGCAAAAACTGACAGCAGTGGTCGACTCTTCTTATGTGCATCTTCTGTCCACAGGCCCATTTTTTAGAAACATGTGGAGGTGGGAGGTTTTGACAGAATGATAAAGCAATTGGCAGAATGAAATGTATATCTGTATTACCATGTGCTACCAGGAGGTGAGGTCATTGATCAAGGCAAGTAGTACAATCACAGTTTCTATTTGGATACGACTATCCTGTAGATTGTCCTTCATTAAAAACAAGTCTCCATCATCAGACAGTCTGTCCTCCATCCTCTGCCAGACTCTAGCAACAGGAAGATTTGCCCCGCTTGTTATTCGCACCCCTACATTCCTCCAGGTCAACCGTAGGAGACTCCTGGTTCTCGTTTCTCTTCCTAAGGATGGACGGCAGCACCAGGTCAAACAACGACTCGAACAACGTTTCCACGTTGTAGCCTGTCTTGGCACTCGTCTCAAAGCACATTTTCTCTGCAGGCAGGCTGCTCTTTTCCTCCTGACCCTTGTACCGCAGTATTCTCCCATAAAAGGCCATCGCATCCTCGGGGGCAACCTGCTTGTGTAGCATCACCCCGGACTGGGATGCAGAGGAGGCTGTGGGTGCGGAGCTTGCAGGGAGCACCTGTGGCTCCGTCCTCGCCTCTTCACACTCAGTCTGGTCCTCTGATGCCATGTCCAAACTCTCAGCCAGCTTGGCTTTAAGGTCTGTGAGGTCAGCCTTGTTGCCGACAAGAGCATAAATGCAGTCATGGTTAGCCGTGTCAGTCAGGGACAGGAAGCGCTCCTCCAGCTCAGCCAGACTCTGCCAGTTTGTGACGTCATAAATGAGGATGACGGCCGCTGCTCCTCGACAGTACATCGAACCCAAACCGTGGAACTGTTCACGGCCTGAGGAGACAGAGACAGGAGTGAGTGTAAACAATCTGAAGCAGGAACAACACGCACAAATACAGAACTGCAGAACAAGATCTAAATAAACAAAAAAAAGATATAACGGAGAAGTTGAGCAAGTCGAGTAAAAACAGAAGCAACCAGTTTCTGAAATGAGCAGGATTTTTGGAGAAACATTCTCTGTCAATACATTAGATTCTCCACCGCGGGACATCTCTTATGTGATAATCAGCTGTATTCTCAGTTCGTTATTTTTTTAAAAACTAAAAAAAAATTATTGTTTTGAAGGAGTCTTTTCTCTCATCATTTTATCAATTGAAAAGTAAAACTCAAAATAATTAGTATTTCTCCCAATAAGAGTCAAAGGAGATAATGGGGAATTAATTTTTTTGGCTTACAGAATGGCAGCAAAGGAGTAAAGACACTGGAATCATATGTAGCTGAGATAATGTTCAATCAAAGCCATTCGAACTGTATGTTGATAACTCAAAGCAATAGTAGTTTACTGAATTTAGTGGATTATTTAAGGATTTAGTTTTTGAGATAGGCTCCGGCTCCCTGTGACCCGCTGCGGCGGAATTAGCGGTGGTAATCAGAAGATGACTGACTGATTTAGTTTTTTTCTTTTACATCAATGGAGATAAAACCTCTGTTAAGCAATTGCTGGAAGATATTGTCTTGAATGGAGACTATTTTCCAGTTGATCAGTCTTGTTTTTTTTAACAGTGAAATGTCACACTTGAGCATCTAAACCCGGAGACTGGTCTATTTTCATTCTTACAATATACCTGGAAATATTTAAATTTACATTCCTGTAAAACAAACTATTAATCATGTCACGAATAATTGTATTCACCAGAGGCAGGAAATAAAGTATTTTTTAAAATCCCACCGTCTTAGAAAACATCTGAATCAGACTGTGGTTGCTAGAGACCACCATACACAAGTAGGGATACCTTAAAGCATGGGGAGTCATGTCTTCCTGTCACAGACGTGTCATGTGACTAATAAGAGGAACAGGGTAGTGGGTTTTCAAAGGGACTTCAAATTCAACCGTGTCTGGAATATTATCTGTAGGGGAAAAGAGCCAATGGAAGCTTGCTTATCAGGAGGACTTACAACCTTCAAAATTATTATGACCTTTCTGTAACAATGGCCCCTGAATGACTCAATGCTGCATATTTCTCTACCACACTCACAAATAAAATGCAAGCATACTCCGTTCAAAAAGTCATGGAGTTAGGAAACACACAGGAAATGATTTAGTGGTGACATAAACAGTATTTCCTTATCTCAGTGGCTCAGCAATGCCAAGAAGTTTTACTAAAATCACGTTTACACAACACTGAAATGTGAAACAGTTTATTTATGCTTGCTGAAGTAATCCTGTCATGACCAAAATGATTCAATTTTTAAAAAATTATTGAGGAATCATCAGTGCTCTTGACTCTTGAGAGCCAAGTGGGGACAAAAAGTCCAGAGAATAAGGAGCTTGTATGCGTAAAGGGTAGTCAGTGTGACAATAAAGTACAAAAACTGGTTCTGTGTATAACATCATCCACAAAAATTAGCAGTACTACACAGAATTCTCATTTTGTGCCACTGAGGAGAAACAGGAAAGAACAACATGCCAAACACCAAATGACGAACATAAGATTACTACACAACGTTCAACTGACCAGCCAGCCATAGTAACAACTGAACTTGTTATTCAACCACATTATGATTTTAGTGCAACAAAGTTGTGATCACAGAGAGCATAAAGACTTCTCTCTGAATCACCTCCGCAAATCATCGTCTCACGTTGTTCTAAAACAATGTGATATCCAACTTTGTTAACCAATAGAAAGTCCAAGACAAATCAATTACATTTTATTCAGATCTTTCTACAATTAAAGCAAATTTGTTGATTAACTTCATATTAAGTTGATTTCTGTTTTCGATAGAGATATAGAGGTCTTCTATTATGGGATAAGAAGTTAAGCAGACTTGTATTTGTCCTTCTTTCATTAAAAACTAGCAGTGCTGTTTATTTTATTTCTGCATCACGCCTCACACAGATGTTCATGGGCTTCAAAAGTAGGTTGAAGGTACTGTGTGTGTGTGTGTGTGTCAGCATTACAGCAGAAGTACTCAGAGAACTTGAAAGGGTCACATAAGTCCAATATTGAGCAATATAGCAAAAGACAAAACACACACACAGAGTTTCTGTTGACATACTGACTATATTTTAGATTCTTATTTAATAACAAATAAAACTTAATATTTATCACATTTATCATTCTATACGGTCAAATATTTCAGTCTGACCAGTTATAATGTGTACACAACTTGTAGAAAATAGATTTGAGGCAACACAGCTACACAGCATACATTATTCTTGTCTTTATCCAGTGGATAGACAATCGTGTTCCTAAAATGACAAATTCAACGGAACATGGTATTCTCAAAGCTGTGGGTTTAGAATTTGAAAAAAGTTCCGTGTTGAACAGTATTATTTAATCTATCATTTAACTCAGTGCTAGTCCTGCACTGAAGATCCCTATTAGTCTTTAATCATAGTCAAACTTGTCCTGTTTCCTCTTAATCGTGTTAAAGTGAACTAGGAGTATTTTAGTCTAGTTCAAAGTGTGTTTAAAGTTTTTTTTTTCTAAAACTAGGTTTCAGTCACTCAACCCATAAACAAATATTTGATTAATTTACCCTTATTTCACAGATAATGTGCTTAAAAAGATGGGTTGAATGACTAAAATTGTCTGGTTTTATCATGTCAATTTAAAATATCCACCCAGACAGGAAAATGTTTGAACTTGTATGTTATCTTTGAAACACTTCCACCTCCAAGACAACATTCTGTTTATTAATCCATGAAAAGACAGAATGATTTGAGGTAGATTTGACCACTAATCACTGGCTTCACCGGATAAAAACCGCTCCTGTCCCGAGGGGAACCGCAGAGGACCTGACATGGTTTTTCAGTTTCGTCTTTTGTCAACAACAACTGATATTTTTAGTCGCAATTATCAGCGTCTGATGACGTCGGTATCGCTTCATCTTCGTCAGGAAGAAGAGACGGAACCATTAACGGTCATTAACGGACATTAACGGAACCGTTTCGTTATAAATTTAACAAAATGAACACAGGCTTAAACCATAAATCACCATGATGTTTGATCCTGAAAATTAAACAGAGTTGGGTTTCACATGATATTTAGTGGTTCTTAAAGTTGAAATGTAATCCTAATTAGGGAAACCTCGTTTGCAGGCCTGAAGCCGACAGACTGAGGTCACGTGACGGTGATTGCCTCAGGTGGTGGGGTCACGCGCTACCAGGTAAACACAACAAGCAGCGTTACTAGAACAGGATAATAATAAAGCAGTAGAAAGAGTCTGGGAAAAAAAAAGAGGGAAGTATTACCAGCTGTGTCCCATATTGAGATATTGTACGGCCCCCACTGTTTGAGGAAAAACGCGCCTCCCACGGTGCTGACGGTTTCTTTGAACTTCTTCTCCGTGTACCTGTGGAGCAGCGACGTCTTCCCCACGTTCATGTCCCCCAAGAGAACTATCTTCACGTCGGGCTTCTTCATCTGTGACACCTCGGCTGTGCTGACGCTGGGTTCTGGTGCTGCTACGGGAGCGTTTAGCTTTCTCTTTAAAAGGGAATTAGGTAAAGTTCGTAGGAGTATTTCCTCCGACAAGCGTCATTTTAGGAACGACAGTTGAGTGGTCGCACCGTAACCGACCGGCGAAGGATCATTGTCGGTCTCTTCCTGCCTGAGTCTGAAGTTCGGAAAGTAACTCTGGTGAAACCGGAAGTAGGGGAGGCGCCTCCTGGGAATTTTAGCCCAGAGTTCGTTATTCAGGTTCAATTTATCGTAGAGGTGTGTCCTGTCCAGCGAAAGGGATTTTTATTATTACATTTTTATATTAATTAACAGTTTTTGTTATTAATTATTTTATTATTTTTATTATTAAAACAATTGTATGTAGAATAAAAAACCTAAATTGCAATCCTGGTTGAATGTATAAATAAATTGTATAAATATGTTAAACAGTGACAAAGTACTAGAACTTTTTTTTTTTTTTTTTGGGAAATGACATAAGTCTACTGATACAAACTAAATACAGCTGTTCTCAACAGATATCCGATACTCACGTCTCTATGTAAGATTTTTTTTTACTTTTTAAAAAATAATTATATACTGAATTAATCCACGCAGGGAAATTTTGTTAGAAAATTGCTTCAACAAAAAAAAAATCTTTCATAGCTTTCACTTTACAAGCAAAACTTGTAAATATAGTTTAAAATGATGGACAACATCATGGGATGAGGTAAATAACCAAGACGACTACAGAGAAGAAAAAAGAAAGGAAAAGTAACTGCCTCGTTGACTGATTGATGTCGTGAACACATGTGTTCCTGAAACTGAAATTAGTTCAAGGAATGAAGTAAGACCCTCATTAAAGTAAATGACTGACAATTGACAGACCCCATCCAAGTATATCTTGGTCAATGGTGCTTTGATCCTTTTGAATCAATGAAGAAAACTTATCAAAATTATAGTGTGTGACTTTTTAAAGATGAATGCAGATTTTAAAATGCTTTTAGCTCCATCAACAGGATCCATGTTCAGTTTGACAGTAGTCAAATGGACGATTTCCATATTATACCAAATATAACAACATATGATGGATTTTCCAATGAATCTTACAGGTGTTACCAATTGTTTGGTGAGTAAATAAAAAAATCTACTGGACAATAGCTGTTTTTTTCCTCCCAAAACATTTTAAACCTATTGAAAAAATGTGTCTCCCATTGATGTTTTTATAGAACCGTTTAAATGACCATATATAGGATGGAATACTGATATGATTTTAGCTATCATTCTAGTTAGCATAACTGTAATAAAATAACATGAATGTAATGATATGTTGATGGATTTACATTTGTTCTGTGCCTAGTTTCTGAATGACATCACGCTTGTGGAATGGTCCAGCGATGAGACCAGGCCACTGAAAATCTGTGGGATCAGCTGCTGACTCAGCAACAACTATAAGCAGCTTTAATTGAAGAAAGGGTCACTATGCAGGGACTGGCATGATAAAAGCGTTGTCTCACTCCATGAGGAGGAGGATTACTGCTGTGATCAGTGGATTTAGAGATGGGTAGCTGAAGCCTCATAGAGCTTCCCAAGGGTTCATGTGATTGTGCGGAAAAGGAACTTTCATGGTTTTTATCCACTCAGAACAGTGACATCTGGTGGTTCACTGCAAGTATATCATCTGCTTCAACCAGCCTGTCAAATAGGCTTCCACGTTCATGGACGCCCACACGACAGCTGTCAGGTTGACAGAGACCCTGCTCACCAGAGCTACGGCTTCTCCGTGTTGCCTTGTACTATCAGAGATAATATAGGTGGGGTCCAAACGGTTGATGAAGGCCTTTGGGTGACATTACATGAAATACAGCTCATTGGGTAAACATGCATTGATACTGAATGTTATAGCACTACTATCCACCATACCTTGAAACCTTCATCTTCCACAGTGGAAACTGGTTGCACATCCATTACGATTATATCCACCAATGCAGCATCAAGCTTTTGCTTCCTTGACACTGCAAAAAATTCAGCCTATCAAGAAAATCACAGAGAAAAACGTGGGTTTCAAACTCATAACCTTTGGATCCAAAGGCTATTATGTTAACCATTCAGCTATCAGTTATGTGGCAGTTTGTACCCACGGTCCAAATGATATTATAAATAATTACAGGAAGGAGGAGGATTGAAAGTTCATTTTCTGAGGTGTTTCAATGTGATAGATGGACCGGTAGAGGAGGAGGTGTTGTTGTGAGACGTGAACTCTGCTGGGCAAATCAAATACACTTCAACAGAAAGAAAAGAAAAAGAGACACATTTAATTTTTCAAATGAAACATAAACCTACTTCTGGTTAAAGACATCATCAATAGCTAATAATAATATTAAACTTTATTTGTTTTAAAGAATTCAGAGACACTTTGAGCAATGACAAACATCCATAACATTTATAAAATTTCTAACGTAACAAAACAGAACTAGAACCAATGCAGTCAGAGACTACAACATCCCGCGACATCCCTGAATTAAAAATTTCACCCTGACCTACTTTCAGCCTAGGTCAGGTTAAGTCGCAGGATGATTCAGTCTCTTGATGAATTTACCCTGATCTAGTTTTGTGAATGTTCACTACGCGTTAATAACAAAAACCTTCATTAATAAACTGCATTATGCGTTCACTTGCCTTGTCTTTGTCTAGTATTGGAATTTTTTGATGAGCTGAAACATATGAGTGTGACAAACCTGAAAAAAAAAAAGAAATCTGGAAAGATGTAAAGACTCCTTGACACCACTGTACAGTACAGTACAGTACAGTCTGCTCCCTTTTTGCTAACAGATTTCTGTTGTCCGAGGTTCCCTGAAGGCACCATGAGCGTTTCTTCCTGTACTGTCGCACTGGGTTAGGCTTCCTCATGACCAGGAGAATTTGTGCACAGTTGTCAGTATTGAAACGCACTTCCAGTTTAGGTAAGAGGGACTGTACAACTAGGGGCTGCAAACAACTCGAGCTAAACCTTCGTCGGTGTCTGCTTTTAGAGCGCAGAATGATTTTACATCATGCCCCAACAGATTCAGATGTTCGTGTTTTGCTCTGCCACGGTTGCTCTGTCGCTAGTCGCCACATTGGTCTGTTTGAATGGGAAAGGTACAGTGAACAAATTTTATATTTGATATCTCGACGACGTCAAGTTAGCTATGGCGTTAGATAAAAGTAAATTCCGTAACGAGCTAGCGTTTTGCCATCGAAGTAGTTGACAGGTATAAATTCCCTGTTGAGTAAACCGTCGGACTTTAGGACCCAGCGGACGCGTTCAAGGGGCGGAGGAGCAGGCGGGGAAAGATGAAGTTACCAAAGGACTGATCAGAGGTCAGTTTTAAAATTTCCCGAGTCGCGTTTAAAGCCTCTAAAATGGCTCGGGACACCGATCCCCAGTCAGTTTATCGTTAAGCCCTACGTTACGCCTTTCTCCAACGACGTAAAGGGATAAACATAGAAGGAGGCTTGAGCTAGCATACAAAGAGTTGATTTGTAAATGCTAATGTGATGGTTCCCGTTTTGATAACCATAATTAGTGTCCTCTCAAGTCCTTTCAAAAAACCAAAATGGCCACTTTTCGTTGTTGACGCTGTTTGGGGCAGCGGCTTTAATCCAGAACCAGACGGAACCAGACGTCTGTCATAATCCGCAGTGTCAACATCTCCGGTCAACCAACCAACCAACCAACCCGTGGCGGTGGAGGTTTACCCCCGTCAACCAGCCGGTGTCCCATCCGCCATGCAAGTCAACACAACACGGGGCTTTTTGTGGTCGGACGTGGAGACGAGGACCTTGTTGAACATCTGGGGCGAGCAGGACATCCAGACGGCGCTGGATGGAAACTTCCGAAACAGCTTCGTGTACCGCGACGTGTCCCGGAGGCTGGGGGCCATGGGGTTCGAAAGGACGCCGGAACAATGCAGGGTGCGGATCAAAAGCCTCAAGAGACAGTTCTTGTTAGCCAAGGAAGGTAATCTGAGGAATAATGGCCAATACCACAAGATCTGTAAGTTTTATGACGCCATGGAGAGGATTCTGAGCAACCGGCCTACTCTTGACCCGCAGGAGTTTATGGACAGCGGGGTGGGAGGAGAGGAGGCCGGGGACGGCCTGGAGGAGGATGGAGAGGATGCTCAGGATGTCTACTCGGAGGGAACAGGAGAGTGTCCTTATCCTGCAGAGACGGAAGTGAAGTTGGAATACCCAGTTGTTCCCATTCCTATTCCAGTAAAAGTGACAGTGGGCAATAATGGTAAGTGCACATTTTTTTTGCACTTGCATGCACTTAAAGGATCATCAGATGATGTCTCACCCTTTTTTTTTATTCTCAGGTACTTCAATAAGACAAGCCAACAGCAGCCAGCTGTCCAGCGGCGTGTCCACCAGACCATCTAAACGTCAGAGGAAGCGACGAACGAATTACCCCATGGAGAAACTGATGGAGCAATTCCTCGAGCAGAGCACGCAGGCGGAGGATAATTTCTACCGGATGGAGGAGCAGCGTTTGCAAGCCGAGGACCGCCGTAGAGAAACCGAACACGCTAGGGAGCTGCAGATGCTTCAGATGCTCGGTCAGATGTTCTCCAGCATCTCCTCCGCCAGATCCGGCTGTGCAGCCGCCCCCTCCAAAACCGCTCCTCCAAACCGCGCTCCCGTGTTCTCCAGCGCCTCTTCATCGTCCACTCGTGGACATTCCAGTCATGGCACACGCCCCCCACCCCAGACTGATAGTGTCACCCAACAAAGTCAACTGCTGAACCCAGATCCCCAGGCGTTAGGTATTAGTCTCGGTGTCATGTGTGAAGACACAAGTGAGTCGAATGTGACTCCAGTTGAACTCATTTACGCTGGTTTTCTTTACTTATATGGTTTGGAATGATATATTTTCATTCGCGACGCGTTAATATGTTGTTTTAATTGTTCTTTTTGTTGTAATTTATATTCTTTAGTTGCTGCCTCATGCAAAACAATCATTCTACACTTCAACGCTTTGTTTGTTTCTCCAGTATTGGAACGCTACTACACGCTGGGATCTGCATCACACAGAAGTATGGATGATGACATCCTCTCACTGGTGAAGAACATAGTCCCTCCACTGACATCCAAAAAGCACAAGGGGCAAGACGGACGCATCGGGATCATTGGAGGATGCCAAGAGTACGTTTGCACAAAGAACCCACCATCAGTATAACAACAGTCACCAAACATGAGTTTATTTTTCACTCTGTACAACATCCCTCCTCATACCTTCATGTCTACCCCCTAAAGCTACACTGGAGCACCGTACTTTGCTGCCATCTCAGCACTGAAAGTGGTAAGCATTAGTTTTGATCTCTCTCCTGGCACAATTACAGTTAGTGTTACCTAGTTAGGATCCCGTTTCAGTCAGTCCAGGTTTGATGCAGCGGTGGCTCCTTTTTCTGTCCTCCAGGGTGCTGATTTGTCTCACGTGTTCTGCACCAAAGACGCCGCAGCGGTCATCAAGTCATACAGCCCAGAGCTCATCGTTCATCCTGTTCTGTAAGTAATACTCAGGAAATTCAAATCCCAAAAAAGAAAAACTGTCAAGTGTTGTATATAGTATACCTGCAGGACACATCACAACACTTACAGAACACATGAAGGGTTCAGAATGAATGATTTTATAATTAGTGGTTAGGAAATTGGAATGATTATATGTCTATTTCTCTTTAAACACTTGCTAAATCGTACCGCCAGACTCGCATGACAGTTAGCCTATGGAGCTCTTAATTCTCTCTGTGTGCTCCGGTTGTCAGGAATAAAAGCAGTATATTCATGTTTCTGTGCCAGGTTGATGACTGTGTTTATTAGGACATTTTGTGAGACATTACAGTATATAAGACAACCCACTGAGATGTTTCATGTGACATAAATTGGATTTATTTTTTAGTCAAACCAGAGCTTGAAAAACAGAATTTTTATTTGACTGACATTGCACTGTATGTGTGAGTTATGACACAAGTGAAACCTTAATTCTCACCGTACTGTATACCCACAAGATCCTCGTTTATTTGAGGTAAGCAACAAAAGAGCAGGACCAGCTATAGGTGGAGCAGAAGCTTCCAGATTGAATTTCTCGTTTCAGTCTCCAGGGTCTGAATCACCAGCATGTCTACAGTGAAAATCAATATGTTTGTGAGGCCCAGGTTCAGTGCACTCGCGGCGCTTAAAGCTGCCCAGACATGATGAAATGGACGTTATACACGGCAGATGTTTCAGCTTATCACAGCAGGAGATAAAAAATTAGTTGAACTCAGTCTAGAGTCCATTTATTGGTTTTCCTTTTCAGGAAAAGCACAGGTGAACTCAGATTTAGTTGAAGATGACTCTTCTGCATTAACTATGACAGTGAGTCAATATCTGGAGTATAGATGATACTTTTAATATGAGATACACAAGCTTGTACACACTTTTCCTTTTAACCTCGATAAAATAATGTTTTTTATCAATAAAATCGTAATTTTATGTGTGTACCTTTGACCACATCTAACACATATTTGCCTTTATGTGTGTGTTTGTGTAGGGACAGTCCGAACGCAGTGGAAGAGATAGAAAAATGGCTTCCAAGACTTCACAGCCTCGTGGTGGGACCAGGCCTGGGGAGAGAAGACTTGCTCCTGAAAGCAGCTAAGGCATGTGAAAGACTGTGTGTTGCCACAAAACTGAGCTAGAGGCATATTTTTATTAGCAGTGATGAATTTAAGGTCAGTGACTATAAACATCAGGGGCCCTCCGGGACTGATAGATGTGAAAATGCCATTGAATTCCCAACAAAACGTGACTCATAGACTTCACACTGGTTGATATTATCTATTTGAGAGAAGAGCAGCTTACCTGCTGCTAAGGAGTTTTAAACCATGTGTGTGTTGTATGATACAACATGAGTACACCTCGCTCTGGAAGGCTTTTAGATGAATGCAGTCATTTTATGTTGGAACTGGAATTGAAACATATAGAAAGACTTTATTTGGGATATACCTTGTAAAAAAAAAACACAGTGTGTGACATTTCTTGTTTACTGTGTTTAAATTATGCTGTTTCTCCTTCAGGAGGTGATAGAGAAGTCTAAAGCAAGAGATATCCCAATAGTCGTTGATGCAGTAAGTCTCAAGTTCCAAATATCAAACAGATGGGATTTATTTTTTAGAGTTTTCCCAATGACTGACTGCGTGTGTGTGTGTTGTTTTCAACAGGATGGATTGTGGCTGGTTACGCAGCAGCCATCTGTCATCCAAGGGTACCAGAAGGGAATCCTTACACCAAATCTCATGGAGTTCTCCAGACTGTTTGAGGCTCTGGTGGGTCAGCAGACTCAGGCACCAGTTGTTGACAGAATCTGATTCTGTATGTAAATGTGTTCGCCGTGTGTGTTTTGTATCAGCACCATCAGCCAATGGACGGCAGCGATCAGCAACGCAATGTCATGCAGCTGAGTGTTGTCATGGGTAACCTCACCGTGGTGCTAAAAGGCAAACAGGATCTCATAACAGACGGCACTAAGGGTTAGTATCAGGCCCAAAAATAGCACTTGTTAGTGTCGGTCTGTGTATTAGCGGTCGGGTTTTCTTGTTTTCAGTGATCTCATGCAGCGTTGAGGGCAGCGGGAGAAGATGTGGAGGACAGGGTGATCTGCTCTCCGGATCTCTGGGAGTTTTTGCACACTGGGCCCACGCTGCCTCAGCAGCTGGAACATTTAGGTAAAAACCTATCAGCTTTTTGTTTACAGGACCTTCAGGAGAGCATACTCTAACAATTTTTATTATTGATAATTCGTTTAAATTTTCATAAGAATACTTTCCAAACAAACATGTTAAACATTATGCACCCACATTTTCTAGTTTGTTATTTGATTTTGCAGCATCTCAGTGATACAATTATTATTCAAGAAAATCTGCATGATAATTTAGACCTGAAAAGCATCTTAAATTGTTTTTGTCCTTGTTACATGGTAATATTTCATGTCTAAAAATGCTTTTTGTAATAAGTTGCATATGTTTTCCCATGAATGTGTGTACTGTATGTTTCGTAATGCATCATTTTTGTCATCCTTCACAGTTTGAATCCATCCCTGGTTGCAGCGTACGGTGCCTGTTCTCTAACTCGACAGTGCAACAGTCAAGCATTCCAGCGACATGGCAGATCCACCACCACATCAGACATGATCCAGGAGATTGGCTCAGCCTTTGAAAAGCTATTTGAAAGCTGAAATAGTCCTTAAAATCCATACATGCGTACTTAGATTTGTTAAAAATGTTTGAGTGAGCCAGTAAATGTTCTCTGCTGAATTGAATGACGGATGGAGAGGGCTTTACTGTGCGTCTAAGATGCCCCACAAAACCTGTTGCACAGACTGGCTTGTTTTGGTCATATAAACTGGGATAAGAAGATGATTGGAACATCTTAAAGTAGAATGTTCTTTGAGTTTTGGAATAAATAATGTTTTGTGTGATTTTGTTGAATGTTTTCTTGAGAGCAGTCTATGTCATGGGAATGGGGTTTTTGGATTGTAATAGAAGTGTGAGCTTCACATCAAGGAAGTTGTAGGTGGATGGATGAATTTGAAAGGAGCAACAAGAAGAAATCATAAATAAGAGCCCAGGATGTGACTGAGCCCAACATTCAAATTTATTAAAATGATAAGAATGATGTAATTTAATGCATGGAATGTTCAAAAAATGAGTGATGATGAAAGGTGTTTATCCTGATTTGCTATGTTCTAATTTGATACAGAAATCCTGCGAGACAAAGTTTTCCCAGATCATGTTTTTTTTCCCAAAATCCTTTCAATATAGACATGGTTGGAAAACTTGACACAGCTAATGTGTGTGGCAGAAGCTGTAGAAGAAATCTAAGTGTAATTAGTGTGGAAAAGAGCATGAAATATAGCAAACAATCATTCCAAACGTAAAGGAAGATAGAAATCAGGAAGATCAGGACCAAGACAAGCTTAAGGTTAGACGATGGCGGTGGAAAATAGCCCAAGAAGAGGGTCTTGCCTTTGTGAAATGTGGAGATCACACGCATGCGCAGTCGAGCGTGTCGACAAGGCGCTAGACCAATTTGTCTTTGCTGCCACCAGGTGGCGCTATTGAATCCGAAGTGGGGAAACAAACCAGTCATGTCGCAGTAATTAATGAGTACACACGTTTCAGTAAAAAGCTGTGTAAACGCTGGTCATATTTTCATTGAGTGATAACATAAGCTTCAGTCCTGACATCAATGACAAGTATATACGGTACTCTGTATATTTTACTAAATTATTTTCTTAGCGGTTTCGTGGCCTGTCATGCGCAATTGCTAAAACATTTGTTCAGGCATTTTAGCTAACGACCCACATTAGCTGGTCTGGAGCTAACTTCAGGATCAACACTACTGTACCGTTCGACGGACCCGCAGCAACAAGAACGGCATCACGGAGTGTCACAGAAGAACAATCAACAACCACACAGTAAGTTCCTGTGTAAACATCCTAGCTACTAACTTAATATGCTGAGAGAAGTAGCGAGCAATTGCTTTTTGCAAGGATGAGCAACGTGGCTGATTTCGTTAACTGCGTCAGGGTGACGCTTTTTGTAGGGATGAGTGAAAAGCTAACATGCTAATTTGGCTAACACGTTATTGACGCAAACGTGATAAAAATAATTAGCGTTAAATTTGATTATTGTTTGAAATATTTGCAACGATTCTAACCATAAAGCTAAATGACTACTGTGTAACATTAGCAAACAGATTTCTTTTATTGTTGTTTGTGTTTTGTTGGTGAGGGACGTGTCTTGTTGCTTGTATTGTTTATTACAATGAATTATGTTACATTAAGACGTCGCTCATTTAAACCTCCTATGTTGTTGGTTATGTCGGTCAGTGACTAAGCAGATAGTATTATACGATAAAATATTATAAAGTTCCTTTAATTGCAAAATAATGTAAAATTTTGGTCCGAGTAAGGTTAGCCTTGAACCGCCTTTAGCACACAAAAGGCTAAACTTGGTTAACGTAATTTACGTGACGTGTACGTCAATTTGCTATCAGAGTAACTTAGCTGTTTAATTACACTGATGTTATTACACTAATGTTAGCTTACTGGTAATGGTAGATAGCTACCGTTACCATTAAGCTAATGGTAGCTATCTAGCTAGCTAGCTAATGTAACCGACTGCCTTTAGTTTTTCAGTGTCCTTAGACTCTGGAAGCTAACTAGATAATAACTTCATCACCCGTTCAACTACTTTTTTATCCACCTAAAGCTGCTGCTACCTTCAGGTACATATCTACAGTCTGGAACAACAGTTTATATCTGTCCGATGGTAAATGCGTGTTTCACGTATCAGTTTGAGGAATGGCTGACTCCATACTGTCAACCCCTCCTTTCTGTATGTAGTTCTGGTGTCCCACCAACTTTCATATTTGTTGACAGCTGTGGATGTCGGTGTGTCCTACTGCTTCTCACCACCGCATTTCTCCAACTTTATCATTTTGTTGTCCTTTAACTAGAAGAACATTCTTCTTCTTCTTCTAATTTTCTTCTTCTTTTTCTTCTTCTCCTCCTCCTCCTCCTTCACGTTGACTGAGGAACTTGTGTTCAGTCAGTGGTTGGTTTAATTCACATATATTTTGCTTATGTTCCTACATATTACTGTACTTGTTTTTGAAAAGTGAGTTCCTGTTTGCGTGAATCTCTTGGATTTTGTGTCAACGTGACAATCTTGTATTTTGACTTTTCTAAACGTGATTTTAAAAATCAAATCAATCTTTCTTCTTCTTCTTCGTCTCATGATTTGTTGTTAACGTGCAGGTGTCAGCGTGTTCTGCTGGAAAGACGGATCCGAAATGTTGAACCCGACTAACGGTGACCCCAGCCACGTTGTAGTGAATTATGTTGAAGAGTATCTGGACCTGGTGGAGTCGCTCCCCTTTGATTTACAGAGGAGTGTGTCCCTCATGAAGGAAATTGATGCCAAGTATCAAGGTAAGAAATAGTGCTAACATTTCTGTGGAAGACATAGATGTCTTTAAAAGTCTGTTTTGAATGAAAAAGAGACTTTGAAAATCATATTATGTGAGCAACATTAAACTACATTTTAAAAAAATGCATGTGCATCTCATTTTAATGTAGAGGATTGGGTTGATTTTTTCATTATGCACATGCACATTTGGCAGATGAACAGTACGTGGAACTTTATTCTTGTGTGGATGGCAAACTTTTACAGTTATGACTAAAACTAACAATACTACAAAAGATTTGGTTTGTATTACCTTAAGTAATTCTGCTATTTAGGTAGGATGTAATAATAAGTTAGTAAGTACAAGTAAGTAATTGTACAACCTGTTCTGGCTTCTCTTAATGAGTTATTTTTAGTGTTGTCCCTCTTGTCCTTGTCTCTTTCTTTGTTCTGGGACTTGATGGTAGTACTAATATTTCCAATGTTTTTACTGCTATTACAGGTTTCATAGTCACACAAAACATAGTTCATCAGACTGATATTTTTATTTTGTACTTGGCAAAGGAATCAGAATAAGCACCAAGCGTCAGGCTAGTATTCCCTGTGAAATCTTCTAGTTCATTTAATTGTTTTTCACTCATCCAAGTAAATAAACAGGCACCAACCAAGTGTATAAACTGAACCCTACAGATTATATAGTGCACTGCAGACATGCTGCTGTAATGTGCATTTATTCTGCATGTCTAACCCCTCCAGCTCTTAACCTGTCTCCTGTGTTGAGGCTAACTGTTCCTGCTTTGCACTCTCAGCAGTTTCACAGCCATCCCCCAGAGGAGACAGCCTCTCCTTCTGTATTAATCATGTACCATGACTGGTCAACATGCACAATGTTTGTTTAGAGGAGAATGCCCTTTGCTGTTGGTTTCTAAAGGCGTGTTGGCGGACCTTTCTAAACGTAATGAAAACCAGAATGTAATAAAAGTTGAACCTTTGTGTCTTCATGCCTGTCTCCTTTGTGTAGCATGTTCGCTAATGTCAGAAATCACTTAATATCATATCACAGACAGTTACAAAATGTGCTAGTGCAACTTTCTGTGGGGTGCGCTTTAGAAATGTCTTTATTCCTTGGATGTTCCCCTTTTTTAGATGTTTTGAAGGAGCTCGATGATGCTTATGAACGGTATTGCCGGGAGTCTGACTCGCTTCAGAGGAGAAAGCTTCAGTTATCCATTCAGAGGGCGCTGATTCGCAGTCAAGAGCTGGGAGATGAAAAGATCCAGATTGCTGCACAAATGGTTAGTAAAGAGACTCCCACAGCTGCATTGATGGAGCTGCTCGTTGGCTACTTTCCTGGTGTCTTGGAAATACTTTTCTCATTTTTTAATTGCACCAAAAATATTTCCCACAAAAAAAAAGTGCAAGTACATTTTACTGAATGGTATTAGAGATGGATAAATACTCAAGGTCAGGCACTTAGAAAACATATTTAAGCTTCTGTTTTGTCATGTGGTTGGTCTGTCACAGTGGAAAGATGCATCACATAATGGATTGGTTGCACACTGAATATTTAATATGAACATTATGAAACTGATAATGTTGCTCTTCCTGTTGTTATAAGCTACATTAAGCACATAACTGGATCAACAGCATTGTTCAAGTCTGCTTGTCAGTTTAATGAGTGAAGAAATTAGATAGCGTGCCCTAAATCATTTAAGCAACAATAACTTCCTTCACAGCAATTACTTCATCCAAACATAACTTATATAAGAAATGTCATAGTTAAACTTATGACACTATATTTAATGATAGTTTAAAGCTCACAATCGCAACAAGAAGAGCTTTACATTGAAATATGAGCATTATTTATCGTCTGCAGGTGGAGTTGGTGGAGAATCGAACTCGACAAATCGACTGGCATTCCGAACTTCTCCTCTCCTCTCAAGAAGTCCCAGAGAGCCACCTTCCCACAACAACCACCATGACAGCTACTGCAGCATCCATGATGTCATCAGCAGCAGCAGCAGCCACCAACACCCCAGGCAAAACCGGCCACTATGACAAGAAGCGTGACGAGATCACCCCGGGCTCTGGTGCGGGAGACAAGGCTGGTGGGAAACGCTCAAGACGTCAGAAGAATGGAGAGACTCGGGAAGGTTACGGAGGTCTGGATCACACCGAGGACGTGTCTCTGGGGGTGTCCCGTGAAAAGAGAGCCAAAGCATCTTCCAAGAAGAAGAAGAGGTCAAAAGGAAAGTCGGAAAGAGAAGTCTCCCCCCCAGACCTGCCCATCGATCCAGACGAGCCCACGTACTGCCTGTGTGAGCAGGTGTCTTACGGCGAGATGATTGGCTGTGATAATGACGAATGTCCGATCGAGTGGTTCCATTTCTCCTGCGTGGGGCTCCATCATAAGCCCAAGGGCAAATGGTACTGCCCCAAGTGTCGGGGTGAAAATGAGAAGACCATGGACAAAGCGTTAGAGAGGGCCAAGAAGGAGAAGGCGTACAACAGGTAGCTCATCGTTGCCCGATGGACACTGCTGTTTAAAATATTCAGTTCATGTTGCTGTTTCCATTTACTGTCAGTGTTTTAAAGTATGAAACTGATGAGAGGGATGTTGTGAATAGTTTTTTTAACTGTTGTACAGCTAAGAAACAAGTGTTCACTCTGGGTTTTGACGTTTGTAAAGAATGGAGTTAGTTAAGTACCACCTACACGTGTAACTTGTCCTTACATCCCCTTTGTTTTTAGAATGCATGTAACATCGTAGACTCCTCCCATTATGTGCTCGCTTCACAAATAAAAAGTTTCTGAACAAAAATGAATATTGTGTTAATGATGCAATTAAGGTTTCAAAAACACATTGCATGATCCTGTAACGTCGCTTTACTGCAGAAGACATGATTCCTTGATTGTGGAAACCTACTGCAGAACGGTGAGTCTGAAGGGCTTTTCCATTCATGTAGATGTAACGTCTGAACTTCTACACAAGTACATGAAATCTTTGAATCTGAATTAGATGTTTCAGAATCTACATCTCAAAATGTAACTTCATTGACCGAATATCACCTCTACATGAAATCAAAATCACCGACAACTTTGAGAAATCTGAGGAACAGACATGAGCCATCACAGCAGGTTCACAGACTGCTTTCTATCCTCTAGCTTGAGAAATGTGAACAAAATTGGGACTCTACATGTGTTTTTCAATTAAAGTCATTATAAACCAATCTTCACATCAAGATGAATTTGCCTTTTTTATTTACAAGTGCTGAAAAAATGACATGGGGAACAACCAGTGCAAAATCTGTACATAATTCAGTTGCAGGTTTCTTATATACATGAGTATTGAACAGGAACGTGAATACACTCTTTCTGTCATGCATGTAACAGAGTTCACAACACAGCAAAAGACGTGGCCTAAAGATGTCGCATTTAGTTGTAGTCGATGATGCTCAGGATGCTCATTCTCCCAAGGTAAGATGAATACATTTGGAGCCCAAACCAACTGACAAAAGAGGAGCACAATTGAATAGGACCCATGACTTAACAAACCCTAAAGACATTTACCATTAAGTCATGAGAAGTTATTACAATAAGGTAGAACACACCATAATTTGGGTTATTGGCCTCCAAGTCCATACTAACAAAAGATCAAGGCAAGATTCAGCACATTTCTCCCAATTGACTAGAAAAGGGGGATATAAACTGGAAAAAAAAAATCCCTCTCGGCAGTCAAAGAAAATTTTATGCAGGGAAGTTGGAGGTAAAGTGCATAAAAGCTTAAAATCAAAAAGGTGGGGGACAAAAAATTAAGAGGTACTCCACTAAAATTTGCAGCACACACAGCTTTAACAATGGAGACAGCAGCTATCAGGATTGTCAGGTCAACTGTCTCTCCAGCTTTGTTCTACGATGGCAGACACACGCTTCTCATACTCCCGCTTATTCTCCTGGTACAGCTGGGCTGCCTGGCTGTTTGCTGGACTGTTAGGGTTTGGTTCATCAAGCAGAGACTGAGGACAAGATGTGTTAAGAATGTTTTAGTGAACAATGAACCAACCGGTCAAATATACTCAATCATCTACTTTGTCAAAAACCTTCACAAATGGAATTTTGTGTCTAGAGTGGTTCAATAAAACAGAAAATTATATTTACTGCAACTGTATTACCATTATTAGAAATCGTTTTTAAATGTTTACCATATTCTCTCATTTCATAAATGAAAAACAGATGTTAATAAGAAATTTAACCTGTTAAAAATAATTCTTAGTTGCTGCACCTGTTCCAAATTTAAAATCTTACTGCATTTGCATATGTTGCTTGAGCATAAATTCATTTACCAACATATTTTACCTCAGCTTTTGTTTGTACAGAGACAATTTCACTTTGCATAATTTTACATGTGTGATGTAATCTATTTGCCATTTGTTCACCACTAACAAAGGCTGACATACTTTGAATGTTTCAGTCTGGAGTCATAAAAAAAAAGCTAACTGCTGGGCTTTTTTTTTATTCACTGTAAAATCAATAGTTTTTTCTCTGTGCTAGAAACAAAGCATTGCTGCACTTTAAATGCCTAACACTGCACCTCGTGACACTTCTCACCTGGATAGATGTAAGAATAGAGGACACATCGTAAGTGGGACTCCAACGATTCTGTAGGATGTCCAAACATATACTGCCATCTGCATAGACTGTGGATAAAAACATAGTTGACCATCACTGACAGATTTTTTTCATTCATCATATGTTAAAATATACCAGATAATAGTGTGCCTACCATTTGGATGAAACATCTTTGACACAAATCTTACAGTAGGGGGTTTGTTGGGGTATTCTTCTGTAAACTCTACAGTAAGTTTAAATGTACCTGAGGAAAAGGACATAGAATAAAAAAATTATTCAGGAGACATTAAACCTAAATGTGTGATGTTAGGGGGAAGGTTCAGTGTGTGTGAGAGAAGTGACTGTCAACCTGAAAACATGTTTGTTTTAAGGAATGGTGAAGGTTTGGTTTTATACAGGCTGTATAGAAATGTATTGTAAAATACTTTTCAAAGTGAGCTACATATGACAATATAAAAACAGATTTTAGATGGAATATCATCTTTAAGGCAAATTCAGAATATACGATGTTAAACTGATTCACATAACATACTGAACATATGATTCATTACAGTAAATAGTAATTTATAAATATAGTGAAATGCTTACCATCCTCAAAGGGAGTTCCTTCAGGGCTGTGACATGGAAGGGAGAGAAGCAACCGTTTTAGGACTCAAGTATAAAATTGTATAGAATTTGCTAAACTGTACTAGATATACATTATGGCTGTGCATCAATGCCTTACCCAAATATGACTGCATTCCACACCATGATATTGTTTTCAGATGGCGCACCACTAACACCAGCAGGAGGGTCCTCTTGTAGCCTTTAACACAATAAAAAGAAAATAGATCTCTATAGTTTCTGTAAAATTTATCAGGTATCAGGTGAATGATCTCTGTCCATTTTAAATAACACGAAAGCTAAATTTGTTATTTGAAATGATAATTGTAAATGATAAATGCTGGTGTTGATAAATTTGCAAAAATAAACTAGCACTCTGCTTTTACCAATTTATGATAGCAACTAGGAAACTCCAAAAATCACTCATGATATTCATTATGTATACTTAAGATTGTAATTTAAATTCAATTTTAGGAGATTGTGTTTTATAGATCCAAATTAGTGCCGTACAGCCACATATATATTATCAATTTACTTACAATAACCACAGTTTTCCATTACTACTGATGCACTCAGACACATTTTTCCTATAATATTCAACAAAATTTAGTTCAACAATGTGATTAAGGTAAAACTTAATGGTGTCAGATTTACATCCACATTTATGTTACAAAAATTAATCGACTGTGGAGATGGCGTTGGATTGCCAGATAAATTAGTTTTTTGATTTAATTATTTTATTGTTCATTATGTTTTTCATGTAACTTCATATTTTTCCTTTGGTACATGTGCCAAATAAACTTTTCAAACTCATTTACTTGTAGCGACGTATGTGTTTGGAGTTGCTAATGTGAAATAGCATTAATGTTGAAGAGATAGACTTGTATTAATGGCGAGTAATCATTAGAAACGTTGCTAATCCAAATAAATGGTAAATAAATGCTGACTAGCTTCAAGTTATCTCGCAATCGTAACGTGAACCGCAACCTGGTCGACTAACTGGTTAGCATAGCATGCGTTAGCACCGCGAGCTACTAGCTTTAGCACTGCCAGCTTTAACAAGACAGCGTTATTTCATCTACATTCTTCTAGTTAATTCTGACAGACCGTTACATTGCGTGCTTGAACAGGTATTTTTTACTTAAACGAGAATATTGATATATAAATAGGTTCATGTTAAAAATGGCGCTTAGCTTAGTCGAGCTAATGACAGCTAGGCTAATCTTAGCTGTTTTTGACAAATCATACCATGGCAACATTATCGGCACTGGCATAACGCTGCCCATCAACTCACCGTTTAAAATCTCTCATAAGTCTCCTTCTAGCCGGGGTTGACATGACTTGAACTGTGGAAAGTCTATTTACAATACTTATACGTTAACAGGGCTGTTTTTGTTATATATGTATAAAAAATATGCATGTACTGATGTTATCTGACACCTCCTGGTTACTCCTGGTGGCCCCGTCGTTCTCTAGATAATCCTCACTCTTTGGTTTGCCTAACTAGTGTTATAGGGCGATACCACAATCAGGAAGCGGGGGGACGAAAATTCGACTGTCGTATTCTTAAGGATTTTGTAGAGAAAGAATATATGTTGAAGAATTCTTTTGCAATGATAAATTCGAAATGATAACATGTTATGCTGAGAAATAAAGTACTAAATAAAGCACGTGCATCTGATACCTTGTTTGATTTGAAAAAACGTAATTTTCCCTCCCCTGGTCTCTTTGCGAAAATCGCCTGTCCCGGGGCGTGGACACGATGACGATGACGTTAGTGCAACGCAGCCACAGTGAAGGTCGCTCCTGCCGGTGACAGGTGACTGTTGGTGCTACATCACTACAGTGCCCCCCACCCATCCACGGGCCCAACCTGAGTGGGATCTCTTCATCGATCACAGCACTATTGCTAAGAAAACACGCCAAACAATTCAATAATTGATGCATATGGATTGTTAATAAATTTTAATACAACAGAAGTTCGACTTTCTGTGCAAAAAATGGAACCCAACACTTAACACAAAAAAATCCAACAAAATGTCATGAATAGTAATGACTTATTTAACAAGTTATCTAATATACTGTATATGGAGATGTCAAAAAAATACTGTAACTTGTAAGATTTTTTAAATTAGAGGAACATGCTCCGCATTGGGAATGTTTATTAACTTGGAGGAGAAAGTATTACTCACAAACTTGAGTTGAGATATGAACAAAATCTAAGTCTTCATAATGGTTCACTACAGATGTCTGAGTGTAGAGAACAAGGCTACTTGAAATTTAATTAAACTTGTATGAGCAATAACCATCTTTTTTTTAACAACAGACATAAATAAACTCAAAGATACAAATGTCAGTACAGGTAACAATGGGCCTGCCTGTTCAACAGAAAAATTATTTCAATGATTAACAGGAACAATCACTGGCTTTAAGGCAAAATAATGCATGTTCAGGCGGCCTATACATGATTCGGACAAGATGAACGGCCTGTCGATCACTTTGTCTTTTAGGATCCATGGTAAAGAAGCATGGTGCTGAAGAAGGCATGGTCATAGAATTGCTCTGCTTTCACAGACTTCTGGTGCTCCATCTGGCTGCCTGCAGAGCTGCTGTTGTCAGGTGAGTCGCTGTAAACGCATTGTCCCGGGACTACTTCTGCCGCTGGGTCACACCCAAAAGGAAGTTGATCGTGACCGTTTGAGGAAAAGTCCTCACAATGTCTCTCACCTTCCACTGGAAATGAGACAAATAGTCAAAAGAAATTCAGAATTAATTTGCGACCATGTCCCTTGCTTCTCAAAATACAAGAGGCAAAACACTGAACTGATTTTGTTTTGCACAAGTATCATAAATGAGGCTTGAGATCAGCTGAAAAGCAACTATTTGGCCATTTTCCAACGCATTCATTGTTCAAATAGTTAAGAAATTGCAAAACACTACCTAGAACCTCATCTAAGTTTGACCTGAGACCCAGTTTTAAATAGAACACATTGTGATCCGGTGTCACTTTGACATACATTTACTGTGTGACACACTGACCTAGTTTTTTCACCCCGCCGTTATTTAAGCTGGTCGAGAGAAAAATGTCTTCAGAAAGTCATATTTGCGTGCTGTAAAACCAAATCCTGCACAGGCAGATATGATTGTTAGAAGTTGACTTACTTCAGTGACAGTGTGTTTTGCGATTGTGAAAATAATTGAAATTTTTTTCCTATATTATTTTTTTGTAGGCCAGCTAAAATGCCTCACATGGCAGACGCATGAGCATACATTAAGAAAACAAAACTCCACCACCATCACATTTACAAAAATTATGAACATTTAATGATTCACACAATCAAATACAAAGCTAAACCTGCTTAGCACAAGGCAACATTCCAAATTGAATGACTAAACACCAAATACCTTCTGCCATCTAAAACAAAATACAAATATCATTGGCAACATGAAATAGAACCACAAAATACAAAAACAATATTTATTACCCAATGATGTACATTAAATAACTGTTCATCTATTAGATAACAAGGCCTTTTTCAAATCCATGCCATCTTTCTTGAGCAGTTCTTTTTCACTCAAACCTGATTGTAAAACACCCAATTATCAATTTGAAAATCGGACTGGATATTATTTAACATACAGGTGTGCAAGCCCTGCTTGTTGTCTAAGAAACTGCCAACATTCAAACATCCACCCCCCAGAGCTGAGATTCAAATAAACCAAAATTAATGTGAAAGAGGAAAAATCATAAAAACAGCCTCAAAGACTGTTTGAATAATAACATTAGCAAACTAAAACAACAATCTATAAAGTGAACCATTTATGACTTCCAAGCTACATTCATGTTACAGATATGCTTTGGCATAAGATCATTCTTGACGACAGCATCGACTAATATGTGGCAGCATTTATCCTTAGTGTATATATGGTTATTTATGCTTGAATCATGCCAATAGCAAGTAAACATTCTATTAATATGCATATTAATCACTTTTCAGTCATACCTCTTAAAGAAATCATACCGTTCAACATAACCGTTTTTGTTTCTCGTCACCCACCTACAGCAGTGTGTGTGACCTGAATGTCAAGGGAATGCCAATCATTAGTGTTATCTATATAATTGTATAATTGTGCAAAACAAAACTCAAACCTTTATTATGAACATGGAAAATTAAGGAATACACAATGATTATCCATACATTTGTATTACAAAGAAAACTCAATACTTTTATCCATCCAAGTATATTAAGTTACATGGAAAAAGTAGAAAACAGCACACACGCGTGCACACTCACCCCACCTTTCAACTGTACAATCACTTAAATTAAAATGATGTATTTCTTTACGCATGTACAGCACCAGACAAACGTTTGTGAGCGGTTTCCAGAAACTTTGTCTTAACCTCTGTTGGTACAACGTATTCAAAAAGTAGCCAGACGACAGAGAGGGAGATACTGCACAAATGGGAGCCTCTGTCACTACACACACACACACACGCCCTCTACAGGTAGGCATAAGAGTTGGTGCAACGACACGGGGTCTGCATTGATGCCACAGTGATGACCTCCAGCTCTTTAGTTGCAGGGCTTGACCGGTCCCGTGCCCCCTGGTCTTCACCCTGATCCATGGGCCCCTGCCCCTGCGGTGGTGCAAACCCATTCAGCCCATATGCAAAGGGTCCTGGCCCACCTGAGGTTAACGTGGCTGCCATCTCCATGTTCATGCTTTCCATCTGGGCCTCCCCAGCACCGTTCTGTGGCCCATAACTGTTCAGCAATACTGGTTGCATGACCAGCCCTAACAGAGACAGATGGTCACCATCAGAAGTTGGGTATGACGTCTCAACAGAACTTCATTGTTAATGTCAAAGCTGACAAAAATACTGGGCCTTGATGAGGCTCAGATTGAATCTTTCTGTCCCAGCTCCATTTTTAAGACATTTCTACGTTCTAAACTATAAACGCATACAGTAATCCCTCGTTACTCGCGGTTAATGTGTTCCAGAACCCCCCCCCCCACTGATATTAAACCGCCTTATATCTGTATTTACTTTTCCCACACTCCTATAGACTGTTCAAAGAATTTTTGTATTAGAGAAGTCGCAGGAGAAAACGTGAGTCAGAACGCAGCGCACACACGGATGCTGTCAGCCAATAGCATGCGTGTACGGTATCACGTGACTACTACCTACTAAAAATCTGCGATGTAGTGAAGCCGTGCATCTTGAAGCACAAATAAGCGAGGAGTACTGTACAATATTTTAGATTATTTCATTACGTTTCTGCTATTAAAGAACACCAATTTCTGCACTATAAGGCACACCTAAAAGCCTTTAATTTTCTCAAAAACCGACAGTGCGCCTTCTAATCCAGTGGGCCTTATTTGTGAAAAAAGTTTTGAAATAGGTCATTCATTGAAGGCGCACCTTATAGTCCAGTGCGCCTTATAGTGCGGAAAATACTGTATTGCTTTCCAGCAAGGTATAATAATCTCAGTAGAAATCACTTACCATTAGGTCTGGCCTTCTTCACTGGGTTCGCCTCCATGCCATCAAACGACCGCTTCCTGTTGGGAACGCCATTCAAAAAGCTGCGTCCCTGAATAATGGGGTTAGTGTTGCCCCCATTCTGGATCATGCCATTCAGAAAAACCCCGTTATGGGACTGAGCCATGTTTTGCTGGAAGTTCTGGGCATTGGACAGAATCTCAGCACACTCCTGGAATCCCTGGGCATGGGCCAGGTCGGCGGCAGTCAGCCCACTGGCATTCCTCATACTGCACAATGAGAAGGAGGAGTGTTAGAGACCTGGACTTGTACATCTGATCCACACAAATAAACACACAGAACAAGACTCACCCCATCACACACACACAAACACACACAGACACGCATTAAGTATTCACAGGAACAGACAAATACAAATGTTTAGAAATAAACTGTGCTGCTCTACCCTCTCACATCCTCTTCTTCATCATCATGAGATGACGACTGATCCCTTTGGATCATTTGCTTCCTTATTCAATTTAAATCTCGAGTGTTATCCAAATATTTAAAGAAAATGCCTGCTGCAAAAGGACATGATTAAGGCAATGGAAAGTATGCGAGCTCGTTATCGGAAGAACTTGGAATGATGATTAAGACATTTCATCTCAGATCCACTGAATCAAAAGGAGAAACTCTGCAGGTGATGTAGAACTTTGTCTCGTCTTCAAGGCAAAAATCAAGATCAAGAACTTTGCAGGATACCATCTTCTCACAAATCCAACTGTGACATTGTTGAAACATTTGAGGAACGCCAGTGTTGACCCGAAAAAGAGAACTAGGTCCTGCTTCAATGTAGACTGCATAATGGATGTCTGAGAAGTGGGAAGGCCAAGTGTGAAATAGGACACCTTAGAATTCCTCCAAGGCAAATACAAGATCCAGGAGATCACAGAAAGGCAGGACTTGACAGCTGGATCTTCAGGACACTCCGGGTTCAGCGGTTACAAAGAATGAGAAATGTGATTTTCAAGCACTGGAAGCTCAGACGTCGTCTTCTTTCAAGACAGATGAACATGAAAATGACAGAATTGAACTTTATAACTCCAAATTATAAACATTTGTGTTAATCATGTTCAGTTGCAGCAGAAATAATTTTGTTTTTGGAATCGGTAATGAATGAGCAAACTGCAGTTCAACACATTTTTAATTTGAAGCATGGAAGTCATTTCACTTGAGAGTATGGATTGTTTATTCAATTAGTGATTACACAGATTAAAAATGAACTCTTGACTGTAGAATGCTGCTGCAGCGACACAGCAAACGGACAGCCAGATAAACAGGTTCTCCTGCTGATGTGAACTGAACATACAGGACCAATTGCCTGCCGGTCTGCCTCCAGCCAATGGGGAGCTTACAGCTCAACAATGAGCATTTCTCTCTTGCTATTTGACCGTTAACAAAACAATGCTGCTGTTGTTCTGATGCTAAATGTCTTCATTCTGCAAAGTAAGTTCTCTGAGCAATCAGCCACGTCTTTGTGAAAGAGCTGGTACTCTGGATTAGATCCAAGTCTGAGTTATGATTAAAACTGATCAAAATAAAACAAAACACCTACTACACACTACGTTACACACAACACACCAGAAATGGAATACTTGGTGGTTGCTTTAGGAAATATATGATTAATCTGCTGTCGTCTGGAGAAGTTTAACGATTTTCAGTTAGCGAAAAACTAAGTGACATTGACTTCCACACAGTGAGCCCAAATTTGAAGAGTTGCTGTTTGTTCACTCATTATATTAAGAAATTTCTCCCTGCAATTTACCTCAACAGTTATTCAAAAAAATAAACATTTCAAGATCAAACGCATATGAAATACATTTGATAAACAATTTTAAATAAATAAAAAAAAAAGAAAACTCACACAATAACTTTTTGCATATTACCCATCCCGTTCAAAATTAACGCTTCCAAGAAATAGTCCATGTGATTGGTTGTAAATTGAAAACCATTTTGAGTGAAGGTACATGTACTGGTCTCACTGCAAGGAATAAATGTTCTACGACTTAAATGTTAATGACTATCAAATCAGTACTGTAACAAACTAAAAATTGTTTGGAAAAAAAGCTATCAAATCATGAGGGAACTAGAGATAAACAAATCAAAAAATAAATTTTTGGATACTTTTGGCAAATTTGTTTTATTTTTATAATTTAAAGCATAATCAGTTATAGTCAAACACTATTATTGCAAAATGCTTTTAAGATGTACTAGTTATCCAAAGGCTTAGTGATCCAGCCTACAGCCTCTAGAGTCATATGTTTGCAAATTTCATCAGATCTTAACTCACTGCACTGTTTTATAACACTTAAAAGTAAAACAACTGAATGGATGAATTAAATAATTAATGAAATTAAACTCTAGACAATTGCTGTAAATCCCCCTTTACTATTAGAGACTTTAAAATCTCATTTTTACTGACAAAGCCATCTCTGAAGGTCCCACATATTTTTTGCCTTAAAACACTAGATGATGAAATAAAGTCCTTAACTTCAAAGTCTCAGATATTCTGCAGCTCTCTCACTAACATTTATTTTCTTCATTTTATTATATTACTTGGAATTTATTAACCTCCAAAAAGTGATCAGTTTATAGTATTGTATGAAACATATTCCTTTAATGAGACCAGTCATCTACAATAAGCATTGATCCAAAAAAATACAGAACCCAATGCAGCTGCTAAGTCCAGTTTGATGGTGCAATTTAAAAAGGAAGCGTTAATTCTTTAATGCCTGGTATGCTTTGCTTTTCCGACCTAAGCACACAATATGTATCTGTTCTATCATCTAACCTTCCAGAGGCAGCCTATCATCATGCTACATGTTGACATGGGACTCACGTGATTAAACCTGTCCATATAACGGGTTCCTATGGTTAGTTCACAGTCAAAAACAAATACTAAAATAAAAAAAAAACTAGATACAGGAACAATTATGGATAATAAGCAAAGCATGCAGGTTTAAAACTTTAATTTTGATTCATAAAAACCTAGCATTAAAACCAATCACCGCAAGAAATACCTCAACAGTTTGCCAGTGTGTAGATAGGAAGCGATAGTGAGAACACTCAATGCCACAACAGTGCGGCTATCCCAGGGAACGGGGCAGACTCAGCAGTGTCTATTCTCCCCCTTTCTAGGATTACTTGAAAGAACCAAGTCATTTCCAATTCAATGGCTGCAAAACATTAAGACGTACGGTTCTGCTTCTGTTAACAGTATAGAAAACTTCTTTTGAAACTTATTGTCACTTTCATACAGGAAAAGGTGACAAAGATTAGATGTCAAAACAGGCTATGATATCTCATAGGGTTAATAATGTGACATACAAAATGAAACATTTATGTGTAGAAAATCAAATATTTTATACAGTGATATGACAGTGAAGAACCATTTCAACAGTATGAGTGTTAGCATTACACAGTTACATGATGCTATGCGACTCTCTCTCACTCAGCTCCTCTGATCTACTGTCATCACTGGCAGCCTCTGAACACTGTCCTACCTGCTGCTAGCCTAACACTCTGAGGCTCATGACAAATGACACAAAACACCTCTAATGATAAATTTTCATGGTGATGTGAATATGTATAAATATTAAAGATTGCTTCTACGCTGTAGAGTTAGGAACAGTGAACATGTGTATAGGTAAAGCCTTTTTTACTTCAATATTTTAAGGTTTTATTGGATAGAGCAGTACGCTTCCAGGGGAAGGCTCTTCAACATGCATCTCAGGTTATTCAGTAGGTTTTTTACCCTTTCATCTGGATTGTGGCTCTGCAACCCAAGTAAATGGAATTTGTCTGATGTGTAAATGTAGATCAAGACAAGAAGACAGGCGAACACTGGTCCAAAGAAGAGCTGGAAAGTAACAGCTGCAAACAGTAACATTTAAGAACACAGAATCATCACTTCCCTTCATGCGGGAATGGACCAGAAGGCCAGTCGCAGTCTTTGAGTAGTGTTCAAGAACACAAGATGTGAAGTGACACGAACTGATTCAAAGTATTTGATCAGAGGTCAAGAATATTCACAAAGGAACTCAAGACGAGTGACTTCCATGGACGTCTCCAGTAATATCTCCTTCATTTACACGATGCAGCGACTCCCATTTCTATAAATGCAGAAGATTTATAATTTGAAAATTTACTTAATAGAATTTTGATGGCTTGAAAGAAATATTCTTAATATTAAAACTACAAACTGAAACACATTTGTGGAGATTATTATCTGAATTCCTGGACAAAATGTATTTGCATATTTTGTCAATGGGCCAGCGAAAGCAAGAAGACTAGATTCACCATCCACACAGATGAAGACTTTGCTGTAGGGAGCCTTATTTCCTTTGTGTCTTATTATAAAGAAACAGGTTTCACTGTAAGGATATTGATTTAGTTGCGGACAGGAATGGAGTGGCATTTCTGGATGCGCAGCCAATGAGAGCTCCACATTGCCCTCAAAGCTAATAGGAACCACTCCTTAGTGACATAGGCATCATACAGCTGGAGATGACGGAGAAAGAGAACTGGAAAATATTCCCAGAAGTCAGTGGGGTGTGTGGTACCTCTCTTCTGATCCTAGTGACCATTTGAAAGTGAAGAATATCAAGAAGTTCCCACTTTACCGCTGCCAACAATTCATCTGAGCATTGACTGCGAAGGTTAACTCAAGCAATGTCCACCAATACCTGTGGTGCCACATCTGAGGGGACACATCACCTCAAAAAGAGAAGTTACTGTCCTTAAAGGCATCATTGACTCTTATTTTGTTTCCATGTTTAACAGCTTGTTGTTGAATTGGTAAATATTAAGTTAATGATTTTGTTTCCAACTACATGGCCTTAGGGGGGGGTTATTTTATATTTTTTAGATCCAAGCCATCTTCTTTTAAAAAAGGAGAATTTCAGAAGCTTGATCAATCATCAGGTGATGAAAATGAAGTTTAAATCTAATCACAATATTAAATGCCATAAATCAAATCTAAACTTGAATTTGGAGTCATTACTCTCAATTGCTTGACATTGTGAGGATGGCAATCTGAAAAAAATTAGGACACTATTTTTACGGTGCCATACATCACATACTACATCAAACATAAAATAAATGAATAATGTAAGCCACTCTGTTGTTTTATGGGTGCATATTTTTATAAACCTTGATTAATGAGATCAAATTTTTTTTTTTTTTTACTATTTAGGTATTAGGTAATTTTTTTTTTCTAGACTTAAAAAATTTTGTTAACATGAAAACAATATAAACCTTAATTTTGAAGTTGTTAAGTTATTGTGTCATGAGCCTCAATATCTCCTACTGTTCCTTAGTTTCCCTACACGTTGTGGCCAACTACATTTCTGGGTCATACGTAAAAAATGATAATAATAAAAATAATAACTGTAACTTCAATAAACTAAACTAACAACAATTTCTGTCATCTGCAAGGGAAAACATAAAATAACACATCATTTTCATCATAATCATCACAATTGATAAACAAATGCACATTACATAACCTCAACAACAAATGAAGCATTTATTAAACCTGTCTGTATGGATTTAATATGTTTAAATGGCCAAAACAACCAGGGGTTTCATTTGATAAGGAAAATGGATAAATTAAGACTATTAAGCCAATTGCCTTGGTTTGATATTTACCTAGTAAAAAAGCATCTGAAGTGCTAGAATAACCTACTGATTGAAAATATAAATGATGCAACAATTTTATTTTAATTTTTATAGACACTAGGACCATGTATTCCAGTATAATTAAAATGGAAGAGACAAAAAAACATAATTACGTTATTACTATGATATTGAATTATGATTTGTTAGGCAGAATTAGCATCAAATTTAATTCATTAATGTCGATGACAAATGCCCTTTATCCACATTCTAAGTGCTGAATGAGAAGAAACTATCTCACTATGGTATATTAGGATTAACTTTTCTGCATCATTTGCTCATCTAACATATATAATACCAAAGACCTGATATAATAAGATTTAGAAGCTTTATTGTCATCATACATGGTACAACAAAATTGCCAGGTTGGAAAGAAGAGTTGGTCCTGAACCGCTGCACTCTGCATGCACGGCAACTACAGGCCAACAAAACCTAATATTCCTTAGGAGCATGTTTTTCCTGATGGTGGAGGGAAACCGGAGTAACCGGAGAAAACCCATTCAGACATGGAGAGAACATGCAAACTCTACACAGAAAGGCCATGTTGGAAATAAAAGGGTTTGAAACCATGACCTTATTGCTGTGAGGCAACAGCGCTGACTACTACGCCACTGTGTGCGTTCTTAATTTCCCTTCGGGGACTATAACAGTGTATTAAATTAAATTAACCGTCACCGTGATAAAAGATTTAACAGAAACTCCCCAATTGTTTTGTGTCTCTGGACATCAGCTGAATTAGAAAAAGGCATTTGTTTTGTTGCAAAAAATGAAATTGCATGTAAAATGACTAAAATGACGGAAGTAAGTGACAAATGTGAAATTTTAAGATGGATTTTAATAAGTCAACGTCTGATGTTAGCTTCTACCAACGTCATTTATAGTTCCACTGTTGCATTTGTGATCCAAGCTGGACAAACAAATCAACTGATTCATAAATGACCGTATTATAAAGTGTGAGCACCAAGAAGCTCATAGGGTAAAGATATTCTCCTAGAAAATGTGAATAAATACAGCTTAGCTCACTGAATTGACTCACTTACACAAGACCTTCAGGAAATAATACTTCGTACATGTTAAGGCCAAACTTGAGTATTACAGTCCTTCAAAAAGAATTTTCTCTACAGGAAGGACTTGGATCTAAATTTAAGCGACAGAAAAATGGGTTGTGTCTCTTAGGCCTTTGTTCGTGCTTCAGATGCAGCAGCAATAACAGAATGGAACTATAAATGGATAGAAACGCGGCTGCCAGGAAAAAAAGGCGGGGACAAACATTTCTAAAATAGTTTTGCCTTGTCAACATCCTTGTATGCTTTTCAACAGATGACAGAAATAGAAATGTTGCCAAAAAAAACTGATAGTGCACTTCTTCTGTAGTCAAGTGGAACTTGTGCAAAAAACTTTGTATGATCTCTGCATTTTCATTTCATGCAACAAAAACAGCCACATACAGACAGTAAAACAACTTCAGAAAAAAAGAGGCCATGTGCATTTGGTCATCTGGTTAAGCTGTGAATGTAGACACTAACAAATACAAATGTTAAAGAAAACCACACTCTTGACTTTAACATCATGCAATATGGCCTAATAGACTAAGAACAGCTTATAAACGTTTACATTAAGTTGTCCTCATATATGTGTAACACTTGGAATTACAATCCAGTTAATTCGTATTAAATCATTTAATTAACGTTATTACAATGCAGCTCTTCCACAAATTACAATGATAAAAAATGTGTCTGACGGAGGTGCATTAAACATACTTATAAAATATATTTGAGCCCAATTGGTCTTATTTTTCTTTTTCAGGTATAATACACACAGAGGGCAACTTAATGTGAATTGTTGCAATGAAAAACAACAATTTCAAGGATTATCAATGTGGCACATTTTCAAGGGAACAACACCAATTCTACCAATATTAAACAACGTGTCTCAAACTACTTTGTACGCTGCAAATTTGACAGAATGTCTGCTCTAAATTATTGGGAACTACTTTTTTGAATGGTTTTTGACCAGAATGGGCACACAACCGTGCTGTGGTGTTTGGATTGGTCACTATATCAGACCATCCAGGACGTTGTGCAGTTGCAATCACAACAAAAGAGCCAAGACCCTTGCAGCTACACGGAAATGTTTTGTGTAAAGTAGTACAATTTATCCAAAATTTTGCAAATTATTGTTGTTTTCGGTATGTCGACTCCACCATTTTGAAACGTCTTAATGCTACTCAACATTCATGTCAATAGGAGCTCATAAAATAGCTAAACCCTTTACACAACGACAGAAAAACAGTCAGTGGTGCAAAATCGTAATTAATTTTCCACAAACTGCAAAATAAACCAAAACTAAAACATCAAATTGTTCTTCTTCTTAAATGGAGAAAGCAATTCTAACTAATTTAAAATAGCTTTCTGGCTCAAAGAAATCGCTAACAGGCGATTATTTGGTTTACAAAGTAAACAGAACCAAACATTCATCAGGAGAACGAGAACTGTTTTACTGCAGAGACCTTTATAAGATTCGAGTTCAACATTCAGCTTGATCTGCTTTGAAAGTTGTGCTCTACTCTAAATAGAAATACCACACGTAATATACAGCCTGTGGAGATGACTGTTTTTTTAAATAATGGATGTTTTTAATACAACCAGAGTATGTGAAGAAAGCCACAACTTTTCCAAATTGATAGTTCTTCACAACTTGATATTTATTAAGTCTAATATTTAAACAGGAAAAGCTGAAATTGCAGACCCTTTCATTATAAATTTAGCATTGCAGAGAATTTACATTTCACCTACGGTCCGCTGTAATTTTTGGTGGTGATCCCTTGCAAAAGTGCAAACTGAAAAGTTGAATAATACAGAGGAATTGAACTAAAGATAGATCTGACCACAGGACTTACTCAGCTTTTGCTCCCTGAATCAAGAGAGCGTTGATACACTCCAGACTGCCCGCACGAGCAGCCTTGTGGATGGGCGTCTCGCCCACATAGTCCTGAATGATAACAAAAGTTTAGAGTTACACACAGAAATGTTCAGGAGCCAAAATATCTCTTTCATGCTTGCTCTGATGAAGGCTCATAGCCAAAACGCGTAAGCGTTCATTTTTTGGTGTGTGCCAAAATAAAAAGTGGAAATGTGAGTACTTTGTCCTTCCTTTATTTTTTAGATGTGCTACCTTTTGGGAGTTTATCCCTATTTTTGATAGTTAATCATTTGGTCTAGCACTCTTTAGTAAAAACACTTAGTTGATGCGCAACCTCTTTTTTTCTTATCCGTTTCATGTTTAAGTACAGATATATATATGAATGGTTTCGATGTGAATCAAATACTGTATGTTACTGGCTCTGACTAATCAGAGCCAGTAACAGAGTACAGGTCAACAGAGCACACCCAGGACTTCACAACCACCTACACACATTTACAGCTACACATTAGTAAGAGTGCAGATGGAAGGAAAGCCAGAGAAAACACAGAAAACAGCCGTTTCTAACCACAACATAATGTCGGCTGTGATTCAGCACTAAGCTAGCACAACAGCTTGATAGGACAAATTTGTCTTGATGACTATTCTACCATACATCGAGCAAATTCAAAACCAAGCTTTAGAAATTCATGTCATGATGACAAGACATTACATCATCATGACCTACTAATCTGATTTCTCCCAGACGTGCAGCAGAGCATAAAATATAGCCCCAGTGCATGAAAAGACACGAGGAGGAAAAACCTTACTGGCAAAGCGTCATTGCAAAAAAAGTGATAACTCAACAACATACAGTAGATAGAAGTAATTTCCTGCTACTCACTTAGTGTGCAGTGACTATACTGTGAGGGTCCTGACCTCATTTCGGAGTGATCCTCATTGATAGGATCAGTCTGTGCTAACACCTTTGACACTGATCTCTTTCTACTCATGCGTTAGTACCTCTTCTTACGGATAATATAAGCCCAATGTTAACACACATGTGACCATTCATTTCCCCCATGTAGGGTGTGTTACTATACCTGTCTGTTAAGATCAGCACCAGCTTGGAGTAGCCATAACAAACACTCAGGGTGGCCCCCGAATGCAGCAATGTGAGTGGGCGTCTGTGCAAACCTGGAAGTCACCGCATTCACACCACAGCCCACTTGGACCAGACGCATCACACACTCCAACTGAGAAAACAAGGACAAAAAACAGAACCTCATTAGTGTTCACAATTATTTTAAGCGTATTTAAGTCTTCATAGTATAAGAGTAGCACAAAAGAAGTGACGAACGTTTCACAAGTTTACATGGAAAGGAATCGGCCACGTGTTCGATACGACAAAGGCTTTTGAATAAAACTAATTAATCCGACAGTCTTCAAACGTTACAATAATTCTGGTGACGTATCACCTAGTTATTAATTAATCGACACCAGCTGTTGGCTAACTGTGCTTCGTGAGGTTCCGACGGAAATTAAGTTAATGATTTCTAACGTCACCTAAGTTTGTTGGTGGTAAATCCCTGCAGGACCGTAATACACGACGTTACCAACAAAATATGCACAAATAATCGCTGGCAGGAGAACAATAACATTATAAGGCTACAGTCCAGTCGGGCCTTCGTTAACGATGGCTACGCTCTTCACCAGGAAATGGCCGAGACGAGGCTACCGCGTACGGCGTTAGCCGCTCATTCAGTTATCAAAACTTGCATTTCAAGAAACTCGGCAGGTCAAACACCAAGAAAACACGTTACCTTTCCGAAATGTGCTCCCCAGTGTATGGGCGTCCAACCGTAAAAGGTGTCCTCGACCGCCAGATCAGCCGGGCTTGCGGTGTTCTGAAGGAGGGAGCACAAGGTACCGATATCTCCATCCCTGCACGCCCGATGGAGGGGGAAGCGGCTTTTTAAGACCTCCTCACTCGAAAATCCAGACTCTGCACCCACTGACATTGTGGCAAAATGTAGGAAACTGATTTCTAATTAGTCCCAACAGAAATAAAACCCTACTGTGTGTCTGGGCATGAGAACACACCAACCGGTTCGTGCGTTTCTCTTTCTGCCTGACGACACAAAGCAGACGGGGCAGAGCACGCGCCGAGATGAAACTTGAGAAACGGCGGGAAAGCTGTAAAATACGGACTGGATCACTTTCCGGGAGACCATACTATGGTGAAGGCATGTCCCGCCCTACTCTAGCTCTGATTGGCTACCACGACAGACTAAACCAATTAATGGCACAGCAAAGCAGACAGTGGCATCGCCATAGTAAATCTGTAACTTTGCTTCTGGACTTTTGTTCTTCTTCTTCGAGGGTTAAAAATATCTCACCGGTGCTGCACTACTGCTCCCTGCTGGTGACAGATTATAACATTAATCCATGCTCACCCGGCAAATTCTTGTATGCAGCCTGTGCCAAAGCACATTTTAATAAAATTGAAAGGACACAGGCATGCGATATAATGTGATGATTAAAATCAGGGTGCCATTTGTAAAAAAAAAAAAAAAAACAACTGAGGTGAGATTTTTTTTATGAATGATGAAAATCATGCAAAACTAAGCAATAAACAGGGCTATTTTTTAGATTAATGGTAGACCCATTTGTTCCATGCTGTGCTGCTGTAAAGTCTAACCTTGAGCTCTACTGCTTTGCAGTGCAAAATCTTGCCAGATACAGTGCAATCACGTCCAGAATCATTAACCAAAGTTTGGCACTCTAAGTTTCAGCTTTGTAATGAAGAACTGACAAACTGTCCAGAATTTAACCCTGCCTTTTGCCACAGGTCTGCAAGAAGATGCTACAGTGTCATTGCTACCTAGCAAAGGACGAGCTTTTATAAAAAAGAAAACAAAATAAAAATCACATAGATGCATGGACGGATGGATGACAAGGCCTATATGAGTCTACGCTGTGAAGATGCATCACCATTTCTATTGGAGTCAGAGGAGTCAGAGAACTCAGGAGTCAGAGGACCTTAAAATAAAACAGGATGGTGCAGCATGCTATACCAAAGGGGTTTACCAACTGAGAAAAGTGAGTCTCATCACCACAGAAGTATATGTAACCCCCAGGCTTAGTTTGTGTTAACCTAATTTTAAGTACAGTATTCAACTAGAAATACTTAAAAGTTGCCCTTTCTTTAATAACCACCCAAAATGCATTGACAAAATGGTCCAACAATTTTCAGATATTTCAAAACAATGTCACATGTCTGTATGCATTGACACCATAGTTGAAAACTTCCAAGCACAGACACATGTGTTATTCTAACCAATATAAACACATTACACAGTAACTATAACAAAATATCTTAAATTTTTGTGACTATAGTTATTATTTTGACTTGGAGCTAACTTTATTCAATGTGAATGGGTCTCATCAATGGACTCATCTACAGCATAAGGCTGACAGCCCTTTTTTCATTGTGAGGTATGATTTATCAACGCTAGAGGGAGACACTGTCCACAATCACTGCAGGTCTGAGTTACAGTAATTTATAGCCTGGATGACACAAACTAATTTAAAACTAAATGGTTCGAAACATTTCAATATAATTTAGATTAAGACCAGAATCAGATTTGAACTGAGAGTAGAAAGTTCTTATATTTAATATCTGAAGCAATACTTGTGTTTTGATTGTGTATGTGTCATTATGACTTGGTTAAGGTTATAAGGTGCATGGATAATGAACAAAGATGTTCTTATAATGATGATGAAGATGATCTTCATCAATATTTTGGTTATAATATTGTCAATGGTGGAGATGATATGTTACCAGGAGCACACCACTTTTAAATTAAAAATGAAAATTATGCATATATATATATATACAGTGTGTGTGTGTGTGTGTGTGTGTGTGTGTGTGTGTGTGTGTGTGTGTGTGTGTGTGTGTGTGTGTGTGTGTGTGTGTGTGTGTGTGTGTTTGGGCGGGGGGGAGTTATCTATACCAGCATATACAGTTCTAGTTTCAGAGCTGCTATGCGTTAGAAAGTCCTTGGAATGAGGAGAATGTTAATGATCCTCAGTGACGCGCGTCATTCTGATATCCAGGTGCTGATGTCACGCTCCACTTCATTAGTCAACCATTTTGCACGATCTGTTAGGAAAATAATTACTGTATATAATTTCCCAGTCAATTTCCTTTGCCTCTCCTCCACAGGTTACATCCAGATCAGTATTCGTGGTTTTAGACATTCTCTATAAGGTAACAAATAAGCACACAGGAATGTTATGAAGAGGGTGGGCCATTCATGCACAATGCAGCCCTCCCCTTTACACTGTACTGATAAAGAGTGAGGCCCTGTTGGCAAGAACGTAACATGACCACCAACAGTTCAGATGGAGTGTGTTACATTAGTAGCAGCTAAAGTAGCCTCAGCTAGCCTCAAGCATAGATGAGGAGGGTTTATATTATAATATAATATAATATAATATAATATAATATAATATAATATAATATAATATAATATAATATAATATAATATAATTTAACTGCACCCCAGTTGGTTGGTTTTTTAAACATGAGACCATTATCACCTCCACAAAGTTCTGTTAATGTTCTCTGGGTTTTAAAAGATTTTTTTTTTCTGTTTCTATAGAGAATCTCTCTTAAATACATGGAATGCAAATGCATGCATCTATGTTTTGTGTACAATGTTGGAAATCTGTCTATCGTTTACGTAACAGATGAACAAAAGGGTAGTAACCATGAATGGGGTGAGCAGAAAACAGATTAGCTGAGTGGATGGATGCTATGTTTATTCGTCAGAATGCAGCTGAACTGAATCAATGTTGTATAATGTTCATCCATTGACTCAGTGGTCGCTCCTACTTTGCCACAAGCCTGCCATTTAACTGCCTACACATATGGATTAGTGCTGGACCCATGGGATTCTGTATTGGTATGTGCTACATACTAATCATCTTAGAGCGGTGCAGAATCAGTTAGTGAAACATTGTGAATATATTTTACCATTTTGTGCTAATGAGGTGACGATGATAATATGTGTGATGCTAGTTGTTATGCAAAAGGTGACTCTGGAAAATCACAGCCAATTAAAGCAGAAAAAAAAATTAAAGATTTTTTCAGAATTTAATATTGTCTTTCTGTGATCCATTAGTTGTAGTGTTCCTCACTGAAACTCTTTGTGTTTGAATAACATTCATCAACACCCTTAAAATCGTATTTAGTCTGCACCTCGTCTGATTTCATTTAATAACTTTGCTTGTGTGAACACACCGCATACCAAATACCTGTATATAATCACTAAATAGATGGAATTTAACTCATTGTGTTTCTTTAAACAGTGTAAAACACCTTCAGTAATAAATAAATAAATTACATAATTGTATATACACAAACCAAAATACCTTAATAAATGCATGTAAAATACATTTAGAATTACAGAAAGTATGTTATTAAAATAAACTTTGTAAAACAGAATGACAGCAAATTTTAAAGACATTATTGAACCAGAGGGAAACTGGTTGAGTTGAACAAGCAAATGTATCGTTATCATAATACATGAGTTGGAATTTTGGAAGCTTGACCTAAATAGAAAGAAATATCAGGTGAAATTTAAAACTGAAGCTTTTAGATAGGATAAAGTGTTATGTTCCATGGGCTTTGTTAGATAAAATAGTATTTCACAGACAGGCGTAAGCAGAAGTGAAAGATGAATCATCAAAGTATTTTTCTGGCTGAATCACTTTTGGTTCTGTTGAGTGTCAAATAATTCCTATGACTTATCTTTCTGCCTCATGCGTCACTCCAATGAGAATTTATGGATCTGATGCCAATTCCAGTGTCTCGTTCTCCATCCCTGACCTTGATTACACATTTACGCAGGAATGTTGGCTGATAGCTTATCAAGATGGTTCAATATCCCATCTGAATACAATCCTTTTACTCAGAACAGAAAGTCTGTCCAGAAACAGTCTTCAAGCTCGCTTTTAGTCCAATCGATACTGATCATCCTGCCTCATCTCAGACAAAACTAGATTAGACTTCCATATGTGAGTCGCTTGGGTTCAGAGAGTGGCTGTGTCTTTCTGACAACCAGGAGATGAATTCTGTTTGTGATTCGAAGAGAAAAAGTCTGACCATTCTTTCTTTCAGATATTTCTTCACCAGTGTTGCACAAATATAATGATCTATTTGCTGACATTACAAGCACTGATGCACCACTGAGTCAACTCCACGCAGGTGAAAGACAAATGACGCAAAGGCATTCAGTATCTTTTTGGTTAACAGCAAGGGGTTAAGTGGGTTAAGTATGTGAGTGTTAGAAATGAGTGACATCATTTAACTATGTAGAAAGAGACACACACACACACATACACACACACATCCATGCACAAGGACCTGCCTTTCTCAATCTAAGAGTAAATCACAGCGGACCTTTAGTCCAGTGGAGATTTGTAACTCGTGATCTGTTGTGTGCTTACGCAGTCTTCATCATGTTGTTGTTGTAGGTACAAAAGGTACAGAGACTCCATACGTTGTAAACGCTGACTGTTACACAAATTAAGATTAAGACACACTGTACTTCTTTCATACTATCAAAACACAAACTTCAAAATCTGATGTGGGACTTTAACAAAAACACTATTTTAGAAAATTCATGATTTGACTTCATAGGAATATAGTATAATATAATATAATATAATATAATATAATATAATATAATATAATATAATATAATATAATATAATATAATATAATATAATATAATATCAGTTTACTTCTTAACAAAATAACATAACATAGCCCACTTTAAGATTTGGCCATCGAGTGAAAACAGTTTTGGGTATGGTCTGTCCTCAATGCACACTCACAATGTTCCCGTAACTCTCATGAATTTCAAATGATAGATGGAACTGTGTGCAATGATAATTGAAAAGGGTAACAACGGTGCAGAACCTATTTCTCTGATCCAAAAAATATTATCATCATGATTTCTTTGCTACCTAAAAATATTTTTAGATATCAAAACATCATTTGCTTTTGGCCTGAAATAAAATGCATCTGTGATCAAATACTGTATTAAACTAATACAAATTATAAGCAAAAACTTCTCTGTATGCAGATGATGTCTTTCTGCATATTTCAAGTATATGTATATGTACAGGTAAATGAATTCATGAATCAGTGTAATGGAAAAACATTAATAGGCATTTCTTTTCCTTATAAGATGGCTGTGAATGGGAGAAAAAAAGACTGACAACATTTATCACAGCTATTTATTAGCAATAAGCTAAATGTGTTATATCATAGCCTCCTGTAAAATGAGTTATATAATATTGCTGACTATCACCCACTCTACCAAAAATATAGCTGTCCTCTTGTCATACAATTAAGTAATGTCATTTGATTACAGACATTTTATGGTTAAACATGTATATTTATTCCTTTATGACAACCCTTGTCTACAACCTCTTCTTACTCTGAAAGTTCCTTTTTATGCCATTCATAAAGCATGCATAAGAGCATGATGTGCTAACTGTACTGGAATAAGGACTTACTTTGCCCAACTATGTTTCCCTTCTTCTCTTTCTTTATCTGAGTCAAAGGTAAAATCCTTCCCCAAATACTGCAGCGTCTTCCTGTTTTTAATCTTTTTTCCAGCTTCATACCAGCTACTGTTGAACACATCTGCTTTACAGTCACATTCAGCCTCAATAAGTTCAACCTGTAATTTTGTGGGAGAATTCATACAAACAAAACTTCATGGCTTTGAATTTGCATTGCAATATTCAGAAAAATGATAAAGCCGTCCATTCATCCATCCATCCATCCATCCATCCATCCATCCATCCATCCATCCATCCATCCATCCATCCATCCATCCATCCATCCATCACCTACCTACCTACCTACTTGTGTGTCTGATCTTCAGGGCAGCTATTCTGTATACAGTAATCCCACGCGCATTCGTGCATCAACACGTGCGACTTCACTTCAGCGGATTTTTGGTAGACAGTCACGTGATACCATACACACATTCTATTGGCTGACAGCTTCTGGAAGTGCGCTACGTTCAGTAAGTGCTTTAAACCGTCTATAAGAGTGTGGGAAAAGGTAATACAGATAGGTGGTTTAATATCAGTATGGGGAGGGTTCATAAACGTTTAAATTACCGCAAATAATAAGATAGTTTGCCGCTACATCGCGGAATTTCGTTTTTGCAAGCGGTTCCTTGAACGCATTAACCCCGAGTAACGAGGATCACTGTATTCCAAGCTCAAAACAGTCATCACAAAACTTTGCAATAAAGAATAAAAATAAAACCAAGTACGGATCACAAGGGTAAGAGTAGAAAACGTAAATGACAGATAAAATTAGCAAATTAGTAAAAATTGGCCAAAAATCTTAAATATTCTCTGGTTCTTTTATTATCAATAACTACCTACACTATAGCTTTATTGTAACCACATGTACTGTGTTACTGTAGTCCTCCTTGTGCCTCATCATATTGAAGAAACCTTTTAGATTGGCACTCCAGAGTTGATAAATAATTTTTTTTTAATTTTTGATGTTGGGAGCAAACATGGAGGTCAGTTCTGTGTCACAAATATTTGGTTCATTGGTCTGAGAATGAATCAAGCGTATTGTTCCATTTATCTTGATACTGGTGTTTTCAATGCTGATGGCAATTTCTAGTTTTAGCTTCACTTCTTGTGCATGTCAGGCGTCACTGAGGACGATCTCATGAGGGGAATAAAAAATATGTTTAAACCACGCGTCATCCTCTTTCATTTTAAAAATATCTCATCGCCAGTGTAGATTTTCCCCTCCTTTACTCGTCTTCGCTGTCTTATCTCAGTGCTGCACAGGCTGGAGCTGAACCAGAATGCCTCTCTTGGAGCCTTTGATCGACTTGTCTCCTCTCTGGCCATTTCTACCTCCCCTACATTGGTCACTCATACATAGTGAATAGAGATGGAGGTATATACACTGTGATATTAGTGGTTTTGTGTGATTCACTGATTCACTGCAGAAGTGCAAGCCTATTTTATTTTGTGTCTCTCACACACACACACACACACACACTGTCACCTACCCTTTAAAGTTTTGTCATGCTACAGTATAATGCTTTGTCTCCTATGTTTGCTGGTGAATTACTCGTACTTTCACCACATATGACTATTTGTCATCATTAGAATTAATAACACCTTCGACCACTGCATATGGTCATTAGATTGGAGCACACCTGTGTCCTTTTGCAGCAACACAAAACTAAGCACGCTACCTTTAATGATATTTCAATCAGAATTATGTATGCCTGTGGTTATAATTGTGGGCTTTAATGTCCAATAAGTGCAGTCAGTGAGTTCATAGACGGTACATACACTCAGTGACTGTACTTCCTGGGTGCCCTCCAGGCAACAAGGCGATTATCAGACTGAGCAGTGATGCAGTCTTTCGAGGCATGCTGGGTACAGGGGTGGTGGGGTGGTGGGGGGTGGGAACAGCGTTTGCTGGTGACATCATTTGCTTCTGACGCCAGCACAGCGTCAGCTCGCACACCAACAGATTATGATTAGCAGATCTTGCTTTCTGTCTGTCTTCGCAACATTTTTCTTACATAGAGGGAGCCGTACTCATCTGAGTTCTGAAACTCCTCACAGTTCTGAAAACTCACCATAATCCACGTCCCTAGCACTTTTCCATTTGTTTCCATTTGTATTAGATGTTAATAAATGTCTTGTTTTTAATGTCATCCATTCTGCCCGTCATTGTTCCTTTGTCATGGGGGACATAAATTCTTCTTATTAACAGATGCTAATGATTAACATTCCAGATCAGGTTTGTAGACATAAACCATATTTATGCCACTCTTCTCATGGAAATGTCTTTTCAAACTGGTTCAGGAGAGAGTTTGGTTTTGTCAGATATTAATAATATAATGCTGCGCATGGATAAATGTGCCAATTGTGTCCTGTGTGTTTTTTTTAATCAGAAATAATAATAGTCTATACAGACAGGGATTTCCAATTGTGCTTTTTATGCTGTGTTTAACTATTAGTAAAAGACATTTGCATCAGTCTGATGTAGTCAACAACTGTTTGATAGGATTTAAATGTCAGACTCAAACAACAGAAGGGATAAAAAGCTGGAAATGTCAAAAAGTATCAGTGAACAAAATTTACAATATATTTTGGTCTTCATTAAACATTAAGTGCTAAAGATACCAGACAGCTGCGGTTAAAGTGACCCATTAATATCTAGACCAAATGTTAAACAACAGGGCTATAAACCAGACTGACCTCTCAAATATTCCCCAGACAACAGTGGACCTGAATCTCTCAAAAACATCACTTTTAATGTTTTTATGATTCACAACGTTGATCCAAAATACAGCACTAAATGTAGGCCTGAAAATGTTCTGGTGAAACAAAATCATGATTGTGTAATGTTAATTGGAGCAGCAGAACATAGTTGGAGGATTGTGAGCTCTGACCTCATCACTCCCCGCAGATATGTTTGCGTAGAGATATTGGCATAAGTGATGTGCAAACATTTTTAAGCCCATTTCTCAGAGCCTGCAGGAGGCTGTTGGGGCTGAAGGTAGCAAAAGCAAAGAGTCAGAGACAGTCAGAGAGAACATGCGTGATGCTTTTTCAAACACATCATTGAGATATCTTTAATACTGAGTAAACCTCCAAACATTTATTAATCCACAATCAAAAAATCCACAACAAATTTGGTCTTATCACGGGTATTTACAAACCACCAGCTTTAAAAGTACCCATTTCATTTTACAGTTCATTTCCTCTAACCTTCGCGTGATAAAAACTGTGTCCTTTAAACCCCATGTTGTGTGAAAGAGCAACATTTTAAGGGTTACAGTTATGCACGAGTGATTTATGCTGTCGTCACACATTCCCAGACTTGAATGTAGACTGTAAGCAGCTTTTTGTTTTTCCTGTGGAGGACATACGTGCACGTTTGCACACAAAAATGTTACCGCACAACATCAATAAGTGATAACAAAACGCAGTGGACCGATGCGTCTCCTGTCGCGTGTGTCTGGTTTGACATCAGAGAGCAGAGGAGACAATAGTAAGGAGAGAAGTATGGATGACAGCTGATACAGTGGATCTTATCTTGCAGACACAATTTCTCTAGGTGATGTTTGTGTGATAAAACCTTTAAATCTGCACAGCTTCCCAGACTGGGAAGTTAAAATCCCAACCAGCAGACTTTACTCCACACACACCACCTAATTAAAACAACAAAGTCCTTTTCATGGGTCTGCAGCCTGGTGACATCATACCCTCAGGCATACTGTTGTATGTTGTATTTTGGACACACATGCTGGCTAAAGCCAGCGTAATCCAGTCTTAAACATGACATGACACCTGTTATAATCTCTCAGTCATGTGCATTAAAGGCCAAGGAGGATTATAGCAGATGTCATGCCGTGGGATTATAGAAGCTTTATGTTTGTACGTACGGGAATCTTTCGCTGTCACCTTTCTGGTTTTACTGCAAGCAGTTGCTTAAATCCCATTTGTGTGTGTGAGTGTGTGTTGTCTGTCCCCATTGTGGAGCATATCAGCAAACACACGGCTTCTTGCAGTGTTTTTCTTAACTGGTCCTGAAGCCCGTCTGGCTGACTCTCATTGTATGGCGGGGGAAGGGATAAACCACAGCTGCTCTCTGACGTAAATGCAGCCAAACGCTCTGTTAGTGCGGTCACACAGCTCTTGACAGCTTTACCAGTTAATTGGTTACCTCACACTCCCTTTCCCTCCCCTCCACATCACTACTGGAGTGCCGCTAAACCCGGTGATGGATGGTACATCTAGTCTGGACAGATGTCATGATTCCATTTACATTCAGAGGGAACGGTACCGACAGACTGTCATCTGTCTGTGATAAAGACAGTTACGGCTACTGTGTGCAGAGGACTTGACTTGCGTCAGTGTGCATAATGCTGGGCAAAGACAGCGGGAGCTGACACAAGAATATTTCACAAATAAATGTCATTTTATTAGCGAAGCCTTGGCTTGTTAAACAGCTGCCTGAATATACTATTTCTCTGGGGGAACTTTATAAGGTTTATTTCCAGCCCACCTACTTTTCATGATTGTACCATGACTTGGCCCGTGAGATCATCTGATGTTTTTTTGGGTGCTAGGGTGTCATTGAGGGAGTGTGTTATTGTATATACCTCAAACTCACCATCTTTTATTTTACCCACCTCCTCTCTGTACCTTCATGAAGTAAAATAAAATATATTTCCTCTGCATTCAGGTTCACAGTACATATAGTACTGTAGACTCCCCAGGAGTGGTTGAACTGGATCAGTGTTAACCCAGGGGGTTGGGGGGGGGGGGGAGTGTCGATCTGCATCTCCGGCCACCTCGCCATTCTGTTCACTTATCTTAAACTCAACTTGTGCAAATACATTACAACACATGGAATTTGCGTCATTCGTGTCGTCCCATGTCTGCATAATTGTGTTGACTTTTCATGTGAGAATCCACTCTGTGTTTGCTGTGAACACACCATAAGCAACCGTTCCATGCATATTAATAGATGTACTCAACATCATGTTCCTCCGTCATCCCTGCTCTGACATAAATGTCTATTCTATATCCTATCACATCACGAGAAGTAAGTTATTTGGGTAAAAGCTAATCAACCTTGTCTGTTAAATGTCCTTAATGATCCAAATGTACCTAGATTACAAAATAAAAAATAACATCCCTTCATTGTTAACCCCACCCGTTGTTCTAAACTACTTAAAATTCTGTTAACCATAAATGGAAACCACAGTCCAGCTGACTGTGGTTTGAAACCTGACTCATCCAGCAGAGCAGCGTCCCTCGTTATGTGTCCATGGACATAGTGAATGTATGAGGACTGCTCTCTTCTGCAGAAAATGCGTAACGAGAGATTTCAGCACGAATCACAAACCACTGGGAGAAAGGATTCAATTACTTTCATTGATTAACTAGAAAAACCTGTCATGAACCATCTGGAGGGTTAAGCGTTACTTTTCCTGAGGATTGTACACACGGAAGCTTCATTCTGAGCAAAAATATAGTTAGTTGTAGGCCAGCCCATTTCTTCTACTCCTCAATGAAAGTAAAATAATTGATAAAGGCAGAGGACAATAATGTGCAACCACAAAGATGCACCTTTTTGCACCGCTGATTTGATGAGTGTGAAACGATCTCTTAAACTAAAGGGATTGTAATGTGCCTCTGAGAGTTTGACGCAGGTAGCTGACATCAGTGCCCGTACCACCTTGTGACCAAGCATCTGCTCACCGCCATAGAGACAGAAGATGGCAAAGGGGAGGGAGAGGAAAAGAAGAGACAAAAGTACTTGACGATTAAACCAAACACAGTCGACCAGATTGACCAAATAACAGCTATTTGAAATTATTTATAAATTACTAGTCACGTGTAGCACCAAGATAACCAAACCTTCAATAGGGATACGGTCACTCCTGTAAGGAAATGAAGATGAAGAAGAAAAGTACGTTAATAATCCCTTTGGAGAAATTATTTTTACATTTGCAGTCTATATTTCACACAGATATTGTATATGTATCTATTATATCTGTGTGTGTGTGTGTGTGTGTGTGTGTGTCTGTGTGTGTGTGTGTTTGTGTGTGTGTGTGTGTGTGTGTGTGTGTGTGTGTGTGTGTGTGTGTGTGTGTGTGTGTGTCTACAGGCCCTGAAACAAAGAAACAAACACATACACACAAGGGGCAGATATACAGAGAGAGGTAGAGCGACAGGCAGCTCCCTCATGGTGCGCCCCAATGACAGCTTATAAAGGGGATGGTGCCTTGCACAAGGGCGTCTCGGCAGTGCTCAGGAGGTGAACTGGCACCTCTCCAACTATCAGTTCACCCTCCAAAAATTTTTGGTGCACATGGGCCTTGAACCGGCCACCCTCCAGTCCCCAGTCCAAGACCCATTTCTTCTGCCTCTCCCATTTCATCGTTTGCTTTTTCATGTATTCAGAACGTAAATAGAGATTATTGCACTAGATATTGGTATGTGACTCAGCAAAGGAGACATAAAACAATATATTGAACTTTACTGAAGAGCTGCATATTCTGCACATCATCTTGCTGATGTCATACACGCTAAAACTGGAGTTTCTCAATAGAACGAATGGGAGTGAATGAGAGAAATGTGAGTTCTTTTGTTACAATAAGCATAAAGTGCATTGCTGCAGAAAACAAATCCAGGTCTCATATAACAGACAAGAGAACATTCGGTTCCAACTGTGGCTTGGCTCAACTTGATATTTATTTTCATGAACTCTGAGTTTGGCATTCACAAGCTGCTAAGAAGTTAGAGTAAGGAGATAAACTGAGGACAGACGATATGAGGCACTGAATCAAGATGAAGACAAGAGGGGTCTTTGTGCTGCTATTATCTGCAGTTAATCATTAAAGGAAGCGGTGGGTGGTCTGGTGGTGGAGGAATAGAGCAGGTCAAGTTGGACAAAGAACAGAAGGGAACTGTGTTATTTTATTTCATAGCATCCCTAGCAACAAAATCAAACATGATGCAAACACTGACGACTCCTATAAGGTTCTGGAGCGACCCGTTTGTTCAGGTGTCTAACGTATGCTCAGTTGCAGCAGGATAGAAAAACTTTCTATAGATTAAAAATTTGACTCGATATCTTATTTGATAAAGTGGAATTTTAGTGAAATTGTCTTTAGCTGTAAGGTTGACTGACACGCACAATGACGCACATCATTTTTTTTCCATCCATCGCTCAAGGGGACACCACATTGACTTAAGGTGTGTTCAGACAGAAACCTAACAGAAATTACGACCTACATGCAAATTTGATCCGGAACATTTGTGCAGTGTATATTTATTCAGCTCAAACAGCTGCGATACCAACTGTCCATATGTTAGCTTGAAGCTAGTTAGTGATATAACATGTAAATCTGTCTAACCATTCAGTCTGTCAGCGAACTGACTGATGCTTTTTTTCCTTTGTGCTGTTTTTGGGATTCAAGCAGCTGATATTTTGTGTCCTCTGAACCAAACCTCAACTCTTAACCCTAAAATGTAAAATAATCTTAATTGCGGAGACTTTGGTGGATCTCATCTCTGAAAGAAACCGAGTTCCCACGATGTGAAAATGATTTATGTACCCACAAAAGGAGTTAGTCAACTCTTCACAGTCACACTCAAGTGACTGTGAAGTCACACATCAAATTCTTGTTTATAGATTTGGGTTCGTCCTCATTTAATCTCTGTAGCATGTGGAGTTTAGCGCCATATACTGAGGGAATCTCACTGCACACAGCAAAGCAAAACAAAATCATTAAAAAAAATATAGTAGCAGTGACTGAATGATTCCACAGACCTGTGGCTTCACGGGATGCTGGAAATTTTCCGGATTTAGTGTTTGGCACACACGAGGGAAGAGGACAAACGATATGTTCTGCACTTAATGTGGTTGTTTGTGTGTGTGCATGTGCGTGCCTGTACCTTGTTGTTTACCCAAAAACAATTACAGCACAGAAGCACATTAGATTACCAAACAGAAACTAGGCAGAAGTGCTTGTTTATTGCACCCACTTAAACTTTCAGGAGCATCCTACTTTCCATATTTGGTTTCAGAGCGAAGACTCCCCTCTTCCTCCCTCACCCTTTTCCTCCCGCTGTGCTGGTCTGGAAGGTTCGGTCCGGTCACATGGCTGGACCAAGCAACACACAGATGTCCTTAATGTCATTTCTGCCCCTCCTTCAGCCAGCTTAGGTCTCTTAATCCATGCTTAGCTGTCCTTTTCTCTGGCAGACATCTCTCAAACACTGCACCATCAAATGAAAAACACATTTAACTCAACTTAGTCATGATGCAACAGGTTTGTCGCAAAATAAAGAAAGATTTAAATGACTGCAGATGAACTGGAATGTTACAGTGTGCAAAGACAAACACTCCTTTCCAAATGTTATTATCTATTATCTACACACTTTGTAGCGTCTCCTTTCTTTTTCTTCCAAATTAAATGTGGCTGTTGCTCTCTCTTTCTACTGATAATTGTATATATTATATATATTGTGTGGTTCAAGCTTTCTCCGTCTCCTTGCCTCCTTTTTCTGGTGAGTGGAGGACTGTTATCCGGCTTTAGGAGAACAGCTGAGGGACCATATGGATACTGAGCAGAAAGATCAGGAGCACAAGATGCAGCAACACCTGGAGGGATCAAACCTGTAACTTTCTTTCCATCTGGACTGTGAATTCCAGGTCTCAAGTTATTTTTTTAGTAAATAAATAAACATTGGAAACAGTATCTGGTGCATATACAAGGTTTTTTGTTTTTTTTTTCTTTTACCACAAAACGCTTGATTCTGAGGATGGATAATTTTATTAAGTGCTCCCACACTTCAGACTTGAAGATCAAAAACAACAAGAGGTCTAAATCAAAGAGAAATCTGTTTGTGAACCACTGAGCAAACAGCTTCCTCACCCACTTTTATGCAGATTATTGCTATGCGTCAATATATTTTTTGGGGCAGTTCTGCCCCCCACCCCCCTTGCACTACCACTTGGCCCAATCCCCACGTTTCATGCGGTCCACTGTAGGGTAGTGTGTCCCATTTCTTTAGGGGATGGATACAACACTTCTAGTATCTCACTGGGTCTTTCAGAATCAGTAGACAAACCAAACCAAGCAATTTTAATGCCTGACATTTTACAATGTCAACAGTTATAGAATGACATAATTTCATAAATGACTTTCAGCAAGCTGAATGCGAATCAAATACAAATTTATCACTGCTAACTTGACCTCAGAGACCTGTACATAGAAAACGAGACTAGAAGAGTGTTAAAAGAGCCATAAAATTGTGGTAGTTTCATGCCCTCCACATCCTCCTGCTGTCAGGCGAAGCTGTGATGTTTCATTAGTTTCCTTTAAGACCTGCCCTTCTACTGATTTTCTACTCTTCCATCGACATCATCACGGCTGTTTCATCATTAGCGGCTCCTGAAAATCCATGTTCTGTGTGAGAGAGAGGGGGGGGAAAAAGGATCCAGTGTGTATTCACTCTCTGTTTTTGGAACAAGCGAGTCTGAAATTTACGTCACTAAATCACAAAGAGCTGAGTGTGAAGCATCATCCCACTTCACTCAAAGCTGATCTTTTTCTAGTCTTTTTTTTTCAAGGACATCTCCGATTTCAATAGTGAATGCTCTCTTTTACTCCATCCGTTCAATCATATCCATCATTGAATCCGTGTGAGTCTTCATCCGCTTTTTTTTTTTTTTTTATCATCTTTGTCTAGCTTACTATCACCTGTCTGGGTATCCCACGTACCCTTCCCCTGTCACCCTCAGCCCTGGATAATAGGCTGATCTGTGGTGTGACGCACACAGCTCCATCTCCGGGGGGGATTTTGCGTACACAAGCATTCAAAAAAGCTCTGTGTAGCCTGGTGTGCAGATACATGCAGTGACCAGGTATTTACATCTTGAGATAGCTGACACCACAGGATTACTGTATCAGCAGCTGTGCTGATAGCACAATACAGCTTGCATTCTTTAACAGAAAAGGCTTTTGTCCCTGTCATGAATGGTTATCATAAATCAGTCAGCGGTGCCACGGATATTAAATGCTGAGGATCATTTTTCTTTTTTCTCTGTATCTCACGTTTACATGACCTGTTCAGTTTGGAGCAAAAAGGAAGTACGAATTTAATTCATTTCATGCCACATTGTTTAGAACATAATCACGAGAAGCCAACAGAGAAAATAAATCATTCAGCAGCAGATCATGCATTTCAATAGTTGAATATACTGTAAATGTTGGTTGACTCTTATATCCCACAAGACGTGCTAATGTGTGTTTTGGTTTCTCTTCCAGATGTAAAAAAGCATTCAAAATCTCAGATTTAGTACACTGAAAATAATAACAAATCCAAGCTTGTCAGAGATCCTTTCACCTGGGAATTAATACCTTTGGACCAAAGCATTAAATGTCAGAGGCTTTATGGTCGGCTGGAATAAACTTCACTTGTACCAATGGATGAGGTCCTACTCACTGACATCGAACAATATTTATCCGACCAATGTTTCCACATTGGTCAAAAAAAACCTTCCAGGATTTTTAGTAGATTAACTGCTTTTTTTATGTTTTATTTTTCAGTATTACTACAATTTGAATCCTACTGATGCATAAGCTATTATATCACATAGTGTAAAAGCAGAAAGAACAAAAAACACACCAGTCGAAGCCTGCAGAACATTCATTGTCGGTTGCTATAGTTCCTGCTTAAATCACAAACCCTCTTGATCAATTACAAGATGGTACTGTACTGTGTTCATGAGGATGTCTGTATTAGAGATCTATAAGGCCATCATCAGTGAAAATGTTGTTTGAGATGAGCTAGTCCTGAACCTCCTGGATGATCACTTGACGCACAAGCTCATGAGGACGTTCCTCGGCTGCCAAAGTCAACAAGCTTAGACAGAGCAGGGTTAATTACCAAAGAAGAATGGCTCCCCTGTCCTGCAGGTCACAAAGGCACCGAATGATCAGACAAAGGAGCTTTTCAAGCACTGTCAGGGGATGCAAAAGCAAGGAGAAAAATCAATGGAAACATGGAGTTAGGTCAATGGGTGGAACATAAACATGAAGTAATCTGTCATCAGTCTGTGTACTGTATGTACAGGTATATGGGCCTTAAAATAAGAGTGAACCACTCAAGATATAAAAGAGTGTTATCACTCTTTTCTGTATTTTTCTCCCTGTATTTAGTGAAAAAATACAAAAGTGATAAATACAATCCTTAAACAGACAAATTTTCAGTACTTTCTAAAGGAAATCTCCCAAACAGTAGATCAGACTTTCGACACAGGATTTTCTGCACCATTTCCTCACAGCAGGCCTCAAATAAACTGCCTTTACTCTCCGTCTGGGAGCTATTGTTTGCTAAAGTGTAGAGTGTGTGTTTAGTATAAACTGAAGAGGGTTTCTGGGGTGATTATGATTATGAAAGCTCACTGCTGTATAATCTATTTCACAAATTCCACAAAGACGCAGGAGGCAGCCTGTGACATGCGAGCAGCGGGTGAGTGACCGGAGAGGAGAAATCAGGACATTCCCAGCCACGTTGCCTCAGTGTTGCTTTAATCATGGGTGCCTGAACTTTTATCTTAATCTACTTCTATTTACTAAAGAGCTGCTTTGCTGTTTGTTTCAGCTTTGACATTTTAACAGACATTCTTGTATGTTTTCACAATTAACAAAGATGATGAGCATCAATCATTTACATGTAGATGTACTCACTGTTTGCTTTATAAGTGTAATGGTGCAGATGCGTGGTAATATGCAGTATTCATACGATAACAAGTTTGACAATTTAGCCTGTGGAGTGACACTAACATAAATTCCTCCAAAATATTATGCTCTCAAACCTGTTTTTTTTTTAAATTGATTATCTTTTATTTTGTGTTAGCTGCTTTTTGTAATTGCTACCAGCTGCTTTTTAAGACTTCCTATTCAGGCAACTCGCTTAAGATGTCAAATTTTGCAGCAAATGCTACCTTTATTTTACAACAAGTTCAGTTTGAATAGCATACTTGGAGTTGTATTGTGGTCAGTGGTAAAAGGTCTGAGTAAGGACAGTTTACATGAATGGGTTTCATGAAAAGTAAACTCAATACTTTCACAACTATAGACTCACATAAGAAAAGCTGATTCAACATAACTACTGGACATAAAAATTTATATTTCTAATATAGAATTAAAAATGTTGGTAGCCTTAAGGACAGTACCTGTTTCCTAAAAGCATTGGGTTTGTTTTCTCCTACAGTGTCAGAGGTAATCTTGCTTTGTAGACACATGGCTCACGAACAAAGGATTTTCTGTCATTTTATAATTCTAACCTTGAGGGCCAAATAAGACGTTGGTATGTTTCGTCTGCAAAGAGCAGCCAGAGGGCATTTAACCGTATCTGGAAGACAAACAAACATTGCATCGATTGCAGATACACAAAGTTTGATCTGCACTTTGAAAGTTTCCCATCAGCTTGAATTGAAATTGAAACAATGCCGACTGTATCCTGAGTCATTGTGGCAATATGGAGTGTAAATGCTTTTGCAGACTGTAAACAAACAGTTGGTGAACAACTCATTACATCCTATGTGACAGGATGCAATGATTCATGCTTTTCTGTCAGTCTGCATGGGAAAGGTATCTTTAAAAAAAAATTAATAAAATGGTACTAGAGCCACATGTATAACAGATGGCTTTTTCTGTCTGCGTGTAAAGTAAGCCAGCTGTTTCAAGTTAATGCAGCTAACTTTTCAAGACAAAACAGTAGCTGCTCCACCATCCCCGTTTGTGCTCCCGTGCAGACATTCTGCTTATAACAGGAACTACAACCTTTAATTTTATGCTCACATAGGAAAATACTTCAACTGCTGCAGCATCTGTGTTGACGGTCTCAACATGTTGTGTTGTCAGCACTTCAAACACAGTTTTGATGAATATAAATGTTAAATGCTTACAGTTCAAAACAGTGACTGATGTAACACACTAACATTACCACAGTAAGTCATGGCGCGCGCGTGTGTGTGTGTGTGTATGTGTGTGTGTGTGTGTGTGTGTGTGTGTGTGTGTGTGTGTGTGTGTGTGTGTGCCATTTCCAGGAATGAGAAGTTGTGCCTTAAAGATTTATGTAATTGAATTTGGTTTTATCTTTCTTGTGGACATGCTCTTATTTTCTGAAGTTATTACAAACATTATATTATTATCCGTATATGCTGTATATTTGTAACACAAACTCACACATCAATTTAAAAATTAGATTGAAACTTCTCCAAGCAGGTGTTAAAGTGAGCTTTACTGCTGACTGATTCACTTAAATTCAAACTTTTGCCTTCTCCAATCTAACATCCTGCCCAGTAGTAAAGTTTATAGTGACTTGAAGTGTCTTTGTGTTATTTTCTTATGCTTCTGTAATGATTTCAAATTTTCTCAAGAAACAAAGGAAAATTCGTTGTACTATTGCATTTTACTACAACAGTGGCCACTGTGAAGCACATGGCATTTAGTCCTGCTTTCATTACAGACAGACAGTCTTTCTCAGGGCATGAAACTGTCTGCTTTACTCACGCTCAGGAAATACATTAACTGTAAAATCAAAGTGAAACAGATTCTCAAATGGCACGAGGTAGAGATGTGGTTCTGAAAACAGAGCCAAGGAGCAGAGGGGCCGTGTGGTTTTGTTGAAAGTTTGCATCAAAACATTATGTGACCTTTCAGCGGCGACATTTTGCATGAGGTTTGCATTCCTTTAACATTTTAAAACGAGGGTGGGGAGAATTTGTCTGTCTAGAAATGTTGATGTTTGATATTTACACTCACCCACACTTATTTTATTCCATTACAAGCACGTCCACCATCTGAAAAATTATTATTATCACTTGTTCTTTTAGTCTCCTCTCCAGTGTTGGTGGAGACTGGTACACTCAGCTTGACTCAATAATTGTTTTCTAGTGGATTATACCTAAGCCACAGCAAAAACACACAAACTCAGGTCACTTTGACCTCCACTCAGGACCCGCGGACATTGTGTATGATCTTTGATTTTGTACATATGGCCTGGACTACGCTTTCCTCCTCGTCTTGATTGACAAAATGGCAGCTAAACAGGAAAATCCATTAAGCTGCTGCTCAGTCTGGTGGAAGAAAAGGTGAATGAACCCACACATTGGTTGAATGCATTAAAAAACCTGACAGTGTTCTTTTGCTGATTTGTGAACAATCCTAGAGGCTCTGTTTTTCACCTACGTAATCCTTACTTGGAACACAGTTGTGTGATGATTCATATAGTTGTTTGTGTGTGCACACGTGTACGTGTTGTTTGACCTTTCTCCAAATGCAAATCTTTTCCTTGTTCTTTGGTATCGCTCACCCCTCCCTTGTTTTGTCTGTACTGCACTTTTTTGCCAATCACATTTCCTCCCTTCCTCTGTATTTAGGTGTTGCCACCCTTAATTCTGTCCCACATGATTGGTGTATTGTTGAGAGAGATTCTGTTTACCACTGCAATGTGGGATGAAAATAAACTTTTTTTATTAAGTTTTCATATAACAATTTCTTTGAAAAACCATATAAAAAACTCTGAAACATTTTAAAACACTATCAACACCAGCTTACAGGGTATTTTAGCACCATTATCATGTTTGTCCACTGTAGCACATCTATAAAGCATCAATAAGGTCATTTTTAGCATATATAAAGACGTGGATAGTGGGGAAAAAAATTAAAGTTTTATTGTTTTTGAGCCTTTAATGGATATTTTAGTGTCAGCTGAATATGATAAGAGAGTCTAATGGAATTTGGAAGATAAATTATGTAAAATAATTAGAACAGAATTTACCTAAAAGTGCAATAAATAATAAAATACGTCATAGAATGAAATTTTTCAAACAAATAATCACATTTATGCAGTTATTTACTACAAATTTGCGTAAATGGTTGTTTGTCTGGTTATCTTGAATAGAATAGAATAGAATAGAATAGAATAGAATAGAATAGAATAGAATAGAATAGAATAGAATAGAATAGAATAGAATGTCCACCAGCTGCTTCCTGTGTCTCTTGAAGCCGAAGCCGCGCGCGCTGTCTCTCTTTAAAACGAGGAAGCCCGCGAGCTCCAGCCGGGAAAAGGGAAACATCACGTGGTGACACATCTCTACGACTGACGTCACCATCCCCTATCTCTAAGCAACGCCTCCATCAGCACTCGCGTCACCGTGAGCCCGAGCCGCTCCGTTGCCAGGCAACACGTGCCTTGCGCTTTAGTTCGGCCTTGTCTTGCACCCCGCTCGGAGCTCTGACGCGGGTGTGACGTTAATGAGGCCGGTATCAATTTGTTATGGTGGCGGAGGGAGGAGGAGGAGGAGTTCCCACTGTGAGTGCCGAAGCCCTGCGCCCTGCATTCCGCCGGAGCGCGCTGGCTCACACCGACACACACACGCAGTCCCGGCCCGAAAGACTTGCTCAGACTCCGAACACGGACGAGAACGAACCGCCGCGCCTCTATTTTAGAGCTCTTCTTCCCTTTGTGTTGTTCACGCGTCGCTCTGGTCGTGGAATGGTTCACCTTTCCTCTGACAGCTGTCTGATCCGCGACAGAAAGAGGTTTATGCCCGCGATTTAAGGTACGCTCACAGGCTGACACTTCTGTCGAGGGATTTATTCTTATAATATTCATTACAACCAAAAGTTATTTTTCGGCAGTAGTCCTATCACACTTTCTTCTTGTTCTTTTTTGTTTCTTCTTCTACTACTACTTATTCTTCTTATCATAATTATTATAATAACAATTTGCTCTCAATGTACAAAAGTTTCTGCCTTTGAAACCGTGTGCTTTTATCATATCACTAAATTCATTTCAAAGTACACCCGCACTTCTTCCCTCCAACATACTTCATAGACAAGACAGTTTTCCAAATGCCACACCACAGACATGCACACAGGAACACTTTTCTAGACAAGATGTCAGGTGGATGTAATTTAATTTAAAAATCTAATGTGTAATATTCTTAAAATTAAGTGTACCAAACTGTGTCTCGTCTCTGCAGGTACGAGCGTTGAACTATCCCAGCATTGTAACACCAGGACTCGCTGCAGCATGGTGATAATGTCAGAGACCAGCCTGGGGTCGCAGCCCAGACCTGCCCAGGGCCGACCTCTGCAGGTTGGCTTCTATGAGATCATCCGAACCCTCGGGAAGGGAAACTTTGCTGTGGTCAAACTAGCCAAGCATAAAGTCACCAAAACACAGGTAAGCGGCTGTCCTTCATTTGTGACTACTGCTGTGATTTTTAAAATAAGAAATGTACTTTTATTAATAAAATTTTAATATTCTATTAACTCTGCAATAATAATAATAGTAATTATTGTTATTATTATTATTATTATTATTATTATTTATCTTTAATACAACTTGAAATTTGTCTTTTTTTTTCAGGTGGCCATTAAGATCATTGACAAGACCAGATTAAACCCCTCCAACCTGGAGAAAATATACAGAGAGGTGCAGATTATGAAACTGCTCAACCATCCCCACATCATTAAACTCTACCAGGTGTGTGTGCGTTTATCTTTTTTGCCCTGCAGTGTTATCATGTGTGTGTTTGTGTGCGGCACTTGGTGTGAGGGTCAAGTGTGTGTGTGTGTGTGTGTGTGTGTGTGTGTGTGTGTGTGTGTGTGTGTGTGTGTGTGTGTTTGTGTGTGTGTGTGTGTGTGTGTGTGTGTGTGTAGCCTGGTCTGTGTCGACTCCACATGCTGGGAACATAAATACAAGGGAGAATCAGAAATATGGTGTGAAAAACCTTTATCTGAAAAAACTTGTGATGCTGCTGATCGTTGTGTTGAGCCTCCTAACTGTTGATATGTGGATACAGCAGTAAATTAATTACAATATCTGTATAAAATAAGGGGTGTTTAGGTGGTTTGTGTTGAGCTGCTGACCCTCGCAGCACATGGAATCATTACTTACAGCACAGCAGCATTAGTGCAATCCCCTCTGACCTCCCTCTGTGCGCGTCTGCGTTAGAAACAGAGAGTGAGAACAATCATGTGAACCAGTCGGCGCTGGGAGCGACGAGTTCCCATCGTGTTTTCATTCACACGCAGTGTTAGCAGAGATACAGGAAACAGATTTATCAAGAGAATCCCGTTTAAACAAGGAGACTCCACACCCCATTTATCATCCGTTAAATCCGAATCCAGCGTGCGTCTGTGCGTCACGTGAAGACCGCCTCACAAAGCGCCGCTTTACTCCTAATCAAATTGAAGACTTAAAGAACAGAATCCTCTTTTCTCCCCTCAGCTGGCCCTGTCAGCGCAGCGGCACGCGTCTGGCAACAAACAAACACCCACACAAACAATCACACACTGCTCGCTCTTTTTATCGCTCTGGACTTTTTCTGCCTTTTGTTTGGCACTACCATGTTTCTCTCTATTTGAGGAGGACTTTAAGTTTGATTCTAAGCAGCGGAGAAGCATTGACTGTGAAATCATGTGTGAACAATGAAAGCATACCGTTTTATTCTTGGAACCTCAGCAAGTTTTCCCGACAGTAGGACAAAGTGAGACTAATAGTCGAGTAATATAATAGCAGTTTAGTGGAAAAGCCAAAGAGGACTTGGTGATTATCTTTGTGTTATGTGAGACTTAATGAAATATTATTATGTATAATCAGAACAAACAGGCAATGTGAAGACGTCGTTCTGAGAACTGAGGCACGTTTTTCACTACCCTCACATGTTTAGACTGAAAGTCTAATACTTTAAAACCGAACAATTGGTGATATAGGTTGATATAGGTTGAAAGTGTCAGGTTCAAGCAAAAGAATAATGTAATTATATATATATATATATATATATATATATATATATATATATATATATATATATATATAAAGAGACAACATCTCTTTATATATATATATAGTGTATATATATATACACACATATACATAAATAGAATAATGTAATTTATATATATATGTATATATAAAATTACATTATTCTTTCAACCTGTATCACCAATTGTTTGGTTTTAAGGTATATATATATGTATGTATATATATATACTGTATATATAATTTGTTTTAAAAATATTTTTTAGCGTATTCTCCAGATTTACAGCCTTGTTGGTGCAACCAGCTAGGAACTAAACTGAAAATAATAACTATAGTGTTTCCCATTCAGTCAAATGTTAAATATTTGATCCATTCAAACATCCACCTCGACGTAGGGTTTTATACGTGTTGTTTTTTGTTATATAACAGTATATAGACATACTGTAAGACTCCATTCTCGTCAGCCTGCTCCTTTTGAAGGTGCTATCACACCTCTGACGTCAAACATGAATGTCCTCTGACGGTGCAATATACCCTTGATCATTTTCTCATGCTTGATCATGAGGAGCAACCCTCGTCATCACTTTGCCCCATTTCCTGTACGCGGAGGTGGGGGGGGGGGGGCTGTGTGTGTAAAAAAACCACCTTGTTATTTGAGCTTCACATCCTCTTTGTGTGGGTACAGTCTTTTGGGGGCTCTGTTTGACTCGGCCTCCCTTTGACCTCGTATCCATCCCTCCTCCCTGCTGTCCTTCCTTTTGGGGGTGGGTTAAGAGCCCCTGACATAGCGGTCCTGCTCTTCAGAGCTCTGACGTCAGCAGCACCTCAAGGTGACAGAGCACCAGAGAACTGTCCCGTCTCATTGATGGAGTCTGCTCCTGAGGCATCTGGGTATTGACTCATTCCTTTCTGTGGAGACTTGGAGTTGAAAGGAGTTGAGCTCCACCATTCTGTGGAATTTAGTGACATTTAGTTCATTTGGCCACTAGCATCATTCAGACTGGGCTTTTTTTGTTCAGACAAAAATTGTATTGTTGAGCAACCTTTCTGCTGCTGAGCTGTCATGTCCCTGAGGACACTCCTCAGAAATAAAAGCTTCTTAGCGGCTCCAGGAAAAGGACTGGGAATCACTTTCTGGCATTCTATAGTGTGCTGCTCATGGAGATCATACATTGGATTTGTGGATTTATGTTTAAACCCTGTTGTTTCTCTCTCTTAGGTCATGGAGACCAAAGACATGCTGTACATCGTGACCGAGTATGCAAAGAATGGAGAAATGTTTGGTGAGTTGAAAATGAAATGTGCTCCAGTTAATCTTGATCGTCTTGACAGATGGAACGGCACAAACATTCGTGTGTCACACATGAGTTGGACTAAAATATCCTCCCTCCCTCCAGACCACCTGACCTCAAACGGCCGAATGAGTGAAGACGAGGCACGAAAGAAGTTTTGGCAGATTCTGACCGCCGTTGACTATTGCCATCGACACCACATCGTTCACCGTGACCTAAAGACAGAGAACCTGCTGCTGGACGCCAACATGAATATTAAACTGGCTGGTAGGTCTGCCATATGCATTTTACTGTCACTGCAACTGCTTATCAGCATGTGGGGAGATGTTATCTTAATGTGAAACGGACTGTTGTTAGAAATCGTAACCTGACAACATCTCTTTATATCTTGTTGCATGTAAAGTATTTTCACCTCTTGGTGTTTTGAACCTCTAAGATAAAGTCTCACATACTCTTATATCAGATGACAACCAGACAACTAGTCTTTTGTGTGTGTGAGAGAGAGAATATGTAATCATTAGCTACGTATGACCTGGTTTATGATTTTAGCCTTTGAATGACATGTTGACAAATCACGCAAGACAATGTGGTTAAAAGGAACGCAACACATTTGCATTCCAGTGCCCTTATCTGATCTGGCTGTAATTAAAACAAATAGTTTGGAATTACAAAATTGTTGTGTACGTGTGTCGCAGATTTTGGATTTGGAAACTTCTACAAAGGAGGAGAGCCTCTGTCCACGTGGTGCGGCAGCCCGCCTTACGCAGCTCCTGAAGTGTTTGAAGGGAAAGAATATGAAGGACCTCAGCTGGATATATGGGTAAGATTATATAAAGAAAACACACACACACACACACACACACACACAAGTAATCAGAAAGGCAATATTTATTCAACAGCGGTAATATTCTTTTCTTCACAGAGTCTTGGAGTCGTGCTTTATGTTCTCGTCTGCGGCTCGCTTCCATTTGACGGACCCAGCCTTCCTGCCCTCAGACAGAGAGTCACAGAAGGAAGGTTCAGAATCCCTTTCTTCATGTCCCAAGGTACAACGGAAACACTTCTACCAATCACCAGTCGCAATCCAAAGTGACTATAAAAATCCCAAAACTCATTCTTTGTTTACGCCTTCCAGACTGTGAAAACCTGATCCGTAAGATGCTGGTGGTGGACCCGGCCAGGAGGATCAGCATGGACCAGATCAAGCAGCACCGCTGGATGCTGGCAGACCCAAGTGCCGCCCAGCAGACCCTCAGCCATTCCCTCACGGAATACAACTCGAATCTGGGGGATTACAGCGAGCCTGTGCTGAGCATTATGAACACGCTGGGGATCGACCGCCAGAGGACGATCGAGGTGACTGAGCAGTGAACCGTGAAACCGCCGTGCTAGTCAGATATGAGCGTATCAAAGATAGCAAAGACTTAGATAGTCACATCTAGCAGCTAGACACAGTTCTTTGTTCAGCAAGACCAAATATAGACTTAAAACTGGTGTCGATTCAAAGAAGTTGATAGCCTGGAAGAAAAATAAAAGCTATAAATAGAAGAGGAGATGGACTCAAGCGGTCATTAAGAGCCATGGCTAAACAACTAATCTATTATGTCCTCTTCCTCAGTCTCTGCAGAGCAGCAGCTACAACCATTTCTCTGCTATTTACTACCTGCTGCTGGAGCGAGTCAGAGAGCATCGGACCCAGCAGCTGAGCCGTCAGTGTGGGACCTGGAGCCAGAGACCCAGGAGCACCTCCGACTCCAGCCCAGAGGTGAGTGCTCCCTCTAGGCTCACAGACGAACCTGATGTATCCAGATGCTTGTACCGGAAATGTAAAATTCTATATGGTTTTGTGATGTTCTTTTAGGCGATAATGGAGTCCACAGACGGTCTTAGAACCGCAGCGTTTTCAATTCCAACCAAAAGCGCTCCTCCAGTGTACTCAGAGAAGGAGTACGACCAAGGTGGATTGTTCCAGGTGAGCACATTTACCTAGTATTTATCTGCTGATTGACCAGAGGAACACACTGCTAACAGTCCAACTTCCTCTTTCAGCGTGTGTTATTTCCTGTGGAGGCCAGCCTCAACCGGCTGCTTTGGAACCGTTCCATTTCGCCCAACAGCCTGCTAGAGACCAGCATCAGTGAAGAGGTGCGACCCAGAGACCTGGATGAGGAAGAGGCGGCGCAAACTCTCACTCCTCTGCTGCCTCCCACCACCACTTCCCGCAGACACACCCTAGCTGAGGTTTCGGCCCGTTTCCACCGATGCAACCCACCGTGTAAGTATGCCACACAAACACACACACACACACACACATACCGGGGACCAAGTATCGTGTTGCTCCACACCGTCAGAGCTATGTGGTCTAATTTGCACCCTGTCCTGTTTGCATAGGTATTGTGGTCAGTCCCTCGGATGGCGCCTCTTCTGACAGCTGCCTGAAGTCCTCATCCAGTCCAACCCCCAATATGCAAGCTGCTATGGGGGAAATGTCAACACTTGTGGCCTCGGGGGCTGAGGGTGGAAGTCTGCTGCCAGCTGGAGCTCCTTTGGCCTTATCGTCCCACCTCCTGCCCCAGGCTCAGGGGAGCCTGCCTGCCGCCAGCTTCCAGGAGGGCCGCCGAGCTTCTGACACCTCCCTCACTCAAGGTGCAGCAGCATGAAACCAAGTGACTTTTAGCCACTGTTCCCACGTTGAATATGTCCACATATAGTATCCAAGAAGCGATGTGTAACACTTTCCCATCCCTCTCCACAGGCCTGAAAGCTTTCCGTCAGCAGCTGAGGAAAAATACACGCACTAAAGGGCTTCTGGGATTAAATAAGATCAAGGGTCTGACGAGGCAGGTTATCCCTCCACCCTCTTGTAACCGCGGCAGCCGGGGGTCACTTGGTCCAGCGCTCTGTGAGCACCGCAACATGCTGGAGGAGGTGCTGCACCAGCAGAGGTGAGTCACACCATGATATAAAACCTCACTGTTACTACGATGATAATGATTTTTGAGCTTCTTAATTGGAGGGGGTGCTCCTAATGTCACTAGTCTGACTTTCTCATTTTTTGACTGTTTTCCAGAATGCTACAGATCCAGCACCAACCACAGCCTCAGGTCCAGGCCCCTCAGACAGGATCTGCGCAGAACCCCCTGCTCTTTCTGGCCCAGCATCAGTCAACCTCTACTCCACCTCCTCCTGTATTTGCTTCCTCCTCCCTGTTCGACTCCCCCCCAGTTCTGCCTCCTCAGCACGCCTCGGTGGCTCTACAGCACAGTCCCTGGCAGCAAAACCTTGAGAGCTACTCATCATGTCTGGGCCCTGTAGCCTCCGCCGCTTACCTTCTGGAGGCTCGTCTACACATCAGCCAGCAAACCCACCCTCACTCACTCACTGGCCTCCAGCAGCAGCAGCAGCAGCAGCCCCCCCACGGCACCTTTGCCAAACCTGCGGTGTGGCGCATGGGCTCAGCCTCCAGCACAGATCCTGACATGCAGGAGTTGAGTTTGTCTGCGCAGCAACAGCTCAGTAGCTGTGTGATGGTGAAGTAATGCGTCATCAAGATCGGGATGGATCTGGACGATGATGATCATTTGAAGCGTGAGGAAAACACAACAGAAGTGGGAAAGAGAGAACAAACAGATTTAAGAGCATGCACTACATGTGTGAGAACGTGTCCACATGTGTGTGTTTGCTATAGATGTCATATAAGCTAAATAAGAAGCAATAACCAAACGCTGGATGCGATGTTATACTCCCCTATTTGACTTCCAGAAAAGCAATAATAGACAAAGATTCTTGTCCAGCTTTGCGATGGACTCACAATTATGACTCACATGCTTTAATGACGTGATGATTTTACAGGAAAGCTCTTCCTCATTCTTTTTGTAGTTACTATTTTGTTTCATTTTCAGTTTCTCCTGTTTTTCTCTTGACTGGACTGAAGACCAAAATTTGCTCCAATTTCTTTCTTCCTTTTTTTTATTTTAATTTTCTCACTTTGACCGCCATTCTTATGAGACATTTTCTGTAGCAGTGCAATGGACATGCAGTATGTTACCCTAAGCTTACAAAAACCTACACTTCAGGCGGTGATTTTGATTTGTATTGAAACTGTGATATTTATTTCTGTGCAGGATTATTATAGCTAAAATGCTGCTTTTACCTCAAGCTGCAAAAAAGACTGCTAAAATGCTCATCAGCCAAAACTGAGAAGTGACTATCTTGCTGATTGGGTGAAGCACATCTGGTACGTCAGTCAGCTTGGTAGCACCTTACGTATGAGGCTACTTCATTTGATAAGCACCTTATAGTTTAGATGCTTTTACTACCTCCTCAGGCAATAATGTGGGCAGACATTAATTCATTAATAACCATTTTCATAAGGACATAAACTGTGGGAACAGTGCAATATTTCACATTGAAATACAAAGGAAAGATGAGGCTTGACATAGGATGATCAAAATATATTTGCATATTTGCCTGAGGTATGTTTTAGTTATTTTAATCTTGTCTGTTTGCTGTGCTAGCTAGTTAACTAGAACAGGTACTAGTTATGTTAAAAATATGAAATTGTACAAACTGAGAGGAAGCACTCAAGGCATTTCAAGTTGTTGTTTCTTCGCACAGCATGCTAATAGTTCTTTAAACAGAGAGGAAGAATTTTGGGTTTTACCAAAGTGTGAGCAGCACAAGAGATGAGTGATCAATCACAAATACACTACTGATGTTTCACTTTAGATGGTGTCTCAAACTGGTGGTTAGCTTTCATATTAGCATGATCTCCTTAGCCTTTGCTGTGAGAAAAAAAAACCCCGCTGCCACCACATGCTCATGCTACGTGTTGTTACATCTCTAGCTTTACTATCAGGAACCATGGTGGTATTCATTTTTATACTTTTCTAGAAAAAAAAAGAAGAAAAATAATAAAACATAAAAAGAAAATAGCAATACCATGTTGTGCTGAAAATCAAACTTTCTCCAGTTGTCAGTGAGTGGTTGGATAATTACAGGTGCAGTCAATTCAGACAGCACAGACAGACTGCAAGAGATGTGTTACATATGCTTCGCTAGTTCTCTCTTATTAGTGACGCAACTAGTTAAAGAGCCATGTTTTCCAGACCCACCTCTGCATCAGAAACATGCAGTGTTAATATTTCCCTTCAGTTTTTGGTTGATTGCACTCACCACCAACACTTGTGCCTTTACCCCGAACAGACCGCCGAGCAGAGTTCTCCATGTTTGAAAAGGAAAGGTTGAGTTACTCGTAGCCATTCAAGCCCCTTTTGATATTTCCTCTAACCTCTCGTCGAATCTGACCTTTGAACTTGTGTAAACGGGCAAGAACTGCACTTTATTCATATTTCTTATTCCTGATACCTGTTTTGTTTCTCATTAGACAAAAATTCCACAACACTATTTCAACACTAAGATTCTCATCACAAATCTGTCCCCTGATCTGTTTTTGATATGCTGGTTGGACAATGAGAAGTATTTAATTATCATCTTCTTCCCTTATTTGTTACTTGACTCTGTGTGTGTGTGTGTGTGTGTGTGTGTGTGTGTGTGTGTGTGTGTGTGTGTGTGTGTGTGTGTGTGTGTGTGTGTGTGTGTGTGTGTGTGTGTGTGTGTGTGTGTGTGTGTGTGTGTGTGTGTGTGTGTGTGTTGTGTGTGTCTGAGAGGAGGAAGGGAAGAAAAGAAAGACAAAATGTTAGTTTGAGAATGTTTATTTATGTGGCTATTTATTTGAATAAAGTTCACATCCTAAACTGTTGTTTCTTTGTTTTGTTTTGTTTGTTTACTACAGTTTATTACATACAAACTAAACTGAATTTCTAACTTGAAGTTAGCAATTCAAGTTAAGGTACCTTATCTTAACTTGAATTGCTAATATGCTTTTTACGTGCATTTTCATTAAAATTTTGTTATAGATAATAATAAAATATGAGAGAACAGAGCTATATACACCTGTAACACCAAATGTGGTAAAGTTTAATTACACTAAATAATTTAAATGGAATGAATTAAAAAAAAAAAAAGATTAGTCTTATATACTGATTTTAATCCCTGAAGGGAAATTACTGTAGTGACTTATCTATTGACATATACTTAAAACTACAGCACCTCACATACAAAGAATTAATATTTTGATAATGATATTCCGTGTATTTTTAGTTTTCATTTGGAATTGTTATCCTCACTACACCGGAAGCTGCGTCTTGTTTAATGTTTTCCCTTTAATAACAGTCCCTATGTCACTGCCCATACTAGATTAACATATAGCAAAACCAATCTGATGACCTATATGTAGAAAACAATAGAACATAACTGGGATTTGTAAGTGACCCTGGGTAGTAAATGATTTAATAATACTGATGGTACACATGATAATCACTAGTAATACATCTAGTACAACACAATAATCTATATTCTTTCCCAAAGCCTGTTGTCTGACCTCTGCCATAAAGAACAGGAACTTGTGCAATCAGACATCTTTGTTTGTCTGACTGTGTGTCTGCAAGATTTTGATGAAATTCTGTGAAGCGGTGAATGTCATACTAAGAAAGAGTTGATTAAATTTGAGGTGGAGTCAGGGACAGATGCCAATTTAAGATCACGTTTCTAAACATTTTGAGGTATTCTATTTCTTTTATTCTTTTTTTTTTTTTTTTTTTTTTACTTAATAATAATAGACCAGTCCAAATAATAACACCCAGGTGTGGATGACTCATGATGTTCAAGCATTGTCATCCAGAGCTTAAGATGGATCTGGGAGATTACAAGACACATTTGAAGGAGGTAACTTTCCTTTTCATTTATTGTTAATAAACCTCTTCTAAACAATGATTACAAAATAAAAGAAACCTAAGAAAGTTTTGAAAGGAAAGAAAAAATGCATTAGCAGAGAACAGGAGGTGAGATTTTGTTGGATAAAACACTTTTGGCTCTTCCTTCTTGTCGTTTATTAATTGATAAGGATGAATATTAGTGATGTACTGACACTAACATTGTGCTGTGAGGCAGAGCAATAATATATTGGACCTGATGACCCTCCTGTCGGCTGGTTATTCGTAAAGCTGGGGACGGACAGGTGCTTGACATCTGATAGGAAAGGTTATGTGGGAGTGAGAAATGAGAAGCCAATCCCTCCATGGTCCAAGAGAAGCGTTCGATTTTTACACCTAGAAAAGGAAAGTGAAAATCAAAAATTGCTTCAAGAATTAACCGCCTGGGCCAAATTGACAAATTATTGATTAGTTACTGAAACTGTACAGATTTACACTATGAGGAGGGGGCAACTCCCTCCTTCGGTCATACACATACACATACACACACACACACACACACACACACACACACACACACACACACACACACACACGATAACATATGGCTTGACATTTGGCTTCTGACCCTCTGGGAGTGTTTAGTCTAACAGGAACGCGATGCGTCTGACATTCAGCCACAAACATGTCAGTCTTCAGCTGCGCCTGCTGACGTGACCTTGTTGTGACAAACAAGTATTTCAAAATATATGTTCAACAACATCGTGTCACCACAAGATTTTAAGGTCTGTGCGTGTGTGTGTATGTGTGTGTGTTTTCTTGTATGAAATCCCACTTTGAGTACTGACACCAATCAAATCTAATAGCAGTCCATTAAATAGTTCCTAATGCCTTTCAATGGAAAAGTAACAACAACAGTCTGGTAATGAAACAGAATTTGGAAGACCTAAACCTAACCCGAATTCTAACCCTAACCTAACCCAAAGGCTAACCCTAATGCTAAACCTAATCCTAACCATAAACCTAAACCTAATTCTAACCCTAAACCCTAAACCTGCCTAAAGCTAATCCTAATGCTTAACCTAACCTTCAAGCTAAAAGTAACCTAACCCTAACCGTAAAGATAAGCCTAACCCTAAGTTTACCCTAAATCTATATGTTCAAATTTATTGTCATTGATGCGTTTTGACATATTTCAGTCTTGGTGGTAAAGCACCCACAATCCTTTGCCGTCCATCTGTCACAAACACCCCCACTGGAGAATTGATAACGTAAACAATGACACATTAAGCTTTAAATAAAATTAATGATTAAAGTTACAACCCCTTTACTGACACCAGCACTAAGATGCTCTTTGAGCCAGAAACACAATGAATTGTATCCTCAGTAGAGAAACAGGGATGACTCAGAGAAAAATAGCTTTTTCTTGGCAGTCAGTTCTGAAAAATAAATACTCACACAACGCATCAGGTCACAGGATAGAACTAAAAAAATCATTCTGGAGTTCTTATCGACATGAAAAGCCACTAAATTATCTTCTTGACCTATTACAAGGTATGAGGTCAGCTGATTTCAAGGCTACACCAACGTTAAATTTAGAATATCAATAACTTTTAATACTGGCAGATTTTGCCGCACAGCAAGAGGGTTGTGGATTCCATTCCCAGCTGTAACAGGGCCTTTTTCTGTCGAGCTACTGGAAGTATTGTTTTTAAGGGGTTGTGAACATTTACACAATGACACAGGAGGCATCATTTGAAATGAACATTTGTAGATGTTAAACACACAAAATTCCTTTATGTTTATTTATCTCTGGTATAACGTTAGGGGTAGAGTTAGTTATTCCCCACAGAAGCCATTTGATTGTATGGCTTGACAATAAGGTTGTTGGGTTCATCTTTCAGGGCATCTCTATTTTCCCAGCATTCCTTTGGTATTCAGTACAGTATATATATCACTCACTTTGAAGTGACACACACTGCTGACTTACTATTTCCCTCTAAGGACCCACAGCTCCTCTTTAAATACACAAAAATAGAGATTCTCTAGTTTTGAAGGAGTGTGGTTGATTAACAATATAATTCAACACAATCAGACAATATTCTACATCCACTTGTTCCACGTCTTCTTTGAAACATGAAACAAGTCAGACACAGTACCTTTACAAGAAAGGACTAAATAAAATATTTGAAATTTTACCTATAAAATTAGGGATTTGGCTTTAGTTTGATGACAATCAGATCTGTGTCAATAAAAGCGCTCAAATTTCTTCTCTGAAGTGTCTGCTTTTATTTATTTTACATTGGGCTCAAATCTATATTAACGAATAGCTGTTCTTTTCTGCTACTCAGTAGAATAAAGTTACGGTTGAGAAACATTTTTATGCATATTAACTACTGTTTTTTTGCGACAGTGGATGAAGTGGTTGAAAATGAATGAATGAATGAATGAATGAATGAATGAATGAATGAATGAATGAATGAATATTACACTGTCATACATTAAAAAATAAAATTACAAGACAAAGCTTTAGACAGCTGTTGGGCATCATTGGAGATTGAGTAACAAATAGATTTAAGGAACGCAATTACAATTTTGTGACTATTATCAATGACTGTCTGACGCTGAATTTACATCAAAAAGAGGTTCAAGGTGTGAATGAAGGTTGTGGAGCAGGAACTTCAAGTCTGCCTCTCACTCATCCATGCAACGAGGCAGTTCCTCCTCCTAGACTCAGGTTTTACATCAACCCACATTCAGCACCCTCTCCTGTATAACTGTTTATTGGTTATCGGAGTGAAATAAGCATTTTAAAAATCAGTTAGAGTATAGTGGCTCCAGGTACCTATGTACTGTTCAAGGGCGCCCTGATTGTTAAAGAGTAGAGAATAAAATATTCATTTTAGTGATCACTAAAATATTCATTTTAGTGTGGCCAGCACAACTAGGTACTGAGTTCCTGTTGATATGTAAATCTTAGCTTGCATTTATAAAACAGGAGAACGCTTGAAAAATGAATAATGAGTAAACATGTGATTGATTGCATGTTCACAGATTCATGTATATGGGATTAAGGTGAAATGACCCACAGTTATGGTCAACCTGTGCTAGTGTATTTCACAGATGTATCGTTAAAGGTTTTTGAACATCAAATGAGTTTTATGGGTCAGAGGTCATGATTAGATAATACTAGTTAGTAGAAGCATTTTATGTTGGTCGATTTTTTTTTTTTCGTGGTATTTGTTCACAGAAAAAACACTGAAATCTTTGTCTTTAAAGTACAGTATTTCTGTTTGCATGTCAGACCTCGTGCAAGTGAAAGTCCAAAGTCAGAGCTGAAATTAGAATGAGATCATACATTCATGATCCACTGATGGGACAAAGGAGTACATTTTATTAGTAGGATGACCCTCCCTAAGTACACTACTGAATGCCAGAGGAAATCTTTCCCGCCTGTGGCCATCAAGTTATATAATGCCTCACTTTAACATGTCACGATGAGGAGGAATGAAGTGGCAGTTATTGTTACTGTGTTGGTTCTGTATATATGTTTATATAGAATTTTATCTCTTTATTCTTTTATTTATTTCTAATATCCCTAATATGCTCTTTTTAATTCTAATTTATCAAATCTTGTCTCACTTTTTTACTTATGTTCTACTGTGGAGTGACTGGAACAAAAAGCACTTTCCCCTTTGGGGATTAATAAAGGATTCTGATTCTGATTTAGAGTAAAAACCATTTGGTTGGACCTGCCTTATCACGCTCCGTGCTCAAAGACTGAAAATTTAAAAATGGTAGCTTCAAAACACCTTGAAACATTAAGAGTGTTTTGAATAAATAACTTTTTTTTTTTTTTTTTAAATTTCAACGTGCATTAACATGTTTCCTGCAGTCTTCTAGTGTGGATAGAAGATTAGATAAGGAGCAGAAGATTGTCTAAAAGGTATGACTGCAACAAATGAGATAGAGACTCACAAGGACAGTCACACGGGATCTGCTGAGGGAACTAATGTGTGGAAAAAGCTCTTAAATGATGTCTGGTCTAAACGGGATTATTAAAGTTGATTAAAGCTCATGACAATTACAGACATCTAGTGACACATGTGGTCACATGATCCACATTCACCAGCTCTTCCCCTTCTTCCTCTTGCCTGTTTCCTGCTTCCATTCTTGCGAAGGTACCATTAGATCAAAAGTAAAGACTAACTTAAATTAAGTCAGTAAATGTCTGTTCTTCTTTTTTTTCATTATCAAAAAAGAATTTTATAATGCAAGATATTTATTTGTGGTCAAACACATCAAATTTAAAAATTGTATATACAGTACATAACACTTTCAATCTATTCATTCCACAATTTATATCTTTCATCTTTCTTTCCAGAAGAAACTAAATTCATGGTCCAAATCAAAATAACTGATGTTCTTTAACATTTAACAGAGACATTAACCAAAATCCAGAGTGATCTGGACGTGGGGTCGTGTATGCATGAGTTTTCTGAATCTAGCGACCTGCAAAAGAACTGATAAACAGATGCTGGGCTGGGCTGATTGTAGAATGAATGGGAAAGGTTGGGGCAGTTTGGAGTGAATGAGAAAAAGAAAGGAGTGAAAGTGAACCTGTGGAATTACATCCACAGCCACACCAGGTTCGCTGTCAGAGGCAGGAGTGAACTTGGCCCATTTTGAAAAAAAAAAAAAAAGGAAGCAGGAAGTCTTGAAGATCTTGAAACTCTAGGAGAGACATTCATTTGGTGCGAGTTTACATGAACAAAGATGACTTTGGGGTTAATTTTGTTGAGGGGAACACATTTGTTAGAATGAAAATGAAAGCCTGACTAAGCATCAGGGAAGCCTCTGGTCTACCCACAACTACCAGTCATGTTCTTTTGAGGCCTGCGGGGCATTTGGCTGCTGACTTGGTTGAACTCTTGACCAAACAAATCTGACCCACGGGACACTTGATCTCATTGATTGCGCTACAGACAGATTCATTTATTTCCTTTAGTGCTAATTGGTGGGAGCAGTAAGATAAATCCGCTCCGAATAATTGGGGAAAGCTGGTAGGAATGTGCTCCAGGATTCCACTTTCTTGGACCATGTTCTTGCTTAAACCTTTCCCCAGCTAAAAGGAAGTAGAGCTGGCAGAAGATCAACTACAGTGTTGATGAAAAACTTGGTGCAGAAGGGTTCAGCTGAGCGAGCGGTCTTGCTGTCCATCTCCTGTTCCTGTCTTGTCCATTCAGCCTGCCGATGGATCTCCACTGATTGGTTTGGACAAAGTCCTCAACCCCCAGTCCTCATCTTCTCCTGGACCAGGTCTGGCTTCTCTTATCCTTTGGCTTTAATGTAATGGTGCTGGTTAGATCGATGCCTGTCCCGTCTCAGCCATCTGTCACAGATCTAATCAAGATCCTTGATATTGCATGCTGGTATTTCCAAACTACTAAATTTGCCAGGTAATCAGTTTGTTGACAGCTGCCAGATCTTCCTGAAGTTACTAATACGTCACTGATGAAAGTCATCTCTTTGCTAGTTTTCTTCGGTGGCCTTTGTCCCTGAAGACTTATCAATGTGTTGCTTTCTGCCAAGTCTTCTGCTCGCTGTAGGTGTTTCTAACGTGGACGCCTACCTCTTCCTTTGACCAATCAAGGCGGCAGATTGTCTCTGGCCTAACAGTTATTAAAGAACTTTTTAATGTCAAAAATTCCAGAGGAAGACAGTTCATTTCCTGGTTCTCTCTTCTTGTCCTGCGTACCAACCTGCTGTACTTCTACAAAATTCTGCAAAACCATTTTTCTCATCTTCACTGGGCCTCTTGACCTACCTCTTCAAAAATTTCAAAAATTCTTCTGCTCCTGTCTGATATGCCATTTACTACAGTTCTTAGTGTACACTATTTTCCGCACTATTAGGCGCACTGGATTATAAGGCGAACTGTTGGTTTTCGAGAAAATTAGAGGTTTTTTGGTGCACCTTATAGTATGGAAAATACTGTACTTGCTTTTAGTACTTCTGTACTATATCAGACCTCTCAGTAGTGAGGCAAATGATAATGGCTTTTACTATTTGAAGCCCCATGCCTGCTCCATAACAGTGCAAATTGGGTGAACTCATTTTATCTTCTGACTGGGTGTTTTCCTTATGAATCTGGCTCACTAGTAATAATTTGGAGGTTTGAAGCAAAGAAAATAAACGACTTTTGTGTTGTACATCAAGGCAGCATAAGTAGAACTCCCAGGTGAAGGCGTGGTGCAGTTTGGCAATTTAAAAGAAAAACTTCAACTTACAGGAAAGCAGTGATCATCAGTAGAATGAGGAAATCAAAACTCAAGAGCAAGTTCAACAGGGTCAATCACCTTCAATCTGAATCAAAATGAAAAAATCCAATATCAAGGGAAATTCCGAGACACAACATGAGCTGAAGGTGATCACGTAGAATCACGCAAGCTAACCACACTGTGTGACGAAACAGTGACGAACGAGAGGCACAAGGACAAGGAGACAAATAGAGGCAGGTGGAAACAATCAAACAGTCACAGCGGACAAAACGGACACAGAAAAAAAAAAATAGAGAAGTAACAATAAACAATCATCAATCATGGAATGTAGACATAAAGGGCAAAAAAGAATGAATGTTCAGAGAAAACAAAGACTGAGACCCTAATGGATAAAACATGTGATATTAAAAAAAAATTACAGGAAATGTGTTTCTTTGTTCGTACATTGACATTTTGCATTTTTTTGATAAATGGGCACTCCTGTATGAAGGATGAGGTTCACATGAACAGTTGTGTAAGTTTCTGTCAAGCTACCCGTTGGACGGGGTTATTTAGTGTGTCCTTTACACCGACACACCCACAGATGGAATTAGAAACAAAAAACTCAACAGTCGACTGTTGACTGGCATCAGGTCTGTCAATGAGAGAATCAAACGTCAAGGTCACTCTTGTATTTCCACATAAATTGTATGACTTTGAATGTGTCTTCATAATGGGATTGAGTCAGCAGGTAATAACATTAGTGTCAGCTAGTGCGGTGTGACTGTCCATCAAAATCATGCCTCGGACATTAAAATAAACTAGATCCTAAAAAGTCAAAACACCATTTATTTAATTTCCTTTTATCTGGCACCACAAGCATAACTATAATTTTTCATGTTGGACTAACACATTTATGTTCTGCAGCTCCATTGTTCTTCCAGCATGGGCCACACCACCTAGGAATGTGATTTGGAGGCTCATACATCAACAAAACCCTGGTATAACACTGCAGCAGAGAAAGATTAAAGGAAAGCACACATAATATTCTCTCACTCACACACACACACACACACACACGCACACACACATGCGCACACACACGCACACACACACACAGCTCACAGTCAGCTCACAGTCAGCTGTGAGGGCTATGACGCACATTGGGCTCTGTTAATATTGTACAGCAGGCTTTGGCGTCTGCGTGAGCATTCCATTACAGGCATTACATTCCAGCGCTCTCTTATACCCACTTCACTAAGTAGTATTCAATGAGACTTCAACTCTGTGACAAAAACACAAATTCAAATACTTTATTACTCAGCATTTGCTTACAGCCCTTCTCGCCTCTCTGTGCTCATTGCTGATGGTTAGTTTCTGTCTTTGCTTGATCTGGAGATCTGTTAAATACGACCTCACCAAAGGAGCGTGTCGGGTTACCCTGTCAGCACATCATATAGGTGGAGATTAGACAGGAATCTACGGTCGGTCTGCTTGTCCTCAAAACCCAAAGGAAAATATTAAACTTCTGATGTGATTTAAAGAGGCCCTACGTCTCATGACTCGGTTTTGTAGTTTTCTTGTTTTCACTTTTTTTAATTTGGATTTGAGTATTTGTACACTATTTTTAAATTAATTTTTTAAAGTTTTTAAAAATTGCTGAATAAAACATGGGGCGGCACGGTGGCGCAGTGGGTAGCGCTGTCGCCGCACAGCAATGCTGATCCGGGTTTGAGTGCCGCCCTGTGCCAGAGTTTACATGTTCTCCACGTGTCTGCATGGGTTCTCCAAATTTCATTCATTCATTCATCCTTTTTATGTGTAACTCGTGGTAAGACTTGAATGTTGAATCTTACGATTTAAAGAAGTTTCGCACAAAGCACATCTTGTCAGACCCTTCAAAATTTTAAAGGATATCATTGATCTGGATAAGAGTTTAAACCGACATCCTTCATGGTAATGCCGTAGAAAAATACTGTAAGACACCACAAAATCGCAAAATGCCATCAAAATTAATTTAGTGGTTTATTATATAAACCATTTAAGACAATAACTCCTATTTTTATGTATTACTTTGACCAGTGTGAGAAACATGGACCCTGATATTCACATTTAAGTCAAAGCACCACTGTGTGTAAGTGTGACCCACAACTTCAAGAAGCTCTTGGATGCTAGACTGTTGCACAACTTAAATTTTCATCAAAGTCATCCATGCAGCTTTTGTGCTGTGAAAGAATTATGGGATGCTTTGGGATTGGTTGCAACAAACTTTTCAAAATACCCCTGCACCATCAACTAATTTAATGTCAGGACAATGGAATGCGTTGAAATGGTAGTCCACCTTTTAGCTTATGGTTTAACAGATTAATATTCAGACAAACACACACAAGGAAATCTATTGCTGAAAATAATTCCCCTAAAATTCACTCTTTACTCCAGATTTCAGTAAAAATCAAATTACATGTATTCTCACTCATCCCACCATTGTAAGCTTTAACAATTACTTAGTTATTGGGGTACATATTACCCCCTTATTCATTATGTAATGTTTTAAACCCTCCCATTTTCATTGCCTTTACACTTAAACAGGCAATATCTCTACATTACACAGAGTCACGGTGCTGAGTCGCACCACATGGTTGTATCATGACACAGGAGTGTCAGATGTTGTGTCTGTGTGGAAGGACTTGAAGTCAGATGGTGGATGCGTCATTGAGCCTGACTGCAGGGCCTCTGGCTCTTCTTACACTTGACTTGTGACACCAGAGATAGCGCCACTTACTCTGTTGCTACGTGACCGCATTTTGCCGTATCACGAGTATTACGGGTATCACCATATCTCCTTCCGTTCCTTCCTACTTCCGGCATCTCAAATGGGAGGCCGTGTTATGTCACTGTTGTCACTAATATGACTTCAAGCAGAAAGCTTGTCTTTATATTTCTTAGAAAGAGCCTGAGAACAGATTGGTGTGCAGCTACGGAACGAGTTGCGTGAAATCGACATTCATAGTTCCCAGAAAATGAACTATACTTGTTAGGACTTATTCTGTGGCTCAACAACGAGAATAGTTCAAAGAGAATGGCCCCAACAAGTGCTGGATGACATGCCTGTAATTTGTTTTAGACATTTATGGTTCCCTCAGGATGAATCCTAACTTACAATATTTTCTGCACTATAAAGGACACTGGACTATAAGGTGCACCTTCAATGAATGACCTATTCTAAAACTTTTCCCATATACAAGGCGCACTGGATTATAAAGCACATCTAATTATAAGGTGTTTCTGATTATAAGGCACACCTTCAATGAATGGCCTATTTTAAAACTGTTTTCATATATAAGGCCCACTGGATTGCACAGTCTGTTTTTGAGAAAATTAAAGGCTTTTAGTTGCGCCTAATAGTGCAGAAAATACTGTACTTTTTTGTAGCACCACCATCACCATGAAACCATGTGTCCAACTAAACATCAGCAGTGATAGGATTGCAAGCATGTCAGCATTGCTAACAAATCCTTAAGCATAGCAATGGACCACTGCAGGTATGTGTGGGTAAAATATCGTTATTTGTATTCGATAAATAACAAAGTGTCCACTCACACACGTGCATGTTGAAATCATGAATTGCAGCATGTGTTTGTGTGAGGACACATGAAATCATCCGCCTGCATTGACGTCAACTAATCCTTCTCCACAATGCAGCCACCAGTCTGCACGGTGTTTACAATTCAGCCATTCATTCAGAGTGCAGAGGTGTGTGTGTGTGTGTGTGTGTGTGTGTGTGTGTGTGTGTGTGTGTGTGTGTGTGTGTGTGTGTGTGTGTGTGTGTGTGTGTGTGTGTGTGTGTGTGTGTGTGCGTGGGAGAGTTTCTATAAGTGGGTCATGTGTGTTTGTGCAAGCGGACGAAGGGCAGGGACAGGGTTTGAGTGTGAGCGCAGGAGTTGGCATTAGTCGGGCGGATTGTTTTCAACCAGAAGCGATATGTTGTTCCAGCCAAGCAGTCATGAGACTCTTTTGAATTTGTCAAGGTAATTAGGAGATTTGCTCCTCTTTTTCTTTCTTTCACTCTTCTTTTCATTCCCATTCGTCCGCCTGCCTTTGTGGTGTGGGTCACATACTCAGAGCCTTTCAGGCTGTTTATCTATCAAGTTGCAAATCCCCTACTTGGCTTTTGTCTCCGTTAATTTATGAGACAACCCACACGTCCAAACTGCTCCCTTACATCAGTTATTTCCTGTCTCTCTTGCACAAAGTTATTGCGTGACCTGAGGTCAAATGACAGGAACAAGCACTCTGTTGAAAGGAAGTGAGCGTACATCCTGTTGACGTCATGATCTTGGGTTCATTTCACTTGAGGGAAAAAAAATTACAATACTACCAATAAATACCTGTTTAGAACAAGCTAGGCCCCTAACAAAGCAGACAAGAAAGGCAGAGAATTATTCAGGAAATCATTCAATGTTTCCATCAAAGTTTTCTCCCCAACTTCTACTGAAAACCATCGGTCCACTTAGGTGCAGGGCTCATCAAAATAAAGCAAGTCTAGCAGCCGCTCTCCAGGGATAATGGAGGGGAAAATCCCTTTCAGTTCATGACAGCATGAAGCCATTGACGCAAGAGATGAACAAAACATATGGAAGGACTGGGGACTGCAAAAATGGAAAAGCTCCGGACTCACAATAAAGTACATCTTTCCCATCTGGAACAAACACGTACACAAAAAGCTTTTCACATTAAATTTAAAGACATGTGAACACCTGCATTCTCACCATACTCGTTTCACTTTTGTTTCTCAATAATTTCAAGTTTGCCTCTTTATGTCAAATAGACACACCACATCATCTGCTGCCCATTTGTGGGCAGAATGTTGTGTTTAATATCTGATAGCAGCGGTGTGAGCAGAAACGCACGCAACAGGATGATCCCAGTCTCAATATACCCTCTGAAGGAATTCCTGCGTCCGAGCTCACGTTACACGTCTGTTTAAAAAAAAAAAAAAGAAAGAAAGGCCATTCCAGTTTCATAAGCCTCAGGTTTGCAAGGTCATTGAGAGAAAATAGTGACGTGTGACCCTGATTTGAAAAAAGTTTGGTCAGCCTGTAGACCATGAATAATTTGCAAATTCTTGTAGATATTGTCGGGATATTTCACCTGATCTACTTTAAGATAATATATATACTCAATCTTAATGACATAATGTTTGAAGTTGGGAGTTGCAGCAATAACAGGTGAGTGAATAGAGAGTTGTTGAAAGGCTGAGTCAGGGTGAGGTTCACCACCAAAGGATTTTACCACAGCAGCTTTGGAACACTTGATGAAAAAACATTTTTGGTAAACAGGATTATTTTCCAAATTATTGTTGTTTTGATTTCCACTTTCTACACCCAACCTTTTAGGAATTGGTGTGTACAAAAATAGCATAAATAAAGTCACCAAGTAGCAGCTTGAGCTCCTAGCAGCTAGCCTTGTGAAGTTCCTACAAATTCACAGGGTAACAGATTAATCTGAACTCTACTGCAGCGCCAGTTGTTTATGAAGACGCAAAAAGTTTGTTTGGATAAATTTCCAATAAATAGACTTTTATTAAAGTTATATATTATTTAAAAATCTAACTTTTTATTTAATTTTTATAGGGTGGGGTCGCTCTGGTAGCTCTGCTGCCTCACAGCAAGAAGGTTCAGGGCTCTTGTGGAGTTTGTGTGTTCTCCCTGTGTCTGTGTGGTGGTGTGAGCAGCTGATTTCCAGTGGATTTTTGAATACTGGTGAGCTGTATCCATGAGAAACATTTAGCCATCAATGGACAGTTTCCAGATGGATGGCTCCATTTATGTTTGTACAGGAAGCGTAAAGGGGACTTTAGTGTGATAGTAGACTTAAAAATAGAGGTGAAAGTAGGGCAGGATGAAATCTAACACAAGACAAACACAAAAACAGCTCTACATACATTCATGTTTCCTTGGATGAACCACAGACTACATGTTTTCATACAGTTGATTTATTTATTTATTTATTTATTTATTTATTTTTTTATTTATTTATTTTTTTACATTTTTTTTTTTCATTATCCTGTCTGCCATTTTTTGGTACCATCTGTAACAAGTAAATGGTGACTCATATTCAAGATAAGACACACAATCATGCTCACAAACAACTGAGAAGTATTTACTGTCCTCCAGAGGAAAACGCTGTTTCCCCACTGGCTACCAGCTCATATTTATCAGTTTGAGCACCATGAATCTATTCACATGAACTCACAGGAGAACTGCATTAGAAGAAACAAGTATTTTCACATGACAGCTAGAAAGAGGTCACTTGTGATGGAGTGTGAACCGTCATGGGAACCAAAACTCTGACACAAACTAAGATGCTTGTAACATCAATAACTAAAGCGCTTGATGTCCTGTTTACTGTTGAATTTCTTTTCTGATGCCGGGATATTTTTTCTTTTCGCAAGAAATCCTCCCAAATACAATTATCTTACAGGATCAATACACAAATTTACTTTTATGTAGTCTGTTCTTCCAAATCCAAGTATTTATTCCATTTGTTCATGTTGCAGTGAAAACGATGAGAGATTACATTTTATTAATGCAGGTCAGATTTTAAATTCATTTTCTTCTGCAGTACGGCGGCTCTCAGGAGAAGTGCTCTGCTCTGCTACGGCAGCTGGCCCTCGCATGTCATAAAGTATTGAAAAGCTGAAGCAGCTGCCCTGAACTCTGGATTTTGCAACAGAAAAGCCCAGCTGTCCCCTGAGAGACACCTCCACAGCCTGGAGAGCAGCGTCTGCCCGGACAAGCCGACGAGGCACCACAATCTGACTCATAGGAGCTCCACACTCCATCCAATGCACCACCTCGGCCTATCTGTGCAAATTAGCGTCAAACTCTTCTCAGGGGCACAACCGGGTTTTTAATATGCATGGGACTGTGTGCCAGTAATACTTGTGGTTTCTGCCCCAGTAATCTGTTAAATCATCAGCACACAAGAATGTCTTAAATTTATCATGCCCATATTTCATTTTCACATTTCCGATTCCAGTCTGTCTGGCATGCACTTAGCCTCAGAGAATGTGACGGTAGAGAATGATGTGCTTGGCCATCAATCTCATTTTGTGAACATTGGCTGCATCCAGAGCAGAGCAGGACAGTCCTTGTGTTGTCTACAGTGACCAAACACATTATTTAACAGCAGGAATGAAATAAAAATTCCTCAAGAATCTCAGTCATCATCCATGTGAGCGTTACACCGCAGGAAATGTCTTGGGGTCATTTATGACCCAGCAGTTATGCAAAACTTGCATACTGATAAGCAGATTTCTTTACATGCTTTGGGAGGTTACATTAATTTATTTTTCTACAATGGTAGAAAAACAGGAGAAGTCTGAGAAAACAATCCTTTTTCTTGTTCAGACCACAACCCTTTAAATGAATGTACAGGGTGGACAGGATCTTTAGCTGTAGCATAACACTGGAAACTCTAACTGTAATTTTTATTTAAGGTGAGAATCAGGACATTTCCTTGAATCAAAATTATTTTGTACCTTCCAGTTATCAGGACAAGCTAGAACTGTTCTTTGGTTATTATTTAAATGCAGTCTCTCTGCTCTCTGACATGATTAACTGACACCTTTTCAAGAAAATTTGTGTGCAAGACTCTGTTGCATTTATTTTGACCTTTGCTTGTATTTTGTCAAAAGTGTAAATGTTAAAATATTAATTATTTTGTATTCTTACTGGATTTCTGTTTACATGCAAAAATCTAGGTTCTGTAATATGAATAGTGTAAAATCTGTGGGCGGAAACGAAAGCAGTTTTCATTTGATTTCAATTTCAAAAAGCACATCTGGCGTTAAAATTTAAAAGACTGAAACACAAATACACAATTTTAATATTTTGTAGGTGACCCCTCCCTGTGGTAAGCTAACAGACCTGTACATGCAATATAGAATACAAATCAACCCAGGTTAGAAAAACAACTTAAATCATATTACATTTAGTCAACTACATCCATATCTTGGATGTATTAGATTCACCCATACTTTTTATTCATGTAGTTGGAACAAAAATTAAAAATACAGGAAGTGACTCAATCAATCCCAGAACATCCAGATATAAATATCCCAGTTAGACAAGATCACTTCCACATCTCTCATCACGCTGGCCCGCCGCTGAGTTGCTGGTAGCAGGAGGAATGCCAAGTTTTCCAAAAGAGTGTTCCTTCCTACGTTCCAAAACTAATATGGTCAGATTTTTGTATTTCTTAAAATGTCCATTTGGGACGTATTTGGAAGGAAGGAGTCATTGAACTCCGGACATAGAAAAATACTGAAAGGTCTATAATTGTTGTGTTTATGGTTGTTTTATTTTGAAGTGTTATGATAAAAATAATTTCAAACTTTGCCTGTTAGGGTTCACATAATGTCGCCTGCCAAATGGGCTTAGTTTCATGTATATTTTTAAATTTTAAATTAGAAACTATTTTGTACAGTATGGTTACAGGACTGAGTCAAACTCTACATATTGAGTGTGAAGAAAATGACATCATGCAACCTGCAGGGTTAAAAACAGAAAAATTAAAAATCTTGCCCCCGCCCCTCTTTTTTGTTAAATGCTAAATGTTAAAATGTTCAGTGTTAAATGTTTCTCGGTTCTTCTTTTTCATATGATCAAATATTTTACCAGATTTTTCTGTAGACCAAACAAAAAAAGATGAGCATCCAGTAACGAAAACATAATGAAAAGAAATGCAAAAATCTGTGCCGTAAAGTATATTATAACTTAATAGAATATACTTTGTGAGTAGAAGCAAACAAAACGTCTTAAGGCTCATGACACCAAAAGTAAGACTATCCGGGGACGAAACGGATGTTCATGTGGTCAGAGCTCAGTTCAGTTGAGCACAAGAGAAAGTGATGGTTGACAATATGTGATAATGAGAAGGTCGGTGGTGCTCACACTCCTCATGGAGATGGTAACCTAAGGACATCTGCACTAATCAGCACCAAGACACTAGTGGTGGTGGTGGCTGATGACTCTGTTGAGTAATGTTTCTTGGCAAAGGTTGGTGAAGTTGGTGAAGTGCAAAGACTGGGTGGTGATGGGAAAGCAGAGTGCTGTCTAACAGCAGCATGAAGAACTAATGGAACAGAGAAAACCAGTGAGATTTCAGGCTAACAATGAAGGTATTTCAGCTACCAGAGACGCGACTGGATGATGTCTCACATGAAATCTAACAACTGCAGGATGTTTGGACTGACCCGATGTGAAGGGTGTGAAAGACACGGTGTATAAGACACAATCTGAGGTCTAAGTGTCCAAAGGAACAGCCTCCCTAACTGAACTTTGGCTTGAGCTGCATTTTTTATTTAGAGAAAAAAAAATCCTTGGAAACGTAAACACAATGAGAGACTTACTGAAAGTTTTCCAGATTCCTAAACAACCACTAGCGGGAGAGAACTGACTCCAAACTGGATCTCTCCTTAAGGTTACTGTAAGAAAATAAGAGAACCAGTAAACTTGCGTCTGTTTTGAAGTGTGTGTTATCTCTCCTCGTGTCTCGTTGCTTTATTTCCATTTTATTTATTACACCAAGCTTCCAAAGGCAATAACAATAAAGATGTCCGTTCTAAAAACGCATTTTGGACTGTCGCCACAGATGTAAACTGTATCCCCGTGTTGCCTCCAATAAAGAGCAGAGGTTAGTCCCCCCCACCACCCCACACGCCCCCCACTCCCCATGAGGCCTGTGTTTGACGCAAGACAGAAATCAGAGCAAACAGCCACTTTACCCTCTTCTTTTTACACGTTTGCCTCTGATTCAGTCACATACTACACAGCTTCAATATACATTCACACACACACACACACACACACACACACACACACACACCCCAGAGACTTTTTCCTGCCACTGACAACAATTTCATGAGAGTCATTTACATTTGTTCCCACTGCAGGACAAAATCTATGTGTTAACTTCTAGTGAGGACATGAATGAAAAAGGAGACGAGAGCTGGCAGGGTAGGTGTCTCTGTCTCTCTCTCTCTCTGTTCATTAGATGACAAGCTTGTTATTTTGCCTGAGGAATGATGCAAATGTCCCCAATTAAAGCCAGGACATGCTCCTCCTCTGTGCTAACTCTTTCCCCCAATTCACAGTCACATGAATAACGTGTGATTCCTCACAATGTTCTCCATTGTCCCGTGTTCCTGTCGGCTAAAGAGGCATTTCCTCTTGCAAATCAAGCCCGTCTCCTGAACTCCCTTTTTTTTTTTTCTTCCGAGAAAGTCCTGAATGTTCTCCAGGTAAAAGTTTGATTTGAAATCAACATTGCTCTAGGATATGTCTGACCTTAAACAAGGGAAATTATAGAGTGCAAACTCATAAAGAGCTGGATTTCACATGCGTACTTGTAGTAAAACAGAGGAAATTGAGGAGCGACAGTGAGTTTAGACTGAAGCTGTTACTTTATAGAGCCTGTGGTAGCTGTGGTCAGAGAGGAACTCAGTTAAGAGAAGACAAGAGGCCAGAGAGTGGGTCAGAGAAAAGATGAGGCTGTAGAATATCCTCTTCTTCTATCGGAGGATAACACTTTATTCATTTCCCATACCTCTACCTCTGCTTTTGCTTTTTCACCGTGCCGTCCCCCAACTTTAATATTTTACGACATAAATTATATGTCTGAATTTATTCCATTTCATTTCCACACTTTTTCTTAATATTTATAGACATGGGCAGTCAGTCCAAAGTCAGAATTCTAAGAATTAAGTCAGAATAATATCAGGGAATAATATTAGAGTCCTGAGAATAAAGTCAAAATTCAGACTTTTTTTTAAACTCTCTTCGATTTCATGGTAACGAAGTTCTTCAAATTATAATTTAATCCAGAGATCTGAGTGTTTCAAGATTCAAGACTTTATCTTAAGATGTTTTTCTAATACTTGCTTATAATAGTTTGTGTTTTAACCGTAAACTTTAATTAAGTGAATTTGGATGAAGACAACCAGAGTGAGGATGAATTGAATTTCCATCAGGATGGGTCACAAAGCAGTTGCTGTGTGCCTGTAGAACCTGATGGTATAGTACCGTTTAAATATTGTTATCATATTGTCCAGAATATGAATTAGCCGCCTCCTTCTGAATAAATATTTTGGTAATGTTATGATGTTCATGTGAAAGGAGGGGGCAGTTATTTAGTTAAGGTTTAGTTAAGGTTTATTTCATTTGCTTGCTTTCCAAACATTTCAAGTTGTCTTGTTTTAGAGCTCATATTGGGTTATTGTTCAGGAGTAAAAATGGAAAATAATTAAACGAAGAGTGAAAGATCATTTTTCTGAGAACATTTCATTGAAGCATCAATCAACTACAAAAGCTGCAGTGTACGCTTTGGATAAAGACATTTCATGCTTACATAAATGTTCCTGACAAGTGGAAGAGCTGAAAATCAGTTTTCTCTCTGTCCTTGATCTTCTTATTGAACGTCCTCACGATGGATGAGGAACCAGCGAGCAGGACATCCAGGATGAGAGACCGAGGAGAAACATCTTCCCTGAGGGAGTCCATCCATCCATTTTCTTGTGAACAAAACAATCCCGATCATCATGTCTATAGCTGCTAGTCTGCCTTGCAGTTCACAGGTCTGCTGGCTACAGGGCGGGGTACACCCTGGTGAAACGCCAGCTCATCGTAGGGACACATGAAAGATAAACAAGCACTAATGCACACCTACAAATACACTCAATTTTGTTTACCACTGACAATATTTGTGGCAGCAATGGCTCCGTGGCGCAATGGATAGCGCATTGGACTTCTAGTCAATTCAGCGAGATGAGATTCAAAGGTTGTGGGTTCGAGTCCCACCGGAGTCAGTTTTTGGAAACCTTAACTATTGTACATATATTAGGGCTGGTTTAAGACCTGTGTCGAGCAAAAATTTCAGTGTCAGTTCACCTCCCGAGCACTGATGAGGCGCTCTTGAGCAAGGCACTGACCCCTTCATATATTGCTCATTGGAGGCGCACCACGAAGGAGCTGCCAGCCGCGCCACCTCCCTTCCTTGCATGCCCACAAGCCCCTTGTGTGTGTGTGTGTGTGTGTGTGTGTGTGTGTGTGTGTGTGAAACGAGTCTATACACACACTATATATATGCATTTAACTAATAATCTTTGTGTGTAGAGTGGACTAATTATTTATCTATGGGTAACTATCTACAGGTAACAGATTTTTTTTTAATTTAAATCCACCAATCCTGCCTTTTTTTAGAGTTGGAGGACCCCAGAGAACCCTCACAAACACAAGGGGAACATACTCTGCACAGACGGGAATCAAACCAAGAATCTTGTTGCTGTGAGACAACAGCGCTACCCTCTGCACCACCGCACCTCCCTGAAGGAGTCTTCTTAATTTCCCTGAGGGATTCTTCCCTAAAGAAAATTAAAGTTCTATTTCTCCATCAAACACATTTCTTGCTGTTAACACTGAGGATTGTTTTCGCTCTGAAGCTTTGAACTCTTTTCAGGATTGTACTCCCTCCTTTGCAGTTCCAGCAAACCCTACAGAACAGAACCCAGCTTATTGCTCTGAACGTAGGTAATAAAGATCATTGGACACACCCTGGTCTTCATTCTGAAGTACTCAATGGTAATGTTTTTATAGAAATATTGATTTCAGGGAGGATTGGCAGTGACGATGGAACCATTTGGAGCTCTGACGCAAGTGAAACTTTGTGGATGAGGGTCGTGAGCGTTGATGCCGTGACCCAGTGACTCCACTTGGGTGAGTTAGATGATGGCAGCGAGGCAGTGTGATGGGATGGGATGTGCCAGCAGGGCTGTTGCTGACACTGGCAGCAGTACTGAGGAACAAGAGGCCCGCGTGACGAGCATCTCTGTCACCGCAAGTAGCCCAGCTCTGGCTGAGAGGACAATCGGAGACAAGGACATGTCATTCACACCAGTGTGTGTGTGTGTGTGTATTCTATTGTTACTTCCCCTCTAATTACATTAACACTAAAACTCAACAAGACACAAACTGTATTCTATAAACAAGATGCCTGGTCACGTATTTTTTTATAGAGGAATAAATCTACAGTATATCCCAATTCTGTGAAACTTCACATTTTTACAGTTGGACCGTGCTACTGGTCTAAAGTTATAACTTAAAAGGTGAGAGCTTTAAACATTCAATGTTAAACAATCATTTAGAAAAAATACCTGAATGCAGATACGACTGTGGATTGTCTCAAAGATACACTTGAGTCCATCTTTGAACATTTCATACAAGTCTGTCATTTGGTCATTGTGTGATCCTGATTAAAAAAAACCTGATAATCAAATATTCTCCCAGGTAAATGTAGTAAAGTAGATCAGTGGAAATAGTGATAATAGTTATAGTTTTTGTTGTTTTCACATTTTAACAACAAAAAAAAAAGCCTCTGATGGGATTTCAAGAGACTTTTACATCTGTATAAGGGCTTGAGCCTTTATACAGATGTAAAAGAGGACTCAGAAGAGGACAAAGAATACAAAGGACCTGTGTGAGGTGAAAATGCTGCGACGTTAGAGCGATTGATATCAGGAAGTGATTAAATCTATGGTCTGAAATGTTTATTTAGTGGTATAAAACTTACTGTCCTTCATCTGTGTATGAGAGGACTCAGAAGCAAAAATAAACATTTAGTTTTCAATTTTACTCCCCGAGTAAGGAAAGCATTGAAAGTCAGGGAGGAAACCGGAAGGGCAACATACTTAAAGTTCAAAATAACTCAGTTTTCAATCAAGGTGTTTATTCTCAAATGGTTTCACGTCATTCTCATTGCGTCAAGAGCATGATGAGTAGTTACAACCAATCAAATCCAATCAACGGCCAATTGGGAAAAATACCATTAACCGTTTAAGTTTGTGATGTAGGCACGTTGACATAGGTAGAGAAACTCACCAGACATTCATCCACCTCAGGAGACTAGAGAACCACAGCTGAAAGGTAAAAGTTGTCTTAGCTTAACCCCTGAATATCTGACGTTCCAACAGATTCCATGGGTTTATTGTACAAGTCGATATAAGTTAGTGTAACCTGATGTTTTACCTCCTCAGACATTAAAACCGACATAAATGAAACAACAAAGAAAGCAAGACCAACCTATGGTAACAAGTAGCTGTGTTTTAGATTTTTAGTATATGCCATATGCCATTAAGAAAAAAAAAATCAAACCAAGACTCCTGCACTTTATGTAGATATCAAGTCACAAAACCGTGCTCACATGACTTAGTGACTAAGAGTTTGGCTCGAATATGTCGTCACTTGATTTGGAGACCGAGGGAGGGGGACGGAGTGGGACGACACAGCCAGAAGACAGGAAGGACACACAAGACCGGACTGTGGTGCAGGCAGCGAATGACAGGACACATTTGAACGACACAGGAAACAAATCACTAATGAACCCTTTGCTCTGTCTGCAATGACAGCATGTCAGGGTAAACCCAAGAGAGGTCGCCAGGTCATGGTGTAGTGTAATCCCAGTGTTCCCTGATGTTCCGTATAAGATGACAGGACAGCTTGTGATCTAGTTAGTAGCTGGGTGTAGGACTCCTTGACCCTTTGAGGGGTCCTGTTCAGTAATGAAGTTTCCATTTCTATGAGAGCTCAGTTTCACCTTCATGTGACATTGGAGCTGTCAGTCACTTCAAATATGTTAATTTTTGTTCTTAATGCTGGTAATTTAATATTTGTAAACTGGACTCAAGCCAAATTAAGTTACATCTTTATTTGTTAAAATGTTTGAGTCGCCTTTTTAACCTCGATCTATAACCTGTCCACAGGTTGCAGATTTATTTTATCGCCATCCACTCAAAGATTGAATGAAAACATGAAATTAAATGAAAAAATTAGATGTCTTTAAATGAACGGATACGTCTGAAGAAAAAAGGCCCCCACGTTCCATTGCAACCTGTATTTTAATGACAGACTGAAATTACAGTGGATATAATTCGGTGAAAACAATGCAGTGTGGTAGTGCTGCCCCCTTCTGGTACAATCAAACATGACATGTAGCCGATAAATACTGTACAGGATATATTAAAAAAAAAAGCAAGGTAAGTAGAATTTTTAAAACGTGTTTTAAGACTTGAAATAAATCTGCTTTGGATGATTTGCATCTGAAACATCTGTACTTCACTTTTTTTTTCAAATCTTTAAACAATTAAGAATTGGTGAAATTGAATTTAGAAAAGCAAGTGATATTCTCATAATAATCACACAAATCCCTTCAAATAAAGTGGTGTCAAAAAATAGTGGAGCAGATTAAAAATCTAATACTAAAAATGTAATCTTCATTTGCAAAAAGGCAGACCAAAATAAGTGAGGTACTTAGTGAGAAAATCAACCAATCAAAGAACTAATCAACGAAGTAAAGAACTACCCGTATTTCTATGATCACAAGACCTACGTGTTAAATGTGATGGTAAACAAAGACAACCAATACCCTCAATATAAAACAGGTTTTAAAAATAATGGAAACGTCATGCTTGAACATCTTTAGAAGGAGGGTTTTATTTTAACCTTCAAGAAATCCCATTTAAAAATCTAAAACCAGCATTATCTGAATACATTTTAACTTTCTATACTTCGGCCAGAGCTCATTTCTTCACATAAAATCTTTTAAAAACAGGTTAATAATTCATAGCTTCTTTTCTGTGCGTTTTAAAGACCATGCCGACATAAATGGTAATAAAAGAAATCTGTTCCAGTGACAGAATGGCTCACTTTTTTTTTCTTCTTTAAATTGTGGGGGTGTGATGAATCTTCAAAATATATTCTTTAAAAATGATTTAAGAATGTTCCAAATTAAAACTAGAAAACATAGAAACAATCCAGACCAGTGGTTCTAAAACGTTATCCTCTGGGGGCCCCATGCCCACCCAAGCAGGAGCCATTAGACCCCAAAACAGGGGCCCCATCTGGTCAGACTGAACTAGCACTCATGTACTGCCTCTAGATACATTGGTGGTTTCATCCTGGTCTGTTAAAGACATTGGTGACAGCGACTGTTCAGATGACAACCAATCCTGATCCTTGGAGGTGGTGATGAAGCTGAGGATGTCCGTCGCCGTGACGATGCCCATCAGCCTCAGCCTCCGGCCGGCTGACCCATCCGCTTCATCTACAGGGATAAAAAAAGCTTAGAACTTAATTAAGCAATTTTTTAAAGCAAAAATAAAGTTTTTCCTCTTCCAGCTCCTTAAATTTGTGAGTCTGTTACATTTATGACTGAAGGTCATAATCATCACTTGAGTTTTAGACTTTTGGCCAAACAAAAAAACCCTCAAACTAACATGTGTTTTTCAGTCATTTCTGACTAAACAGTGAATTTCTTAAGGAAACAATCTGCCTATTATCCATTTTGTTAGTTGAATGGTTAAATTGAAGGCAGCAGTAGTTTAGTCACATTCACAGCCTGAGTGGATCATACTGACCCCAAACATTAACATCTGGGGTCTCTGTTACATGGCCTCCATCTGCCTCATTTCCGACTAATTCTAAACTAATTGAAGGAATGCCAACTCAAAAAAAAATGCAATCAAGTGTAAAATCTTACGTTGGATGTCTTCTTGCACCACCAGGGCAAAGGGGTCTTTATCGAGAATGTGGGACAGCGTCCCCAAGCTGTCTGTCAGGTGCACCTGAGAGCAGGTAGAGAGTCAACGGACATGAATATAAATAATGACTTTAAATATAATGCACAGAGTCCATCATTTTCATTCTTGGACCGACTGACCTGTTGGAAGGATTTGCAGAGCACCTTGATGATGGAATCAGAGAGTTCGATCTCCTTAGCCCACATGGAGGACAGGATAACGCTCACCATCACCACCCCCAGGATCACACTAGTGGATCAGCAGGTAGAGGGAAAAACAACTGGTACTTTAAGAAAAGTCTTTCCTAAAGAATTCTAAACATAAGATGCTTCTTTTGTCCACTTCATCTAATCTGAATGCTTTCTTTGATGCTTTTGCATCTGTTCCATACCGATGTACCAACATCACTCCTGTGTGAACACAAACCCTGACTCATCCACAACGGGGGCCTGGTCGAACGCCTTCTCCTTCAGGATCATAATGGCTTTCTGGCAGGTTGTGTTTGGTAACAAAGTGAAGGGGGCAGACAAGTGCAGATGCTCGACAGTTATGTTCCACCACCTTTAAGAGACAGATTAGTTATTTCAAACCAGTCTTGGATTTTTACATATTGGAATTGTCAGTGTTTGTCCGTCCGTTCTTCCAAATATCTTCACGAACGTTGCAGATGGAAAGATGAAACAAAAGCACATTACTCGGGCAGCAAATGGGAAAATGAGATGATGACCTTGAGAAAACTAGGTTAAATTTCAACTTTTGTACATTTTTTTGCACATCTCAGGAACCGGGTAACATAGAAATACGAAACAAAAGGCGCTATATTCAGGGAGGCAATGGGATGAAAAGTAGATTACAACCTTGAAAAACTAGGTCAAGGTCAAATTTTCACTTTTATACCTTTTTAGGTACACATCTTGGAAACCCGATATATAATCACAAAACAAAAAGCAACATTTTCAGGAAGCCAGAGGAACAAAAATGTGATGATGTGGCAGAATGTTGCAGTTTGACTGCCTAGTTATAATCGTGGTTGACTTTCCTACCAGGGCTTGATGTCGTTTGGTGCTCCCTGGATTAGAAAACCCTTCTTACACATCCACATATCACTCAGGAACTTTGACCTACGTGGAAAAAAAAAAAAGACAAGGACTCAGACTACAAAAGAAATAGGATGCCAATTGTTTGAGATCACATTTTCAACATCCTAGAGGTTTAACTAGGCTTTATCTGAGATGTGTCTAACCCATAATTCTATTATCTGTTTTAGAAGGTTAACCACATCCCACAAAATATAAGAGATAAGAAGTGATTATACTGAGGCCCGGCTACATTTGGCAGCACAAGATCAATGATGAGGTCTGGAAAATAAGGCAATGAAAGTTTGATGTGTGTGTGTGTCTTGCATGTAGTTGCGGACGGAGTCGGGCAGGATGACCACACAACGCTGTCCTTCCCCCAGTTGCTGAGCCATCTTCACTGCTGCTGCCATGGCTGAGCCACAGCTGCCGCCTGCAGAAAGGATTTCATTAGTGAGAAAAGGGTGTTGATATCTTAATTCTAAGACAATGATTCAAAAAGTTTAACATTTATACTGAATATTAAACCAAGTTATGCACGTATGATTTACAGAAACCTGGACAGATGTTTTCACGTACCGCACAGAAGGCCCTCCTCCCTGATCAGCTTCCGGGACATGGTGAACGCCTCCATATCAGTCGATTTATACCACATGTCAACGAGCTTTGCACACATTTTGAAAGGGAGAAGAGGCATTTTAAGCTACTCTAATGAGTATCACTGAATTCCATGTTTAAATATAAAACAAACTCACAGATGTGTCCAACACTGTGGGGATAAATTCAAATCCTATGCCCTCCACTTCTGTACAGCCCATCGTTTTATTCAGTTTGGGGTCTTCAGGTTCCACAGCAACGATCTGGAGACAAACCGCTGTATTTTATTTAAAATGAAGTAAAACAAATACTGTGCTCATTCCAACATTAAAAAGAAGTGTTTGGTCATGACACAATCTTCTTGCCTTAATATTTGGGCATCTCTCCTTCAACTTGCGAGCGACACCACTGAGAGTCCCGCCAGTTCCAGTGCCAGCCACAAACATGTCCAGTTTACCTGGGAGGACAAACGCATTCACCTTCAGGTCACCTATAAACTTTATTTTCAATTTTTCTAATATGCTTTGGTTTTGGAGGGCAAACCTCACTGAACTAATCAGTGTTAGCTGCTTGGTCTGCGTGCCAAGCTCAAAGTCAAGGTTTGTTTCACCGCCGTCCCACACAGGTGTTTATATGAACGAGACGTTTCTAGTATTACATGTAGAGTTCAACAGTAACAATGATATTTTCTCCAACAAACAATATGAGCCAATTTAAAGCTTTACCAACACAAACCACTGGATGCTATCTAAATCATTGTGTTCTTCAATTCCATACATCTAGATTATTAAGTTAAGGCAAAAGAAACAAATGATAATGTTTTTGATGATCAGAATATCAGAAAGCAAACCATTGATTCAGATAGTCAATATTTCAGATGTTGCTCACAGCAGCCTCTGGATGTACATGTGTCCATGGTGGTCACTTTTGCAGTCCATCAATTCATTGAAATTAATGATCTAATTATAAATGTGATTGTTTTCTCTAAAGGTGTTAAATTTTTCATTAATGCAGTACCAATATAGAGGTACACATTGCACCACATCGTTCATTGGTTACAGGAGACACGACGCAGGTCAAAAAAATGAGATGTTTGTGGAATTAACTTGTCTCCAGGCTAAACTGAAAATAACCATTTCTAGTTTAATAATATGGTTTATACCAAAATATTGTAAGCCAACAAACAAATTTTATTCATATCGTACAGAAAGAAAAATCGGAATTTACCAATACAATTTGGCAATGTACCACTATCAAGTACAACCACCAGAAACTAGTGTGGGATCATGGGATTTGGCGTCTTCATTGTTTAAGTTTCATGTACATGTTTCAACTTCCTCCCTCAGAATCAAATGGAAGTTAGCTTAATAATGAACATTTTCAGAAGCATAGGTTAGTAAGCATAGTTCTTGACCTTTGGGCACTGTTTGGGCCCAAAAGTGACATTTTTGTTGTTTTGATGCGTTTCTCTCCCAATAAATCAGTCAGTTAAAAGGCTAAATATGAATGAAATGTTGCCAGTAATTTTCTTTCATCTTTGTTTTCTAAATTCCTTAATGCCCGTCATTGGAAGTGTATAGAATGGCAGATTTCCACTGTCTACACACAATAACTAATAGGGTCAAAAATGGTCCAATGGACACAGACCCACCGTCTGCGTTTACACACCTGCAAAAACATTCATCCAATAGTTGTAATATCTTTATCAGAAGTATTAAACTGTGCACTAACTTGGAAATATTCCTTATTTTGTTTTTCTCCCATTGGAAGAAAAACAGGGTTCTAAGGGCAAATTCCATATAAACATAATATATAACCTTTAAATCTATGGATAGGTCTGACGTAATGGAAAAGATCTGATGTATTGAAAGAAAAAAATTCTGTATTACATTATTTTTTTTACGCTTTTATGAGACGGCCCTTTTGTGACCCGATTAGGTAATGCGAGTAGCCATTTCAATGGGTCCCTGAGCGTTAAAAGGTATTCATAAGAAAACTTTATTTAAAACTTAACTTTGTCCTAAAATATCTCTCGAAAAGAAAAAAGCTTCCCAAACCATCACATTGCTCCAGAATCTCCTCTGCCGTGGTGTCATAGTGAGCCAAAGGGTTGCTGGCATTAAGGTACTGGTTGAGGATGTGAGTGTTGTGCATCTCATTCTTGAGTTGCCAAGCCATGCCTATGTGAGACTCCGGGGAATCGAACGTTGCAGCTGTGGGTGTGCGCACTATTTCTGCCCCAAGAGCTTTCAACACATCCACCTGAAACCAAGCAGGCAGGTCAGAATTCAACGTTCCAAACAGCCCATTGCAAACTAAACGTGCATGTGTAGACATCAACACCTTCTCCAAGCTCATTTTCTCTGGAATGGTGATGATACAGCGGTAGCCTTTCACTGCAGCTGCCAAAGCAAGGCCAATACCTGCAGGATGCACGTTTACGGCAAGTCACTAGTATTATTTTTTTTATTTTGCATAACATCTGATCTGCACAGTAATCTATTTATAATGAAGTTTTTCTATTATGCTACCTGTGTTTCCAGAGGTGGCTTCAATGATTGTGTCTCCTGGTTTGAGGATGCTCGCTCTCTCAGCGTCTTCAATCATCCGCAGGCCAATCCTGTCCTTCACGCTACCTCCTGGATTGAGAAACTCGCATTTGCCCACTAAGATATAAAAAGATAAAGATATACATAAGAAAAAAGCATGTCTTCTCAGACTTTTACATTATGCACCTCATAAAACAATTGTGTTTAAATAGCATCAATGTCAAAGAATTACATGTGCACATTCAGATGGTAATGGATGACACTCATTTCTTAATTGTACACTGTGCACATTAATGTCAATTTTTATGCATATTTTTCAACTCCAAACTGTATAAACCCTGAATGCCTTGTGGATTTAAGCATAAATCCTCACTTCTGGCAAAAAGGGCCAAAAAATATCATTGGTCATTGATTTTTATTTTAAAATAAAAATTTAAAAAAGTTTACAAAAACTTTTTATTTCAAAAGCTTTTGTAAACTGTTTTGTTTGTTCTCACTTTAACGGATGGAAATAAGTTTGATGAGAAAGTTTTAATTTTTTAATTTAGTTGAAAATAATTCAGCATTCTAATAGCTGCCCAGTAATTGTGCACGGACAGATATTTTCCCAAGATAGCCAAAACCTCACGTTTACCGTCTTAAATATTTAGGTTTGAGGTTGTACATTTTTAATTGGCATTGTAATAGTTCAATAATACTACTTCTTTTCCTTTCGGCTTTTCCCTTCAGGGGTCGCCACAGCGAATCAATTGCCTCCATCTAACCCTGTCCTTTGCATCCTCTTCTCTCACACCAACTACCTTCATGTCCTCTTTCATTACATCCATAAACCTCCTCTTTGGTCTTCCTCTAGGCCTCCTGCCTGGCAGTTCAAAACTCAGCATCCTTCTACCAATATATTCACTATCTCTCCTCTGGACATGTCCAAACCATCTCAGTCTGGCCTCTCTGACTTTATCTCCAAAACCTCTAACATGTGCTGTCCCTCTGATGTACTCATTCCTGATCCTATCCTTCCTGGTCACTCCCAAAGAGAACCTCAGCATCTTCATCTCTGCTACCTCCAGCTCTGCCTCCTGTCTTTTCCTCAGTGACACTGTCTCTAGACCAAACAACATCGCTGGTCTCGCCACAGTTTTGTACAACTTTCCTTTCATTTTAGCTGAAACTCTTCTATCACACATCACACCTGGCACTTTTCTCCACCCGTTCCATCCTGCCTGTACACACTTCTTCACCTCTTTTCCACGCTCTCCATTGCTCTGGACTGTTGACCCCAAGTACTTAAAATCCTCCACCTTCTTGATCTCTTCTCCCTGTAACCTCACTTTTCCACTCGGGTCCCTCTCATTCACACACATGTATTCTGTTTTGCTGCGGCTAACTTTCATTCCTCTCCTTTCAAGGACAAACCTCCACCTCTCTAGCTTCTCCTCCACCTGTTCCCTGCTCTCACTGCAAATCACATTGTCATCTGCAAACATCATAGTCCATGGAGATTCCTGTCTAACCTCGTCTGTCAGCCTGTCCATCACCATCGCGAACAAGAAGGGGCTCAGAGCTGATCCACCTCTACCTTGAACTCCTCTGTTACACCTACAGCACACCTCACTACTGTCTTACAGTCCTCATACATGTCCTGCACCGCTCCAACATACTTCTCTGCCACTGCAGACTTCCTCATACAATACCACAGTTCCTCTCTGGGCACCCTGTCATAAGCTTTCTCCAGATCTACAAAAACACAATGCAGCTCCGTCTGGCCTTCTCTGTACTTCTCTATCAACATCCTCAAAGCAAATACTGCATCTGTAGTACTCTTTTTTGGCATGAAACCATACTGCTGCTCACAAATGCTCCCTTCTGCCCTTAGTCTAGCTTCCACTACCCTTTCCCATAACATCATTGTATGGCTCATCAGCTTTATTCCTCTGTAATAGTTCAATAATACAATTCATCCCATTAGTTATCACAATGTGATATTTTCTGATGAAAATAGCACTAAGGCAAATCAATGCTTTATTGTCAGGTAGAAACGGTGAATGTTTCTTTTCCATGTTGGACCGAAATCGATGAAGATAATTAAAAAAAATTTTTTAAAATCATCTTTATTCAACAATAAAAATGCTACTTATCTTTGCAGTTTGGGGAACTTTCACTATTGCTTATCTGCATGCAAGGCAAATTCATAAATGTGACTACACTCAGTTTCAATGATCCTGTTCGTGGGTATCTCAAAGAACCAGTTGGCTCTCAGTCAGCCGAGTTGGTTCAAAGACAAACACACTGAGCACTAGAGCTGGAGTCAGAAAACACTTCATCACAATATTATTAATCATTATCTGCAGAGAATGGAGAGGAAACACTTAAGTAAAGTCAGTTCTTGGACTGATGCCCTCAAACATAAACCACCAGAAATCTCCAGTATGATGTCGTTTTTATAACACTGATCACGTGTTCGGTTCTCATTTGAATTCATGTTGATTTACTTGCAATGTTTTCTTTTTCCTCTGTTCTTTTCAGAAACTGGTTAAATTCCACATTTGCGTTACTTTACATTACTGCGCTGTGAGATGATCATGTGAATGAACCTTTTCTTTATGAGCAGAAAAGATGACTGTCAGCATCGTAGCAGCATGTTGGGCCCGGGAGATGTTTTACCTGTAGCTGTATTTGAAATTTGAAAATATTGGGTAGGCTTCTCCCTTTCAGATGCTAATATGACACGCTAATAGGATCAGTTATAAAATACCGTTGTATTCAGAGCACTGCTCTGAGAAGCCTATCCTCTTAGACAAACAACGCCTCTGTTGTGGACGCTGACAAAGACGACTCCATTTACAAAGCACTACATGTGAACAGAAAAGATATGACTAATATAAAGCAACGTTTCTCAACCTTTCTTCAGTCATGACATTTAAAAACTTTGAACAGTCTCCAGTCTAGAAAGTCATTAAAAGACAAACACTGAATCCCTCTGGGTGGATGAACCATACTGCACCGTTGTCAGAGGCGTAGCTCCTCTGCTTCTTCATGAAACTTCCTCTCCAAAACAAATTACAGATGGATTGTCTGAGGAGGCTTAAACTGATCAACAGGTTTCCTTCTCTGTTACTGGCAGAACAAAAGGATACTGGTCTGTCAGTGCAAGGCGGTATAACTGAGGAAATACTCCACTACAATTTTAGGAAAAGTTAATACATGAACACCATGTTTCATTTGTGACTCTGCTTTGCTCCATTTGCTGAAAAACAAGTGTTTTATTGGCACCTCCCCATCAATGGTCCATTTCTTCAGAAGAAACCCCCATCAGTCCCTCATAAGGTCACGAGCTACACGATACCTTAATGTCTTTCTTGATGGCACTTTTTTTTTATAGAGGCAGTCAGAATGGACACAGCTTTGGAATAGAAAGATCTTCCACTTGCGTGTGTCAGTTTAAGTTGCTTCCATTTGTCTCAAATGTTATTGTTTGATTATGACTTATATGAATAAATATCGTTATAATTATTATAGTGGTGACGCAGTGGGTAGTGCTGTCGCTGCACAGCGGTTCACCATTTACTACTTCTGTCCCATATTTTGCACGAGTCGTCAAAAAAATTATATATTTTTTATTACATTTCCATTTATTTTTTGACCTTTTCAAAAAAAAAATCATCTCCCATTAACTAAAGGCTGTGATCCAGATTATTTATGAAACTACACAAAATGATTTTAAAAATGAGCAAATCACAATGATGACATCTTGCAATCTAAAATGAAAGCAATCTAAAATGAAAGCAAAGTCGAAGTTAATTAGCATTACTGTAGTTAATGTTTCTATACAAAATACAAGGCTTAAAGGGAGGGACCGAGTTCTCACATAACTCATTTAATTAGAATGAAGACAAAAGCTGCTGAGAAATACAAGTTTCATAATGTTTTCGTAACAGCAAAAACTGATTTGCATGTCACCTTTGCAATGATGATAATATTAAAGTTTCTACTCACAAATCTCACACTTGAGTCCAAACTCCTTCGGGATCTTGTTCAAACGAACCATTGGAGTGTTTCCAATACCCCAGAGGATGTTGGGGAGGATGCCAGGGCATTTGATGCTATGATTGAGAACAAAAAAAAAAAAAAAAATCCCATCATTTGTCATGTATGGTGACCTCAGTCCAACAGCTGATGGAAATGTACTCAAGTATATTCAGGTGAATAATGAGCAAAGCCATTCACTGGTCAGTGTGCTGCACTACACTTTAACACCAGGAACAGGAGGGGCTATCAAATAGATTGTCTTTTTTCATAGACTGATTTAGAGAATTAAGATGGGAAAATGAATTAATGGTTTTATTTAAAACTTGATTTTACTTTAAAGTCTTGATACTTTTTGGGCATCTCCTGGTCCCAGGAGCTGTAGGGAATCTTTAACCGTTCATGTTTTTCATCTTATTCAGGTTTGATGATCCTGAACTTTATCTGCAGTCTTGTCTTTTGCCATCATTCTGTTTGTGTGCCAATGTATTTTTTTATTTTTTTTGCTGAAGGGTGGGAGTCTTAGCGTGTCTGGTCCAGGACGTATTTCTCATCTAACTCTGACAATAACTCGAAGTGTTTTTCCTTCAGTCGACTTACCGCTCTGGGTGTCTGTGAGGTGACTCTGAAATGGATGAACCCAGCTTCCAGGTACATCTGCTGGGCAGATCAGGACGAATCCAGTTCTTCTCAGGTGTCACTTTTTTCTTCAGCTCACCCTCCCCATTTTCCCATTTCTCACCCTGAGCTTTGCCAGTGTTCTGCTCTTTATTTGCATCCATTTGACCCTGAGCTTCATGTGGGCAAACAGTGGGAGCAATTTCTAAAATCGTACCATCAGGAGAAGAAGGCATGGTTCACCTGCAGGGGGATGCAAAATGTCTCACAACTACATTTACACAAGACAAGCCCTTCAGCTTGGAATGAACACAGTCCGACTTGAAACAGCCAAATATGACGTCTGTTACACGTTTTAGGGTCGTTTGTCTTTAACATGAACCGTCGTCATTACTAATTTTTGCGAATAGTAATAGTTTGTTTTGAAAAGAAATTGAAGCAGCAGAAAAGTTTAAGAGTTGAAGCTGCATTAAATGACGCAATTATTTGGGCAACTAAGAATTTACAACCACAATATGTGACATACACAAAAGTGTAGTCACATTTTTGTTATATACTTCTCTTGTACTTTGAATAGCCTTTATGTGCATTGAGAATGAATAGGGATCTACTGTATATTCTAGGAATACACCAGGTGGCCACTACGTTTCTAGAGACAGGTCAGATAGGTGCCTACGTGACGTTCTTCAGATGACGAAGGAAGAGAAAACAACACCGAAACTGACCGTCTCGTGTTTTTCCCTGTTTATTTAGGTAGGTATAGTGTTGGCACATGAAACAAGTGTACTATGAGCACTTTGTGCAATAAAACAAAACTTGACTTGGTTTTATGCCAGAAATTATGTTACTTTGCAGTAGTTTGATGTACGTAGTGGAATCTAGGATTCTACGCCAAGTTTCATGACAGCAGACATTACAGCTACACAAATGTAGCCACAAGAGGAAACAAATGTAGCCACAAGAGGACACAAGCCAGTGTCTTATTCTGCCGGTCCCAAGCCCGGATAAATACAGAGGGTTGCGTCAGAAGGGCATCCGGCGTAAAACTTTTGCCAAATCAAACATGCGAATTAAACCCATGACTTCCATACCGGATCGGTCGAGGCCCGGGTTAACAACGACCGCCATCGGCGCTGTTGACCTACAGGGCGCCGGTGGAAATTGGACTACTGTTGGTCGAAGAAGGAGAGGAGGAAAGTGTGTTCGCACGGAGAGAAGAGGAACGCCAAGAGTATAGGACTAAGAGTAGGGACGTTGAATGTTGGAACTATGACAGGAAAAGGTAGAGTTGGTTGACATGATACAGAGGAGGAAGGTAGACATACTGTGTGTCCAGGAGACCAGGTGGAAAGGTAGCAAGGCTAGAAGTATAGGAGCAGGGTTCAAGTTGTTCCATCATGGTGTAGATGGGAAGAGAAATGGAGTAGGAGTTAACTTGAAGGAGGAGTTTGTTAGGAATGTCCTGGAGGTAAAAAGAGTGTCGGATAGAGTGATGAGTCTGAAGCTAGAAATAGAAAGTGTGATGTTCAATGTTGTTAGTGGGTATGCCCCACAGGTAGGATGTGAGCTGGAGAAGGAGAAATTCTGGCTGGACTTTGATGAAGTGATACAGAGCATACCTAGAAGTGAGAGAGTCGTCATTGGTGCAGACTTCAATGGACATGTTGGTGCAGGTAACAGAGGTGATGAGGAGGTGATGGTCAGGTTTGGTATCCAGGAGAGGAACGCAGAAGGACAGATGGTAGTTGAGTTTGCAAAAAGGATGAAAATGGCTGTAGTGAATACTTTCTTCCAGAAGAGGCAGGAACATAGGGTGACCTATAGGAGTGGTGGTAGGAGCACACAGGTAGACTACATCTTGTGTAGACGGTCTAACCTGAAGGAGATCAGTAACTGTAAAGTAGTGGTAGGGGAGAGTGTAGCCAAACAGCATAGGATGGTGGTGTGTAGGATGACTCTGGTGGTGAGGAAGATGAAGAGGGCAAAGGCAGAGCAGAGGACGAAATGGTGGAAGCTAAAAATGGAAGAGTGTTGCATGACTTTTAGGAAGGAGTTAAGACAGGCTCTGGGTGGCCAGGAGGTGCTTCCAGATGACTGGACAACTACAGCTAATGTGATCAGGGAGACAGGTACGAGAGTACTTGGTGTGTCATCCGGAAGGAAAGTAGATAAGGAGACTTGGTGGTGGAATGAGGAGGTACAGGAGTGTATACAGAGAAAGAGGTTAGTGAAGAAGAAGTGGAACACAGAGGACTGAGCACAGTAGACAGGAGTACAGGGAGATGCAGCGTAAGGTGAAGGTAGAGGTAGCAAAGGCCAAACAAGAAGCTTATGATGACTTGTATGCTAGTTTGGACAGTAAGGAGGGAGAGACTGATCTATACCAGTTGGCAAGACAGAGACAGATGGGAAGGACGTGCAGCAGGTTAGGGTGATTAAGGACAGGGACGGAAGCCTATTGACAGGTGCCAGTAGTGTGATGGGAAGATGGAAAGAGTACTTTGAAGAGTTGAGGAACGAGGAAAATGAGAGAACAAGGACTAGAAGAGGTGACTGTTGTGGACCAGGATGTAGCAAAGATTAGCCAGGATGAAGTGAGGAGAGCACTGAAGAGGATGAAGAGTGGAAAGGCAGTCGGTCCTGATGATATACCTGTAGAGGTTCGGAAGTGTCTAGGAGAGGTGGCAGTAGAGTTTCTGACTGGGTTGTTCAACAGGATCTTACATAGTGAGAAGATGCCTGAGGAGTGGAGGAGAAGTGTGCTGGTGCGCATTTTTAAGAACAAGGGAGATGTGCAGAGTTGTGGCAACTACAGAGGAATAAAGCTGATGAGCCATACAATGAAGTTATGGGAACTAGTAGTTGAAGCTAGGCTAAGGGCAGAAGTGAGCATTTGTGAGCAGCAGTATTTTTTTTTTTTTGGCAAGAAACCAGAGTACTACAGATGCAGTATTTGCTTTGAGGATGTTGATAGAGAAGTACAGAGAAGGCCAGACGGAGCTGCATTGTGTTTGTAGATCTGGAGAAAGCTTATGACAGGGTGCCCAGAGAGGAACTGTGGTATTGTATGAGGAAGTCTGCAGTGGCAGAGAAGTATGTTGGAGCGGTGCAGGACATGTATGAGGACTGTAAGACAGTAGTGAGGTGTGCTGTAGGTGTGACAGAGGAGTTCAAGGTGGAGGTGGGACTGCATCAGGGATCAGCTCTGAGCCCCTTCTTGTTCGCGATGGTGATGGACAGGCTGACAGACGAGGTTAGACAGGAATCTCCATGGACTATGATGTTTGCAGATGACAATGTGATTTGCAGTGAGAGCAGGGAACAGGTGGAGGAGAAGCTATAGAGGTGGAGGTTTGTCCTGGAAAGGAGAGGAATGAAAGTTAGCCGCAGCAAAACAGAATACATGTGTGTGAATGAGAGGGACCCGAGTGGAAAAGTGAGGTTACAGGGAGAAGAGATCAAGAAGGTGGAGGATTTTAAGTACTTGGGGTCAACAGTCCAGAGCAATGGAGAGCGTGGAAAAGAGGTGAAGAAGTGTGTACAGGCAGGATGGAACGGGTGGAGAAAAGTGCCAGGTGTGATGTGTGATAGAAGAGTTTCAGCTAAAATGAAAGGAAAGGTGTACTAAACTGTGGTGAGACCAGCGATGTTGTTCGGTCTAGAGACAGTGTCACTGAGGAAAAGACAGGAGGCAGAGCTGGAGGTAGCAGAGATGAAGATGCTGAGGTTCTCTCTGGGAGTGACCAGGAAGGATAGGATCAGGAATGAGTAAGTCAGAGGGACAGCACATGTTAGAGGTTTTGGAGATAAAGTCAGAGAGGCCAGACTGAGATGGTTTGGACATGTCCAGAGGAGACATAGTGAATATATTGGTAAAAGGATGCCGAGTTTTGAACTGCCGGGAAGGAGGCCTAGAGGAAGACCAAAGAGGAGGTTTATGGATGTAATGAGAGAGGACAGGAAGGCAGTTGGTTTGAGAGAAGAGGATGCAAAGGACAGGGTTAGATGGAGGCAATTGATTCGCTGTGGCGACCCCTGAAGGGAAAAGCCGAAAGGAAAAGAAGCAGCCATTACGGCCGTCCACTACGTGTCGTGGGAGGTTTTCACTGATAGTATTTTTGTTGCCCCTTTAGTCTTACAAGCTCCTGTTTTGTGTTTTAGATGTGTGATTTATTGTTTACATTGCAAGAGTACATTTCCGTTTTTTTATACATTGTTAATTCTCTCCAGTTTTGCCTTGAAGTGCATCTACTTGTCTTTATACATTGTATTATGCCAATACAGTGTTAGCCGGTTATCAGAACAGAAGTGATGTTGTGTTTGGTTCATGATTATTTCTTGATTTATATGGTTACATGATGATAGAAATGATTACATGATTCTATAAATACGTTAATAGTGATGTGATGATTAAAAACAATACAGTCATTAGGGCTATGACTATACGAAAACAGAATGGACCAATTCTAAGCAACATGATTGGTAAGAATCAAACATTTTTACAGTATATGGATGCTGAGTAATGAAAATATATGGGAATATGGACATATATGAAAAGAAGAATGTATTGTATTGATGATGAAACTGTACAGAGAAAATATGTGTCAATGATATTTTGTGAACATGATTGATTGAAATGATTGTACCTCTTTAAAACAAAGAAAGTAAAGTGATTTAAGATACATGATTGTTAATAAATTGAGATGACCAAGGAAGAGAGAACAACAAACACCGAAACTCGTGTCTCGTGTTTTTCCCTGTTTATTCAGGTCTACCTGGCAGAGCAGTTTAAAATATAATCTGTTTACTAGCCACACCCCTGGGACGTGTAACAAATACAGCTGATCCAACAAAGCCTGCAAGGAAAATTTGTGAAAATCTGAATGTTAGGTAAAGCCAATGTGCATCTTCTAAAAAACAAAGCATGTCATAAAGTATTGTTTTACAACAGCGATACCAATAAGGGCGGATTAGTTCACAACAGTTCATTTTCATTCATCATTTTAAATTGGATAATTAGTGCTTTTTCTCACAGCTGACCAGTTGGTCTATAATTTAGGATTTACTTCATCTCGTTTGGATGACATGTCAGCATTGTCATTCAAAAGCGATTCAAAGTTTGTGATTTTTAGATTGAAAAAACTATTACAGGTTTTACGAATTTAAGAGAGCATGTTTAAGAATTACAATACAGTCATTTGAAGTGTGACTGAGACAATCAAGTTCACCTTTTGGGACTATAGTTCACAGCAGATATTAAATACTTTAAAAGCACTGTCATCCTATAGTATATAGGTGTAAGTTTCACTGAATCTTTTTCCCTTTTACCGTGACCAGCCTAATGCACACTTCCACCTGTCACAGTGGAGGATTATTAAATTTAGATAATTTGGTGATAAATGAGATCAACCCACTGCGTCATGGTCAGAGATAGCGGATTGATCACACAATTTAAGACCCAACAATTACTCACCAGTCTGTTTTAAAAGTAAAATAATGACGACTCAACAACCTTAGAAATCTAGAGAACCTTTAAAAACACACACACACACACAGAACGATTTCACGCGTTCTTCTGAGTTGTTTTACCGAGAAACTGAAGCGACGCGTCCCCAAATCCCACAATCAGCTGAATGGAGTCAGAAACGCGACACACCTTTAAAAAAATATCTGAATAAAAAAACCCACAAATAAATACAGAAATAACTGCTGTTAACCTGACACGTTGTTTAAAGCTCACCTGTCCGTCAGAAAAGACACCAGCACACCTGATGGGAGTGGATCAGTCCACGACAGAAGGTCTAATGTCATCAGTGGATTCGCCTGTCGGGTCCTCAGGTGGGAAGTCTGGTTGAATAAATACTGGGGAGGGACTTGTGTCCTTAGAATGAGCGCGAAATAGAACGGATTGGTTTATATTCTGTTTATTATGAACACGTTTGTCTTTTTCCTACAGAAAACAACGCTAAATGGAGCGTTTCTGATGATGCATCTGTATTAATGAAAGAGTTCCACCTGTAATGCAATCTAAGAGAAATACACCTGTGTATTAAGACATTGTTTTAAATAATATTAAAAAAAAAAATGTAAAAACATCATTACTCTAAAAGTGTGCGTTATAATTTCTATAATTTGGATAACTTTTAGTTTCACTTATGTCGATGCTTAAACTTGTTTGGAATACAATTTGTTTCATCATTGCAGTGGATCTTAAAGAGCCGATCTTAAAGAGCCTAAGCGGGTTTTGTTCAGAGCAAAACCCTAACAAGAGACTGGATGTAAATGAAATGTAAATACAGCACAGGTTAACTGATACAATTACCTTCAATTATACACCGACCCTGTGAAAATAAACACTACATAAAGCAAAAATGAATATATACTGTATATACAGTGCTGTACCTCAAACACCGGTGATCAGTATTCAGTATTTATCTACTCCTGACCGGCAGGGGGCGCCTCGCATCATGAAATACTAAAGGATGCTGGAATATTGAAACGAATGTCAGATTTATATTTGCAATAACATTTTAATTTTTGATTCCATAAGTTTCCTAGAATTATCCGGCGATGTGACAAAATTGTTGGACTTTTACAGTTGTATAAATTTAAAATTATGCTTTTAATTATAACACAGTCCTTTGCAGGTGCAGGTGCGTCACTGGACGCTGTTTGATGATGTATTGATCCTCTGATGACCTCACTCTCCAGCCTGCACCACACGTCACAATGTTCAGCTGGGAAAGGTTTCATTTAGATTTACAATGCGAGTTTGAACATTTATTGTGAATATTGCAGGGAAGGGCACAAAATACTTCTTGGACTCAACATGATTCTTCTGCTAATAACTGTGATCAAGCCTTAAGAACCTATAATGTAATATTTGTGGATTTTATATTCAAAGGATGTGAGAAAAGAACTTTAATTAGAAATATTTTCTAAATAGTCAGTGACTGAATTTTACTTTGGAAGCGCATCACAGATGTTTTCTCATCATAACCAACACGAACATCAAATTTTATATCATAAAGGCAAAGTCCAAGTCAAGAGAAGTGTTGTTTCATCATAGGAAACAAGAAATATTCACCAATCAGTCACGTTAAGTAAAAAGTTTCAATTTTAATGAAGGTCAAAATCACTTTCAGAAATTAAAAAAAAAAGCAAAGTTCTTCAATGCTGTCACAGCTTCAAACTCTGGTGGTACCTTTCAATTGTCCTACAGTGGATCTGGAAGGGTACAAACTTAAAAAAGAACAAAACAAAGAACAAAGAACTGGGGATGGATGAACAAATATTCATGACTCGTGATTCAGAATCTTCCTGAACGTTCTCGATCTCTGGAGCGGCGTCTCTCGTGGTCGCGGCCTCCTCCGCCTCCTCGACCCCTGTCCCTGGAGCGAGATCTCCTCTCTCTTGATCGAGACCGAGACCTGTGGCGTCTGTGGATGTAAACAGGAAGGGTTGATAAAAGGCTACAACACAACTTCCTTTTACGTGCTTTGGTGGCCAAACATAACTGTTTGTACCCCTTCCTCCGGCGCCCGTAGAGCTCTCTCCTCAGCTCGCGTGAGATGGGCTTCAGGTGCATGAAGTTACAGAAGCCACCACGAGTGCATTCTCTGCAACGAGAGCAGGAAGGTGAAGATAAACTTTACAGCATGGCAGAAGAACCACATGTGAGGTGTTAGACTGGCAACAAAGAATTTTTACACAGAAATACTTTTAAACATTTTAGTCTCGGTAGCAGTGATGCAAAGCTTTCCTACTTCAACAGCCACATTGATTTCCTTTAACTTAAAACCAGCTTCATAGGGCTTTCTTTGCGTTTTTTCCATCAAACTGTTTCAGTGGCTTCCTGCTGCCTCAAGAAAGCATTAACATCACTGAACACACCTCATTTAGAGACCAGAATCTGCGTCTGCACATACCGATAACCTGGTATTGCTTCTAGAAATTGGTAGCTTCAGTAAGGACACCTTACGAGGATGTCCCCTGTCAAGTAGGACTCACCCCATTTCATACTGGCGGCAGCAGGCTTCTCTGAAGTCTGTGACGGGGGAGAGCTCGGCGTGGATGGGCTGTCCGTTAAACCACCGGTTGTTCAGGTCGATCACGGCCTTCTCTGCGTCCTCCTCGTGACGGAACTACAAACGGTCACCAAAGGACAGAGAGAAGAGCTGAAAGCGGTGGGTTGAACGAGATCGCAGGACAGCACTAAACGCTGATTTACTGAGTGACACCCACCTTGACGTACACGTTTCCCACAAGGTGGTCCCCGAGGTTGTCACACACGTTCATCTCCTCCACCTCTCCGTACTTTTCTTCCATTTCTGTGAAGACCTCCTACAAAGATATAAAAATGAAACATGATATTGTATTTCTCAGTTTGGTCTTTGAAATTAAATGACCTGAATTTTAGAATGAGTTTATTTTAACAATTACATTTCTTATTTTCAATATCTGACATGCTCTCTTTTTGCTATTTTCAATTAAGAATGGGGCTTAAAAGTTTTGCAGCAAACTACGTATTTGGAGAAAATGTCATTTTGTATTAATCATCAATGAGATTTGAGTGTCTTTATCATTTATTAAATTTATCATTTAAAGGATCTCTTTATTGTTATCATCTGATCCATGCTATCCTTCCTCACAATCTGCTGAAGATAGAAGGGTATGTGAAAGTTTGTCCACTGAATTCATTTCAATACAGACACAACAAATGAAAGAAAACAACCAGAACACCTGTTACCTCAAAAAACTCATCGTAGTGCTCCTGCATCTCCATGTCACTGATGGCACCTGGAACAGGAGATGAGGAAATGTAAAACGAAAGCCGTGGATGGACGTCAGGATAAATTCTGACATCATAGGACCAGACATTAGACTTCTGCGGGACATTTAACACTCACAGGTCAAACCGTCGGCAGACTGGGCGCTGTTCTGAGGGTTCCGATAAATGTTCAGGAGGGCAATTGTCTGTGATCAACAACAAAAAAAAAAATTCAGGTGATTTGTTGAAGAGGATTGAAGCTCAGACCTTTTATTATTATTATCATGAAAAACAAATTACTTCAACATTTTTATGTTGTTGTCCAGAAGCAAATATGTCAATCAGATGGAACCAATAATACGGCCTGTCAAGTTATATTTGAAATGTATCAACACAAGAAGACATTCCATCCTCACTGATCAAACATCTACTGCAAACATCGAATTAAATTTAAAATCTATTCGTTGTGCATTGAAAGTAAAACATGCTCTGCATCTCTCACAATATTTACATAACTGCTATTGGAATTACTAAATGTTTTCATATTATTTTATGTATACTAGAACAATTTTAGACTTTACCTGGCTGAATGTTGGCTTATTATGTAATCTTGAGCAGCGGTCACCATGACGACAGGCACCAATTTTAAAATAAAAAGAGCAGTTGACCCTGGAGGGAAAAAGGAGAACAGAATGAAGGTTTTTTTTATAAAAGCTAGCATCAGAATACGTCCTCTGGGAGTATGTCGTTAGTCTGGCAGGCTTCTGACAGTGTTTGTCAAGCTCTGGTTCCTTCATCAACGTAAATACGAAAACCAAAATAAGTTTAAGTATTTGTACATTAACCATTTTCAGACACCTGATTCAGCCCTCTTAAGATACAGGTTTGTTCTGTTCGTCATTGTCTACCAACTAAAGGTTCCCAGGAACAAAGAATTGTGTCACTGGTCATTCATAAGTAAATTTATAAGGTGTTCTGAATATATAAATGAAGTGAGCGCTCCCTTAGCCCGAGGTCCATCCTGCCTTTCACTAACAGACAATGGAATGACTGCTCCACTGTCAGAAGTCAGTCAGATCCATCGCTGGCACCCTTTTCTCCTCAAAGATCCCAGCAGGTTCACACTAAGCACGTGTGGTAGGTGTTAAAAAGTCTGGAGTTATCAGACTGTTTAGGAGTTACAGTCTCGGAGGAGATCTCCTGGACACCATCCACCTATCATGCTCAGATGTTGATATGAGGAGTTTAAACAGGCAAGTAGGAGCCATACACACCAGAGTCATGTCACGAGTCACTGTGATGAAGTTCACACACGTTGGATCAGCTTGGAATTAGATTTTTTTACCATGACTTTCACTGTGATTTTGAATCCAGCTCTCAGCGGCGTCATGGTTCTGGTTTCCACTGATGACCGTTACCTCAATGTGTTCTGAACACATTATTTAAGGTACATTACTTGATATTTTCAACAATTCTTAAGATCAATGTGTGGTTTAAGCGTGTCCTTACTGGTGACAGGTCAGTCCACATAACATGTCCCCATTCCCCAGTGGTGTGTCTCCTCTGATTCTGTGTGCCTGCCGCGCCTCAGGTACAGATTCTGACTGACCGCTGAGACCGATCATGTCACTGAGGAATAATCTGAGGCATGATGGAGTCTGAGCCCCACAACCTTACACAGATAGTGTGCTGACAGAACACCAAAACCAGACATATGAGCGTAACCAGTTTCTGGAGGACTGATGTCACAGTTGTAGACTTGACAGTGAAGAGGAGGAGGAGGAAGAAGAGGAGGCGGATACACTCGTGATGACTTTGATGTCGTTTTTGTTCACTCTTTTTTTCTGACTCATAAAAGCATGATAAGCATTAAAAGTTAATGAACAACAAATTTTAGTTTCTTATTCTGACATTAAAATTACTCAAAATCGTAGATGAACAGTCAAACGATTCATTTAAAATCATTTGACTGTATTTTGAGATTCCCATACAAAGAAAGTGAACTCAGAAAGGTTTATGTTTTTTTAATACGGGTGATCAATATATTAATTAGGAAATGAATACTGTAGAAATTATTGAGAATTGTCAAGTTTGAGTGTGAGAGTTGAAAGAGACAAAGGATGAAGCATAACGTTGTTGCAGCACATCTTTATCAATGAATGCACACGTGCTCTGTCTCCTTCATCAGTCTTGTTCTGATTCTATTTCCATAGGGCTTATAACAGGGCGCATTGGGGCTACATAACCGGAGCTATTAACCGACATAGTAAGATGCTGCTTAACCCAGTTCGTTGTGTCTAATTGTTGACTTCCCTCAGCCACAAAGGCTTCTGTGGGTTTCATGGAGCACCAAACTCTGACTAACTCAAATCTAGATGTTGCGTTAACATATCGCTCTAACTCAATCTGTACAGATTAAGTACTTATAATAAAAAATATCACTGAAACAGACCATCGTTTCTGACTAGGATAGCATCGTTCCTGACCGGGAGCTAGCAACGCGGCGCGGCATAAATGTTAGCTTACTTGCTAGCACTAGCTATAGCTGAAGCTAAGGCTAATGTAATATTAACGGTATTAATTCATCAAAAAATACTCCCCTGTGGAGTATTACTAGTCACAGCAGACCTTGGAATAAATATCTGGTTTTATAAATGTTTAAAAACCCACTAAATGGACATTAATTACTCACTTATCTTTCTCTGTCCCAAAAATGGATGCCAGGTACTCTGCCATCTTGGCCTGATCGTGGTTCGCTTGTGTTCACCGCCAGCAGTTCAATCAACACTTCCGCCGAACTCCTTCACAATAAAATACAGTATAACGTAATTTACAGACTAAGTGCTTGTTGCTTGAGTAGTTTGTGTAAAATCAACAGTTACCAAAAGTTGAAGCGCCATTGATTTCTGTTCAGTAATCATTAATTCCTGTGTTTCCCATCAGCATTGATTACTGTATAGAAGTAATCCTCATGGATTGGAACAAACTCCTAATGTCATTCTGTGAGATGACATCTTCTTAGCAGTGATTGGCGCACATTACACACACACACACACACACACACACACACACACACACACACACACACACACCCACACACACACACACACACACACACACACACACACACACACACAAACCTTAGCATGCAATATCGTCTCATCGGTTTAGGTCTCCCGTGTCTCCAATAGTTTCTTGTTTTTTTAGCGTGTACACATGGGTTCTCAGTCTGAACCTGCTTCTGGCTTCATAGCACTGACAGTACAGTAGAATGATGAGCATTCACTGCATTGGTGATATCTCTGGTGAATGTCCTGGCCTCTTTGTGAAAGGCATGATCATTCTAATCATGCACATCCTTTTCTTAAAAAAAAATTGTGAATGTATGTCGTTACTGGATGAATTTGAATATTGGGACAAAACCAGACGAAATTATATTAACACTTTGGATTAGAGCATGTTTAGAGTATCGTTTATGGTTAAAAACAACATCCCAGCAACATCTGTTCTTTAAAGCTCATAGGCCGTCATACTACAGTACACTAAACCATGTGTAGTTCTCTCGAAGTGATGTCTGGTTTGTTTAATTGTTTGTGCTACTATGGTTTGCTAACAAGTGTGTAGAAATACTCTTTTTAGCCTATTTTATCCTTGCATATCATTTAAATTGCAGGTAAATTATGGACATCAAAAGTCAAACAAGCCAAACCTCGTAAAGTGGTTAAATTTTTAATGTATTTGGTTACTGCATAAACATACTGTATATCAAAGTACTACAAACTTACTATGATCCTTCCTCATGAAAACTGTCATTAAAATGATGACGAGAGCCCAAGACTTTATTTTAAAAGAAACCGGAAATACTTTCCCATATCTGTACTTTCGCCCTTTGGTGATGGCTATCGAAATAAGAGTCGCTTTCATTGATTTGCCTACAACAAAACGATGCAAACAAAATGCTTTATGTGCTAAGAAAGTATATAAATACATTTGAAAAATCCCCTGAAATTTAATTCGCGACAATTTAAACTCTAATGTCCTTAAAATTAATTTTGTTTTAATGGCACTGTATTAACTATGCAGTAAATTATTAGTTACAAGTGTGGATTGTAACACAGACACGTGAACTTCTGAATAAAGAAGCAATGTTTCTGTACAGTCTGGGTCTGTTTGAAAGGGGTGGCATTAAAACAAAGTCCTTAGATACAATTTCTGATAAATTACAATACAACAGTATGTCTGATTGTCCAGACTACCAAGGAAATTGGGGGTACAGTTTAAGCGAGGGTTATAACATTTACAATGATGAATAAATTATACGTGTCTTTTACATGTTTTGCCGCTGCTAACATGGCATTTAATATCACATCTTGTTATGCTTAACCTTTATAAGTCCATAAGAATGTCAAAACAAAACAGAATTATGTACAAAAACAAACATCCCATATCCGTTTCCCCATGTACATAGACACAAAAACATTTTAAACATTAGCAAATCGAAGCTGAATTAAAGAGAGGACAAAGGGTTGCTGCCTCTCGGCTCTATGTCTGGCACTCCCCACCAGGTTGAATGTATCTGTAACACGGTAGGGGCCCCTGTTCACCAAGTATAAGGGTCTTAGTTGATCTTTGAATTAAAAAAGACGGGACAGAAATGCATGATAGGTGCTTTAAAATAACTTTAAATTGAGGGGGGGGGGAAGAAATGGTCTTTAGTTGCGTGTAATAAATTTTAATGGACCACTACAGTGATTTTTAAAGCAAACCAGCGTCACGAAAACACTAATTAAATTGTTGTACACAAACACACACATGTGGGCGCTTAAATCCCCGTTATGATGAACCGCTGCATGAATCTCAAACGTTGCGGTGTTAAGTTTTAGGGTATCGTTCACTGTCCTGCCAGTTAGTCTCCGCCCCTCCGGTGTGTGTTGTTGACCAAAACTTGCATTATACGTCTCGTTTGTCTGAATTTTGGCCGCTTATCCACTACAGTTGAGCTGAATACACCCAAACAACTGTTCAGACCGGGATTCGAAGAGGTATGGATGTTTATACGACATTTACTTGTGCTAATGAAAGTGACTTGTCGCTGTGTACAAGGCCTGTTCATCGTGCTTTGGCTCTTCCCGCTATTTTTTTTAGCTTGCTAGTTAGCCGCCTATTTTCAAGTATGGTCATATTGAGAGCGCTGGCGTACTTCCGCTAATGCTAAGCTAACACCACGTCGACGGCTGGAGGTGTTTTGTTTTTAGATCTGTTGAATATAACTCATATTAACTACCGGTACACAAACTCGGAAAGCTAACAACAGTAAAGTGTTAGCCGGACTGCTAACAGTAAAGCTGATCAGAGTAGCCGTCGCGGTGCAGATCAGCATTCAGCAAAAACACGGTACGTATACATCCACCAACGGCAGTTAGCCATCATATGTGTGAATATTCGCATTTTATATTCCTAATCCAGCATCATCGTAGTGGATTAAGTCGCTCTGTTTTCGTTATTTGTCCTCGGAAGCTTGTATCTGGTTTGTCCAGGTTGCTCTCGGAAGTCTCGCAGCGCAGTAAACCTTAGCCAGGATTTCCGGCTCCTTTCCATTTGCCCTATGCTGTTTTGTTTCCGTTTATTCTATTTCCGTTTCAAAACTTTTCTACTCGCCGAGTTCAACTGTGACTTTAGAAAGATTTGTTACGGGACAGAATACATATGATGGGATATTTTAACCTTTGTTCAACACGCGGACACCAATGCGTGGGTCATGTGTTGCCTCGCCTTGTTTTCATTTGTGAAGTTATGGCTAATTTGTTTGTCTGTGGAGCAGCGAAATGAGTTATTGTGAGCAAGTTCCGCTACAAACACATACTTATGATGCGATTTTGTATTTTATTGGTATACTTCATAAAGAAATGGCCTATCGGTTGGCCTTTAGTCGTCGAAGCCTCGCCCTCGAGTTGGCTAACGTTAGCATTTGGAGCAGTGAGTGAAGTGTCCCAGACGACCAATGAGGAGTCGAGGCTGAAGGCCTGAAGGATGTGAGAACCCGAGTTACACTGGGGACCCCGCACCCACTGACGCGCAGGGAACAGGAAGAGGGAAATAACTCGTGTTTTATACAGCGATCAAACTAATATCCCGGTTTTAATTTTTTATTTTTTACCAATATTATTTATTTCTTTACTGTGAGATATGGTGAAATCCAGGAGTGTGCATCAGATACCAGAAGGAATAAATCACCAGGAGACTTTTAGTGAGTTTGAAGAGAGCTCCCAGTCAGTCACGCCTTTTCAATAATCTTTTTGATTATAATCCATCTGTTCATCCAGAATTATTAATATATATTTTTGGTAAGGTTATGGATAAGAAAATAATGTTTTTGTTTTGTTTGTTTTTTTTATGTCGCCAAGTAAATAAAGGTATTTTACTGTCTCTAACTTTATGTGACTGTGCCATGTGATTCTTTTCGGACTCTTGATCGTTTTACTTTTGTATCAGATAGCAAAAACAAACTGAAATAAAATGTTTCAGTTAATTTTCCTGATGTTTATGTCACCCTGCATGTAGTTAGAAGTGAATATTATACATAAGCACATTAATTCTCTGTCATCACCTCAACAGCAATCATGTAAGAATTACACACATTGGCATGAACACGTGTATATATAGCTATAGCTAGACATGGTTATTGAAATGAAACGTACTGTATCTTTGATCTATTTTAATTAATATCCAAAATAATAGAACGTCAGACTTTGTCAGTGTGTAATTTCATATTTCAGTTGTTTTAAAATTATTATCACTTAACTATTAAATCAATAGTATGTAGTAATCTGAGGACTGAAATGTCAAATCAAATATTTTAAACTTGCTGAAACCACAAATAATTAATTATGAAACCAGAAAGCATTTAGAGTGTGCTTATCTTCTAATTCACTCTAAATGTCATTAAGCCTTAACATAGTATACATAAAATCCTTATTATTGGAGATTTAATTCCAATGTAAAACACACAAGTATCTATGCAGGAAAGTTCTAATACATTTTGAAAGAAGAGATTTCTAAGGACGTCTACATGCTGTCGGCAGTATCGTGTCTCTGCTTCTGTGTTACTGTCTAGTGACTTAAGACAAATACCCCACTCCTCCAGCAGTGTTGAGGAAAGTGAAAATGTAATCCAGACAAACAGGCATGGGTAATCACATTACCTCTTCATGCAGCTATTTTTTTTCTTTCCTACAGCTTGGCTCTTTCTATGAAACAGAATGTCTAAAAGTGAAACAGAAGAGATGATAGAGATTGAGATTGATGAACGAGAAAAACAGGCTTGCCTGGACGAAGGGTAAGTCAGGGGGTACTTTGAATTGTATTCTCATGGACATGAAGCGGACATACATTTGAATGAATTTCTCCTCTTTTTCATTAAGTGTTGAGGAGCAGACCATCACAGCCTCAGATTTGATTCAACAAGACATTGACATCAATGAGCCGGTTGGTAATTTGAAGAAGCTTTTGGAGCCCCGTATCCAGATATCCCTGGATCCATATGACATCTGTTTACAGGACATTCAGGTAGCTATTTACATAGAGCACATCAAGATTTTGTATGATTCTGGATTTAATTAAAACGTTGAACAGTTTGATTTTATTGAGTTAAGTTGTGCCTCACCTCTGATTTGGATTGGTTCTGCTTTGTTTTTTAGCTTCATCCTGATCACAGCCTCTTTGATCAGGGTGTGAAGACAGATGGCACCGTACAGCTTAGCCTGCAGATCATAACCAAACCAGGTACTGATAAGAGGCTCCAATATACAGAAGATAACTATCACACACATATTAAATTTGATATCCAGATTCAGTTACAGAAAGATTCACCAACTTATTTGGGTTTTTTTTCCCTTGTCAAGGTGAGGAGAAGTTGAACATTTTGGAGATAGTGAAGCCGGTAGAGACGGTGGAGGTGGTGATCGATCCAGATGCAGCAGGAGAGGAGGGAGGCCTGATGGAGGATGGCCAGCTCATTGCTGTGGAGCGATCTGGCCTGTCTGATGAGACGTCGGAGCAGGTTACACGCTGGGCCGCGGCACTGGAAGGCTACCGTAAAGAGCAAGTTCGGCTGGGCATACCGTATGGTGAGGAGTAAATAAATTAAGTCATGTGCAAAAAAAAAAAAAGAAAAACTTGCTGTGGTTGTTAGTGTCTGATGTTCCTCTCTCTCCTCAGATCCCATGCTGTGGACAGCCGACCAGGTGATCCACTGGGCTGTGTGGGTCATGAAGGAGTTCAACATTGATGAGATGGAAATAGGCAGCATTCACATCCCAGGGCGAGAGCTGTGCACATTCAGCCAGGAGCAGTTCCTTCAGAAGGTGCCCAACGGAGAAATCCTCTGGAGTCACCTGGAGCTGCTACGCAAATGTAAGTCAGAAGAAATTGTTTCTGAGTCTACGTGGTGGGTATAGCTCGTACAGAGTTTGGGTGTTTGGCTGTGGATTTAAAAACCGAACTGAAAATCCATCATCCTTGTATTTCTTGCAGATGTACTGGCAAGTCAGGACCAGTCAGGAGGGGATGCCACTGTCACCATTGATCAACGTAAGTGTTTCACAATAAAAGATGGTGAAAAATTCTTACTTTTAACTGCATGACACATGGAAATGCCCCCCTAGATACTCTTAACTCAGTCAAGTTTGAGTAATTGGATCAAAAAATTGTTCATGAATGAATGACTCAACCAACAACATATATTTTACAAGAAATAACAGCTATATGCTTTAAATCACATCAGTATTTGTAGTTTTTCCTGTTGATTGGTGTCTCCGTCTTCACCCTTTTCCATCTGGGTCTCCAGCTGTGCAGATAATCCCTGCTCAAGTTAGCACCCCCACGGCCATAAAGGTGTTGAAGCAGAACCGAGGCCCCAGAGCTCCCCGTATCTCAGGGGGAGAGGAGCGCAGCTCGCCTGGCAACCGCACAGGTAGTACTCGGTTACACAAAGGGACTCGACGTTCTCTTTGTATCAATGCCTTACAAGCTGCTCAGGATTTAATGGAAGCAGCCTTGAAGCACCAAAATCTATCTGGGCAGAGCAGCTTGACACCATTGTTGGAATTATTTTTACAGCATTGGTAATAATGTTCCTTTGCACAATCACCTAGTTGTATAGAGATGCGAAAATAAGGTGAGCACCAGATTTGTAAGTGATTTGTGAATCTTCTTGTTTGAGTCATATTGTTTGCCAGAAGTATACAGTATTTTCCGCACTGTAAGGCGCACTGGACTATAAGGCGCACCCTTTAATAAACGACCTATTTGAAAACTTTTTTCATTTATAAGGCGCACTGTCGGTTTTTGAGAAAATTAAAGGCTTCCAGGTGCGCCTTATAGTGCAGAAAATACTGTATATCTTTCTTATAACCTAATCTGAGTTGTAGACTTTGAATCAGCCAAAGAAGCTGTTGGGCACTGGAACATTTTTGCAGTTTTATGTCACATTTAGAGGTTGATAGAGAATATAACTGGGTAATTAGATCAGCTTTACATCAAGTGCTTCACAAATGTTTGAGTCCACCTTTAATTCAATGCGTCTATCATTTATGTGAAACACATTTCTCTAACTATAACGCCTTCCTCTGAATGTCATGCTAGGCAACAACGGTCAGATCCAGTTGTGGCAGTTCCTGCTGGAGCTGCTGACAGACAAGGATGCAAGAGACTGCATCTCCTGGGTGGGAGAGGAGGGCGAGTTCAAGCTCAACCAGCCCGAACTCGTGGCTCAAAAATGGGGCCAGCGCAAGAACAAACCCACGATGAACTACGAGAAACTCAGCAGAGCCCTCAGGTTGGTTTAGTCTGCTTTTTCCCAACAGTCTTCCATAAAGTTGGAAAGCATGAAGAAAGACATCAGAACAGTGAAGGCAGATGCCTCTCTAAGCAGGTGTTTTTGTCAGATTTCCAGAAATGGGTCTCTGGTTGTCTCTTTCCCAATTTGAATTAAACCTTTTGTTGGGATTTAAATAAGCTTGTATTTAGAAACATTAAAGAATTTGCTGAAGTGAAACAGAATTTAATGGATTATATGTCGCTGACTTTCAATCTGTCCTTTAGGTATTACTACGACGGGGACATGATCAGCAAGGTGCAGGGCAAACGCTTCGTCTACAAGTTTGTGTGTGACCTGAGAACTCTGATTGGCTACAGCGCTGCTGAGCTCAACAACCTGGTGACCGAGTGCGAACAGAAGAAACTGGCTCGGATGCAGATGCACGGCATCGGCCAGCCCATTACTACAGTGACACTCGCCACCACAGCGCTAGACAAAGAAAGTTGAAGGTTGCCACATCACAGCACGCTCTGGTTGCCAAAGGCAAACTTTATCCTCCACCCATTTAAAATCAATTCAGTTTTTCTTCATTTTTCAAACAACCGTGTTGACATGGAACAGGAATACGAGGTTGTTCTCCGGTCAGTGTGGTTTAACAGTTATGTTATCGTCTTTACAGTTTAATCCGAGCAAAGTGGTGGCAGGTAAACAGTTTTTTTAGCTTTTCTTTGACTCTAACCAAGAGAATGCGTGTTTGGGGTGAGATGCTGAGTGTGTGTGCTGTAATGGGAAGCAGCAATTGTTGTATGCATGTGACCAAAAGTTTGATTGTGTGACTGAAACCCCAAAACTTTTATGTTTGTCTCGTGTTTCTCGTCTGTCGTTCAGGCTATTTCCAAATGTATATACCGGTACTATATGTTTTTGATAGACACAGGGACAATTGTATTTTCATACTTTGCATTTATAGAGAACCTGTTTTGTATTTTATTTAGTGTTTGTTCCCTACATTTTGGACATTTTCTGTCCACTAGGGGGAATAAAGTGGCAAGCAAATTTCGTAAAGTTTGAGTTATGTCATCTTTGAGCTCTAAAATGTCGATATTTTTATTCTCAGTGCTGTATAAATCATAAGAAACTGAAATGACAAACTTCGACGAAGGTCTATGTACATTCAAAATTTTATTGATGTTATAGTGAGTGTAGAAAGCTTTTTCTTACTCTATGCAAATGGTTCATTCGACTACACAGAGGAAAGTCACTGAATCAATGAGAGGAAAGAGCATCGTTTTTAAACAGTAGCCTCCAAAGACACCCACTGTGAAGATCAGTACAAACAACATCCACCTGATGAGAGCTTCAGTTAGTGAATACATGTCAAAATGTAAAGAGGTGATATGTGTTGTATATCCATGGTATAAACACACAATATGCATGTCACATTCTGGTGTAATCCTTCCTGTTCACGGTCCAGCTCTAGCTTTTCACGAGGACCGGCGAGACCTTTGACAGACATGTAAGTAAAGAAACAACAGAAGCACTGTACATGTTTATACACCCAAAATGTAGAAAAATAGAATGTGTGAGAGATTATGTAAAGGAATGTGTGCACAGACGGGACCATCAAGAAAACGTCTGATCTCTAGCCCAATAATCAATTCATATAATCAAATACTTTCAAGTGCTGCACTGTACAATATTGCTGACACAACCTGAAAGAGATAATAAACGTGATAGAAAGACAGGTGATACAAAGATGAGTGAGGGAAAAGAGGACGAGGTGGAGTTTGATGAAAAAAGTGAGTGAAAAAAGTGAGACGGACAACCATAAAGAAAATATTTACAGTAGAGAACTGAAATGATTAAGGTGTGAGAACACTGTCAGAAAGCCTTCTTCACGTTTGACTTCATTCTTTCTGCTAAAAAACTAAATATGCAGCTGTGGTGTAAATTAGCATCAGGGACTTGACAGCTATTACTGTATATTTGGTGATAATCATGATACTTCCAATATGACAGAGTGCATAGAACTCAAACGGTAACAAATTCATCTTCCTTTCGGATATTATAACACTTCATATATTACATATAGAGCGTTTTGCTCATGCAGCTAACACAACAGTGAAGCATGGAGTTGAGCACAAGCAAGCCAAGATTCAGTTAAAGCAAATCTGAGTGACGACAAAGCAGACCAGATTCTGATTGATCTTTTTCTTCTTCATATCACAAAGGTCACAAAGAAGACACTAGAAATGTACAATCCCGCTAAAATATCTATTAAGAGGTCCGTTTCTGAGGACTTCCACATACAGTATTCTTCATCTGTCATCAATATGCCATGCACTACATATACTTACAGCTAATCTCTGTCTGAATATATTGTACATGAAAAATCAGAAAACAAAACATTCAATATTTTTTAACTTGAATATATTCTGATTGTGTATTTTTTATGGGTTTTTTTTTTCTTCTTTTTTTAAAAACGAACCTGAAACACTTGGGCTTTAAGTGTGTGTGTGTGTGTGTGTTTGTTTGTGGAGGAGCCTCCTTTCGCCAGCTCTAGGAGCTGTTACGTCATCACACAGCACAGCTGTCCCCAGAGAGCAGGGATGTGTGGAGAAATGAAACCAATGACGGGGAATTAAACTGCCTGGGTTGTGTTTTCTGCTGTCGGCTGTGAGCACAGAGCTGCAGTGATTTTCACGTGAATCTCATCAAATCGACGGTGACGCTTTGGTTGTGGTTGGATGAAACGTGCAGGTGGAACAGGGAACCCTTGTCTGACCAGTTTGCAGAATGATTGTAAACTGTGTTCACGGATTTCCTCTCCTTCGAGTGGGCGAGTGGGCTGAAGACGGAGCTGGATCAGACCCTGCTGCTAAGGGGGTGGGACATGTCGGGGAGGGGGTGGGGGGTGTCGATGAGCAGTTCAGTTCTGCATCTGCTCAAAGAATTTGTAGGTGGGATTCTCGTAGCCGTTTTGCTGCATCCGGGCCAAGTGGCGCTCCTCTGGCGTGACGGCTGCATCCACCTGATCACACAGACGAGTCAGAACAAACTGTTGAACCCACTGGTGACACAAAACCCCACTTATCGACTAAAGATGCTCTTTACCTCAATCACGCCATGATGGATAGAAGTATATTGTTTCTTCCTCAGCATCACCAAGGTAATGACGATGACAGTTGCTATGACGACCCCTCCAACCATTAATCCGATGATGGCCCCCTTATTGGACCCAACGTCCTCAGCAAAAAACACCTGCCATTAGAAATAAAACTATTGAATTGTATCGACAGAAAAATTGTTTTAATGACATGAGTAGCGTTGCATAATTTTACTACATTTGCACGATAATCGTGAAAATTATATGTTCGCAACAAGAAAAAAGGCATGAATCCTTTATAAGAAATTACCCTTGGTGACTGCTTTACAAATGGCAATAGAAAAAATAAAAAGGAGCTCAGTCAAACTAGAGTTATTAAACCATGACTGTCACTAATCAGCCATGGATATACACGACTTTTTCATTCATGCACTTTGTGACATGATGTTGATACCAAACATCTTCAGTTTTCTCACCAGTTTTTGATGGTAAACTTCGTAGCCAGCACTTTGCCTTTGTTCGGTCTCCATCCTCACCTGGGGCATCTCCTCCGGCTTCAGAGCAGATACTGAAACAGACAAGACACACACCATGTACTAAATAATAATATACAGCAATAAAGAAGCATTTTTGTTTCCCACACAGGATTTTTATTTCGAATGAATATGTATTATTTGCTATTTAATAAAATTAAATGGCAAAAAGAGAAGCTTAGAGGTGTGACAGAAATAATTATCACATTATTTTACTCAACTTATGTATTTGTTTACATTAAACTAATCTATTCAATCCAGGATATTTATGCAGTTTTATTTGGCAAATCGGTTGCCAATATTTTGCTGGTGTCTGCATGTGTGTGAAACAACACAATGTGGTGTTAATGCGCAAAGAAGCACAGTAATGTGTCAGGAAGGAATGTGACGGAGCTGGTAGCAGGATTTTAAATGATTTGTAATTCACCTCTTAATTATATAGACTGTTACTTCCCAAAATGTGCCTATCCTTAAGCTTTGTGCAGAGTGCAGCTCCTCTATCAAGAAAACTCCAGATAAGTAATATCTGTGAGATTTCAAGTACATTCAGGAGTAAGAGTAAATGTCCTCGTTATCCCTGTACGAGGATTGTACTGATAAACCTTTTACTGCAGGTAAGATTAAAGGTCAGACAGGATTATCTTGCTTAAAGTAGTAGTTTATGTAGACACACAGAGACACTCACCGGGTCGTGTAGGGAGCCCTCTGTCTGGGATTGGACGAGCATCAACCGGCTCAACTGCACAAGAAACACAAGGACAATTTTTAAAAAGAGACAAAAAGTCAAATAAAAGTCAGAGTGAGCTGATCTCATAGTCCCTCATGTCACATTTCACAACAACTACATACTTTAAGAGTAATGCCCAACCATAAGTCACCAGCATGTGATAATTTCACTTCACTGAGCTCCTGCTGTGTTATATTGGCAGGTAGGACTTTTCATCTTATGACAACTATTGTGTCTCTGTGTGTTACCATGGTTCTCTGTGTTGGGCTGGTTGAAGCTCTCAGGGTGGATGAAGCCCAGCCCGTCCAGGCCGGGGTCCATAGGAGCTGAGCTGTAGGCCTGATCGGGCATCAGAGCATCGTTACCGTAACTCACCCTGCCATCCATCTGCAGACAGAAAGGAATATTAATCTGGAGACGTCCATTTAAACTAGTAAGAAAATATAATCTCATCAGCCGTTCATGAAATGACATCATCAAAATACCTCACTCAAAATTAAAATTGATCAGCTCCACAGCCGTGATGTCACACGGCTTTGTCTTTGCAGACACATACACCTGTGTTTCTGTGTGTATGTGTGTGCGTGTGTGTGTGTGGTCGACTCACCCTCCCGTCGCTCTGCAGCGAGGAGACCTGCTGAGAAAGCTCCGACTGAACTCGCTGCACTATCACAGCTAGGATGAAGATGATGACGTCGTGATAACAGAAGGGAAGGAAATGGATTAGAAGAACGCCTACAAACTGAAACTACTACAGAAGGTTTATTATTAAAGGTGAAGACAAGCGATGCAGTGTTAGAACAATGCAGTGCATCACAGGACTTCAAATCAAATTCATTATTTGGACCAAAAATGCTGAAAAATGTCAGAAAATCTCGACATCATTGGTCACAGAAATCTGAAAATATTCCCATTCCAGATGCAGAAATGTGAGTTTTTAGCATTAATTCTTAAAAAGACACACAAATTCAACTCTAACAAGTAATAACCTAAAACTAACATGCAACATTTTAGCACAATACAGGCAAACAGATGAGAAGAAAACACTTGAAGACAGTTGTTCACACAGCTGAAACTTACAGACTTGGTCTTGGATCTCATTGGCTACATCGGGCACCTTATAGAGCAGACCCAATGACTGGTTCATCCTCTCGTCAATCACATGGAGGTGGGTCAGAACCTACAAGAAAGGAGAGGACCTCCTGTTTTTTTGTTTTTCCAGTCTTATTTCATTTTTAGTCCACACAGAGGATGTAGAAACACAGGAGTCCTGCTGAGGTGAACAAAGGTTTGGGTCCAGCTGACGGGTTTTAACCAGTGAGGTTCTGACCTGAGGTCGGATCTGCGAGGCCTTCTTTGGATCGACCGTGCGAACATGCTCATAGTGCTTCAGCGTGCGCTGCTTGTCCTTCTGCTCGGCGCGGACGTACTTCTTCATCAGACTCAGCACCTGACGAGCCTGGTGACGAGTCACATGATGAGCTGTTTGTACGGCTACACCAACTCAACATCCTCATCTCTTCTATTGACACAACTGTACCATCTCACAAACTTTGTGATGAGTGTGTGCGTATATGTGTGTGTGTGTGTGTGTGTGTGTGTGTGTGTGTGTGTGTGTGTGTGTGTGTGTGTGTGTGTGTGTGTACCCGTGGAGGGTTGGCCTGGAGGGCACTGAGGTAATTTTCCAGAGCCAGACGTCGGCGGCTGTTGATCAGAGCCTCCACCCTCACCATGTGTGTCTCCACCAGCTGCTGCCTCTCTCCGGCCGCCTCCTGCTCCAGACTCTCCACCCTCTCCTGGAAGTGCTGCCAAGCCAGCAGAGAAGAAGATCTGATCACAAACGCTTTCAGTTACAGTCAATGATCATTGTTCAAGAAGTGTCTTATTTTCTTAAATTTTTTTTTTTTTTTTTAAATTTGGTTAGTTATATTTTAGTTATTAGTTTTGAACTTGCACTTTTACAGTCCTGTAGATATCAGTATCGTATGAGATACTAGATATTAGATACTGTTAGATGTGGGATTTGTCAGTACTCATCTTTGTGTACACACAACCGTATCAGCAGCAGAAATAATTGCGATAAACTCACAGTGAATGTCTTTTAATCTCTTTCAATAAAAACTCTAATCTAAATCCCAATATTGACCAAAGAAATTTGATCAAAGTTTGTCAAGCAGTCTGTTCGTAACCCCACTGACAAACAACCCACTACAGTGGTGGAGATGTGTCCCTGACTGTGGTAAAGTGTACTTGAGCAATGTTAGCTTGTGAGTTACGGTAGCCAGCGGATCAATATGTTGGCAGCAACCCGCTTCTTATTACATCCGTTATCTGATTGGAAGTCAATGCAAGCGGCAAAAAAGAAAATAATCAACCGTCCAAAAAAAGATTTTCCTCATCCATTATAGATGGTGAAAAACAGTCTGTTGCTGCTGTACATAATCAGTTATTTAACCTTTTATTATATTTATCATATATATTACTTATATAGTATATATGTCAGTATATATATATACTGACATATGGACACTTCTGCCTGATCACTTCAACACTGTCTTCAGTTAAATCCTCACAGGTTTGGGGATAGTTGCATGTCCCACCTGGATGACAGCTTTCTTGTCAGCACGAGGAAGGTTCTTGGCCTGCCTCTCAGCTTCTTCCCACTCCCTCATCACCTGGATGAAAGGAGGAGAGTTCAGACGATCATTACGACAAACTTCCAAAATGTGTGGGTTTACAATGAAAGTTAACAGACACACAAACCTGGGACATTCTTTCACGATGTTTGGCCTCCAGGCTCTCCTTGGCCTTCTGGAAGTCGGCGTGTTCATTGTCGTCTCCTGGAGACTCCAGGTAATGATCCACAGCGTCTGGAGGACTGGGGGCCATGGTGGGCACTGGGGAAGAGTAGACAGGACAAAAATCAATGAGTGTAGGAAAGAGATAACGGTATATATGAGACAGAATGACTCAGAGGGTAATAAAGAAATTAATAAAAAGATGCATGAAGGTAAATATGAGACACATGATGATCCAGTGCATCTGAAACACACAACGCATTCCAAGACACACAGACGACAGTCATTATGAAACTGATACGACTGTTTCAGGTTGGTTAGGTTCACACACAGACGTATTATAACACAAACAATGTAATGGTGTAACACACACGTTATCTGAGGACAAAAGGTGATTAGGTTCCCAGTACTTAATGCGGAAGCATGAAGATAAGATGAAAAGTGTCGAGTCAGGATGAGGGCAGATGCTGCATCACTGAGGAGTGTGTGATGCTTCACTGGAAACAACAAACCAACTCATGAACCTAGAACAATAACAGCAAACAACTCACACACACAACCTTCGGCTATTAACTGACCCCCAGCAACTGGATCAGTCCACTATGCTGCAAGACATGCAGACACACACGTAGAAGTACATGCACACACACTGGCATTCCTGGTCCAGTGTTCACCTTGTCCACATGCTGTCAGGTCTGTTAGTGCTACTGGTCAGAGAACTATGAAATGAGGGATGAAATGGTTTTCGACGTGACTTCTAGACTACTGTGGCTGCATTCCAAAAGTGACACTCACTTTCCTTCTTTGTTAAAACATTAGTCAGCTTACTGATGGCAGCCAACAAATAGATTCTTGGCATATGATTTATTTCACTGTCAACAAATCCCATGAAACGACCAAAATGTTGAATGAATATACTGTAGATATAGGTTATTTCTCTGTTCTATATGCCTCCAAAGATACATTAGTAAAGCTCACAGATGTAACAAAGGCCTTGTCTTTAAGAGATCTCACATTCATTACAATGATCGCTGCAAGAATAGCTAGAAAACACAAACACAAACCTCCACCAACACCTAGTCAAATGTTCAATTGTTTCACCGGGGCACATTACACACTCCAGTGATGATGTCGCTTTGCTCTGATCTACTTCACGCTAAATTAATCAATACCATCTAATTCCACAGCATACCACTAGCATTTGGAGTCATCTTTGGTTTATGAACTACCGACAAAGGTATAAATTTCCATAATGGTGGATCCAGATACATCGCGGGGCCATGTCTCCACCACTCTGTTATTGTAAGGTGATCCAATATAAATTGAGAACCTTCAAATAAATATTTTAATTATGATGTAATCGTATAAAACAAATGTTTGGCTCTGACTCGAACCTGAACTCATAATGCTGAAGGAAGTGAAAATGCGGTCCATCTGTGATCCACATCCACCTCTAACTATACTTCGGGGGAGATGTATCCCAAAGCATTTCATTAAATGCATTGATGACTTCTTGAGATGACTGGTGGAGAAACAGACAAACAAACACGGGTGACAGCATTAAAATCATTCTCTGTTTACTCAAGTTTATTCAACCGCTTCATAGCAAATTAGTTTTTCTTGACCCATTTCTAAAGATTTGCTACTTCTCAAAGAAATCATTTTGGGAATTTGTTCAAATATCCAGAAAAACCAATTCATGAACTGCTGGTTTTAGTCTGATCATTTGATTTGTTGACTGTCACACAAACATGGAAAATCATCGGCCTTGACCTGTGAGCCAAAGGACCACAGTTTCTTTTTGTGAAACTTGAGCCGCCAACAAGGTCCTTCCCAATGAAGCTTATCTTGCTACGGAATAATCTTTTAAATTTCAACACAAAAACCAAAACATTAGCCCCTGAATCTACCTGTGAGTGCACCGAGTGGTCGAGAGCCACCAGACATTCAGAAAGTGAGACAGAGGAAGAAACAGATAAATGATCTGCAGCAGCCTGAGGACAGGAGTCAGGCTCCGGGTTCAGACACGGCTCTGGTCCTTGGACTTACACGAGCTGCTGCAGACGGCTAGACAGTACTCCTCCGACTCAAAGTTATTCCTGTTGCCCCCACAGCCCCCAAACAAGAAGGGAACACAGCGGCGCTTCTTGGGCATGAAGTACCAGCGCTCCAGCATGGCATGACACGGGCCTGACTCAGCACGAGCCCAACACACAGCTGAGATGTGTGCACGCAGTCAACGTAAATGTCAAATAAAAAGTGAAGGCAGAACGTGAGCTTCATCATGAAAAACATAAAAGTGGAAAATAACGTGGGAAATAAAAATACAGCAAATCAATGAAAACAAGCGAGCTCTGTGTCTCTGTTCGCTTCTCACCTCGAACTACTTCCTCGATTGATTCGGTGGTGGTGGTGGTTGTCATGGCAACGTTAGCACCACGCTCATCGATATCCTGCTCGTCGGTTACTTCGTCCTCATCTTCATCGCCGTCTCCATTCTCATCTCTATCGAGGATGTCTGCTTCTTCGTCCTCGTCTTCATCGTCCACTGTGGTGGAAGGCTGGGCGTCTGCCGGATGTGACATGCTGCACAGAGAGCAGCCAGTTCAGTCAACAACTATGTGTGTGTGTATGTGTGTGTGTGTGTGTGTGTGTGTGTGTGTGTGTGTGTGAGTGTGTGTACAAACGTCCAGACTTCTTGAACGGGTGACAGACGCGTAATGATACCTGTTATCGGAGTATTCCACCTCAGCTCCGCCCCACCAGACATCTGACTCCTCCCCTTCCAGCTCGGCGCTGTCTGACTCGTGCTCTGCCTCCGCCGGACAGCAAACAAATTCCACCCCTCGGAAACGGTCGATACCGCATGGCAACAGCATCCCGTAGTCATGGAGATTCATGGAACGGTCTCCACAGGACTAATTTTAATAAGAGACATTAAAAATGACTTCCTAAGGCACTTGAGTGGCTTCTAACGCCCAAACGATCTAACCTTAGTGACTGGAGTTAAAGAGTCCCAATCTCATAATTCAGTTCTGTTCTTACATGAATACAGTAGAGGTTAGAAAAATAAATAATTGGGGATGCTTGTCTCCACGGTGTATAATCAGAAAAATAATAAAATACCAGAGAAGCCTGGCAGCAGTGTGGAGAAAAGGAAATTAAGGGGAGCCGAGTAGATATATGGTTGATATAACGACAATGAAAGCTTTAAACAAATAAAATATAATATACAAAATAAAAATCTTAAGCGTAATGTCCATCCTCACCTCTTTGGCCACAGTGTGCCAGTGCAGGTGACTCTCACACTGGTCCATGCGTTCCTGGTGAAGGAACTTGCACTTGTCAGGAACCAGCAAGGCGTCACTCACAAACTCTCCAACTGCAGGATGAAGATTCCGTTGATCAGTACCATTATAAGATGTAACCCCCTACCCCCCCCCCATGGTCAGTATCATCCATGTGCATCATTAAAACGGCTCACCCAGGCAGCGGTAGGGCACCACAATGTGTGTTTGACTGCGACACTGTTTGCGGCCCTTCTTGCACCAGCTCTGGATGCTGATGGGCTGATTGGCCTCCACAACGTTGGTGATCTGCAGCTCTGGGTAAACCTGGAGAACAGAAATTTCTATTTGTTTACTTTCTGTGCGATGACCTCAGCACTGATTTGTTCCCACGCTGATCACGTACCTCCTGGCAATACTGCAGGATTCCCTCTTTGGTGCCTATGCAGCTTTTGGTGCCAGAGGGGTCAGATTCCCATTTGCCACTCTGCACATTGATGTGCATGTTGAGCTTTCCACAGAACATGGCAACCTGGGGCTCTGTGAGCAAACCCACCGAGTCATCAGCAGTCATCTGGACGGAGAAGAGAAAGAGAAAAATTCAAATCAACTGTACCAGAATGGGGTAATTATAGCTTATGAAGGGCCCATTTAGTGCTTCTACTTCCTTTCACAAACAATCATGCATGCCTAGTGTTTCTCTATGTAGTACTGAGGTAAGTCAGTCAGAGGGATGAATGCTTCTTTTATTAACTCGTTAAAATCAATGTGTATTTAAGTTACTGCCCCAGGAAAGGACGTCTTAGTCTGGTCGCCTAAGTGCTTGCTCATGTGGGACAAGTTGGGTTCTATAAGAGCAGGTCTTTCCCTGCTCCACCTGGAAAGTGCCTTGAGATGACTTTTTATTATGATCTGGTCTAAACATATAAAACTGTACTGTCCTGAATAACGACAAATAACACTAGTTAATTCCACATAGTTTTTCTTCAATTTCTATATTAAATTTCTATATTTGATGTAAGCACCTGTAAACAATCAGAAACGTAACGACTGTATATACTTGTATTTGTATTTATTCTTACTCTTTTCAACTGTAAATTATTGCACTGCAAGAAATTGCTCAAATCTCATTATACTATGTATAGTGACAATAAAAGGCTTTCTTTTCTATTCTATTCTAAAGAAAATGCAACGAGTATGAGAGGGAAGACCATAAAGCTTGTTCTAGAAACAAATAGAGAAGTATCCTGAACCAAACGCTACTAAAACAGACCTGTGAGTACTTACAAGATGAAAAATATTAATGAAAAATTCTAAATAAAACACTGTCTAAATAAGATATGTCTTTCTGTACATTCTGATCTAAGTTCCATTACATTTGAGGAAACATTCAAGGGACATCGGTGGCACAATGGCACAGTGAGTAGCAATGTTGCCTCATAGCAGCAAGGTCCTGGGTTTGATATCATATTCTTAATGTGTTCTTCCTGTTGTGGTGGGGGTTCTCTGGCCTCCTCCCTCCACCAAAAACATGCAACTCAGGTGATTGGACACAGTAACTTGACGGTTGGTATGACAGTGGGTGTGAACGTTAGTTTCTGTTTCTTTGCGGCCCTGTGATCAACTGGAAACTTATCCAGGGTGTACCGAGCCTCTGCCCGTAGTCAGTTGGGACAGGCTCCAGTTTAAACCCGTAACCTGGATGCAGACAGGACTTCTTCTATTTCCTGCAGATATTAGAAATGACTAATGCTCTGTGCCGACAATAGTCTCATACTATTCTGCATTGAGGTTATATTTTCCTGTAATGATCTGGACAAATGGGTTCAGGATTTATTGTATTTAACTTGAATCCCATGTTTTCATTTGGGCATCTTGCACCCACGTGACGCCGGGGATTATGCTTTTTTTTGGCGGTACTACAATAAAGTTTAATTGTACACCCACTACAGTAGGTGCTAACGCTAGACTCTCGGGTTTTTTTGTGTATACACAGCACAGAGCAGGACATAGGAAGTACAGTAAACAAACCCTCAAGGGTGACCATGGAAAAATATTTAACTTTAACAAGGACAAAAAGAAAGGTGGAGAGATGGAGACAATGAGAAAAACAGTTTCTTAAAAGCTAAAACCGTTTCCTGAAACCTAAAACAAAGAAAAATGACAAAGCCTAAGTTGCCCTTGGATTTACTGTGACTACGGTGGGAAATGAGAAAAGACCAGTGTGTTTACTGCCTCTAAAAATGTTGGCAGCAGACAGCATGAAGCCAAATAAAGTAAGGCGTCACTTAAAGGCACTACACTCCGATCACAGCGTTAAGCTGCCTGGGTGTTTTCAGCGTAAACTTGCCCAAGATTCCCAACAATCATCCTGCTTTGTGAATGCTACTTCAGTAAACCAGTGAGCAATGTTAGCTTCATATAAGGTGACTTACTGAAGTGCAAAAACAAAACAAAAAAAAGACCCAAACCAAAACAGAGGAGCTGATACTGCCTGCAGCTTTAGACATGATTTCTGTTATGCTGGATGACGCAAGTGCTGCAAAAACAAAAACTATCCTTCCCTTTTTGTAAATATGTCAGAGCCACAGCTGAGGAGCGATCCCAAATGCTGGAATGTTTCCTGACTGGGAGTGGACTAAAGTGGGAGAACTACATTGGTGTTTACAGTGATGGTGCACAGACCATGGCAGGGATGACAGAAGGATTTTGGGGACTCATGAAGAAGGCCTCACCTCAGGCTGAGTGGATACACTGTGTTATACTTGGACAAGCACTGGTAACACAGCACTGTTCCTCTGAATGACGTGAGGTTAAGACTGACATTATAGGTGTAATCAAATATACATCAGACCACTAAGAACAAGAGTCGTCTCTGAGTGAGGTGATGGGAGCTGAACATCAAGCTGTTTCACACTGAAGCATGGTGGTTGTCATGAGAAAAAGTCTTGTCCTAAGTTTGTGAGCTCAGAGGTTAGACAAGAATATTTTTGGAGCATGAAGTCGCAGAAAAATTTAGTGATGACAACCTCCTGACGAGGTGGAGCTACCTGTGTGGAATATTTGGAAAGCTAAGTGAACTAAATCTATAGCTTCAATGGAAAAGATCCCTCAGGTCACAGACGGGATCAGCTCTTTTAATCAAAAGCTTATTATGTGGGGCAGGAGACTTGATGAAGGAAATACTGATTTATTCAAGAACCTGCATGAATTTGTTGGCACTAGTGGGTATGATGACACCTTAGTGATTCCATCACATCTGACTCCACACAAGGACTGAGTTTCACATCAAAGACACTGAGTGGATTCTGGCTGAGTGTAGTGAGGAAGTGTCTACTCTTAGGGCTGAGGGCTGTGGGCATTCTTTTTTCTTTGGAACATCTTGTAAGACTCACTTCTCTGCTGCACTGAAGGCCAGAACAGGTCCCAGCTAAAGATTGACCATGAGCTGACAGTTGCAGTATGATGGTTTAAATCCCACTTGGAAAAGTCATGCAAAGCAGAGTTTGATCACTGTAGCCACAGATGCAGAATTCATAATTTTGATAAAAATAATATCAGGAAAAATTGTTTTATTCATTTTTGTTTTGTATGTTAGTGTTTTATACATTTTGCTCCTGAGTTAATGTTGTTTATCAATTTGAATTTATTATGATTCATTGATTTCATTGAATTTTATTTTTGAACTAGAAACAGTCACAGACTTCTACATCCCACGACACCCCTGAATTCAAAATTTTACCCCGACCTACTTGCATAGATCAAAGATCAAAGCTAGTGCTCTCACCTCCTTTTATAAATCAAAGCACTAGCTTTGATCTATGGTCTTACACTGGCCTTCTCCCTCATCTTTCTATTCTGGTTCCTGAGTCTACAAAAGTTGAAATTTGACCTTGACCTACTTTTCTCAAGGTCAAGGTCATCATCTCATTTTCATCCCCTTTGCCGCCCAAGTAATGTGCTTCTTGTTTCATCTTTCTATCTGCAATGTTTGCAAAAATATTTGGTGGACTAACGGATGAACGGACGGATGGACAAACACACAAACACTGACAATTACAATTCATCACCGCTTTGAAGCTAGATGTAATGTCATCTTTTGTGTATATTACAAATTATTGGAAATAAGAGTTTTAATTTTCCCCTGAAAGGGTTTTACACCATTATATTACTGTTTAATAAGCATCAAGACACTACAGTTTCCACTAAGACATAAGCTCTGCTGTGTGGCTCCACAGTGGGTGAGATCACACTGCGCCCCGGTGGAGCTTAAAGTCTAGAAGCGGAGGGTTGCGGTCCTGGTCATGCTCATCCTGTTTCCAGCTGATCCTAACACTGCTCCGACCCGGGGTCCAGTACAGCAGCACCAGCAGCAGCAGCAGCAGCTCTGCTCCCACCGGCGCCATCTTGCTCGCGTCAAGCTAACACTGCATCCTTTTTTCCATTCCCCTCAGCAGGAACACCAGCCCGCAGACACAACGCGGCTGGCCTCGACCAACTGGGTCAAGTTTCCACAGAAGCACAGAATATATCTAGATGTGCATTAACATCAAAACATGGCAGCAGCAGAGTCAATATTGAAACACGATGAGCTTTTCGTGTTGTATTTGTTAGCCTGGAACACAGAGGCTCTGATGGGGAACGGATCCACACTCGCACGCGACCTTACAGCTGTTGCCATGCCAATATCTTTTTTGGAAATAGCTAGCTAACGTTAGCTTCGTGTACCGTTATACATGATAATTATAGTTAGGTTACTTAACCTAGTACCTAACAAGTAATAAGACGATAATAGACAAATATATTTTGATATTTAACAGAGTTGGGGGAAAAAATATCCAAAAGGAAAACCAAAACACGTCAAACATGGAGAGCCGAGCTGTCAATCACTGACACCTAACAGCAGGCCGCAGTAACGTTACCTCCATCATTAACTAGTTCCACTCAACCAAACATCAAACATCGACTGACTCCAACAACAAAATGACCGAGACTGTCTCTGAAATGCATTTTTTCTGGACAATAAGAAGAACGGCCCACGGAAAAGCCTCGTCACGACGTCTTTAATTTCAGCTCGGTGGTTGCTGTTAACCGAGCCTTCAGCCGTTATTGCCCGAGTGGTTGGTACTGATGCCGGCTAAAAACCAGCTGCAGGCCCGCGGAGCAGCAGCGCATAAACGACCCTCCATACCCCCACAATGTGAGATTTTCTCGAGTGTAGCGACTCACCTCGGATGAAAGCGTCAAGGTCGCCACCAGTAACAGCAGAAACGCCGTGAGCTCCCCCATGCCGAACTCTCGGTGTCCAGCTCCCCCGTAACACCGACCAGCGATCCGATCAGAGAAACGTTAAAGCGATCAGGAGTCGATGTGTCCACACAGCCGATCCCGATCCCGTGGATCCCTTCCTGTCTCGCGCCAGACGGTGACGGTGAGGCTGGAGCTCGAGGGATGTTTGTGGTGGTGGGTGGGAGGGGGCGGGGGAGGGAGGCTGGAGCCGCGATGGGGCGGGGGGTGGGCTTCCTAAGGGCCACTGCTTCCTAAGGGCCACACTGAGAAAACTACAGATTGTTCGAGAATTAAGTAAAAAAAAATGTGACAAGAGTACAGACTTAACATTTCATGAGATGAGTCAGCCATTTCAAGTAATGAATAAATATATTCTTATGATTATGGTACTCAAAATTTTTAAATGTAGGCTTGAAAAGCAGCAGAGTTTATTTTATCTCAAGAAAATACATCCCTGGAATGCGCTTCAAGAAAAATTTGTGCATCCCAAAATGACGTTTATGCATCCCAAAAGTAATAACTGAATGTACGGTAGAAGCGTACACAAGGATTAAGTTTTGTTAATTTAAATGATTTTATCAATAACAACGTTTAAGTAAAAAGAAAAAAAGTAAAATTATGTATTAGTTTTACAAAAATGTTAAAGACTGGTTTTTCATTTAAAAACAGTTTAAGAAATAAAGAAAGACGTAATACAGTTTTCTTTTTCACTTTTTCTTTTCACTCAATAGTTTTCCTTGCCTTTAATTCATATACTGCATTCTCCTGTGGACACTGCACCAAGCTGACAGAACCTTCTCCACACACGTCAGTAATATCTATCAGCAATATCTGTCTCTTTTTCTTCATCAAGTTTTGATTGCTTTTTATTCAAGAAAGCACTCATTGTCACTTGCTTTTTCTCCAACATTTGTATCTTTTTTGGAGGCATGGCGTTAATCAATCAATCAACCTTTATTTGTATAGCGCTTAATCACATCAGCAAACATTTCAAGGCGTTTTAACAGACAGACAAACCCAACAGGACCTAACAGGGGGTGTAACGAGCTCCTCGCTTTCACTGCAGCGTGTAAAACGAGCAGCCGTCGTGTTGCTGTTTGGTCGATATTAATAAGGCAGAATCAATCAGGTGAGTCTCCTGACAAGAAACACACGGAAGATCAAAACATAATGGCGATTTCCGGGTTCGAAATTTAAGTTGAGAAATGGAAAATTTGTGAATATTTTTGTAGAACGGAAGTGCATTTAAAGCTTGCATCCCAGGGACAGACAGACAGACAGACAGACAGACATTTGTGTTCTCCAACACAATTCAATCGTTCATTCCTTTTCTGGAACCGCTTGTCCTGAGAAGGATCGATTATTCCTTTTGGGTCAAGAGTCAGGGTACACCCTGGACACGTTGCCAGGGCAACAGAGACAGTCATCCACACTGACATCCCATGCCCACGGGCTATTTAGAGTCACCACCACATCACCAGAGATGCAATGAAGTCAATTAATAATTTTAAACACCATAACAGCATTGTTCTGATGTTATTAGGTTAGTCTAATATTCACCTTTCCAGTAAACTCAAGATGTTCTGTAAAAATATTTTCAGCACACAACCTCCACAAACTAACAGAATCTGTCAGGTCTGTTCAACTGGGGGGGAAAAAAAGTAATATATCTCTTCTTCCTCGCTTGATTCATCACCACAATAAAACCATTGGCAGTGAGTGTCTTCAGACTCATTTTGTTGTCATGCCTTGATGTTGATTCTTGGTTGTCAGTGATGAATGAAAGTGCGTGTGTGCTGCCGAGCCCCAGCGATGATATACACAGTCATGACTCTGCATGCTGAAGTGCATACCGCAGGGTTCACATCCCAGAAGTGGCAAAAAAAACCGAATTACTTGAAAATTGCAAGAGGCTGATGAGACTGGAACTTGGAGATTTAAGTGGGACAAAGTGGATCAATATTGAGACATGTGCGCCACATGGAATGGTTCTAGTTACGCCCCTTGAATAATTACTACAGGCAACCGATAAACTATCAATGTCTATTTGAGTTATTGGGTAATCGCAGGACTCAAATCGTTACCTTTGAATGGTTGGGGATTACTCTGTGGTTTTCCGCAAACCAACTGCTGTTGGACTTTGGTTTCATTTTAGTGCACGCAAGATTGGAGACGGACGACACATGACTTCTGAGACTCTGACATCTTAATTGTTCTTTAAATTTAAACGAAACAAGATACGGAGCATCTTTGAAATTAGCAGGATATCCCTTTGAATACATTTGGGCTTTTTCACGCTCACAGCGTAACATGAAGTTATTTTTGGTCGTCGCTGCAGTTCTATTCGTCTCAGGTAAGGTTTTATGTGATGACGTCAGCACCGTTTCGCACTTTCTCTTTAAAAGTTACTGCTGAAGTTGTTTACTTGTTTGTCTCAGACATTTAGGGTGTTGTGTCCTTTAACCCGTCTAAGTGATTATTTGTTATACTTCGCGTGGATTTGTCTCACTTTATGCACTGAGACAAGTTTACAAATAAAACGTTCTTTCCTCCTTGGAACGTTTTAAAATGTTTAACTACAGATTACTTTCGGTGTAAAATGAACTTTCCTAAGGATTTGTTCTATTTATCACCTGTGAGCAAATGTTATAGGCTCAGGTTTGAACTCCAGATTAAAGTCTACCAAACAGGTGTTTAGGAGTAAATTAGGTCTGCACCTACATAAGTACAGAAATCAAATATTTCTCTGTAAACAGTTTTTCTGTTAGATTTCAGCCCACAGACTTTTTCTATGATCAAAAATCAGGTCGAGTCAGGGATTACCAAAGCCATGTCGTACTTTGGTGTAGATAAATTCGGTTGCTGTATTTTTGATTGCAGTCATGACATCTAGCTTTATAATTATTATAATCGTTTAATTTCACATTAAATGTTCACATGAACAACATTTCATGAACAACACCAGCCACCCCCTGCACACCACCTTCTCCCAGCAAAGAAGCACCTTCAGCGGCAGACTGCTGTCACACAGGGCCTCCACAGAGAGGCTGAGGTCCTCCTTCGTGCCCCGTGCCATCAGGGGGTACAATGACTCTCTCAGGAGGAGCGGGGGGGGGAGGTGGCGAGGTCAGCACGCGGTTAAATGGATTTCATTTAATTTTATACTGTTTATATTTTAATTTCATACTGTTTATATTTAACTTTTTTAGTTATAGTTTAGTATATGTCCTGTTAGTGCTACATGTGTCTGTTAGTGTAGTGTATGTCTTGTGGTATGTCCTGTTTTGTTTTTGTTTTTTCCTGGTGTTTGGCTGAGCAGTGGATTTGTGCAATTTCCTCCGGGATTATTAAAGTATCTATCTATCTGTCTGTCTGTCTGTCTGTCTGTCTGTCTGTCTGTCTGTCTGTCTGTCTGTCTGTCTGTCTGTCACTGTCACATGTTTTAGTCATAAATTAGACAAAGATTATTATTATCAAAATAATAATAATGATGATAATAATAATAATAATAATAATAATAATAATAATAATAATAATAATAATAATAATGTGAACAAGTCAACAATTCAGAAACTGTTTTTTCTGTGTTTTAGTCTACATATCCATAACAGATAGGATTTTATTACATAGTAGAGCTTTTAAAAAAGGTGAAGTCTTTACTTGTGATTAGAACGAATGCCTTGTTTAAAAGCCTAGCTGGGGACATTTTACTGTTTATTCATGACTACATTACCAACTGTGTCCATCCAATTTTTACTTAAAGTAAAAAAATGTCTGTAGTCCAAAATATTACAGTTGGTTTTTTTCAGCAGGATTTTACCAATATATGTCAAAAAATTAAAACCAACTCCCCCCTTTAATTTGCTTCTGAAGCAAAGTGGGGATTAAGTTTCTAAATGACTACGGTTGCTGTTGAACAACAAAACACATAGAAAAGTGTTCAGGCTGCCAAACTGGGTTACGTCAATAAATCAGTGCACTCATGATCAGAATGGAAGAAAGTATTCTTGAGTTTACTACGTGGCGTCATAGAATTGTGTAGTTAGATATTAGGTATGTAGGTAATTGATACAAACATGCTTCAGTAAATTGAAGTACAACATACCCCTCTAAACTGTAGTTTAAAATACTCATGTAGTAGCAACCAGAAACTATACTGAGGTACACTACTTGAGTAAATGTACTGTATTTTTTTTCCACTGGAATCAAATTACATATTTGATTTTTTTAATCAAAAGTCAAATTGATTAAAAGGCAACTCTCCAATGTACCATCAATCCACCCATCCATCCATCCATCCATCCATCCATCCATCCATCCATCCATCCATCCATCCATCTACTTACGCTTTTCTCGAGTGGAATTGTGGTAGCAGGCTAAATGGGATATAACAGACATTTCTCTAAAGAGAAAAATCGTGTAAAGAGACAAGAACTCCTTCTGTACTTGTGGCATCAGGAACAACTGGAGTAAGCAACTCCTTAAACTGCGGTTAAAGAGTGAGCAAACGGGTCATTATCCTCCATTAAATCAGATTGCTTCATCTTTCTTTCTGTCTCTGCCCTTTTCTCTGTTTATGAGATTCTTTTTCTTGTGGTTTTACCTCTGTCTTCTGTAAAGCAGTGATTTCATGTTGACGTGATTGCTTGCACTGTATGACTACTTAATGCTGATTCGTATTAATTTACATCCTGCTGACTCACACCTCTAAGCATTTTAGTCAGTTTAGGTGCTTAAAGCTTCTCTTATTTTATGTTTACATGCTGTCTTATTGATTTTTCTGAAGGCAACAGAGAAGAGTTTGAATGCGGAAAGCCCGTGGAGAGTGCACATAGTCATTAAATTGGAACAATCTGAAAACCTTTTCCACCATACAGCAAAACAAAATTACTTCATAGCTGGTGTTTTACTTTGATCTGCCTTATAGAAAATTAAGTAACATCAATTTATCATAAATTTTTAATTAAATTTAAAAAATGTAAATTAGATTAAAATTATCATAACTCTTTACAACTGTTACACCGAACAGTCCACAATATTTTAAAATACACCCCACATAAAATTTCTATTATATCCTTCGATATCTTTTGGGTGGAGAATCAAACTAACAAACAAACATTTGGAGTCACGTGACCTACTCCAGCTCATGTTGATCCTATTAGCCAGCAGAAAAATATTTTTATAGTGATTTAGCATCAGAAAGATCTTTTCTTGAAAAGAGACATTTTACAATCACATTATATCAATCAAATCATATTTTTATGAGATAATGAATGTTTTGAATTGTAGATATCTATTAGACATAAGCTAGATAATGAAGAAAATCTGAATAAATTGAATATTGTACTTTTTCTACTGCAGGTAAAGAAACAGACATCACAGCCGTCTTAGGAGGTGACGCCCTCCTGATTTGCCTCTGCTCAGAGAGAAATGTGGACGAGCAGTTCAAGTGGCAGATGGAAAAACCAAAAATGATGCTGGTCTTTAAAAAAGAGAAGGGGAGAAAAGAGTTTGGTGTTGCATTTAAAGACAGGGTAGAAATATTTTACGATAAGGACAGCAGTAACTGCAGCGTTCGCCTAATCCACATTGTAGCTGAAGACGAGGGACAATACAGATGCAGTTTTTATGTTCAGCAGCAATACAAGAAATCCTTTGTAAACCTAAGCCTCCACGGTGAGTTTTTGATTTACAGTGCATATTTATAGTATTATTATTATTTGCACCACAACTGCACGATGACCCATGTACTGTATAATTTATGTCATCTTTACTAGGAAGCGAAACAAAACCTGAGAATTCCACCTCTGAAGGTGACATGTTAAACATTCAGTAACCAAAAATAAATTAATATTATATTCCTCAGTAACAGCAATATAAATGCATATATGCATTTATAAATGCATATAAATGCATATTCATAACATAACACTGAATATGGTTTAAAGTACATCTTGTTTGAATGTGACATCAAATCATTGAGTGGAACTAATGTAGTGAAAAAATGTTCATGAAATTACTTATTCTTCATTTCCACAGGTCGTACCATGCCTCAAGAAAACAGAAGATATCATTACATACTATTCATTCCCCTTATGTTGCTGCTTGGATTTTCACTGTTCTTGTGGAACCGTCGGCAAATTCCCCCACAGTAAGTTCGCAAGACTTGTCACAACAGCCAGAGTTCTTCATTCAAGTTTTGTCTCCGTCACAGTGTTTTTACATTCTGGTTAAACTAGGGTTGCATAAGACTTTTTGTCGTTGGTTGATTGAGGGACTATGATTTTCTTTTCTGTGTTGACATCAATTATTGTTACCAAATCTCCCAGTGGAATACGTCTGTCCATATACATTGTCTTTGATACAGAGCATAGATGACTAACTTCAAAGTGGAAGCTGTCCAAGGTGGTTCGAAGTGAATGTGGCATCTCCTCAGCAATGTGGCAGCCGTCCACAAAAAGACTGTTTACATGCAGGTTACAACTGGTGTGTATTCCATTAATGGAATGACTTTTTATACTGTGTGAACAAAAATAAATGCTTAAGTATGTGCACCCAGAAACGACTATGTAGCAACAACACGGAACTGAAAATTTCAAAAGATCATTTCAAAAAGACAAGCACATTCAGGATACATTTAGCGTAGCCATGTTAGATATGGTTAGGTGATCTGGAAACTATGAAAAAGATGTTTTGGCTGATATGCAACAGGTTTCTTTTTTTTTAATCATAAAGGGTACGTTTACATGGTGCAGTGCTCATTAAATACATTGCTCATTTCTGTTGAATTAAAATATAATATATATGATGCATCTTTTTTCATGTACTAATAATGTATTGGGATTTCTTACAAAAATCATTGACCGTCTATTTCTTTCCCTATATTACACTGTGTTAAATGTGAAGTGCCCACTACAAATGATGAATGGTGGCAATACATATTGTTGCTTTGTTTAAGTGGGTGTTGGTCAGTGAATTTAATATAAGGCAGCATGTGAAGATTCATTGAACAACTTTTCACACTACACTGAGATGCTACAGAGACAGCACCAAGAAGCAATGCCTGCACAGAATCCATACCAGGACAAATATCAATTGTTATACCAGGACAAACTGGCATTATTATATTTTATTATTATATTGTATATTATTATATTGCATTATTATATTATTATCTTGTATGATATTATTATATTATTATACCAAGACAAAGAACCAGCCTTAAAAATCCCTTTTTTTCTATTCCTAATTACCGGTATATATTTTTTACAGCAGAACACACCACTGCCCTAGATGAGCAGTCCACCACTGCTTTAACATTTTGGATTTTGTCTGTAATTAAAACAAAAACCAAGTTTAATGCAAGCTGGGAAAGAGCGGGAGTTGGAATTGTTTCACACTGTGAAAGAGTGGTGGGCCTTTATTTTTCTTTTGTGAGTTGTCTGTTTGTACTGTATTTAATTCAGTTTATTTTAAGCTTTTATTGTGCTTTTGTTTGACTTGATCCCAGGAGGACCAGTGACTACTTAGTGGCAGCTAATGTGTATCCATGTAAAGATTAAAGAATAAATAAAGAACAAGTGGCCCTGTTGAACCTTCAAATAAAATCCATCCTCAAAGTATTTTGACAAGGGAAGAAAAGCAAAAATAGCATTTAAGACCTTGCGTTATTTTATGCAGTTGTCCTTTGCTTTGTGTTGATAACTTCCTATGTAATCATAGTGTGTTAATGCTTATTTAACACACTATGATCTTGACCACAGGATGCTGTAGTTATGTGGCAAATCATAACATTCTGAAACCTGTTAACACACTGGCAATAAATTCAGATTTTTTTTTTTTTTTTTTTTTTTGTTGTTGGAGGAAAAGCATCAACATTCGATACTATGGGGTTCATCTACTGGGGACTTTTCAATATAAAAGTGTTTGTTTTATTCTGGTGCTAGGTCATTTTCCTCTACACACCTCAAGCATTCTGCTTAGTAATATAACCACAATTAAAGTTATATCAGCTAAGAAACAACTTGTAATGTTGCAATGCCTGTATTTACATTTTACATATAAAACATGAAACAAATTTTGTCTTATTGCATTCTTTCTTTTCAATTAAAAGAATTCATCTTAGTACACCACACATACAAATGAAATGTTGTGTTAATGGGTGCCAAGGATTAACACAACTGATGTCTCTAGCACTAAAGAACTAGTTCACATATAATACATCAGTAGTCTCTAGCACTAAAGAACTAGTTAACATGTAAGGCATTTTCTAAAATAAACAAAATTAAGTTATTTTATATCTATTATAACTATGTATAAATAGCAAATATATAGGAATATTTTTCTTCCCTATTAATTTCATAACAAATATTTTACTGTAAATTCTTATTTATTAATTCCAAATTAAAGTTACGTTCATCAAACATAGTAGGTTAAAATAAACATCAAATAACGATCAGTACAGCTCCTGCTGGTCCTTATCAATTGTTTACTGTCGGAAGTAACAATTCCTATTTCACGTAAATGCGCGTGACGTCACCAGAACCAGGAAGTGTTACACGCGATTAGCAGGAAATCTCGGAGCTAGTGGGAGAAAATGCTTTTACGTGTAAATAATAGTCTTGTTTATTTACCGGGCTGAAACAACATCGACACGGTTATCGGTGAGGCTCTCCGGACGAACTGACGTTAATTTGTCAAACGTAAATAAAGTGTGAATTAAAGAAAAGCTAGCCGGTAGCTACAGCACCAGCTAGCCTCAAATGGATTTCTGGACTTTTAATAGTCACAAAAACAAAACGCAAGTTCAGCCGAAATGATTCTGTGTTTGGATATAGCTGTTGTGATGTGAGACAGGCTGCAGGTTATTCGGGTCTCTGAACGTTAAACCTACAGCAGCTCCAGTAACAAATACACTGTCAGGAAAACAGGTTAGACTGCATGAAAGAGAAAGTATGTTTGATCAACTTGGAATGTCTGGATTTAAACCTTTATTTCTAATGCTTGGAAACATTGTTTACAAAATCTGCTTTATCTCACATGATGAACACCTGATTATGCCACAACAGCTGAGCTGGAAAATACAGGAGTGTCTTCTTTTGTGTAAGGGAAATATATATAATTAATTTCGAGTTATGGTTAAACAAAAGTATTATGTTTAAATTGTCACCTTTTATCAATCAATTAACTTTTATTTATATAGCGCTTAATCGCATCTGAAGACATTTCAAAGTGCTTTACAGATAGAAAGCCTGAGACTTGACTTGTTTTCTGACCTGAGCTGACTATTTAACTGATAAAGTACAAGCTTAATCCCAGTGAATGGAATAAATTCAGAAAAGTGAAATAAATTTTACTGTGAATGAGTTAATAAAAGAATTTATTGATTGTTACAATTATCGGGTGTTTTTTTATGATGTTTACTTTTCTTATCACTTCATTATCACAATACTTGAATTGAAAATTGGTTGTCTGTTGATCAACATATTGAGTAATTTTGTCATTATTGCAGTCCTAGGGAGGTGCTGGACTACACAAGGCATCTGAAATGGGTCAGAGAAAGAGAACAGCACTGGAGAAGAACCTGTCACCTCAAGGAGCCTCTAGAGCCCCTGCAGAAATTAGCCGAGTTCCCAACAAGAAACACAACATCTGCATGGTGTCTGACTTCTTCTTCCCAAATATGGGAGGAGTGGAAAGTCACATTTACCAGCTATCCCAATGTTTGATTGAAAATGGACACAAGGTGGTTATTGTCACCCACGCCTATGGCAAGAGGAAGGGTGTCCGGTACCTAACAAATGGACTGAAGGTGTATTACCTCCCTCTTCAAGTGATGTATAACCAGACAACGGCCACTACCTGCTTCCACAGTCTGCCACTGATGCGCTGTGTGTTTGTAAGGGAACGTATCACCATTGTTCATGCACACAGCTCCTTCTCTGCCATGGCCCATGATGCACTGTTCCACGCTAAAACCATGGGCCTTAACACGGTATGATTTATTAAGGAATGAGTATCTCTTTGTATTTTAGTGTCACTATGCAACACTTTAATCCTACATCTTATTATCATTCACAGGTATTCACTGACCACTCACTCTTTGGCTTTGCTGACTTGAGTTCTGTGCTGACCAACAAGCTCCTGACTATATCATTGTGTGACACAAACCACATTGTGTGTGTGTCATACACCAGTAAGGAGAACACGGTGCTCCGTGCAGCGCTCAACCCAGAGATAGTGTCTGTTATTCCCAATGCTGTCGACACAACAGACTTCACGCCCGACCCCTCCCAGCGCCAAGACGACAGGATTACTGTTGTTGTTGTCAGTCGTCTCGTCTATCGCAAAGGTACGGTGAGCCTTTTCTTCTTTAGCATTTTATCCTATTTCTTCATCCTGCTGCTGGTTAGTGCTAGCAGCTAACTGTAGTCAGCCCAGTTATCACCTTCAGTTCCAGGAATGGTGTTACAGAATGTCAGCAGTTAAATATTATGTTAAATCCTTTGCTTTTATTATTCTTGAAAAATATATTACTATTATCACTAAATAATTGTGTTTGCATATGGATGACATCATTTTTATTATCAAAGGAAGTCCTCACACTCTTTTCCTCATATCTAGGAATTGACCTTCTGGGTGGAATCATCCCAGAGCTCTGCCTCAAACATCCTGATCTGCATTTCTTAATCGGTGGAGAGGGACCAAAGAGACTCGTGCTGGAGGAAGTGAGAGAGAAATACCAGCTTCACGACAGGTACTGCTGGACGCTGCTATACTAAAATTAAAAAGCAACTTAGTTCTGGGTTCACATCCACACATGAGATCTTTTTGTACAGCGTTTGTATGTCCTCCCGGTGCCTGTGTGGGCTCTGGTGTGATTGCATGTGATACAGGAGAACTGATGATGCCAAATTGCCTATAAGTGCAAATGTGAGCTTGTATGGAGGAGATGAACTGCAGCAGAGCGTGTATTATGCGTAATTTACGTTTTTTAAATTGTCGTTGTAGGGTGCGTCTGCTGGGTGCTTTGGAACATAAAAATGTTCGTGGAGTTTTGGTGCAGGGTCACATCTTCCTCAACACATCTCTAACTGAAGCCTTTTGTATGGCCATTGTGGAAGGAGCCAGCTGTGGGCTGCAGGTTTGTTGCTCTTTATTATAATAAGTTGTCGGAGCCTTTAGCTGTTCTACGTGACTTTCAACACAGCACAGTCAACTTCCATTAAGCTATAATCATATCTGTACATGTGTCTGTGTTTCCACCAAGTGTTAACAGCCCGACTTGACTCGACTTTTCTGTGGATTTTTGACTTTTTTTTTTATATTTCCGGGTTGCACTTTTCTATAAGCATGTCCAAAGACTGTAGCCACCGTTGTAACATGGTTTTTCAAAAATAATGTGTTGTGTTCTGCTGTGCATGGCATGGATTGATGATGCAATGTCACAGTAATCTCTCTGCCTGACCAATCAGTGGTCTGCAGTGTTTTCACCTTTTAGTACCTGCTCAGATTTTTTTTGTACCAATACAGATGTGATGCAATAAAAAAAAAGTAGGTACCATGCGGTGTTATGCCTCATGGAAATCCAAAAAAGATGAGGAGACTAGATTGGAGTTGAACATAAAGTTCCTTGTAGGCACACTCACTAGGACTATTTATGTACATGTGTGAACAATTTTAAGTTAAATTTGAACAGGTTAAGTAATATATTTAGTCAAAACAATTTAGTCAAAAATACTCTTTATAACTAAGCTCACCCTGTTGCACCGCTGGTTTGCATTACAGCTGTACATTTAGCCTGAAAACATAAAGGAGCATGCATTGTTCTTCTTTTATTGTTTCAAATTGTGGATTATAGGTGCATGAACGTGTCTTTTTTATGCAGTTTATACATCCAGTTCTTCTACTTCTAAGGTGGTGAGCACTCGTGTCGGCGGCATTCCCGAGGTGTTGCCTGAGGACTTGATTACTCTGTGTGAGCCGACAGTGCGGTCATTGTGTGCTGGTCTGGAGATGGTCATCGCCCGGCAGCGTGCAGGGTCCGTCCCCTCCCCCGCCTCAATTCATGCTAGCGTGCGAAATCTCTACACCTGGACAAACGTGACGGAGAGAACAGAAAAGGTAGGTTCACCAAACGAAACAGCAGTTCCATTCAACTGTACTGTTTACTGCTTTAATGTGTTATATTCTCTGACTTTTATTTATTTATTTACTTATCTATCTACTTATTCATCTATTTATTTATCTATTATTTATCTATGTATCTTTTTATTTATGTATTTATTTAACATGGTAAGTCAACTGAGAACCAATTCTCATTTACAATGGCAACCTGGCCAGATGAGATGACAGATGGGAGTATTTCCCAATCAAGGTAAATGTTTGTATAATTGTGATATAGGTTTGAGGTGATGTGGCCCAGCCCATAGGCGTCTCCTGCACCTGTTGTTGGGTTCATGTATGAACACAACTCTGGAGTTTGTCCTACTTTCATCCGAGGATATTTAAGAGAAAGGAAACAGTTGATAGGCAACATAGCACACGCCAGTGGACAAACTGGGTACAGTCCGAACGAGTTTGATCAGGGCAGTACAGTATACGGTTGGTATCTAATCGAGTCTGCCTGTGTTTTCCTCTCAGGTGTATGACCGGGTGTCTGGAGAGGAGGTTCTTCCGCTGGACAGAAGGTTACGGAGGCTGAGGGCCCACTGTGGCCCTGTGGCTGGCTCCATCTTCGCATTTGTTGCTGTTTTAGATTTCCTCTTCTTGTTGCTCCTGCAGTGGTTGGTTCCCGACCGGATCATGGACGTCGCTCTGGACGCCACTGGCCCTCACGCAGTGTGGAGGCAGCAACCCACCAGTACAGACATTAGCAAGAAACAACCTACAAAAACAGATATTTCAGAGTGACCACTCCACACTTCCTCCACACGTCTAGCAGCTGGGGCCATACGTGGCCACTGTTGACTGACGTTTGAAATGTGACTACTGTAAGCTGAACATTGTATGTTAATGTTAACCTCAAATGTTTACCTTTAATTGCCAAAAGGGATCTTGTGCAAAATCATGTTATCTAACACCTGGAACGTCTGTTTTTGACATTTTACAATTCCTCTGCAAGTATCAGGTACTTGCTGATGGTTTTTAAAGCCATGTTTGATTCATCATGAAGCGATACATTGCACTACACGGAGGATGTAAAAGGGCTGGTTACGTGTGCACATACTGGGATACCAGAGCAGATACTGCTTTTCAGTTTGGAAGTAGTGCATACCAGCTTTCAAGTCTGTAAAGGAAAGCAAATTACTTTATTTGTCATTCTTTTGTTATCACAAATGCCACTCCTTTTAAAAGAATTGTAAATATTGCTGATGTTATTTATATGAAATTAATGCTTTGTTGTTGTTTTTTAAAATGATCACAGGATTCCCAGGAAACACAGCCTGAAAAATAAAGCACCCTTTCAAATACTGTAGTTCATCTAGTTTCACTTCATTTCATTTAAATGACCTCTTGTTTCGTGACAGTTTTGTTGTTAAAATGGCTGCAAGAAACAGAAGGCGTGATACGGGTGATGACTCTGTTGGAATTATCTTAACAAAAGATGGCATGAGGAGAGTCAGATAAAATAGAGTGTGAAACTGTTTTCAATTACAGGGTAAACAATTGGGATTAGCATAAGGCTGAGAGTAGAGGTGGAACTTTCCATCACACCCTCAAAACAACCTTGTCATGCAAATTTATGTGGAGAGAACTAAAAACTTTATCCAAAGTTTAAATCAATCCACTGGACTTTAAAAAACTTTCTTGAAGTTATTTTGCCTTTTATCCAAGAAGTTTCTTCAGTTCTGGTGGTTAACCTTGTGGGGTTCGGTCAGTGCCATTCACATTCCAACGACCATAATCAAAACCCATCTGGCTCCCCAACAATGGTTGATGGGGGTACCAGGAGGTGTCAAAGGGTGTTGATGAAATGCGAGTTTCACCGAGCCTTTGTTTACTAATGGGTGTCATGAGACGCATCACCTGGATTAATCTGAGTAGTTCTTTAAGGGAATTTCCAAAGGACCTGATTTTAAATACAGTAGGAGAAAGGTGATGTCGCTGACCACCCCCCACTGTTCAGAGATGGCTTCTTTCACTCCTCTCTCAAACTATCGGTTCTCCCTTTCCAAAATCTGAACATTTGTGTCCTGAATGAGTTTCCCTCCTCCTTGAGGTGCTTTAGTTCACGTTTACCAATCAATAGATGTGTCTGTGCAGAGTTATCAGGAGCTCTGCTACAGTCAGTAATAACATTTAGAACTTGTAAGGACATGATTTCACTCACATTTGGTAGAAACATCTTCTGTGTCTTTTGCTGAACTGTCATAATAGAAGATAATTTACTTCAGCTTTTATACAGATTTTGCAGAATGAAATGCAGAACTCTGCTCTTGTATCTCCCAGATACCAGGAGAACGACTCTCCTTTAGTGAGCTCATTTCTCTGCTTTGTTCAAAGTTTAACAGCAGTGTAGGCCTGTTGATCATAACAACTATTGTTATGCATAGACTGTAAACGATGTCCACGGGCTGAGAACAGGGAGGGAGGGTGATGGCAACGAAGGGGAGGTGGCGAAGGACCCACATAAGAAGGGGAGGCCGACAGGCTTCAGGTCTGTTTCTGCATGTGACTTTGCGAGGTGGAATCCTGAAGGACTTTTTTGTTGAAGTTTCATCATGGCTGGTCTTCACAGAGAGTTTTCCCTGTCCTCACCACCGTTGAGGAGCGCCTTCCACATTTGTGGAGGTCCTTTTTGTAACCCACTGATGGGTGGTAAGTTCATTCCTCAATACTTTTGCATTTTCAGACAAGGAAACGGTCATTCAGTTGGATGATGTTGGGTTTTTTTGTTAGGCAGATGTAGAAACTTTCTAGTGGATGTGGTTTAGTTTTGCACATGTGCAAACTACTCAACTAATTTCTACGTCCTGAACTTTTTTGTGACTTTAAAGTTACATTCTTCCACCAGGATTATAAATATGTAAATGAAAACCTTGCATGTAAATATCTTTTCCCTGTGGAATAGCCAGCAGGACACTGGGTGTGTGTCTTTCTTTGTGTTGATGTTTGGGCTTGAGGTGACCCTGATGAAACCAGATAAATATAGAGTCAGGTCCATAATTATTGGGACATTGACACTATTTTCATCTTTTTGGCCCTGTATACCACCACAAATGATTTGAAATGAGACAAAAAAGACGTGCTTTGAGTGCAGACCTCAGCTTTAATTTGAGGGTACTTACATCCAAATCAGGTGAACGGTGTAGGAATTACAACAGTTTCTACATGTGCCTCCCACTTTTTAAGGGACCAAAAGTAATTTCACAATTGACTGCTCAGCTCTTAAATGGCGAGATGTGTGATTCCCTCATTATCTCATTCACAAGCACACAAAAGGCCTGGAGTTAATTCGAAGTTTGCATTTGGAATTGAATTGTTGTCAACTCTCAATATGAGGTCCAAAGAGCTGCCATTATCAGTGAAGCAAGCCATCATTAGGCTGAAAAAGCAAAACAAACCCATCAGAGACATATTAAAAACATTAGGTGTGGCCAAATCAACTGTTTGGAACATTCTTAAAAAGTCAGAACGCACCGGTGAGCACAGCAACACAAAAAGACCCGGAAGACCACGGAAAACGACTGTGGTGCTCAATGGAAGAATTCTTTCCCTGGTGAAGAGAAACCCCTTCACAACAGTTGGCCAGATTAAGAACACTCTCCAGGAGGTCAGCGTCTGTGTCAAAGTCAACAATCAAGAGAAGACTTCACCAGAGTGAATACAGAGGCTTCAGCACAAGATGTAGAGTATAACTTTATTTATGCGTTAAGAAGGTTCCATCAGGGAAATTAATTTCTCCGTCGCATACAGCACAGTAAGTACACAAAACACAGAAAAAAGCACATAGAAAGTAGTACAATACCAAATAGAAAGATTAATAAATAACCCATCAGGAATATATAAATAGAAAATCATAAATAGGTATAGAAATAAAAAAATAAACAGGCCTAGTTACGTATGGGTATAGTGAAATGTCTATAGTGTTTGTATTGTTTTTGCTGTATTGTTTGTGTCATCTCTTAGCTCTCGTGTGGACTTTCTTCTTCTTCATCTCCCCCAGAGAGGAGTTGAGCAGTTTAATGGATCGGGGGATGAAGGAGTTCTTAAGTCTGTTTGTCCTGCCTGTTGGGAGGTACAGCCTCTGGCTGCTCAGGCTTCTCAGGCTCCTCTGGTTGTTGGTAACGGTGTGCAGAGGGCGGCTGACATTGTCCATGATGTCCAGCAGTTTGTCCAAGGTTTTCTTCTCTGCCACCGTTGCCAAATGGTCCAGCTTCATCCCGACCACTGAGCTGGCCCGTCTGATCAGCTTCTCCATCCTGGAGAGATCTGCCTTGGTCACGCTCCCTCCCCAACACACCACAGCGAACGACAGGACGCTGGCGACCATAGACTGATAGAACATCCACAGGAGCTTCCTGCAGATGTTGAATGCCCTCAGCCTCCTCAGAAAGTACATCCTGCTCTGTGCTTTCTCGTACAGCTCGTGTTGCTGGTCCAGTCCAGCTTGTTGTCTAGCCACAGCCCAAGATATTTATAGGTCTGCACAATCTCCACCTCCTCCGTTCCTATCAGAACTGATCCAGGTTGGGGTCTGTCCCACCTGAAGTCAATGACCAGCTCTTAAGTTTTGGAGGTGTTGAGCTGCAGGCTGTTGCTGTGACACCAGACAACTAAGTCCTTTACCAGGCATCTATACTCCTCCTCCTCATTGTCCCTGATACATCCCACGATAGCTGTGTCATCTGCATACTTCTGGATGTGACACAGTTCTGAGTTGTAGCAGAAGTCTGCCGTGTACAGGGAGAAGAGGACTGGGGACAAGACAGTCCCCTGTGGAGCACCGATGCAGCTGACCACAGTATCAGATGTGGCGTCTTTTAGCCTGACAAGCTTTTTGAGGCTCACTAATGTAAACCATTGGTGAGCCTCAAGAACAGGAAGACCACATTAGAGTTTGCCAAAAAGCATCTAAAAAAGCCAATACAGTTCTGGAACAACATCCTTTGGACAGATGAGACAAAGATCAACTTGTACCAGAATGATGGGAAAAGAAAAGTATGGAGAAGGAAAGGAACTGCTCATGATCCAAAACATACCACCTCATCAGTGAAGCATGGTGGTGGTAGTGTTATGGCGTGGGCACGTATGGCTGCCAATGGAATTGGTTCCCTTGTATTTATTGATGATGTGACTGCTGACAAAAGCAGCAGGGTGAATTCTGAAGTGTTTCGGGCAATAGTATCAGCTCATATTCAGCCAAATGCTTCAGAACTCACAGGACAGCGCTTCTCAGTGCATATGGACAATGACCCGAAACATACTGCAAAAGCAACCAGAGTTTTTTTAAGGCAAAGAAGTGGAATGTTATGGAATGGCCAAGTCAATCACTTGACCTGAATCCAAATGAGCATGCATTTTACTTGCTGAAGAGAAAACTGGAGGGAAAATACCCCAAGAACAAGCAGGAACTGAAAAACAGTTGCAGTGGAGGACCAGCAGAGCATCACCAGGAACGAAACCCAGTGTCTGGTGATGTCTCTGCATTCCAGACTTCAGGCTGTCATTGACTGCAAAGGATTTGCAACCAAATAAGCGAGTTTGATTTATGTTTGTTTACTTTGTCCAATTACTTTTGATCCCTTATAAAGTGGGAAGCACGTGTAGAAATTGTTGTAATTCCTACACCGTTCACCTGATTTGGATGAAAATACCCTCAAATTAAAGTTGAAAGTGCACTTACAGCACATCTTGTTTGTGTGATTTCAAATCATTTGTGGTGGTGTACAGGGCCAAAAAGATGAAAATAGTGTCGATTTCCCAATATTTATGGGCCTGACTGTATATTTGAATGAAGTCATCTTGACATTGCAACAGATCGTGATCTTATTTTATTGTTTCAGACTCCTGGTCAGACAGAACTCCTCTCCATGAAGCCGCCTTCCGAGGCAGGCTGCTGCAGATGAGAAGCCTCGTTGCTCAGGTAAATATAAAAAAAGCTCCTTCTGTCTGCATACAGAACAAATGAAATTGCACAGGGATGTATATGATGGTGTTTTTCTCTTTTATCCTCTTCACAGGGCTATCATGCAAACACACTCAGCCTGGACAGAGTGTCACCTCTTCATGAAGCTTGCCTTGGAGGACATTATGCATGTATCAAGTTCCTGCTGGACCACGGTGCAAATGTAAGAGCATCAGGATGAATTGAGATTATATTATACTGTACTGTGTGTTCGTGTGTGTGCAAACGTTTGTGTGATAAATAAAATAAATAACGAAATAAATAAATAGAACGTTTTTGAATGATCTTTTTCCTTATTCCTCCACAGGTGCAGGAAGTATCGACAGAAGGATGCACGCCTCTCTTCTACTCCTGCTGCAGTGGGAACGCTGCTTGTGTCCAGATTATGTTGCAACACGGGGCCTGCATCCACACCCCCAATCAGATTACATCACCCGTCAATGAAGCTGCTAAGAGAGGTGACTGTGTGCTAATCTGTGTGAGTGTGAAGGTGTCACCTGTGAGGTCACAGTTACTCAAACTGTCCTGTCTGTCATCATCAGGTCACTCAGAGTGTCTGGAGCTGCTGCTGGCGCACGGCGCTCAAATCGACATGGATCAGAAGGATATCGGGACACCGCTGTACTCGGCCTGCAAATCCCAGGCTGAAGCCTGTGCAAAATTGCTGCTGCGCTCAGGTAATCTACTAACTCTGCAGTGACACAAAAATCAAGATTATTTTAAGTTACACCTGAAAGGAGAATGTAAAATGCAAAAACCATATTTTTAAAAAGAAATTTAGGTGAATTGGTTACTATAAATTATCCATACTGGGTAGATACGACCCGCTGGCAACTTGTCCAGGGTGTACCCCGCCTTTCCAGGATGACCTGGATTTGGATAAACAACTAAAGACGAGGCAATTTCTTAATTATCTCTTTTACAAGAATATGAATTAATCAAGTATACTTTTAAATTTTCACATCGTATTTCCAAGAATAGTTTATTCCTACTACTAAAGACATGAGGAAGAGGATATAGGAATGGTTTTTATCTTTCACTTTATGTTTCCAGAGCATCACTCAGACATTTGGGTATTTAATAGATTGTGTGTGTGTGTGTGTGTGTGTGTGTGTGTGTGTGTGTGTGTGTGTGTGTGTGTGTGTGTGTGTGTGTGTGTGTGTGTGTGTGGCTACATTCAGGTGCGAATGTTCAGCTCGGCTGTGGGCAGGACAGTCCTTTACACGCTGCGGTTCGAATTGGAGATGCCAACATCGTGGATCTCCTGCTGGACTTTGGGGCTGATATACATTGCAAGAACGCCGAGGGAAAGACTCCTCTTGATCTGTTACCACCCAGCAGCCCAATAAGAATGGCTCTGCAGAGCAGAGGTATGTTGTGGACATGCCTCTGACATGCCAAAGAAGCTATAACCCTGCAAAATCTTAACAATCGCACCCTCTCTTGTTCTGCCTGCCCAGGTCCAAGCACCCTTTCTGAGCTCTGTCGCTTCTGTATTCGCCGAAGCCTGGGAAAGAACCGTCTCCATAAAGCATCGTGCCTCCACCTTCCTCACAAAATCACAGACTTCCTCCTCCACCGGTGAGGTGTCGGCGTGCTCCCCTGGATCTCTGTGTGCCTCATATTTTAATACAATCACAATTGTGCCTTGGCTCGCTGACTAACAAAGGGAAAATATGTGAATTGTTAGTCATCTACATTTTATAATTAGCTGTAGACCAGTGTTTTGAATAAAGAATAAATGCAGAAGCTGCTGCAAAGTGCTGGGTGTCATTTTTTTTTTTTACCTTTAATCTTTTATGGTTGAGTTTTTGATTGTTCTGATTTTACATGTAAGTAACATTGAACATGTGGGGAGAGCTGCTGCTTGTGAAAGACCATGTTTAGAGCTTTCAGCAGCTCCAGAGGGAGACGGGTACAATCCTCTATTTTAAATTGTGAATCAGAAACAGGAAAAGTTTTTAAAAAAATATTTAATTAGAAAAGTTTAATTATCAGTTGTCCATGCTGTAACCCATTGATTGTGTTGCGGGAGTAGAATTTTAAGACCAAGTAGTTTAATTTCCGAGTATTAATGTTGATTCCTTTATATTTATGTGTGGGAATGACCTGATTAAAAAAAGATACATATAAGAATCACATGTTGTCTGTGTGTCACCATACTGGATCAGCCTGGTCAGAAAATTCACATAGAATACAATAAAGTTAACAATAATGGGAAATGTGGAACCGGGCAGAAATAAATCCAAAGATATGAAAGAGAGACTGCACTTTATAACGAAAGAAAAAATTAGTTTTATTCAAATGCCACTGAAAAGGTCACTTGTACTGAGCAGTGAGGCAGATAAATGTTATATATGACGACTTTGCCTACATTACAAGGAAAGCTACAGATTCTCGATTTTACACGGCATTAATGAACTGGATGACATTTTCTGTGAAGTACTTGGAGGTGGCATCAATGGGTTTACATTGATGGTCACAGAAGAAGACCAGAGTCAGTTGGTCACTGATTTAATAATTCCAAAAATATTTAATAATTCCCGACATGTAGTTCACACTCTGATCACAGCTCCATGAGAAAAATGTCAGCTTTGCTCTGTAAGTGAAAGACGTCTGGCATAAAGTGCCGTACCTGATGGTCGCTGTTGCTGCCAAGGCTGCCAAAAACAGTTGTGTTAGGTTCAGGGGGCAACTACATTTTTACATGGGTCATGCATGTTTTCAATATGTTTTACCTTCATTGACAGGAATCCACAATTACATTGTGTGTTCACTCTCATTGTTTTTCTCCTAAAATAAAGTTATTTTTATGATGTGAAATATTTCAGTGTGAGAAATAAGCCAAAGCATTTGAAATCTGAAAGGGCACAGCAAAGTTTTATTTTTTGACTTGTTGACAGAGCAATTATCAATTCCACATTTCCTATAGAAATTAGTGACAGTAATACACATTTAAACGTTTAACTGTACATACACTTAAATTATACAGAGAAGAATCCTAACAACAAGATAAAGTACTAGAAATAGAGTTGATATAAATATTGTCATATCCTGTCTCTACAGTATGAACATGTTATCACAAACACATTACTGTGTTTAGTCTGAGTAATGTTTGTCACATTCACCGTCTATGGAGCCTTAGCGTGGTGACATTTTGCTTCTGAGCCCACAGGAGCATTCTGTCTGATAGGGATGTTCATTGATTAGCAGGTATTATGTATTAGTCATCTTCTGTCATGATGTTTGCAGAGGAAATGTCAGATGATTAGAATCCCTCCAGTTTCCAGTGGATTTAAAGGACATTATTGTGTTTGCTCAGAGGCAGGGCAATGGAGGTCATTGTTGATGTTGTTTTCAAGACAAAAAAAACCCCCCAGTAATCATCAACATTCCACAGTATTTAGTTGGAGCTATATGTTTACATTTTACACAACTGCACACAACATGCACAAAATTTACACAAACCTGCTTGGACAAATATTTCTGCCAATGTACAAAAAAATAAAGCCTGAAAACAGGATTAACTACCATGTTACTATGGAAACAATGCGACCTGTCACATTTCTATTAGCTTTATGACTCACAAACATTCTGATGTCTTCATGACATTTTTTTTCTATTATGCAGAAATTATGATCATTTTATAAAGCTTTTCTCCAGCATTAAATTCATCATATTCTTCAACAATGCAGATAAAAGCGTGCACACTAAACTGATGTCAAACTCATCCCACATGGTTTTCATTGTAAATCACACACAAACACTGTCGTGATGTGAAAGCATGAGCCAGCTAACATCTACAAGACATTTAAATGTTAGGGAACATCAAATATTAGTGTCGCTTTTGCTTTTCTGTCAACGGTTATAATTTGGTTTAAAACAGTGATTAAATGTTTCTGATTAATCTTTGACTTCCTGTTTGATGTCTGCATGTAAAATATCATTAGTGGTTCAGGTATGTTTTGTTAAAAAGGTAAAAGTCCTGGTTGAGCAGCCTAAACATGTTCCTTTCTAACTCAGTGTGTGATGAGTGTGATCAGTTGTGATCAGTGTGATCAGCACAACTCCAGTCGCAGGTGTTTTGAAAATTTTGGCAGCACATATGCATTCAGACGTTGGTTATATTTGAAGTTCCGCTGTTCTGGCTGGACAGCCGTCTGGGAGACGTCCAGCACAGGAGCTGCTTTCTGAAGTGTCTCCTGAAACTTTTGCTCATCACGATGAGGGCATACGGATTCACGCAGGAATTGGTGAAGGCCAAGATGCGAGCACACACACTAGCGATGAAGTGGCTCAGAGATGTGTCCACCCGGTCATAGTGGTAGGAGCGGTAGAGGTAGATCACATGACTCGGCAGCCAGCAGACAGCAAACAAACCAACGAACACCAGCACGATTTTGGCCAGACGCTTCCTGGACTTCATCTGACAGGGGAGTCGACAGGGAAGAGTTTCCACAAACAATGCAACAATCTCTAGTATCTACTGTATATATTTATAATATAACTTGAGTGAATGGATATAATTATGCTCATATACTTATCGTTATTTTATGATCAATTAGTTTTAATAATTTTTCCTACGTTAGGTGAACAGTACCTCAGTGGTTCTCAATTTTTGTGCCTTTTTGCGACTCCTCATGTTGTTTTTGTTTCATATTAAAATAGATTTTATTAAATAGATACAGTTATCCAGATATATAGAAGAAAATGTACCCAAATGTGTTTTAAACTGTTTAGAACCTTTCAACATTTGACATTATCTACATCAGCAAGCGGTTTTCCTGTTAATCCTGGAAATGTAGGTTTTAGATAGAAGGGTTCAGATGACATGATATGACTGAAAGTCCTGACAAACTAATAAAAAGATTATGAGGTGAGATTCCGTGCAGTAAATAATCATTACTTTTATTACTGATTACTGTGTTTTCTTTGGATCAGGATATTGTCTGCTCCTTTATAGTTCAGAACAACTTCTGTCATCGCAAAAAACTTGAAAAGAGAGAAAACTTTTGTGTAATGTCAAACTCCTCTCTTCACCTCAGTATCTGCTAATTCATTATTTAATGAGAAGAAGTGGACCTGAGGGTCAGACCTGTCTCTGGAGGGGCAGGTGTCCTTCAGCAGGGATGTCTGCAGAGCTCCTCATCAGGCTGCGGGCGATGAAGCAGTAGTAGATGGATATGATGAAGAGTGGGATGACGTAGAAAATTAGGAATGAGGCGGTGGAATGGATTTTGGGGTGTAGCTCCCCAGCATGTGGGTAGGGGGCACAGGTAACAAATGTCTCATTGGTGTGGGTGGTGGTGAAGGTGTGCATGTCAGAGAAGATGGCTTCAGGAATGGCCAGAGTCACAGACAGCAGCCAGATCGCCCCCGCCTGTAAACACACACTGAGTCCAGTGCTGGACCCGTGGAAGTCCAGAGGCTTGACTATGGCTTTGTACCTGAGTGGAGAACAGACAAACGCATGGACTCCGATGACGTCATAGTAGTGTTTTCACCATGAATATAATAGAAAAACAAGAACAGAATGCACAACAACAACTACCACCGGATTTACACCTGATACTGAAGAACAGTCCACTAAAGATCTACACCATATTCCCTGAGAAATGAAAGATTATGGAGTAAATCTCATCCTCCCAAGTTTAATTTGTTCAGTTGTATTTGAGTTGTTTTGTCTCATCACTGATCCTGCTAAAAAAAAAAACAACAACAACCAACAAACAAAAGGACACACATGAAACCAGCCTGATCTGGTGGAGATAACAGCGATGCACTGATTTGATTCTAGTCCTCCAGGGGAACGTCACTTTACTGTTTTCATTAAAGAAAGACATGCTTTCATAGCTGAGTGAGAATAAACAGCCATGGTAGATCATATTAACTCTGCCCTAGTCTCAATTAGTCACTCAATTATCTGTCTCATCAATGAGAAAGTAAATTAATCCCCCACTGCTATTAAATATTATTTGCTCCTAAGAGCAGACATCCAATACTGGATTAGCATTAATAAAAACAGCGGTTTATTTTCTTGTATAAATTGAATCATTTAAATTATGGGTACGAGAGAATGAATGAATGAATTCTGCTTATTCTGTTATTTTTACATTATCATACCAATTACTGGGGTTTTTACACAGTAAAAATTATAAAAATTAAACAACTCCTAGTTCTTGTTTTTGTGCTGCTAAGAGTATATTATTTTTTTCCTTTTGTTTCTTTGGAATGAACAATAAATACATAATTCATTTGGAAACCTGGCAGAACAGACAGGGTTATAACAACCGCTGATTTCTCAACAATAATAATAATAATAATAATAATAATAATAATAATAATAATAATAATAATAATAATAATAATAAAAATAATAATAATAATAATAATAAATTAATAATAACAGTATATTAATAATAATAATAATAATAATAAATTAATAATAATAAATTAATAATAATAAATTAATAATAATAATAATAATAATAATAATAATAATAATAATAATAATAATAATAAAACGTTTCCTGTCTCGTTGCGCGTCAGTAATTGAACACGACGTTCAGGACATTCAGACGGTGAATATTTGGATCAAGTACCGGTCAACGGACAAGGCGGTCAGCGTGAACACGGACACCCCCACGGAGGTGAGCTGGATGAAGGGGATCAGTTTACACCCGACGCGCCCGAACAGCCACTCGTCCACCAGGTAGCGGCTGGCGTCCACCGGCGCGCAGGTCAGCAGCAGCACCAGGTCCCCCAGAGCCAGGCTGGACAGCAACAGGTTGGGCACCGTCCGCAGGGACTTCACCCACAGACACGTCTTCATCAGAGTCACGTTCCCTACTAGACCCACAGCGATGATGATTCCGTAGATCGCGGCGATTCCCACACCGGGGAGCCAGATGTCATACCGGTGTTGCTCTTCAGCGGGGTCCCAAAGAATTCCGGTAACATTAAAGCCTGTTAAAACTCTTTCCTCCGGGATTTGAACAAATAGATCCTCCAGAGACATGGCAGCCCGTGGGGTGAGGACGGAGTGGGGTGTGGAGTCTCCTGCTGACTGTCTTATGCCTCCTCGCTGTGCGTCATTTCAAGCGTAACCGGCTGCGAGCTGTCAGGTTGAGGGTGAAAACACTGAATCTCTAGAGGATGTTATATACAGCTGGAGTTCATTTCGCACTTCATAACTTCAATCAGTTAAATGAAACCAGATCACACAACAATGTGATTCTGATTCACTCAAAGAGTTTGTTATTCATAGATAGAGATGGAAAAATAATGGAATAAGATGGGGAAATAAAGGGGAAACTACTTGGCAAAATAATTACTGTTGAATTTTTGATAACTTTGTGGTAAATGAAACACATCAAACACATTCTGTGCTGGTGCAACATCACTGGTGCCATTTTCATTGAGCCCCTGGTCCTCAGGTATAGATTCTGATACTGGATTTGAAGGTAAAGTTCTTAAAAAGTGACTTTACACTTAAGGGACATGCAAATTAAATGACATTAACATTAAATAACACAAACATTAACTACTGTTGCTTAACAGTTGCTGAACTTTTGTATTGTTGTGTTATTCAGACCTGGACTGTGAGGTGCATGCCTCTGTCTTTGTACTGTACTTATGTTGGTATATAAGAGTATTTCCTCCCTTTTTTTAATTTGGTAATCTGTCTGAATTAATCTGAATGGACCACCAGATAAAGATGACTGTTCAAACCTGAATATAAGATGTCGCTTATCTAAACAGATAAAACTAGGATGCATGTCCACTGAAATGAGTTTAGCAGCTCCCCAGGACAACATTTTTCTACTTCCGCCATAAAATAGCCAACCGGTTCCTGTGCCAAAGGTGGGGCCAAAAAGACACAACAGTTTTGCAAGATTAACAGTGACACAGACAATATATATTTAATAATATATATTACTATCCATCTCACCATGTTACTGCTGGCACCCCATAGGCTATAGGACACATGTTCATCTGACCTTTAGGCCTAATGTTATAAGGAGATATATGGTAGAGTGTAATATTTTGCTGGTCCATCAGATGGGGCCGTTTAGGCAAATAATTTTTTAATATAAATGCAAATTGAATTTTCTTGTATCATGGAATTAAATAAAGATATAAACATGCTTCACTGTGCATAATTTTAATTTTTCAAACCTCTTCTGTTCCACATCTGAAATATGTAGTTCGGATTTCCTCATATATTTTCAAACAACAAATGTCTGCAGAGTTGATATTTTTCAAAGATTTCCTCTCAGATTTGAAAATTATTTTTGCCAGCATGACGCTAATAAAAAAAAACAACCATCAGAGTTTCATCTGAAGCACACAAAAGCTGATTTGTGCTCCTGCTGTTTCAAGAAAAAAAACAACTTGTCACATCACATCGAATTGAGGAATGGATTTCAGTTCTGCGTTAAACTGTATTATGTTCTCCATCGATGCTGATGTGGTTTCCTCACCATCTTTCTCCCACTCTCAGATCTTTGGAATTATTTCCATTTCAAAGTAAATAGTCAAAAAAGCCCTCACTTCAGTGTAATTGATTTTTTCTTCATTTTAACCTTTGGAGAAAACTTTAATTAGTTCTTCATTTAAACTATTCCATTATGAGTAGAGCAAAAATTTCAACAAAATGTGATTCACTGTTCTCTCACATCAATTTGACTCAGACAAAAAGCCACACAGTGTGATTGAAAACAGCAGTGAATTGAATCAAAGTCAATATATTCGATTAAATTAATGATGCACGGCTAGAAGTGAAATCATCATTACTTTACAAACTCATGTTCATGTCAGGATAAAGGATCTGCCACAGCAGGTGGTTTAGTGGATCGGTCAGGACAGGGGAGCAGGGGCGTTATCACACATGAAGCTCCATGTGATCCGGTCCACAGTACTAAAAAATAATAAGAAAAGCAAACTACACTTATTAGACCATGGAAGAAAATGTCAAATACAAGTAATATTTTTGTATTTGAATAAAATCCAATCCAATCCAATCAAATCAAATCAAAAATCACAGTGCCTCCTCGGGTGTCATAAATGATAGACTTCTGTGAAAACGGGACTGAGCTCTTTAATATTTTTAATGTTTCACACTTGTGATCAGTGAAGTCTTGCTGAGCATTGAAGCGCATATGTTGTAAAATTTAAATAAAATTAGATTAAAACAAAATAGTCTTTTTTATTGTGTGTTTGATGTGTATTGTGTTTGATTAATATGAAAAAGAAAATCAAAATCAAAGTAAGTTTTTCTGGGTCTCAGGGGAATATAGTCCAAAATCACAACTCAGAGGGTTCACAACTCACAATCCATCCAGTCACCAACTGACAAAATGATGGATTAATGAATTGATGATTAATGTGATCACAACTTGCCAGCGAAATGCTACGTGACCACATTGGGTTGACACTGACTAATTCTTTAACTCATCCACCATTGAACTTATGGCTTTATATCAAAATAACTTTATAATTGCCTTCACATATATCACATTTGCTATATTTCACTGTCACAGGTAAGCATTAGAACACCTACAACTAACACTAGCTCATGGATAAATTTAGCTAGAAATCTGAACTAGTCTCAAACATGAATTCACCCTGAATAAATAATGATAAATGGGAGGTAAAAACTTGGGGAATATTGTGTTTACTTACAGATGATATATCTCAAATTGTTGACTGTTGATTGTGATTGTTAAAGTTAATTTTTTCATCAGATTTAATTTATATCTCTACATTTAATGACGGTAGGCTAAATTAGGCTAGTTAATAGCAGTGGCGTGCAGTGAGGTTCATGGCTGGTGAGGCACTGGTGTTAAAGTCAGTTTTACAAATTTACAATCCAAACAGAGTGGAGTTTTACCATTAAATTAGCATCCTGACATTAAAAACTGGTTAAAAATCATTATGGGTGCACCGCTTGCTTCAAAAAGACAGTTATTTTCTGATATGATGTCTGAAACATAATTTTAAAATCTGACGTTGGTCTTCTTTTATTAACAAATCTTGTTTCGATTGGTCGTCCAATCTGAGGAAAGGCTCAGCTGCTCATGCTGTACAGCTAAATGTTCCATAAATAATTTTTAACCAATTTTCAACGTCAGCCTGCTAATCTAAAAGCTAAGGGTGGGATGGAGGGGGGTGGTGGAGTGCTGTAACCCAGCAGAGCTGTATGTGTTATTACGCCCCTGCTCAAAGTAGTGGTATAATAACACCCCACTCTGTATAGATCAATGTGAACGCTTATGTCGCATGCATTAATATATATGTATCTTGGCACTTGTAATTGCATGCTTTAAATTCTATTGTGATTCTAGGTTTATTAAACAGTCCTTATGAATATGTTCGAGGCGCAGCCCCCCCCCCCCCCCAGTCTGCAGGTTCTGCGCGTCACCCCTGACGTCCAATCGGCTGAGCGCTGTCAGGATTGGACGCGCGTCCAAACTGTTGCTGCCTCCCGCATCCTCCGGTCCCTCCGGTCCCTCTGGTCCCTCCGGTCCCTCCGGTCCCTCTGGTCCCCCCGGTGTCTCCGGTTGACGAACGGATCTGAGGACTGAGGTGTGGTTTCTGTCGCTGTGATGGAAAACACTCGCTGCTTTGCCAACCGCTTCTCCGACTACAAAGGCGCGCTGGTGCCGGGACAGGGCGTCCAGGCCATCGCGCCCGCAGTCGTGGCCGCCGTGGACCGAGTCCTCAAGAAGCTTCCAGCCGATATCAGTGACTGTGACGGGGGGCTGTATGACGGCCCTGCCGGGGTGGCTTACATGCTGTATCACGTCAGCGAGTGTCCGCTGTTCGCGGCGCAGCGGGACGTCTACCTGAAGACCGCCAAGCAGATCATCGACGCGTCGGTCAGATCCGTGGACGCGGAGCCGGACAAGAACATGCGCGCCGCCTTCCTGCTCGGAGGGGCGGGTATCTACGCGGTGGCCGCGATGATATACAAATCCATGGGCTTGGCTGATTTCGTTAAGCCGCTGACCAAATTCCGCAACCTGTGGGAGGTGTGCGCCCCGATCAATTTCCTGGAGTGCGGCTCGGATGAGCTGTTCGTGGGCCGGGCGGGTTACCTGTGCGCCGCGCTAGTTCTGAAGCAGAAGCTGGGCATAGAGGTGAGCCAGAACCCAGAAGGTCCAAACACGTGAGGTCACACCCAGAGTACATGATGGATTAATCTGTTGTGTTCAAGAGATCAATAAGTCAAATCCTTCATTTGCACAATTGCAGGAAACGTCATCCACACGCTGGTTGATTAATTAAATTAAAACGGAGGTCGTTCATTGTTTGCTGAGGTGATGGAGCATCACCTTGTGAGGCTGATGCCAGATTTGATGGAGCATTTCCCCATCAAACTGTTTAATTTAATCTCATGTACTGCGATCCTTCATTATTACAAACAACTGATGCGGATGGGGACAGAGGTCACGTGACCGGGAGACAGAAGGCGCTCCTGATGTTGGAGGAGATTAAATTTTTTTCCTAAAGTACATGGGAAAAAACTTGAATCCAAGTGATTTCTGTTCAAATTGTCTGTAAAACAAACAAACAAACAAACAAACAAACAAACGTTTGTGTTACACATGAGGAAAAAAGGACTGTACTTGTTTGAATTAGGTCAACAACTACTGATCATCTCTTTAGTGTATTAATGCAGCGTTTCTCGTAACAAATAACTAAATACAAATATGCTATAGACCGCTATTTGTCCTGGAGTCCCTATCAAATAAGACTTTTGCTGCAATCTCATTAGTTATGGGTGGTAACATATAGTCAAAATGAATTACTGCCTTTTTTTCCCCTGGAACATTTTCAATAACCAAATTTTGAGGACCACTATAGAAATGTAAAGGTTTCTTTAAATTCATAAAATAATTAAGTTTTTGGGTAATTATCACTTTCCAAACAAATAAAATGTTTATATTCACAACAAATTCATAGTAGTGAACATAATTATTTGTGTAAGTGAAGCTTGCAGTTATTTTTAGTGTGTTTTTGACCATGTAAGTCGTGTCATTGCAGAGTTCGACCAGTAGAGAGCGCTAACGAGTCAAGCCAGTGTGACGTTTACAGACGCCAGTAAAGGAAAGATACAAAAACACTGGTGTGACCTTGATAAGTGATACGGATGATCAATCCTTTGATCTGAATTATTGATAAATAGTTTTCTGTTCACCGAAAAACTGCCTTTTTTTTTCAATCCTGAACTCATGGATAAGAAAAAAGACATAAAGGTTAATCGGTTCATATGCAAATAAAGTTTATACTGTATATTCAGCACATAATTTCAGCAACAAATCAATTAAAAGTGTTTTTTGGAAATGCAATCAACAGTGAAATGACACAAAACAACATGAAACAATATAAAGAGTTTAAAAAAATAAATCAAAAAACAGAAAAAGAGTTACTGTGCCATGTAAGAAACCAGTCATTTCCTGTGATGATTAACTTTACAAATCATTATCCATTTGATTCTGCAGATTCTGAGCAAGGATCAGATTAAATCTATCTGTCAGGCCATCATTGAGTCGGGAAGACAATATGCCAGGAAGAAGAGGAAGCCTTTCCCCCTCATGTACTCGTACTATGGAACCGAGTATCTAGGTAAGAATTCCAGCTTTGAGTCAAGGGTTTATGTGTTAACATGTGTGAAGCTAACTTTCCTTTCCTTGACTGCATCAGATGAAGACAGCCGTGAGGGTTGGAGGTCCTCACAAACTGTCACACCCACAGATTCATAGTAAGCACAGCCCCGCTGGCAACTTCTGCATGGAAACAATGAGAACCAATGAGGAAATATATGACTCATTTTAGACGAGAAATGCTAGGTGTGTTAGGTGAACACACCTGCTCATAGAAGCTGCATGTGTTTCAGTTTGCTTGTTCTCATAGACGGGTTTCTCATTCAGTTTGTTTGACTTCATTAAGCTGCAAGTGGAAAGGAATCCCCAGACTGTGGCTGTCCCTCCACACAGAGCTGTGTTTTCCCTCCATGTATGCAGCTTTATTCAGGAACACTGGTCCCAGTATTATGTTGAATTAGACCCATATGTAAGGCAATTTACGTCCAATCCCAGCGTTCATTGCCAGTGTAGAATATCGGCATAATGAGATGAGGCTGGTGGATGAGTTTGAAGCACATTTGACTTTCATACAGATTATTTCATTTTTTCTTGGTCACAGACCTGCAGTTAAAGTTTGCATTATTATTTAGGACATTTTCTGAGCCATCATTTACACTTTGAGTTGCTAAGACTTTAAAGGAAAAGTTACACGTAACGTTATTGATTGAAAAACTGCTTGAAGTTAACAAATTTAGCTTGTAAATATTGGAAAATGAAAAAAAAAATTTAATCCACTTGAAAAATATTATAATGAAAGATGTTTTATGGAAGGTAATTTACCTCTGGTTGTAGCTTCATGTTTAACATACATGAAAGTGGTACTGATTTCATCTCTTAACAAAAATGATATAAATATTTATTTATGAGGCATTGAAGAGTCTCCTTTAGTGGAAACTTAACATTAAACATAACTATCCCAAATTTTCCATTTGGAGGCACTGGAGAAATAAGAATTTTGAAAGCGTTGGCATTGGATGTACAAATTTTGATCTCGAATGTAATCCTTGGTTTTGCAGAATGTCTCGGACTGAGATTACAAAAATCTACTGAATGCGCCAAAGTTTACACTGAATTTTCAGGTGGAAGCATGATTGTTAACTGGGAATAATCACACAAAGCATGTTTATTTTTTTTATTTGAGCTATTTTCAGATAATTTCGTTGCATATTTTGTAGTATACCTAATATTAATCATATGCTCCTCGTTCAACATATATATCTTCTGGTGACATCAGTCTCCTACAGAGTGGCGTCTGGTCCTCAAGGGTTTGTTTGAGGGACAGCGACTGTGCAGCTGCTCATGTACTCAACAGAAGCTCAGCTGCTCTGGGAATAATCGAGTTAAGCTGTTCTGCATGTATTTAAATTAATCAATACTGGAAGACAAAACATTTTCCATCCAACAAAACTGTCAAATATGCAGAGTGGGTGTCAGGTTAGAGAATTAAAAGATACACAGAGACACAAGTCGTCCTGTAGTCCCTTGTGAATGTGCCTGTATGCTTGGGGTTGTGTCTGTTTGTGTGCCTGGCATGGTGATTTTCTGCATGCCTGTATTGGCGGGAGCACTTTTGATCCCCTCGGACCCCCCCTTCCTCCTGTTAGGTGCAGCCCATGGCCTGTCGTCAGTCCTCCAGATGCTGCTGAGCTATCAGGACATGATCAGCGGGGTGGAGAAGGACCTGGTCTGGCAAAGCGTTGATTTCCTCATGAACCAGGAGCAAAACTGTAACTGGCCTGCAGAGCTGGGGGCCATCATCGAGAGAGAGAACGAACTGGTGCACTGGTGTCACGGGGCCCCAGGTACGCAAAAATGAACATCGGTGTCTGTGCATCGACTTGTTATTTCTTCTTCTGTTAAAACTTCCATCTTATTCCTCTCATGCAGGTGTGGCGTATCTGTTCGCCAAAGCCTACCTGATAAATAAGAAGCCCCAGTACCTGGACACGTGCATCCGGAGTGGGGAGCTCGTGTGGCAGAAAGGTCTTCTGAAGAAAGGGCCCGGGATTTGTCACGGAGTCGCAGGCAGCGCTTATGTCTTCCTCCTGCTTTATCGGCTCACAGGGAATTCCAAATACATCTACCGAGCTCAGAGGCAAGGATTCCCTCCAAATGTTCCTCACATGGTGATAATTATGTCTGAATCAAAACACGAGATTCAATTTGTGACTAGACGCCAAATTATCTGCGTGGCCCTCAGTAACTGTTAGTTCAAGTACAGTATTTTCTGCACTATAAGGTGCACCTAAAAGCCTTTAATTTTCTCAATTTCTTATAATCCAATGTGCCTTGTATGTGAAAAAAGTTTTAAAATAGACCATTCATTGAAGATGAGTTCTCAGATGCGTTTTATAATCCAGTGTGCTTTATAATCCAGTGCGCTTGATAATCCAGCATGCTTTATGATCCAGCGCGCCTTATGTATGAATTTTTAAAAAAAAATAGGCCATTATAGAAGAGAGAGAGTAGAGTAGAGTAAAACTTTATTGAACCCTTAAGGAGGTTCCGTCAGGGAAATTAACTTCTCCGTCGCACTACACACAGCACAGAGAGTACACAAAAACACAGAAAAAGCACACAGAAGGTAGCACCAGCACATAGAAAGTAGTACCAACACCAAATAGAAAGAGTAATAAATAACCCACCAAGAATATACAAATAGAAATGCAGGTGTGCCGTATAATTCAGGGCGCCATATAGTGCGGAAAATATTGTATTCATGGGTCAATCTTGATGAGTTTCAAGGCAAAATGACCCAAAAAACATCAAATGGATCACTGCAAAATTTTAGACACATATTAATGGTCCTCTGAGGATGATGATTCCCAATCTATTCACCATGATGGGTCAAAACCGAAAAAGCTAATGAGCCTCAACTGTGTTGTTGTTTACTGGTAGCAAACATTAGTATGAGTAAAATGCTAAAACTAAAACGGTAAAGACGGTTCCTGCTAAATATAAAAATGTGAGCGCTGTCGTGTCAATCATGTTAGCCTATTAGCGTTAGCGTTCAGCTCTCTGTTGTTCCAGATTCAGGTCAGAGAAATGTTTTCATTCATGTCTCTTCTCCTGTGGTTCTCAAAGGTTTGCTGAGTTCCTCTTCACTGAGGAGTTCAAGACGGGCTCCCGATCGGTGGCCAGCGTCTGCAGCCTGTTTGAGGGCCTGTCGGGGACCATCTGCTTCCTGGTCGACCTCCTGCAGCCGGACCAGTCAGAGTTCCCACTGTTTAGTGTTTTTGTGTGAATGGAAGTGGAACATTACTGCTCAATGACCTAAACAAATATCACCCCTTCTGTCTGAAAACCCCTCAAGAATGAAATTGTTTAGAAGCAAAGTCATTATCAAAGTGGATTGAAACTGGATGGATGGGTGCTATTTGTTTGGGATTTGCAGTTGCAGAAAAAAAAAAAAGTGTAGATTTGTATCTATACTAAAGTGGATGTTCAGCTTCTAGGCTTTACCAGATTCATTCCACTTATTGTAACACTGCCTACTTCAATGTACTTAATCACCCCAAAGCAAAGACTTCAAACAGGGAGGTTGACGCCTCCCTGTTCAGGGGGAGACCTGGAGGGGAGCTGTGGATATGGAGATGAGAAGCAAAGAAGCAAACCCCCCCCCTGCACTAAACTATTTCTAAAGCGGTACTGCTAGTTTGTTTACTGACACTGCTGTATTTTCTGCATAGACGCTGGACTCAGGTCAACATAAATGTACAGGAAAGTGAAAAGAAGCAGTGATCACACCCAGTCAAACAAATTAAAACAGAAACCAGTTAAAAATGTGTCACATAATGCCTTTAAAAGTTTTCTACCAGTCTACCAGCTGAGCGTTGCGCTTCGTAGACCTTTGAGCTCATAGCTTTACTGTGTAGAACTTCTTAAATAGTTGTTGTTGTAACACTTAAAGGTGAAAAACAAAGGAATGAACTCGCACAATCATGCAAACTGGAGATGAACAGACTGGAGATGTCCTATTTAGTCTCACTTCATTTAAACTGTGCAATATTACCGAGTCACCCGAATGAAACCAAGTCCAACCACGTGTAGCAGAGCGGCAGCTGTTCACATATTCTATGTTTCAAACTGTGTTTGGGGATATTTGACGTGCAATACTGTGAATATTCAATGTTTTCACCCAGTGTAAAAAAGAAGTTATAATGTATTTGTGATAGAGAGCAACGACAAAGAGTAGAGAATGTTATCAGTGACAATTTAATATTCTTTCCACTGCAGTCAGGTCACAATGCTCGTCGTATAAATGGAAGATTTGTTTAAATAACCGTGACAATGAGGCCTTAAAAACACAATGTGATCTCTCAGAGTAAAGAAACGATTGATAACGTTCCTGTTGTGAAGTGTTTCTACGTTGTCTGTGCTGTTCTGGCATCTGCATTCCTGCTGTCCACAAAAAAAGTCTAAATGTTTGCTTTTATTAATAAAGTGTCTGATGTTACATGTCAGGAGTCTCTTATTGTTTTGTTTATTTTTGTTTACATCTCCAAATGTACAGACCTACAGTAGGTTTAGGAATTTAGGAATTCCTCAATAAATAGCTAGGTTGTTTTTTTTATCATAGCAGTTTAATGTCATGTATGAAAAATGTATTACACTGTATATACTTGGATTAATATTTTTTTACTCATTTAAAAATAATGGCTACATTTTCAAATTGTGCTTCCCCTTGATGTCATCTTAAAATATAATTAGGAAAATATAATTATGTTACTTCATCATATAGAAACATAAAGCTCAAATATTAAAATTCAACATCTGACGGTGAAAACTGACACACAAGCAGATCTCTGTATTTACTGAGTGTGATATGAACATATTTAACATTTTGCTCCTCATCAGAATAAATAAGTTCTTTTGGAGAAGCTGGTTCTCCAGCTCTTGTCAGAGGAGTGTGTTCTGTGTTCCACTAAGATCATGTATTGTACTGAAGAGTGTAAAGAGAATTTCTCCTCTGGGGATTAATAAAGTGTATTTAATCTTAATTTAATCTTAATCAGAATATTATTTTTGACTCACCGTCTGGCTTAAAGACAAAGGAATCCCACCTGGCAAGAAAACATTACATTATATTTGTTTTAATATAAATCAGTGGAACTTGTATACATACTGCCAAGGTTCAGCAGTAGAGGTCGGGGTGTTATTTTTTATTACATTTTTTTTAATCCATCCATCCATCCATCCATCCATCCATCCATCCATCTATCTATCTATCTCTCTATCTATCATTCATTTTGGAATGTGGGGGTCATTTTACAGGGATTGCCTCCCCCTGTACAGTTTTCAAGATGCGCTCTGGACAACAAAACTGATGCCTTCCTGCCTGTGTTTACATGTGACCCCCCCACCCCCACCCCCACGTCTCCTCCGTGGCCTTTTGCGCCCCCCACAGACCCACTCCGGAACAGCATGATGAAAACATCCCTCCCGCCTGTTAAAACGCAGACGCGCTGCGGCGGCGGAGCGATCCACGCAGCGGAGCGGAGCGCCCTCCCGCCCCCCTCCCCCATCCCCCTCCAGCCCAGCGGGCTCCACCGGCCGACCGCTCGGCGTTATGGATGTTCGGACCCGGCGCCGCGTCCCCCAAATGGCGGAGTGAGCGAGGATGCGCCTCCCCATCTCCATCTTTGTGTCGGTGTCTCTGTTCACGGCCGAGACCACGGCGGCTCTCTACCTCAGCTCCACGTACCGATCCGCCGGGGACCGGATCTGGCAGGGGCTCACGCTCCTCTTCACGCTCGTCCCGTCCGTCCTGGTGCAGCTGACCCTCACCTTCATCCACCGGGACCTCAGCCGGGACAGACCGCTCGTCCTGCTGCTGCACCTCCTGCAGCTGGGACCCATCGTCAGGTCGGTGGTCGTTCCGGTGTCGTCGGTGTTCGGCCCCGCGTCGCGTCGCGTCGCGTCGCGGTTGCGCAGCGCGATGGAGCGCGTCTCGTTGCGCGCAAGTGAAGGGATTTCTGATCTGATACGTTTTGGTGTTTTATTGTTGGTCCAGCCTTTCTTGCGGTACCGTGCGGGTGAGGGAATGCGTGTTTTAATGAGAGACTGATCGCTGCTGCTTGTTGTCCAGTGGACCCATCTATTTCCTCTAAGATACCCTTCTTCTTTCTGATGGTCTTCAGCAGAGCAAGATGTTTGTGTTTTATTCACGATCAGGCATCTGAAAGGACACCAAGGCAACAACACGCAGCACAGCTGGAGCTCATGAGCACTCACATTCTTTTACACTGACGAGAAAACACAAACATCTGTCCAGAAGGGCTGTGAGCCACAACAGGCCTGTTCTATAGAGTAAACCCTCATCCGACATCTCTGGATTATCTGTACATAATCCACCTCTCTAGTGTACACGCAGCTGTGACTTGAACAGGGGTGATCTAGCTGATGATCCCTACAGGGATGAAACCGCAACAGAAAAGTTCTTTACTCCAAGTCCACGAAGGCCTGGTGATGGATGTGAGACAATTTACTGGTCATAACTTACATTTGATGGAGTCGTGTCTCTGTTTTCCCTTACTGTTCTGTGACCCGGTACATGTTGACCTGGATCCAATTTCACATAGTAGTGGAGGCAAAATGTTCAAATAGGCCCTGCTGTATTTTGATCTGCATCCGTGTCCAGATCAATGTTATCGTGAGCCGCTGAATAAGCAGATTTCATAACCTTTCAAGCTATTTTGAGGACAAAGAACAAACAACTCCCATATGCAGAGGTGATTAAATAAGTTTAAATGGCGGGTGAATATATGACGATAATCAATACTCAATCGAAATTAGAATCGAGTGGAATGTTTGCATTATGTAGTCGAGTCAAATCACAGATATCAGTTTGTGTGATGCAACAACCTACTGGAAGTGCTTAGAAAGAAATCCTGCATTTACTGAGGGTTCTTAGATATATTTATTTTGATATTTAAATGTAAACAAGAAACAGCACATCCCCCCAAAAAATGTCGAGAGGAAATCTTTTTTCTAATTTACCATTTATCTCTTCAAATGCAGCTTTTAAATCCTGCATTTTTAGCAGTTTTAAAGTCACTTTTTACATAAGAAGCTCCGCAAATGTGAATATTTATTTGTTTTGATAAAACCATCAGCTTAAGTGTGTTGGTGAGAGAGCTGGCGTCTGGGTGTACCCCGCCTCTTACCCAGAGCCAGCTGGGATAGACTGCAGTGTAACTCGTGACCCACAAGGCAGAAAGACGAGACGATTACAGAGAAATGGATGGATGGATATTGGCAGCCTCTCTCCTCTGAGATGTGTGCAGTGATGGGTTTTCTGTGTTTTATCGTCTTCCAGTCGATTTCTGTGAACTCTGGACTCCTGTCTGGATAAGAAATTGTTTGGAAGAGACAATAGTCTGAAACAGGAAAAGGCCGATAGACAATCAGTCAGTTAGATATCACCCCACAGTAACCCCGGTAAACCACTGACATCATCGGTCTTTGACTTTTAAAGATCAACTATTGAACTGAACATTGATGTCCAGGCGGTAAAAAATAAATATGTAAATCTGGGTCGTTGAACTTAAAGCTCATAGTAATAAAGAGCACAAATATAAATGTGGAACTGAGACTCAACTCAAAGTATTAAACTCTTGAATGTGGATCTGATCAACACGCCAGACGACCCTCAGAGAACAAACCTGAGGTTCCCCATTAGAGGAACCTCAGGTTCCTCTAATGGGGAACCTGAGTCACATGATCTTCATCATGTGACTCCGTGACCACCAAAGCCTGCTCTTAAAATCTAGAATGACATCAGTATCTTTATTATGTGAGTGTTTAACCCCAGAAAACAATATTTCACCAATGACTTTTTTATATTTCAGCTCATTTTTTTTTTTACTAATCCTGCAAAAAACGAACCAATTCAGACAAAAACACTTTCCCTTTGGCAGGAGGGAGACTTTATCAACATTCATACTTCCATACTTTTGCCTGTTGAGTATTTTCACAGACATCTCCCCCTGCGTGTTGCTCAGAGTGGCGTGACCCTGCCCGGCCCCTTCCCCTCCAGCTCACATTCAGCAGAGCGACTTCTGCTCTGGTGAAGAGTTCGTCTAAGAATAGCTCGTCACCGCTGGCTCCTTATCTCTGAAAACACAACCGGAGAAGGAAGCGCCCGTCCACGCCATCAGCTGGGGGGCACTTCCTCTCCTCAGAGCCGTGTCATTCTCTGACGCGTCGCCACTGATCCTTCAACTAATCCAGTCCTTTATTCACTCCAGCTTCTCCTCTAATTAACACATAATTGTAGTTCCTCGGGAGTGTGTGTGTGTGTGTGTGTGTGTGTGTGTGTGTGTGTGTGTGTGTGTGTGTGTGTGTCGGTTTGTCATGTGTGATTACCGTTTCTTTCACAACTCCTAATAGAAGTTGACAACAAGCTGTTTTGTTGGACTGTGTAACAATAGTTGACATAATAATCTTAGCTCAAGGCCCGAAAAACTACATTTTAGATTTTACATTTTGTTTTTCACCCCCTTGCCTTGAAAATTTTTTTTACTTTATTTTTTATTTTGTATACTTTAATAATTCCCCCAAGGGAAATTAGAAGCTCAGTCTGGCACACGGTTGGTTAATCACACACAAGCTCATATAGTGTGAACAGGCCCTGTAACACACACATACACACACACACACACACACACACACACACACACACACACACACACACAGGGGACCTGTAGGCGTGTAGTTAGGGGAATTAAAGTGGTAGGCAGCTCCGTCGTGGTACGCCCTTGATAAGCAACTTGTAAAGGGAACGGCGCCTTGCTCAAGGGCGCCACGGCAGTGCTGCCTATTATTATTATGATTATTATTATTATTGTCATTGTCATTATTGTTATGATTACTATTATTATTATATCCCTTTATGTGTAAGACAGCAGTTTAGTGAGATGTTCCACAGACAGACTAACTGTTAAACACTGAAATGATGTCCATTTTGTTAAGAACAATCTTTTCAACATATCTGAGTCCAGACAGTGATGCTTCAGCCCTGAAGCAGTAATTCTACTTCATGTTTACTGTATGGCTCACATTGAGTCAGTGATGCATTCACTGACCCACAGCAGTGTCGTACAAGCTGATACGGCCCGTGGCTTACATTCCCCGCTCTTACTGTTTCACTGGCATCATGTCTCTGCTGCTCCACCCCCGACCTCTGGCGGTCAGCCCACACTCAGCACCACGGTGTGTTTAGTGTTTCAGAGGCAGATGACTGACTGTGACTGCTGCCAGCATCTCTTTACAAATGCTAATAACTGAGCTAACGCCTGAACAATGAGGGCGTCGCCACGTGGAGCTTCTCATTGATGTTTGTCAGTGTTGGGAGCTGAATAGTGCTGAGAGCTGCAAGGATCAGACCGTGTGGAACAACTGATCTGCTTTACCGACGTACTGATAGTTTCAAACCTTTATCAAGCGTGTAGTTTTTTGTGTGAACTTTATGTTTTGCTTCAGGACTGCTGGTCAGGTTTAGCTTCTGTTTCTGATAGAAAGTGGACGTCTGCCAGGAAATCCATTAAGGGGCAACTAAAATATTGATCAAATATTCATTAGATTTATTACATTTGTGGGCTTGTGGAACAAAATACTGATGGTGTTTCAGATGTCGTCCAACAATCATGTGAAGGAGTTCTGATGCCATTAAAAGGCCGTAAACCGATAAATTGTCTCTGGGGAGAGATTCATGTGGTCGGCATTTCTGACCTGAAGAGAACAATCAGCAAAGACACTAAGAGATGTGAAGAGACCCTTCAGCAGATTAATATTTATAGCTGCAACACAACAGGAGGGGAATTGGTGTTCTGGTGTGTGGGAATGTGATTTTGGGTTTTTGTTTTTGTTTTTAAATAAGGAACCTACCAAATAAAATTAAAACGAACCATAATCTGTAAATGATGATGAGACGCTACACGCGGCGCTAAACGTCCTTGTTCTTCTCCCCCCTGCTGCTGCTGCAGGTGCCTGGAGGCGTTCTGCATCTATGGCAGCGTCGGCCGTGTGGAGGAGCCTTATGTCAGCATCACCAGGAAGAAGCAAATACCCCGCGGGGGCCAGTCTGAGGAGGTGGAAAGGCAGGTGGGGCAGGCGGAGGGCAAACTGTTTACGCACAGAGCGGCTTTCGCCCGCACCTCCGTCATCCAGGCCTTCCTGGGATCGGCCCCCCAGCTCACCCTGCAGCTCTACATCTGCGTCCTACAGCACGGGGTGTCAATCGGACGAGGTGAGGGGGGGGGGGTGTGATCAGCTTAGAGCCACATTGGAAATAGGTTGATGCTGTTTTAATGAGTTAGAGTGGCGTTATATAACCTCCTCTGACACCGGGGGGAGAAAATAGTGATTCTGTCTGCCAGCAAAAGCGGATGTAGGATCAAGCGGTCCATGTCTGTCAGATAGGGAGGTGATATTTTTTATTACGAGGACAGATTTAGTAAAAGTTCACTCAAAGTCAAACTAGGACATCAGGTCAGCTAATTAGGACAAAAAAAAAAGCTGTTCTGAATGCATAAATCTTACTTCCTCCCCCGGCAGTCTGACACTTCTATTTCACGCTCGCCAATTTTAATAACCTGAATGTGATGAATGCCGGCCTCGGGTCGCTAAAAGAACAGGTCGCTATTTTTCAAGTCCATCGTGAAGTAGAGGTCAGGAGCTGGTTGTACATTTTATTCCATTCCTATGGACAGAATTTCCCTGGAGGGAATTTCTTCAACTTTTATTTATTCACGTTGGTAAAATATCTTAATAATTCATGACCGAATGACAGCCGGATGTTACACAGATGTCTGAAGGCAAGAAATGCAGCAAAGACATTTTCTGTTCAAATGATCAGAAGTCATTTCAACCCACTAACGTCACCGTGCACCAACGTTTCTGCCCATTATTTGAGATCGTGATTCATGAACAAGTATGGATGTAAACTACAGTTTGATTTCTGTGCAGAGTTCCTTCCTGCTGCTTGTTTAAACGGGTAATTAAAGTTATTTGTCTTCAAGTGTTTATTGTCTCGTTCTGAACAAACGAACAAGTGCTGATGAAGGGTTTTCACTTTATATAATCTGCCTAAAATATTATTGGAAGTAAAAAATGAAGAATAACCAAAGACCAATCCACAGACGGTGTTATAGTGTTAGTTGTTGCATTTTTCTGATGTATTTTTGTGTCTAAATTATGAAATAATTATGTTTTGAGTTGTTATCCCAAATCTTTTTCAACGTTCTCCATTTTCGTCGCTGTATTTTTTGTTCCTGGAATCGATATTCTGTGTGACAGACCTCACACCTCTGTCTGAGGTCTGTCTACGTCCTCATATTTCTCTCTGCCCTTCACACCAGGCACACTGATGGTGATCTCCCTGCTGTCCATTGTTTATGGAGCGCTGCGCTGCAACATCCTGGCAATTAAGATCAAATATGACGACTACGAAGTGGATGTCCGGCCCGTGGCTTACGTGTGCATTTTCCTGTGGAGGAGCTTTGAGATCGCCACCCGCGTGGTGGTCCTGGTCCTCTTCAGCTCTGTGCTGAAGCTGTGGATCCTTCCTGTGGTCCTGGTGAACTTCCTGGTTTTCTCGCTCTACCCCTGGATCCTCTTCTGGCAGAGCCACTCGCCGTTCCCTGAGAATATAGAAAAGACTCTGACCAGGGTTGGAACCACCATCGTGCTTTGCATGCTCACCTTCCTGTACGCCGGCATCAACATGTTCTGCTGGTCGGCCGTGCAGGTGAAGCTCAACGACCCGGACCTCATCAACAAGTCCCAGAATTGGTATCGCATGGCCGTGTACTACATGCTTCGTTTCGTGGAGAACGCCTCGCTGCTCCTTCTGTGGTACGTCTATAAAACGGACATCTACGGCTTCATCTGTGCTCCGCTGCTGCTGCTGCAGCTGCTCGTCGCCTACGGCGTCGCCGTCTTCTTCATGCTGGTCTTCTACCAGTTCTGTCATCCGTGTCGGAGGCTCTTCTCCAGCGTGACCCACGGCCTCTGGGAGTGCCCCTCCCTCCTCTGTCTGATATGCAGCACTGCTTCTCCACCAAACGGGCCAATGGGAACGTCTGGTCTGGAACCGGGGAGCCCCGCCGCGGACAAAGAAGCGGCTAACGACGGGAGCAGCGACACCACGGAGGACCTGCCGAACGAAACGACTTACGACGTGCTCGACGACACGATCTACGACTCTCTCAATGAAATGGGCAATAATATACACACTGGAATCAACGGCGACTTCAGCCAGAGTGCATCCTGCAACGCTTAAACCACTTCACGTGCCATTCAGACGAAGGACGCTCCCTCTCTTCTCATGCCATCTGTAACCCTTTAAGTGCCACATGAATCATGTTGAATTTATACTTAAAATGCTTTTTTTCTTAATCTCATTATTTGTGAATAATCTCTTCTACCACTGAAGCACATGTATTCCTAACTGGAGATTTAATATGAAAGCAGATGTGTCTAATATTCAGAGATAGTGCTGAGTCGTCTCACCTGATAACATCTCGGACATCACAACCACAACCTTTAGTAAAAACTCATTACCAGCAACGTCACGTCCACATCTATGCTGCATTACCGACCACAACGAGCCATGCATTTCAACTGATTGTATCTAGTGTGACTCTGGCATGGAGGTGTGCATGTGTGAAACCTCAGACAAGGTGTATTTGTCATTCTGCAGGGGGCGATCAGTTTTGTAAAAGGTTTTTTCTGAGCCTCTTTGTTGTATGGCTACCAACAATCAGCTTTTTTTTTTTTACTCCTTAAGAGCTTTATCATCAAATGGAGCCGCTTCTGTGATGCATTTGTGCTTGAAGATGAGATGCCGATCTCCACACATCCCCTTTGGAGCCTGTTTGATTAACTAACACGCTATTTCTGTAAAGCACGGAATGTCATGCACGATTTCAAAATGGGCTTTGATTCAAATGCTGTGATGTGAAATGCTTTGTTTGGTTGTATCTGAAGTTTTCTAATCCACTCTTATTGTGTGTCAGTGCTGTGTGTCTCAATACAATATCTAGAGTGCACATACAAAATCGACTAATTGAAAAATGTTAATTGCAACAAGTCCTTTTGCTTATTTTGAATCATTTGATGTATAATTGTGTGTGAGAGAGAATGTAAATGTTTTTGCACTAACCTCTTTTTGCAATGTGTGTTCAGAAGAGCAACAAGCAGTTTGCTCCTGTTTATAACCTTGAAGCCAAAAAAATGTGAAAACCTAATGGCACACACACACAGTTCTCACTGAGTAACAGCGAAGGCATCTAGAAGATAAACCTATGAAATCTAAATAAATTTATATTTATATGTGAAGTTGTTGGTTGTTGTTGCCCTCTAGTGGATGAACTTCTGAACAGCAGGACTTATGGTGTTCACTTTTAAAATCACAACCCATGTAGTTTGTAGAGATCAGCACTCACTGGGCTAAAAACTGTCATTCAGTAACTTTAACATCAGCACTGTACAACAAACATGTTCACAAAACATCTTTAAAATACAAGCTAATATCTGAACATTCACAGACTGATAAATACTGAAAATGATGCAGACAAGCAAATATTTTCTTGCACACGGAGAGTGTAGAGTTGGATTTGAGGAATGCACTTGAATCCAACTCTACATCTGTGCTAGCAGCTCTGCCTGCGCATTGTACATTAAATGCTAAAAAATTAGCATGCTAATATAAAACGATGCATCGAAACAATTCATATGAAATACAAAACTGATGTGATACATATGACAAGTTCAAGTGAATTAACTTCACAAGTTGTATGGTAGGTTGACAATAGTGATGACACCAATCAAACAACGTTTGAACTGATGGTGGTGCTATTTGCATTTAATTTCTCAAAGCTCAATGACTCACTCTGATCAAAGCCTCCAATACAAAGTTTTTTTTGTCAGACCCTCAGAACAAAACAGGATGTTGACACAAAAACCCCTCGTATCCTGAGGTAAAGCCTGTGGGGGGGGAGAAACACTACTTATACATGAACGTCTTATACAGGCCATCAAGGATCCTCGTGGTCAGTTTCATTTCAAGCAGGGCTTCAGACATGATGATGTTCACAGAGGAGCCGTCACAGTGCCACAGCCACAGCAAACACACTGACCACACAGTACATGGTGCGATTCTCCCACCTCACGGTGCAGCTTCCTGAAAGAGAATTAAGAAGGAATTTTAAGTACCGTAATTAATTGATCAGTCTAAATTGTCCATCGGTGCGAGTATGTGTGTAAGTAATTGTTTCTCTTCCATGTGGCTCTGTGATGCACTGGCATCCCGCCTGTTGTCAGCTGGAATAGGCTCCAGCAGACCTGTGACCCGCAAAGTGGAAGAAGCGGCTGACGACGAGACGATAACGATCATCTAGAAGAAAATGGATGTATGGATGGATGAATCTCTCACCATCAGTGTTGGTGTCCCAGTAACAGGAGTTGGCTGTGTGGAGACCAGCGCCGCTCTTCTGCATGATCGTACAGTTTACTGCAAAAAAAAAAAAAATCACAGAACAGTCACATTTAAGCTAGATGAGGTTCTGGTATGTCATGATATTGTATATGACTGGCAGTTTCTTCACCGATGTATTTGAATGGTCGTCCTTGTTTCACCAGGTGTGTCAAAGAATGCTCAACTACACTGGCTGTCCACTGGTTCACTTTACTCTGGTTATACTCTGATCCACCAATAACACCTTCGATACACTGAGACAAAAACAAAGAGAGAGGCATGCACACTGTCATCACATCAACTGGATGCACAATAAAACATATTTCACGGATGTTTCCTGGAATAAAAAGGTACCTCTTTAACTGAGGCACTAGCCTCATCAGCATTGAAGACAACCTGCAGCAACATGGTGAGATGGAAAAGCAAGGTTAGTACAACAATTCTTGCTTCCATTGAAAAAGTAAACACTACAGTATTTTATTTGGTTGTCTGTGTAAGGGTTTGTGTGTTTTTCCACACACATTCCTGTTGCTTTAGGTCCACATAAAATGTGGCAGCTCCGGTATTTCAGGACATTCTTTATGTTCTTTCTGTCAATGCAGGGTTATTGTGGTGATTATGATTACTCTTATTTTCCAGTAAAAACCTGGGATACAAAATCAGTGCCTTGAAACTGAGGAAGCCCTTGGATGACAGCTGACATTCAAACAAATAAGAAGTCCGGTTGCTTTCCACTTAAACTACGAAGATGAAACTCATACTATGTTTTATGACGCTGTAGTATTTCACATTTTATTTGATAATTGTTTCTACATTTCATAGTTCTGATTTCAAATTATTTAAATTTGCAAGTAACTCTTATTTATAAGGATACCAAGACAAATCCCATTGATTTTTTTTTTTTTTTTGTATAGTTTTAGTAATCCTTGAAGGGAAATTAAGAACTCGGACTTACTTGAACTTGGCGATAAAGACATTCTTGACTATGACATGTGAAATAAATGATAAACATACTGCATATATGTGCAATCAGTCGATGTAACTTGATTCTTAAATAATTAAATACTAACAGAGTAAATCTGACAAGACAAAAGCCACACCCCGACGATTACATCGTTATCATAGCCAAAGCTAAGCTAGCTAATTCCTCTAGCTTAATATTGTCGGAGCGTCAACTGGAGAGCTTTACGACTGTAAAACGCTTATATGAAATTAATTTTAATTTTACCTCTTCTCCAGAATTATAGTCCTCCATCGTTATAGGTAGTGACACAGACGTCTGTCTGATAAGTTCCTGTTCCTGTCAACTTCCGGTTCTGAGGAAACAACAAGCGCAGCAAAGACAATGGTCATACTCTATAGCGACTGTTTGTGTAGTGCCCCCGGTGGCCAAAGACGAATACTACAACACCAAACCACGATCGACGTCAGGACACCTCAATGACGTAACAACTATTTGAAAAGAAAGATTATAACTGTTTTAATGGATAAAGTGTCGCTGCAGCAGCCTAAACAAGGAATACAGACCCACACAAGTTTATGAATCACGTTTTAACAAACAGAATGTAAAAGGGACGTCTTTGGAAACTATATAATTCAAATTCTTCGAAAACTTAATCCAATAATCACTCTTATCACATAATTGGAAAAGGCGGGTCTTGTTAATATTTATAAACGGGAAATGAGTGCCTAATTTTGCAGTATTGTTGATGCAAGGCGAGTCATTCAGTTAATCTGCATTCTTCTTAGATAGTTAATGATGTAAAAAAAAAAAAAATCAATGCAGATGTTGAAAATGTGTTTAACATGTAAACATATCCTATTGGCTCACGTGGCTCAGCATAGATCTTCAGGATGACTTTACCTCAATAAAGTCACAACTTTAAATTTCTATTTGTCAGTGTTTCATTTTAGATGATAAGAAGCAAAAATAACATTTTATATCCAGAGCAATGCAGCTTTACCAAACTAGAATCAGGACTGAGGTAGCTGTCCTAAAGTGAGACAGATGAACTTATTTTGGTTATAAACTGACAGAATGAATAAGTGAAGGCTATATACTGGCAGTAATAGGAATGCGTTCTCATCTCTAGCAGCACGTCTGGCTGTGTAGTCTCTGGGTATCAGTCTATTAAATAGGAAGTGAAAACAGAGTAAAGAGAGAAAGGGCTCCAGTATGAATAGGAGGCCATGGCCATCTGGATCAAGGTCATTCCACTAAGATGTTGTGTCTCTTTATTATTAGTCTTTCCTCTTCTCCAGCCACTTATTTCAGATCCATACAGCACATTGAAAGTAGCTGCTTGGTTCCTCTGGCTATAACAGCAGAAATACTCACTCCCAGAGGATCTCTGTAGGGAAATCCATAATACATAATGTACTACCAGTGGCAGGAAGAGAGTTTCCCTCTGCCTGTAAAAGAGCCCCACGCTGCAGATCCCAAATAATGTCCAGCTCAATTTCATCAAAGCAGCCAGAGACTGAGTTTGTGCAGCGACACCCGCAGAAATAAGATTATTTGTAAGAATGTCATCTCCCCCCTCCCTCGCACACACACACACACACACACACACACACACACACACACACACACACACACACACACACACACACACACACACACACACACACACACACACACACAGACACACACACACACACACACACACACACACCGTCTCTCTCCCTCCCTCTCCCTCTCCACGCCTCCTCCTGTCGGGAACACCCTGGCTGTGGCTCTGCGCCTTCAGACGGTGCCGAGGCGCACTGACACTCTCACGTACGGACACCGATCCGTGGATCCATCCTGTCGTGTTCCCCCTGCCAGATCCTAACCGGTGTCCGCAGCTTCCAGGTAAGACACCGCCGTCCTGCGGGTCACCCAGCAGCACTTGTCCGCTGACTTTCCTCTGGCATATGGCACAACCTGCCGCCGCCGCCGCGCGTCACCGCGTTTAGAAGGGTTTGTTTCTCCGTCTCGTCTCACTGGATCGGGGGGAGAGAGGGAGTGGGGGGGGGTGCTGTCCTCCATCACGACCCCGTGAAATCCGTCTCACACCAGCGGGACCAGACATCCCGCTTCCCGGATAAAGTTCGGTGCGTTTGAACAGGTGCAATGCAGCAAAACGCGCCTTTTCTAGTTTGGACTGTAGTTGTAGATCCACCTGCAGTCACCTCAGGTGAGTGGAGAGTGTGAGGCGTGGGTTCATTAACTTTGACTCAAAGACCAACTGGAGAGGCAGGAGGGAGTCCTACTGGAGCCCGACCGGAGCCCGACTGGAGCCCGACCGGAGCCCTACTGGAGCCCGACCGGAGCCCTACTGGAGCCCGACCGGAGCCCTATTGGAGCCCTTCTGGAGCCCGACCGGAGCCCTACTGGAGCCCGACCGGAGCCCTACTGGAGCCCGACTGGAGCCTACGGTCGACATACGTGTGTGTTCAGACACGGAGCGGTTTGGAGTGAGGTGGTGGAGGTGTGACCTCAGCTGTCCGATGTGTTTGTGTGTGTGTGTGTGTGTGTGTGTGTGTGTGTGTGTGTGTGTGTGTGTGTGTGTGTGTGTGTGTGTGTGTGTGTGTGTGTGTGTGGTAGGACTATGTGGAGACAGTAGGACAAAGACTGGTGCAGCACCCGGTGGGTCCAGTTACACATTTTACTATTCAGAACATAAATACAAATACAATTACAAATAGTGTTCTAATAGAGAACCAGGACGAGCTGCTTCAAAGCAGAACTATTACTACTAGTACTACTACTACTATTACTACTACTAGTGTTAGTAGCAGTAATAGTAATACTAGTAGTATTAGTATGACTAGTAGTAGTGTCACTGCTCCACAAATACTGATACTGTACTATTATTACTACTATTACAACTTCCAAGAGGATGTGCCAGTGGTGGCGTCGGTGGAAGAACAAGTCGTGAGTGTTACTAATACTAGTAGTAAATAGTATTATTAGTAGTATCACTACTCCACAACTACTATTACTACTAGCAGTAGTAATAGTAGATAGTCATAGTAATAATAACTACTATTACTACTAGCAGTAGTAATAGTAGTAGTAGTAATACTACTAATACTACTACTATTAGTACTACTGTAACTACTACAACTACTACTACTATTACTACTACTATTATTACTACTACTTTTACTACTACTACTATTACTACTACTATTACTACTACTACTATTACTACTACTACTTTATCCTATTACTACTATTACTACTACTACTGCTATTACTACTACTACTACTATTGTTATTACTACTACATACTACTGCTGTGGTGGAGACCTGATGCTGGGCATTGTTGGCTTTCTATCTGTTAAGCGGTTTGAAATGTCTTCAGATGTGATTAAGCTGTATATAAATACAAGCTGACTGATTGATTGTTTCCAGTGTGTCGCTGACAAACTGCAGATGACAATGAATTTCATTGAGTTTCATGTATCTGTGAATTGTATGAACTTCTTCAGATGAAATCATCTTTTTGTAGATTAATGGTGAACCACCTGGTTCTAACTTCTATCAGTGGTGTCAGGGACCCAGGAGTCAGGTGGTGTCACTTCATTTAGAACCAGGGTGACATCACGCAGCACGTGCTCTGGCCCGGCGTCAGTTGTGTGGGTCGTCAGTGACTGTCGATGGTGGGTCGGTGGGAGGACGAGTTGTGAGTGTTTTCTAGTTCTGCTGGTATTTGATGCTCTCAGCACATCCAGGGACAATACTAATGAAAGCTGTAGATACAGTTAAAGCCCAGAGAAGGCTGTAGTCAGCTGGAAGACGTGGAACCACAGACCCGAGGCCTGATGGGAGGTTTGAGCGTGGAACCCTGGGATGCATTATTGATGAGTATTGTTGACAGTGAAACACATGTAGGGTTGTGTTATAGACAGTGAAGGCAGTCTAGGGCCTCAATTAATATTTTCTTCGAAACAGTGTTCATGTTTAAAACATGAAGGATGAACATCCCAGATGATGTTGTCCGGTCATCAATCCATGACAAGTTACATGACTTACAATCAAAAACAAGAAAAAATACATTAAAAACAAGAAGAAAAAAAAATAGGGCATTCTTTGAATTTGTGGTTTTTAGATTAGATTGCAAGAGGAATAAATATTTTTTTTACAAAGAACTGAAATATTTTTGGATTCTCAGTATATATATAAAATCATTTTTCCGTGGTTGACAATTTTTAAAATCTTTATTAAGTAATTCAAGTCACAAAATTTCCAAAATCTTCTATTTTCAAATGATTCTACCTCATTTATGGGAATGTAAAACAATGTTTATTCTGGCAAATGAATTAAATTTGAAATAGCTGCTCTTGTTTCTGACAAGCATTCTTATCCTAAACTGACTTTTTAAAGTCAGTACACCCCAAAAAAATAAAAAAATCACCCATCAATCACACTTATTACTTTTTTCTTCCCATTTGATAAAATGTTCTTTTAGTTGGCCGTGTGAATCAGCTCTAAACCACCATATTCTGTAAAGTTCTGATGCTTTAAAGCTCATAGTGACGACCTAAAGGGTTTACCCCTGAAGTCAAACAATGGCAACATCATCATTTCCAGTAACGATCAATTATTTCAGCAGTGAGTGGATCTCAGACCAGTCGGACAGGGTCGTTACTCAGACTCACAAAGCAGCTACAGACAATGTTTAATCAGTTACTCAGATGCTGGTTATCTGTCAGAAACAAAGTGTTTTTAAAGACAGAGTGAGCTGTGAATACAAGCATTATAGCTGAACTAATGAATAAGATTAACATCTGTGTCTTCATACACATCATTACATGTCATATGAAGCCCTAAAGAGGATGGAATATTAAACTAAACCGTCTCTTGTTTACACAAAATATGAGCTTGGTGTTTTTCCAGGAACAATAAACTCTTACTGTCTGACTATTGCTCCTGTACTACATCTGTCACACTGATTTGTCCCCAAATTGGTTCATTTGGCCCCTGTAGTCAACATTCAGTGTCTGATTTGTGTCTTGTGTCATTGTGGCACAGAAAAAGCCTCGCTAATGCTAACTGGGGTTTTCTGTGGCTGTGTTGCTCAAGGCTAGAGGGGTGTGTGTGTGTGTGTGTGTGTGTTGTGTGACGAACGGGGGAGAGGAGAAAGGAGTGATAGGATTCCCTGATTCTTCTACGTGAAGGCAGCACAGCTCATCCAGCTGAACAGAGAGAAGCCCTGGGGAGTCCAGTCACACTGCATTAGAGGTGTGTCTGTGAGACACAATGCATGAGAGCGAGCACATTTGTCACACACACTTTCACACACGTCTGCTTTAATGCGGTGTGTTTTTCTGTAATGGGCCGTTCCTCACTGATGCTGCAGAACCAAAACACTAGATTTGAACAAAACTGAGTTGATAGCGGAGTTTTTGTTTCACTGTTACTCCCTAAAAATTATTATACCTAAGAAATGTTTGATGTCTCTTTAAAAAGCATATAAAATTATGTATATGTGTAGTTATGAAAAAAAGCAAAATAAAATAACACCATAAAAACAATAAAACATAGTAATGAAATGTGCTGTACACAATGCCAATGTCATTGTCTTAAATGAAGCAGCAAAAAAATACATGTTTGAGTGAATTTCAGTCACATGACCTCCTGTAATGAGACGATTATGGGTGCACAAACCGAAAGCTGCAACTGCCAACACTTCCTTTTACAGCTGCCTCGGGCTTTTACAAAAGAATTTGCATGATTTCGTTGAAGTCCGCCATTCTCAATCAGTCTTTAATTTACATTTCAAGTTGGACAAGTGCTCTCAAATACCATTAAAGAGAAAGTCACCAAACTCTGTGGCATTGAGTCATGGTCTCTGACCTGACTTCTAATGGTGTGTGACTCATTAATTAATGTCAGCAAATTTTCTCAAGAATTGTTTGAAGATTGAAGAATGTGTTTCTCTAACTATTATAGCTGCATACGTCCCTCACCTGCAGTATTTCTACTACAATACTATTACAATACAGTCAGTACGCAGGTAGCTTCTCAGATTATTAACTGCCTTTGTTGTTTTCATGTTAAACCAACATTTATAATATCACTTATAATCATCTCCATATTTTCATTTCTATTAATATTGTTTTTTTGTGTTTTTTACACACAGTAGACAATGTAGCCGCAAGAGGACACAAGCCAGTGTCTTATTGTAGCAGTCCCAAGTCCAAATAAATACAGAAGATTGTGTCAGGAAGGGCATCCGACATAAAACTTTTGCCAAATCAAACATGCAAATTAAATCTATGACTTCCATACCTGATTGGTCAAGGCCCGGGTTAACAACGACCGCCATCGGTGCTACTCACCTACATGGTGCCGGTGGAAATTGGACTACTGTTGGTCGAAGAAGGAGAGGAGGAAAGTGTGTTCGTAGGAAGAGAGAGAAGAAGAACGCCAAGAGTATAGGACTGAGAGTAGGGATGTTGAATATTGGAACTATGACAGGAAAAGGTAGAGAGTTGGTTGACATGATACAGAGGAGGAAGGTAGACATATTATGTGTTCAGGAGACCAGGTGGAAAGGTAGCAAGGCTAGACGTTTAGGAGCAGGGTTCAAGTTGTTCTATCATGGTGTAGATAGGAAGAGAAATGGAGTAGGAGTTATGTTGAAGGAGGAGTTTGTTACGAATATCCTGGAGGTAAAAAGAGTGTCAGATAGAGTGATGAGTCTGAAGCTAGAAATCGAAGGTGTGATGTTCAATGTTGTTAGTGGGTATGCTCCACAGGTAGGATGTGAGCTGGAGGAGAAGGAGCAATTCTGGTTGGACTTTGATGAAGTAGTGCAGAGCATACCTAGAAGTGAGAGAGTTGTCATTGGTGCAGACTTCAATGGACATGTTGGTGCAGGAAACAGAGATGATGTGGAAGTGATGGGCAGGTTTGATATCCAGGAGAGGAACGCAGAAGGACAGATGGTGGTTGACTTTGCAAAAAGGATGGAAACGGCTAAAATGAATACTTTCTTCCAGAAGAGGCAGGAACATGGGTGACCTATAAGAGTGGAGGAAGGAGCACACAGGTAGACCACATCTTCTGTAGACAGTGTAATCTGAAGGAGATCAGTGACAGCAAAGTAGTGGTAGGCGAGAGTGTAGCCAAACAGCATAGGATGGTGGTGTGTGGGATGACTCTGGTGGTGGGGAAGATGAAGAGGGCAAAGGCAGAGCAGAGGACAAAATGGTGGAAGCTGAAAAAGAAAGAGTGTTGCAGGACTTTTAGGAAGGAGTTAAGACAGGCTCTGGGTGGTCAGGAGGTGCTTCCAGATGACTGGACAACTACAGCTAATGTGATCTGGGAGACAGATAGAAGAGGACTTGGTGTGTCATCCAGAAGGAAAGTAGATAAGGAGACTTGGTGGTGGAATGAGGAAGTACAGGTGTGTATACAGAGAAAGAGGTTAGCTAAGAAGAAGTGAGACACTGAGAGGACTGAGGAGAGTAGACAGGAGTACAGGGAGATGCAAGGTGAAAGTAGAGGTAGCAAAGGCCAAACAAGGGACTTATGATGACTTGTATGCTAGGTTGGACAGTAAGGAGGGGGAGACTGATATATACAGGTTGGCAAGACAGAGAGACAGAGATGGGAAGGACGTGCAGCAGGTTAGGGTGATTAAGGATAGGGATGGAAGTCTATTGACAGGTGCCAGTAGTGTGATGGGAAGATGGAAAGAGTACTTTGAAGAGTTGAGGAACGAGGACAATGAGAGAGAAGCAAGACTAGAAGAGGTGACTGTTGTGTACCAGGAAGTAGCAAAAATTATTCAGGATGAAGTGAGCAGGGCATTGAAGAGGATGAAGAGTGGAAAGGCATTCGGTCCTGATTATATACTTGTAAAGGTATTAAAGTGTCTAGGAGAGGTGGCAATAGAGTTTCTGACTGGGTTGTTCAACAGGATCTTACATAGTGAGAAGATGTCTGAGGACTTCTCACTATGTGAGAAGTCCTCAGACATGTTTTAAGAACAAGGGAGATTTGCAGAGTTGTGGCAACTACAGAGGAATAAAGCTGATGAGCCATACAATGAAGTTATGGGAAAGAGTAGTTGAAGCTAGGCTAAGGGCAGAAATGAGCATTTGTGAGCAGCAGTATGGTTTCATGCCAAAAAAGAGTACTACAGATGCAGTATTTGCTTTGAGGATGTTGATAAAGAAGTATAGTGAAGGCCAGAGGGAGCTGCATTGTGTTTTTGTAGATCTGGAGAAAGCTTATGACAGGGTGCCCAGAGAGGAACTGTGGTATTGTATGAGGAAGTCTGGAGTGGCAGAAAAGTATGTTAGAGCGTTGCAGGACATGTATGAGGACTGTAAGACAGTGGTGAGGTGTGCTGTAGGTGTGACAGAGGAGTTCAAGGTGGAGGTGGGACTGCATCAGGGATCAGCTCTGAGCCCCTTCTTGTTCGCGATGGTGATGGACAGGCTGACAGACGAGGTTAGACAGGAATCTCCATGGACTATGATGTTTGCAGATGACAATGTGATCTGCAGTGAGAGTAGGGAACAGGTGGAGGAGAAGCTAGAGAGGTGGAGGTTTGTCCTTGAAAGGAGAGGAATGAAAGTTAGCCGCAGTAAAACAGAATACATGTGTGTGAATGAGAGGGACCCGAGTGGAAAAGTGAGGTTACAGGGAGAAGAGATCAAGAAGGTGGAGGATTTTAAGTATTTAATATTTTTATGTATCGGTGTGAGAGAAGAGGATGTAGAAGACAGGGTTAGATGGAGGCAATGGAGGACTGGAGGAGAAGCCACAGTGCCACCCATGACAAAGTTACTTATGTGGGAATTCTCTTCTTCAGTAGCACATTGCTGCCTTCATATTGAAGACTTCAAGTTGCGGATCGATAATCCAAAAAACGTGCAATCAAAACTCAACCATCAATCCAGTTCCTGTATAGAATGCCTTTAATAACAAATGTACTGAAATATTTTAAGAGTAAGAAATCAATGTATATAAGGGGCTGGTTTAAATTGTCAAACAGCAAAATTTAAATCCGAAAGCAAAACCTGTCAAAGATACAGTAACAGATTTTTTTTGACATTTCTTTTAATATGAGCTCTGTGTAATTAGCCTTGACAGATGTACAGTGACAGCAATACCGCATTAAATGGGCCTAAAAAAGTTTAAAACTCTCCAACCGATCTGCACTGATTGATCTCTGCTTTCATATGACAGGCTGTAATGTTTCAGAGATTTGCATTAAATCTCATTGAGCATTAGGATCCAACCTGCTGTCTGAATGATAATATCCAGATTAACAATCTGTGCTGTTGCACTGAGCAACATTTGAACTCTGTGGTTTCATGTTGTGCGGGCTTTCCCTTCCTCCCACTCTCTGATTCATCGCTTATCCATGGCTCTCTAGTGTGTGCTCATGCCCATTTGGTATGCCGCGTAAAGCCCCACGCAGCCTCTGAGATACATCGTCCCCATGCAATCAGGGAGGTGGTGAAGCAATAAGTGGAAGCCCATCCAAACATCGACAGTGCAGATGTGGGAGAGCAGGAAAAAAACACTTCAATAGCAGAAATGTAATCTGGAGGCAGCGCTGTGAGGAATGACTCAGTTGAGTAACAGATTGCTGTTCCAGGAATGATTTGTCTGTCGGCCTTCCTAAATCTAAAATATGTGTGAACGGGTTCTTCTGTGGGCTCTGATGTTGACCCGAACCTCCGAGCTGGACCGTAGGCCGTGTCAGGATGCACCAACCTGCAGATCACGCAAAGCTGAGACTGTTATTTCCTAGCAGCAGCATCTTGATGGAGGCGTGCTATGTGGAGCAGTGTACACAGCTGAGTGTACATCAAACACATATTAATTACAGCCGTTGTTTGCAGGTTGTGTGCATCAAAGTGTTTTTTCAATAAATGTGTTTGAGCAGATCTGGTGATCTGTAATGAAACTGGAGCCCCATTATCGGCGTTACGCAATAATAACATTAAAACAACAAATCAGCCTTGTCAAATGACTCAGCGGAATCATTTCTACACTGTTATTATCAAACTAATGGTAATAATCTAAATGTGGTTAAAACTTTGTGAATTTGAATTAAAAGTGTAAGTGAAAACCGATTGGATTTGTAAGTGAAAATATTTTTTTGCCCTCGAAAATGGCCTCCAACGAAATCTTAATCTCTTCACCAGGTCTTTCCATTACTGTCAACCATGAGTCAGAGGTTTTAGAATAAGCTGCAGCAGTCAGAGGAGCTTAAAAATATTTTGTCCACCGCTTATGTGTTTGGTTTTTAGAATGAGATTTGCAATCGAAGCAGGCATTATTAGGAAATGATGCAGTTGTTTAATGATACCTATGAAAAGAAATTAATGAAAAATGACTCTCTGTGCCTCACAAGGTCGTGTTTTTGTTAAATATAGCTTGTTCTTTCACATACAACAGGCTCATTTTAATTTGTTTGTTTAAGTAACAGAAGCAGTGTTGTGGCTCACAGTGTGTTGGTCCCTCCGGCGTATCCAGAATAACTTTTGTATTTAACAGGTAAATATCAACTCGATTCTGTTTCATTTGAATAGCACCAGATCATAACAAAATGTTATGTCAAGGAACTTTTAAGGTGGATCAGGAAAAGACCTGCAGGAAAAGATAAAAACCAACTTGTCCCACATGAGGAAGCACTGTGTCAGTGGGGACATGGAAGAACTTCCCTTTAGCAGGCAGAAATCTGGAGCAGAACCCAAGACTCATAGTGGGTGGTCGTGTGCCTTGAACAGTTAGGTGGAGAAAAGATACAGGAAATACTGAAACGACAGATGCTAATGCTGGCAGTGATGGTAAGCAGGTTCTGCAGACAGATGGAGGGAAAACAGAAGAAGAAACAGTAAAGAAATAGAGGGAAGAAAAGAAGTTAATAATATGTATTGATTGAATGTAAATAAACAAGTGTAGAGGGAAGAGCTCAGTGTACCATGGGGTCTATGGCAGCATAGGTATTGGATGAGTTAACTAGAGACATTATATAGGAATGTGGAGATGGTGTCTGCCTCACAAAACAAATCAAGGAGCTGATACCACAATGACGGAACTCGATATAAACATCCTGAAAAAACAACACACTCTTCCTGTACGCAGACGATGGCTTAACCTGAACTCCGTCAACTTTCTGATGAAGCGTTTCGATGATAATGAGGTCTTTATCAATATCATGCCAAAGGTTATACACTTACACAATATTATTGTACTGTCTTGTGCATCATTGTTGACTATCTGCTTGACTGACATGCCAGTGCATAAGCAAATCCCTTATATATGTTTACTCTCACAGTTCTTAATAGTTTGTTTAGCTCCTATATCAATATTGAATATTTTAAAGTCATGGTCACTGCCAGTTCAAATATACTGTTTGGCATATGGGTCTTATAAGATCAACTTTTCAAATGCTAAATTAAATAAAACCTCCCATGACTCTTTAATGGATTTCAGGACATAATTTCTTTCTGTTAACATTTACAGTGGTAGAGAGGCCAGAGTAGGAACCCTTTATTAAGGATTTAGTAACATTAAATTCTGTCCAACTGTGTTTCACTGATGGTTCACTACTAAAGAACAGTCGTTCATAGTTCATTAAGATATTTAACTGCAATCTGGATGGTTTAAAGAAGATGGGAAAGCATTTATATTTCATTACCAAGAGAATGCTTTCATGTTAGCATCGTGGGTGTCCGTGTAGTCTACTGATGATCTGCAACAGATACAGATTATAAAATGATTGGACATTCAATCCCATTTCAGGTCAATCCAAGTGACTGTCCTGCTGTGCCTTTGAGTAAATGTTCTGTGGATTAAAGACAGGCTCCACCAAAGATCTTCTGTTTTTACCAATGTTTGCTGTCTGTTTTTAAATTTAAGAAGGAAGAGAGCTGCCTGTTGGAGATCTGCTCTCTTGGAGAGCCATCCAATTATAACTTTGGCTATTAGCGACTAAAAATGCATTCAAACCCCTAAACAGCTTCTGATTTAGCCTCATTTGTGTTTTACATTCATTAACAAATGCTATCAGACTTTTGTGCTGATAGCATTTGTTATTGCAGATGCATGTGTCTGAAGAACTGGGGTGGGATTAAATAAATTTTCTTCTTCCCACACCTTTTCAGGCAGAATTGTATTGTTGAATTATGTGCTTTGCTTATTTGTTTGCTTATTTATTTATTTATTTATTTTCTTCCTTGCCTTGCCTGAAATAATTGAATAAAAAAAATACTGAATTAAATATATAAACATTGCTTGCTCGACATTAGCATACTTTCAATGTCAGTGAGAACATGCTGACATGCTTACTGTCACAACTTTCAGCATTGCAAAGCCACTGGTTTTAGCGACAGTCCTAATCTAGTCCTAGTCCTAAACAGGAAACATGAAATAATTGCCAGAAAATTCAAATTTTTGTAAAAGAAGATCTAATAGAACCTTCTGACAAATTTGTCCAAAAAAATGTATGAAAATCTGTATGCATGAACTGTAATTTGTATAATTCTGCCAAATCCAGAATCTTCCCAGATGGAAAACGCAGATGCATGTGTCTGATTGTATACATCAAGTTTTTTGACAAAAATATGTAGATGTTAAAGACTCAAAATCCTGAAAGGCTGAGTGTATCAAATATAGATTTGGCTTAAAAGGGTCAAACTTAGCTGTTTTATGATTTAATTTTAAGTTAAAACGTGTATTTAAACTGTCTCGCAGGAGAAGTGTACAGACGAAGCAGCTAATTGCAGGAGTTTCTGCAGCACTTTTAGCAGACAGTTTGCCGTACGTGACGATTGGTTGATTGTTTCTGGCTGAGCTGAGGCACGGAGCAGGATGCCCTTTCTGTCAGAATGGAGCGTCCTCAAAATATCAACGGCTCTGTGTCTGCTTTAAGTATGCAGCTGTTGTTGTCTAAAAGCCGGGGTTTTTAATTGGGTGCTGGATGTCCGCAGTTTCTGTTTAGTTTTATTTTATGTGTTGTATTTAATGTTATATCCACTCCTCATCACGATTGCTAGCAGATGAACTCCCATGACACAAGACATCAAATTCAACAGTGAAAACAATCCAAACAAACACCATGGCAGGTGTTGTGAAGGCTTTCCTTCTGCATGTTGAACCTACAGCAGGTTTCACAAATAAATCTCGAGCTGACATTTTTCTAACGTGGTTTGACAGTACTTCAAAAAAATGAGGTTAAAATAGAGTCAAATGAAAATCTATTAACAGCATTCATATCATTATGTTATACATAAAACACACAGTTATTCCACAGGTGGGAATTTGCAGGTTTTATTTCTAATGAATCAATCAATCCATTTGTGCTGCTGTTGTTTGTCTATGATGATGTTATCAAGGTCACCGGTATCATGGGTATTTTTGCAGCATACAGTGTAAACTAATCATGCCAGACCGGTACAGCATCAGATCTGACGTATTTTTAGTTCTCTGCTATAAATCCTGAACGTGTATTTTGTAGATAATCATATTTATTTAGTGTTCCGACTATCTTGTAGTCCTATTAATGAAACCTGGCTGAAATGCCACCTTTGTTCACGCTTGTCTCACCTGCTTTATTTATTTATTTATTTATTTATTTATTATTTATCGTCTTTATTTAACCAGGAAGTCCTACTGGTATTATTAATCTCTTTTACAGATCGTAGAGATTGTCTACATGGTCCTGGAATCACATAATTAGGCTCAAACTATCACAGTGCTGTTGTTTTTAGGTGCTCTGACATATAAATGTTCTCGCCATTTATAGCACATAACAAAAAACTAATAGCTGTATTACTCAGGAACATACAGTGCATGCAGAGGCTTTGTGAAATAAATAAAATTTTAATCACAAGTTGAGTAAATATTCTCATTTATTTATGATGTCACCGACATTGGAATATTTTGTGATGACAGCCCAGATTAAACTAGATGATGGAAAGCAACATGGATAAATGACTGTCCCTGTTACTCAGTGGTGAACCTTATCTTCTTCTCATACAGGAAGGAGATCTGGATTTATTTCCATCTTCTTCTTCTTCCTTGTGTCAGCTGCTAACTGCTAGCTGCTGTTTTAAAACCCTCACTTCCTTTATAAAGATATCGATTTTTTCTCTGTTAGTGCATCGTCTGCTCAGAGGTGGAACAGAAACGATCCTCCGTGAAACCTTTGTGGTGTTGATGCAGACTGTTGAGGTTAAGGACGGGCAGCAACAGTCTCGTTTAGATCACGTTGTGTAAAACATAAAACAGAAACAGCACAAGGCTCATTTTAAAACAATCTCATTAGCATCCACTTAGTTTTGAGTTACTCATGCTGTTCAGTTGTTACGCTGCTCTGAAGTTACAATATTTTCCGCAATATAAGGATTATAAGGTGCACCTTCAACCAATGGCCTTTTAAAGTCGTTTTCTATATATAAGGCACACTGGATTATAAGGCGCACTCTCGATCTTTGAGAAAATTCAAAGCTTTTAGGTGCGCCTTATAGTGTGGAAAATACTGTACACACAAAACACAAGCACTCCAGTGGTACAATGAAATGTCACGGTGTTGTAAAATGCGTCAGCCAGGCAGCCGTTAAACAAAAATGAGAGCCATGAAATATTCACTATGTTGGTGAAAGAAGAGTAGAAGGGCTGTTTATATCCCTAACATCTCTCTGTCTGTGAACACGGCTGAAACTGGGTTAATGATATCCAGGCTGCATCTAAAAGCCTTGCATCTCTTGTTCTCTAAGTGTTCCTAACAGCAACACAGACATCATTACCACTGGCTGGAAGGTGCATTTCATAAGAGACAAACATCACATAATCAGTGTCCGTGTCTCCTCATAGTCTCTGATGGTTTCTTGAAAATCTGTTTCCTCACGTCTCTGATTTTTCCTCAGAAGGAATCTAACATTAAAAGCTGTTGATTCAAGTTCTGCCATGATTGAGAGGCTGATTACACACCAGTCACATTCGCTTCAAGTCTAGGACCATTTCCTTGTTACTTTCTGTTCAGGGCTAACAAACATCCAGACAGTATTTTATGCTGCAGCCATGGGATGAGCTTATTTTCTCAGCACCGAGGGAGCAAAGGTCGCTATTTGTCTCTGTTAAAACTAACAAGATGATTTATGGAGGTGGTGTTGGGGATTGGACGTGGGGGGAGAGGGGTAGGATTACAGAATGGTTCACCATTAGATCTGTATGAGTGGAATTTCTTTATGAAATACAACAAAAGAGAAAAATGGAAAATATTTTCATTTGTGTCAAAGAACATTTGAATTGTTTTCAGATAACATGATTTTCCAGTATCTGATAACATCACCTGTTGTTATTGTATTATATCATTCAGTGCAGTCAGTTTGACAGTCATGACTTTATTCTGGCGTGACTCAGTTTACAGTAGAGATTGACTGCTCTGCGCTGTGGATGCTTCGTGCTAATAGCGTGGCCCCAGGGACGCCAGTGTGGGCACTCGGCCCTTTGTCTAGGGCCAGATGAAATGTCTCTCCAACCACTGGATTATTTGCTTTGAAATGCAGGTCAGAATTTCCACAGAGTCTGGAACTGAATCATTCCTATGGGGCTAAAAAAATGCAGCAGAAATAAAAAAGAGAATAGACCATACAGTATTTGCTTTAAGTGATAGGAAGTTAAGATGCTAAAATAAAGAACCTGCGTTTTATACAAGATGCTAGAACGTATATTTTTATGATTCACATTCTAATTTAAAGCAAATGACCACACAGGTAGTTGTTGTAGAAGTAGTAGTAGTAGTGTTTGTATGGTAGTAGTCACGTCGGGAGCCTCATTGGTTATTCATGTGACCACACACTCAGGACGAATCATAATGAAGTTATTTATTTAAATGTATTCAAGTAACGTAGCAAATGACTTTCAGCAGCTTCATTTGTAATTTAAGCCAGCTAACAAAAAAAAAAACCAAGACAATTACCATCAGAAACATTCATTCAATCGTTTTCTGTACCGCTTCTTCTGCTTTCGCGGGTCACGGGGGTTGCTGGAGCAAATCCCAGCGGTTTTACGGACACAAGGGAGACGCTCCAGACGCAACGCCAGTTTGATAAATACCATCTTACCAGCATTTTCGCTGTGAGCATGTTAGGATTGATGTTGATGTTGTCATTAATGTCAAAAAAGATTTGATGAAAGCTGATAGCTTTTATTTTTTTTATGGTCGACTGTCTGTGTATGATTTATATTTTAACCAGATGAGTTACCATGGACACACATCAAACAGGAAAATGTGACCTTTTTTCTCAAAGCATTCAAATTTTGAATATGTAACAGCAAATATCAGATTTCTGCCGTTCTGTGTCCAATGTGCTGCAGCAGGAGGAGAGAATACTGGGTCTGCTGTAACGTGTGACTTCCAGAGGAACGAAAACAGATCTAAATCATTTTTTTAAAGTTCCACATCTACTTTACTCTGTTCCAGGGGTAGTCCGCTGCTCTGTTTGGAGGAATGGCAGCCTTTTCCTGAGACCGTGCTGCCCTTTCCTGTTAATTAGCTGCTAAAATGACAGAAACGGCATATCAGTGCAAAGACAATAAGAGCCAGGGCGATAAGAACGATGCAGGAGGGTTCAGTGAAGGTGAAAATGAGTGAGCAGGAAAGAGAGGGAGCCGTGCTGGAAGCTGACACGAGGCGCTGAATGAGGTTTTCTATCGGTAGACTCTGTAGGGCTGTTTTTTCTTCCTATTTTCTGCTCTGTCGGGCCCTGCAGGGGACTGTGGAGGCCTGATGGGTCATCAGTAGTGATGCCTAGAAGAAAAGGAGAGTAATTTCACAGATGCTGTATCGTGTTGATTGTAAGGGCAGCGTTTTGATCATTAGTCATGGTTAGACAGGAATCGCTTTAAACAATAGTGGTGGATGCAATGTTGGATGAAATAGTATTTAGTTAAGTTAAACTAGTAATGCCATATCACAGGAGGAGTCATCAAGACAAGTCCTCAGTATACAGAGAGGATCACACCCAGAGTCCAGCATTCTGACCAGATAAACGGGCTTGAGAGGAAGGGCGAGAATAAATTACAATATTTTCCGCACTATAAGGCGCACTGGACTATAAGGCGCACCTTCAGTGAACGGCATATTTCAAAACCCCCTTTTCATATATAAGGCGCACTGGATTATAAGGTGCACTGTCGGTTTTTGATAAAATGAAAGGCTTTTAGGTGCGCCTTAAAGTGCGGAAAATACTGCAACCGGTGCCTACCAGAGAGCCAGATGGAACTAAAGGAAGCGAAAGTGGTCCTAGGGCTGAGAGGTGAATTAAGGGCCGTGACCCTAAAACTGAGAGGATTCCAGCCATGACACCTGCCTTCCAGCAAAGCCACACAAATTATATTTCATTTGGATGATTATCATGTCTCTCCCCTCCCAGTAGCATCTGCCAGTTCACCCTGATGTCAAGAGTGGCCAACTGAAAGAGCCAAAATGGATTTTTTTCAGCCCTAACCACTCATAGAGCCATCATTCTCTGACACTCTGAGACAGTTTAGAGAAGCGGAAGATTTATCTTTCAGCCTCTTTTTGACGTCACCACCCTTCCTGTAGAATAAGACTAAAGGCCAAGTCTGGTCACATAGAAAGTTAATCAGCATAATACAGAGTGTCAGGCTTTATGGAAATGTGAGCTCATGTCACTTCATTACCACAAATCAACCAAGCGATTGTAACTGGACTTTGATTGACAAGCCATTACGGGCTGGGCTTCTTGCTGAGGTTCTGCTGGCAGAAGAGCAATGAGAATAACAGCAGAGAGAATCTCACCTCTGGGAGCGACATGAACGAGAGAGACCCGATCATCAGAGGGGACAGACTGATTATGTAGTCAGTTATTAGGTTTGACATTGTGCATTTCATCACTTATAGCCACTAAAACCAATAAAATAATTTAAAAAACGGTAGCTGATCAACAGATTATTATAACGGGAATTAGCAATCAAAGTTTTCAAATAAATACAATGGAGATTAAAGAAAAATTCCCTACAAAATGTCGTGAAGTAGAAGAATAAATAACACAAATAAGTACCTCAAATCTAGTTAGTGTGCTAGTTCATCTACACTAATGAAAGATTTTATTTTTTCATACATCCATAACAGTTCCTACTGTGGTAATAATAATTGATTATATGAATAAGTAATCTAATAATCTGGATAATCCATATTGATCCATAGTCATTACTGCACTGCAGTGGTATGCACCCTGAGGCGTGTGTGTGTGTGTGTGTGTGCATGTGTGTGTGTTTGACGCAAAGAAGAACACACAGGAGACACTATTTAATGTACACAAAGCAGGGATACTTCCTCTCAGACAAACACGTCAGCGTTTCCATCTTCTCCTCACGACGTCCATCCTGCTCTCAGCAGCGTCCCCACCATCCCCATCCTGACTCCTCCAGCTCATCTGCAGCCTTCTGTGAAGACAGCGGCTGCCTGTTGATTTCACCTCGCTGCAAAACACAATTCCACATCCAATCTGAAGCTGTGGATTGCATGCAGAGAGATCCACAGCTGAGATAGGGGCAATTATTTGGTTAGCTTCTTTCAAGTTGAGATGGGGGTGTTTGTGAAGAGGTGCAGCGGTGAACATGTGGGACTCTGTCTGAGCTGTACTGCAGAACAAAGGTTCAGGAGATACTGAGGGGGTTTCTTAATGCTTTATAAAGAGCACTCTCTGTTCTCATAATTTGATTGGCTCTCACTCTGTGGCTTTTATGTGCAGAGATGTGCGTCGAGAGCTTTCTGCTTTATCTCATTCGCTTATGAAATCAACTGAGTTTTATGTCTCCTGAGTGTTGCTCTGCTTTGATCGTTGCAACCGCTGTCATTGTTGTGATGTGTCCCTGAGGAATCAGACCATTTAACACCCCGGGGTACAAGTCCAGGTAGAGCTGCTGTCTTTAATGGCTTTTCAACAAAGTATTTGTGATGCAAGTGGTCTATGAATGATCTCAAGGAAGATACCTTTGATGTTTACTTCTTGTAGAACAAAAAATAATTCTCCTCACGAAGCTGCTCGTAAGATCAGGAGCAGTGGATGGCTGCGATATGGTTTCTGCAGAGATACCTTGTTATTGAGTTATTCAGATGAGTTGTTGGGACACCACAAGTGAAAAGTGCCATCAAGTTAAATGTATTCAAACGGAGCCTGACGATATTTCTAAACCTCATTGACTTAATTGTAAAAAAATATATAAAAGATTTTACTGCGATACTAAAATGAGCATTGATCTCATAAAAAGTTTACCCCTTTTTATGGGGTCAAAAACAATGATAATACAGTATTTTCTGCACTATAAGGCGCACCTAAAAGCCTTTAATTTTCTCAACAACCAACAGTTCGCCATATAATCCAGTGCGCCTTATATATGAAAATAGTTTTAAAATAGGCCATTCATTGAAGGTGTGCCTTATAATTCAGTGCGTCTTATATATGAAAAAAGTTTCAGAATAGGCCAAATGTGCGCCGTATAGTCCAGTGCGCCTTATATTGCGGAAAATACTGTACATGCGGACAAAAAACACTGAAAAAAAAAAGCAAATGGTCATCAGGTCTAAAACAACTATTATAAACTTTTAATCTAATCTTATTACATTCAATCCATTCTATACTATAATATATATGCGCGTGTCATTTGTGGGGTATTTTTGACTTTTGTCTTTAACTCCACGGCGCCCCCTGCAGTATTTCCCAGAAGCAGCCCCTGCCCTGTGTGTCACTAGAAGAACCAAAGTGGATCAGAACATTTCTCATATCAAGATGTAAAGAAAACCTTTTGGAGCCGTGAGCTGAACCCAACAATAAGTAGACGTTTTTGAATTTAGTGTCAGGTTTTTTGCAGATGTTCTGCTTCAACAGGCTCCTCCCAGTGAATTTACCCAATCCATGAAATGATGAAATGACGTCAAAGATCTCAACAAAACTTGACAGCTGTGGTTTTGGGTGTGGCTCAGTGAATCTTCCGTGAAGCAGGAAGTTATTTGTTGTGAAATAAAATCCCGGCCTGAAGACATCCGACATGTCAGTATTCATTACATTAGTTAGTGGGAGCTGTCTAGCGCCACATAGTGGACACAGGCTGCGACGCTGTGTTGACTTTCGACAGGACAAGAGCTTATTTTAATGTTGTTTGCAGCTTTACTGGCAATATTTGTAAAACAAGTCACTTAAAATAATAATAATGACTCTTTGTAAATCATTTTTAGTGACACACTGACACACATTTTGTGATCATGTGAGCATTTGTGTTTATTTTTTTTAATAAAAGCATTAATAAAAATGGAACAAACACTAGTTGGCTGTCGTCATCAGTTCATTGTTGGTTTGTTGGTTTGATGCATTCGCTGATGGTCATGGAAATATAGAAAATCACTGAACTTATTTGTTTATGTCCTTAAATCATACATTCATGATGTCTGTATGTTTAAGGATGTTTCCTAGCTGCACATGTAACTCAACTATTGATTTGATATCTTCATTATAAAACTGGTAGTTGCGACTTTTCCCCTGAGGCAGACAAACAGACAAACCTACTTGTTATCGCAGAAAATACCAAAGCACAGATAAAATATTTATTAAGTACATCTTCTCTAGTGTGTACCATGGTGTGTAAGAAGCTGAGAAGTGTGTTGTTATTGACCTTCGTAGATGAATAATAAAGTACAGTAGCTCACAGGGGACGGTCACTGGAAACACTTCCTGTCAGTCATAATTACTGTTCAGCGCCCTCTGCGCCTCATTAATGATTCAGGAGGAAAATGTCCATCATCCTGTTACTGTTAGCATTTGGAGGATTTACTGTAACAACCAAAGAAGAGTGTGTATGAAAAGATAAGCTTAACTCTCATGCAGCTGTCCGTTACATGGAACCAGCAGCTTTTTTTTTTTTGTAAAATTTTAATGGCCTATCCACACTGCTTCACACATCGTAGTTCCCCCATCTATGTGTTATGCAATATCGTGCTGGAAAATAGTGTCTGGGGAAATCATCTGGACAAACAGGAGCCGCTTGGGATACGAGGAATCTCCTCACGCAAAGGCAAGAAGAGACTGATTTACTCTCTATCTGTAAGAAAAAAAAGATCTGTGCCGCTCCATCATGAAAGGAGAAAGCCAGAGCTGATGAATTTGAAAGAGGCTGGGGTGTGACCCACATACAGTATAATATCTCTCAACCTCTCTCATCCCACTTTACCCTCTCAGAGTGTTTTTTACCCCTGACGTTTCCAGAGATGTGGTGCGCTCAATTAGATTTCTCTGCTCTGCTGTTCGGAGAGTCGAGCTGTCTTTTTGGATGTTTTCCTGCCACTCACAGCTGTTAGTGAGGAAAAAATTATTTTAGTGCATATTGAAAGACTGAAAATTTAAATATCTGGAGAAACTGCTGATGAAGAAATCTATCCATCTCTTACAGCTGATCGTCCTGACTCAGCTAGTTCATTAGTTTTTGAGATGTTGCTTACCTGTTGTTGTCAGTGGATTATGATGAAATGTTGTTGTCAGTGGATTATGATGAAATGTGCTGAGAGAACTAAGAATGTCCAGATTTTGCCAACAAATATTAATGGTGTAATCACAATGAAAGAGTCCAGATATGATGACACTATTTGTTGTTATTATACTTCTGAGTGCTGCACTGAAAAGACTTTTACCTCCTACCTGGTGTTTTTATGTGAAATGCTATTTTATTTTTATGGACAACATAAAAATGACCATTAAAAGAAATCTGTTGTCTGGACCGTTTGTGAGGTTCCACTTTTTTTGCTCAAGTCAATTTGAACAAAGATGATTTGGCTCATAATCCAGATTTGAGACATTAAGTTTTAGAGTTGAGCGACGTGTTGGAGAAGACTGATGCCGTTATGATGCACAAACACTACAGACAGAGTCATTCACATACATTTATGACAGGTATATCAAGACAAGGAGAAAACTGTAGATCATGATCCACTATGGATTTTAAACACTGCCTGAAAGAAAATCAGTGAAGTTAAAGAAACTGCAAATCAAGATCCTGTGAAGTAACTCAAACTGACGTGTGTGTGCGTGTGTGTGTATGCTTTTGTGTGTGTGTGTGTGTGTGTGTGTGTGTGTGTGTGTGTGTGTGTGTGTGTGTGTGTGTCTGCCCCTTTGATTTTCTGGTAACAGTTCACCCGATTAACTTGACACTGCATGACCGACCGATTTTATGACTGACCAGCTGCATGAATGCATCAGTTCAATATTACCCATTAACCTGAGGAGAGGTTGTTGTTTTAATTCCATTTGAATTGTTTTATTTCAAGTTTTAATCGACACTACCAAGCGTCTTTTTGCAATTTAGTATACATTATCTATACTGTGTATCATTTCATACTGTCAATGGGTGTTGGTGAACCTGTGATGGTCGTCATCTTGCCCCACCGTTCCATTTTGTGTTCTTATCTACTTTATCTATTTTTTTTAATCAGTTTTTAATCATTTTTTTCTGCGATATATCCATATTAATCAATACTGGAATCAGGAATTGGGATAATGATCCATGTTTTGTCTCCCCAAATTTTAATATAAATTAAGCGACATTTAATTTTTAAGACATAGACTTGGATGTTGATGCATTTACAATAAATGACATCTTTGCTGTAATAAAATCTTCAGTGTGACAGTATGACAAGCAGGATATGTAGAGAGGCTTTATTAACAGCAACATCTAAATCCAGTTTATTAACAGAAATAACTAACAGAGCATCACTGAGATCCGTTTTTTCTGAAAGTGCTGCTACTTTCACGGCGTCTCGTTCCGAGCCAAACGTTAGCAGGTATGTAAAACACAGCCTCGGGGGCCTCTGTGAAGTCAGAACACAATGAAACTAAAGTGACTCATCTTGTAGTGTTTCCTTATCGAGCTATTTACATGTGAGTTTAGACAAACCCTCCAGCGCTGAACAGCACAGGTAAAACGATTCTGAAGGAAGTCCTGGAAGGCGGATGCCATTCCTCAGGTGTTGCGTGTGCGTTTGTTTTGCCACGTTTAATCTACTTTTTGCTGCTTCACCGACCTGGAGCCCAGCTGTGATCAGAACACCCGGGGTGTTTAATTAGCAGATTGATTTTGCTGCCTGCAGAAAACACCAGCGACTGTGTGTAAAATGCCACAAAAACATACAGTAATACCAAGCAGATCGCTTTCCTGCCTATCATGCACTCGTTCATGAATGATGCCTTTGAGGAACATGGAGAGATGAAGGTCTGACGTTCTGCTGCAGGGGTGGGGAGGGTGCGTTTTTTCCTCTACCTGGAGGCCTGACTGTCTTCACTGGTGTTGACTCAGGACAGACAGAGCGATAGAGGGAATGTGCGCTGTGTGTACTCAGGGAGGGCCGCATTAACACACCACGCCTTCAACAACGCGCCATTCAAATGCTGAAAGGCTGTCATGGCGTGGCCACCATGTCAACGCTTCAGACAAATATTACGTCCTCTTTTATGAGCTGTCGTATCGTCACGTGTGCGCACTGCTTCAGGAGTATCATGTGGCGCAGCTGGTTGACTACCTCACCTTCTTAAATATTAACTTGCGTACCAACAATCAGTTGTCATGTTTATTAAAACTAGCCAGAAGTCACACAGTCTAATATTAGTTTTATAGTAGATTCATTCCATGGATTGAATTGATTTGTTTCAGTTTGTGCTGCTGCCCCTCAGAGAAACAGCCTCGTCTTTACTTAATAATCTGGTTTCTGTTGTTCCATAATGAGTTGGAAGTAGATGGACACGATGAAGGGTAGTGCTTTAACAAATCTCAAAATAATACAAACAAAGCTGACTGAAAGTGTTCTATTCTTTATTTTGCAGTAATTTCACAGGATTTTTTAAAACTTCTGTCAGAAATGAAACCATTACATTTAGAGACAGATGTGGATAAAGAGGTGGATGTATGATTATCACCTCCAGGTCAGCTATTATACCTCATTTTGGTATTTACAATAGAGTACTGTATAATTAAAGCCGCTTGGCCCTTGCAGTCGTATCGGCTCCAGTGGACACCCTTACATTAATGCCATTCTCTATTTAACCAGGGCGGCTCATAGAGACCAGGATCCTCCTTTTCAAGACACTTATTTACCAAAAATTAACTCATACATTGTAAACATGGACAGACACACACACATTATCCCAGCAGAATGATTCCAGTATTTTCTGCACTATAAGGCGCACAGGACTATTAGGCGCACCTTCAATGAATGGCCTACAAGCAAACCTCGGTGTCCGACCACAATGCGTTCCGGAAGGCTGTTCGAATAGCGATTTGTTCGAATTCCAAATCCATTACAAATAATGTAAAAGGTCTTAATCCGTTCTAAGATGCTAGAAAACGACCTTTTTTCAACTTAATATGTTATTTCATAATGTGATTTATATATCCAATTGTATAGTAATGAAACATATCAAATAAATGTAAAAGAAAGCAGCAAACACGACAAAGAAAGAAAGAAAGAAAGAAAGAAAGAAAGAAAGAAAGACTTTTGACTTTTTCAAAAACACTTTAATCACATTCAAAACATTTTACAAAGAAAGAAAGAAAGAAAGAAAAAGAAAAACATCGACGTAATCGGGTTAGCCTAAGGTACGAGTTACCGTCATCTTTTGGACAGAAGTTTACCGTAACTCGTACCACAGGCAATGGAACGCAAAGTAAGTGAAAAATTATTGAATACAGTAAACTAAAATAAAAAGCACATTACAGTTAAAACATAAGAACAATAAAGATAAGAATTTTTATCTTTGCAGCCGTTCGAGTTGACTTCCAAATTTTGTTCGACTTCTAAGACAAAAAAATTCTGAATTTTTCGGTCGAATTCCGATTTGTTCGATGTCTAAAGCGTTCGAAAACCAAGGTTTGCTTGTATTTTAAAACTTTCCTATATATAAGGTGTACTGGATTATAAGGTTTATCTAATTATAAAGTTAATTAATTAATGAATGACCTATTTTAAAACTGTTTTCATATCTAAGGCGCACTGGATTATAAGGCGCACTGTTGGTTTTTGAGAAAATTAAAGGCTTTTAGGTGCGCCTTTTAGTGCAGAAAATACTGTATGTGTGTCCTTTAAGCTCCATCCATTTATAATTCGAATGATAATGAATCCAACCCTCTAGGCACCTACAAAACTTAGCACCTGTTGCATTTATATAATGTTAGTGACCTCACTGTTTCAGTTCAGCCTGACAGAGTTAACTGTAGGTCTATTATGTCCGTATGAACGATCTACAGCACAGAGAGTACGTTCACGCCTCTCAGGCAACAGTTGTTTGCGCTCCAGTATCTGATCATATTTCTCCAACATGACCAATTACCTGCATTCCCATCAGCCTCAGCGGTACATTGTGTCTGCTAATTATCAACATGCTATGAGTGTCAATAAAAGCAGTTAGGCGTGCTAAATTGGCCTTCAAGCTCACAGCACCACGGTGTCTCCATGCATTACCCCAGCGCTGTTAGCCGTGGCTTCACGCCATCGGTCGTATTCGGAGGGAACCCTCAGCTCAACGCGTCTCCAATCAGGACTCGGACATTTGTTAATGAAATGAAAAGATATGGTTGAAACTGCCTGTCGTGATGGTCCTTCACGGGCTGCAGAGCAGCTGCGGTTCAGCCTGAAATAATGGCTGATGTCATCTGCCTTTGGTTGTGAATGAATCAGAGATGATGTCTACGGGTTCATTAGTGCTAATTCATGTAAAGTGAGTTGGAGAGGAGAGTTAGGAGAGGATGGGGATGGAGGAGACAGTGATGAAAAAGGACTGAAGGAGGCTGGTGTGGGCTTACGCATTTCCTGTCGTCATTTGCACTCACTTAAGCTCAGAGTTCTGTCCCTTCGATCTGTTTCTGGTTCTTTCTGAAACCTCAGCTTTCGTTTTATTGACATTGTGGGAAGAGATTTCTTGCAATCTTGCAATAGCGAATGAGATTATTTGCTGCAGTTTACTTTTATTGGATACTGTAGCAAGATTGAGCACCTTGATGCGTGTGTGTGTGTGTGTGTGTGTGTGTGTGTGTGTGTGTGTGTGTGTGTGTGTGTGTGTGTGTGTGTGTGTGCGTTGATATATAAAATTGCATCAGTGACCTCAGAAGGAATTAGATTCACTCCGGATTTCCACAGCACTGCTTTGAGCGACATTTCCCTTCTCCTCGGTGTCACCTGTGGATCATTAATCCTAATCTAAGTGGCTGCAGCTCCTGATGGAGTCAGAGGGTTGGGGATGTTGCACAGATTACATTTCATCGTTTTGGAGTAGATCGGGACACAAGGTCAACTCCATTATTTTGTTTTGCTTCCTCTAATAATATCAGGGGGCCCCTGGCAGAATGTGGTACTGGAGCCTCAGCTTCACGTTTTTTCTCTCTCCACATTGATTCACAGCAATCCTAAGCTTCCTAACAAGTTTTTAAAAATTAGAGAGGAAAACATTTCCAGAGCCAGGATTTTTATTTGATAGTTTTAGGATTCTTTCTGATCGAACCTGAACCATAACAGATTTTCTAGTTCAGGTGGAGGTTTGCTAATAGAATTTGAAACAAATGGATGTTTTTTTCTCTGAACATCAGGTTTGGTGTTTAATTAGAAGTTGTTCAGTTTCTGTGCAGCTGTCAAATGTCTGACCTTTACACCGGTCAGAAGACAAGCGTATCAACCATGACTATAATTGCAAACTAATTTATCTGATATTTTTGCACATGACTATTATATTTTCCTGACACTCTCTTATGTTTGACCTTCTTTAGGTTTCTTTAGAAAGACTTTGTCTCCTCAAACAACAGAAGATTAGAGGAGCAGTGGACCAGAGTTCAGACTATGTCAGTGCTGAAGATCATTAGCAGAGGAGAAAGTAACAACATCATGTAGTTCCCTCTGATTTCCTTTCTGGACTGAGTTTTTGGGCCGGTTGTAGACCGAAGGAACAATGGAGCAGGTCGATGAGGATCTGAATCTCTCTTTTCTCCTGGAACATGAAAGAGACCTCATCCTGAAGGTGCTGCAGAAAGACGAGAAGCTGAGGAAACGAGAGGAGAAGAGGATACGGTAAGAAGTAACATTCTCCTTACGTTTAGAGAACATATCTTCATGTTCTTCTCATCCTGTTAAACAGGAGGCTGAAGAACGAGCTGCTGGAGATTAAACGCAGGGGTTCCCATCGGCCGCAGGAGGTGGGGGATCGTCAGTGCTCCCGCTGCCTGAAGGCTCTGGGCCTGATCTTTGACCGCGGGGATCTCTGTAGCGAGTGTCAGCTGAGGGTCTGCAACGGCTGCCGAGTCAAGGCTCCCAACTCATACAACTGGAAATGTAACGTTTGTGCCAAAATCTCGTAAGTGGACATAACAGACACGCCTGTTGCATGAGAAAATGACGATGATGCTGATGATGATGATGATGATGAAGTGGGATGATGACACCATACGTGTCTCAACTCGTCTGAAGCATCAACGGCTTTACAGCAGGCGGGAATCATCCGGTAACACCTCCAGCCCGACGCTGACACCCTCATACGTGTGACTGATGCTCAGGTCCAACAGGCGTGGTGGAGTGACTGATTGTGGATCAGTCAGTTCCACATTTATAATGTGTTTAACCTTCACAGCTGACATGTGTGACAGCTGACTTGCTCGTGTGTCACATTCAGTGTGTTTGTGATCCAACACTCCTCAAGTCCATCTTTTCCTCTCGGATTTGGTCTTTTCAGCGTCGGCTTCAGTGAATATCAACAGGTCTAGTCTATCTTGGCTGACCCTCATAAAGTTTATTCTCTGTATGTAGATGCTTTTTTTTTTTTTACCAGGGTGCCTATCTGTCAGGATGTGATGGTTTTTCTTTCTGCAGACATGCTGCACCCTGAACTTTCACACAATAAGAATATGGATAGTAGAGAGATACCAACTTCTCCACCGCCGCTGGCGTGAAAATTCAACTGCAGTCAGAAAAGAGAACTTTTTTTTTCAACTCTTGCTAAGACTATGCAAATGTTTTTGCTCTCTCCACCCACACATGTAACCCAGAGCCAAACTTTACTTACCAGAAAATCCATAGACGCAGACAAAGTAGGGGAAAAAGAGGTTACATAAGTCACCTTTCATCAGGGTATCTGGACTGCACTGAAAAGTGGTATAACTCAGTGAAATGAGTTCCCTCAAAGGACCTTTTACATTAGTGAAATGTCTTCATTCACAAAGGCCTTGAGCATTTGTTTTGCCTGCAATGAGCAGTACAGTTAGAATGAAAACTAAAACAGAACTGCTCTAGAACTTGTAAAAGGACAGAAATTATTCACTTTTGGATAGATTATGATTGTTAATAAATCTGCATTTTATACAGGAAAGGCCTTATTTTGTTTGTTTTGTGTAATGCTAACCAAAACATATTTTTGTACTTGATTTTCGCAAAATCAAAGGGCTGGAATAGCTACAATATGATTATGCAAGATAAAGTAAATGTCCAGTATTTGCGAGACTATTGTGTTTTTTTTTTTTTTCAATCCAAAACAAACATCAATAAATAGATAACTAGATAAATGAACAAATAAACAAATGAATGAATGAATAACACAATATATCTAAAGCTTGTTGAAAGAATATTCAAAAAAAATTTAAAAGTTGAAATTAAGGATAGTGCCATTCAAAAAAAAAAAAATCAATGAGTTCTTTTTTTAAAGGGTTAATCAATCCATCCATTTTCTGTTGCTTATCCAGCTATCCGTCATACTTGTGGATTAAGTGGGTGATGGTTTGACTGTTTGGATGTGACCTGGTTGACACTGGCAGCGGTCTGACCCCAGTAAACGTTGGATGTTGTGTTTGCAGGGAGCTGAAGGTGGCGACAGGAGAATGGTTCCTGGAGGAGCGGTCCAAGCGCTTTGAACAGGGCGGGCCGTACACCGACGTGATCAAACACACAATCCTGAGTAGTCCCCTCAGTGAGTTTCACCGGCACAAGCAAACCGGTGTATTCAGGTTAATAAGGTGTGACCATCTTATTAACGTATTTATGTTTTTGATGACAAGTTTCAGAAGAGAAGGAAACAGAACCTACAGAAAACCTGTCGGCCACCCTGGAGTTAGTGACACCCGACACCCCAAGATCTAGCAGGAGTGCAAACTTCAGTGTTACGGATGGCGCCAGGAGAAAAGGGTAAGGAGCACCTGTAGGTGCAAAATATCTAAAAAAAAAAAAAAAAAAAATATATATATATATATATATATATATATATATATATATATATATATATATATATATCATTTAGATATTTTGCATATATATATATATATCAGATTGATGTGCTTCATAAAGTGTATATGTGTGTGTGTGTGTGTGTGTGTGTGTGTGTGTGTGTGTGTGTGTGTGTGTGTGTGTGTGTGTGTGTTTAGAAGGATGAACTTGGGTAAAAAAGGCAACCGATTCAACATGAATGACACTGACGTCCTCGGCACCAGATCTGGTTCAGACGGAGACGCTCAGAGTGTGAGAAGCGCTCGCTCTGCTCCGACCCCATTGACAAACAGGTGTGTGTCCACACCAGTAACACACACCACTATGACCAGTTCGCCACATAAACTCACACAGGATGAAAACTCACCATGTGTTCGGTCATTATGATGAAACCAGTTCTAACCATCTGGTAAGTGTGTCATGAAATCAATGCTACTTAAAAAAATTATTAATGACAGTTATTAAAAACTCATAATAAAATGCTGTAGTACTTTTTTTCCTCTGGCAGTGACGTAATTATATTAATATAAATAGCCCTTTTCCACCCAGATTACACAATAAATCCAAAATAAATCTCTTATGCCCACTTTAGAAAACAGCTCTGTAAAGAATAAAGCTAAAAAAAAAATCTCATCTTCTCTATTATGACCTTGGCTCAGCAACTAAGGAGCCTCCGGACCTCCTGCTTTCTCTCCGCTTTGGAGATGTTCTCAGTTGATTCTCATCTTCTGTGACTTAGCCGCTAACTCTTACCAGCTGCTTTTTAAATCCTTTTTGTTGTACCACTTCATTGGCTGGCTTTATTTGTGAAGACTGGAATCACATCTGGGTCTGATCAGGAACTGAGGAAAACAGGAGCCTTTATACAGAACAATGAGGGGACATAAAAGCGATAAAATTAACCAGCGTTATGAAACTTGTCTGGGAATAGCTAGAAATAAACAGAAGGTCATTTATACGTCCTGCAAGAGAGCAAAGTCAGAGACACATGAGGTGCACGTTTAGCGATGAAGACTCGGGTGTTAAACAGTTGTTGACTGGTTTCCTTCCTGTTTTTCAGGGGCAGTGCCTTTGAGCATTCTGGGATGCCTGTGGACCTTTACAACCTGGGTTTCCATAGTCCGGAATCATCATCTACACACAGCAACAACCGGAGGGTCAGGGTCAGCAACTTATACACGATAATAAGTCCAGATAGCGACACCCAAAGGTTCATCTGCACTTTTAACGCTTTTGTTTGCTGACAGCCTGACGGAGCAGAGAGCGTTGCAAGTTTACACTCCGCTGACAGTGAGAAAAAGGATTCCAGAATGCATTCTGGAACTCCAACCATTTGTGTGTCCAAAGCCTCGGGTTCATCAGGTACCAGACCCACAACTCCCATCGCTTTAACAACTCACGCTGTTGTATCGCTGCTTTACTGGTGATGCACAAACATTTTTATCGCAGGTTCCAGATGTTTTAAAGTCTATAACGTCACCTAAAAGGTGATAATAGGCAGTTTGTTCGGATTGATGTGCCTCATAAAGGATGGCGTTATCTCATTGTCTTTCAGCTGGGAGCAGAAGGAGACACAAATTACACAAGTTAACTTCCTTCACTGTCTGCTGCTCGTCTTCATCAGACAAATTCCCCTTTGTCTAAAGAATAATCTCCTTTATGGCGTCAAACCGTTACGTCCTTTAGACACAGCTGCTAGGTGTTGTGTTTCATTTGATTTGATCTGATTGATGCTGTCGGCTTGTCAGTCGTGTCTCCAGATCGGTTATAGTGTGTTACACGGACAGAAGCCGATACCGTCATGACATAATAATAGCGGAATGCATTTATTATATACAACACAACATCGAATAAATATTGACAAGTGATCCAATTTTTTTATTTATTTATGGAAAATAGCATTTGTTCTTGATTTGATGAATCGGTGCACTCATCGGCGCAAATTAATTATATTTTCAAAGATTTTAAATAGAATTATTTTGGTCTGGCTGACATGAAACTTGGTTTTAGATGACAATAATAGTTTATGCTCAAGTGTGTGTGTGTCTCTTATTTAGGATTAATGAGGGGGAAAAAAATCATGTCAGTGATGATTTGAGCTGCCACTTTAATTTAAGCTTCTCAGATGATTTCTTTAATTTCATCTCACCAGATGAGTTGACAAACTGGCAGTTTTCTTCCTCATAGTAAGAGGAACATTAATGACAAATTTTTTTACACATGGATTATTTACTTGTGGACGTCCAGCACTGGTTCTTCTTTGGTTTTCAACCTTTTCTCACCGTGTCATGACTCCAGTTACTGAATGCATCACATCCCTGTCAGCTGAAAACATCAGACGTCAGTCAGCCACAGACGTTTTACACTGACTCACAGATCTAATCTGAGATTCATTACAGATAACAGCCTGTAAACTCTACCTGTCATGCTTTTCATTTCCAGAAATAGTGTCAGTCTTTCAATAGTTTGAAAAGAACCCTGAAGTACCAAGCAGGCAATCTGAAAGAATAAATGGTGACGAAAACAAAAGAATCCGGCTGCAGCAAATCCCTCCAATAAATAGACAGCAGGATCATTAGTTGGACTGCACTGCTTACCTCCAGCCGTTTCATCAGAAGCCTCTCTGAGACAACTTTTCCTTCCCTACACCCCCCATCACCCCCCACCCCCCCACCCCTTTAGCAGATCACAGTCGTTCAGAGATGGACCTGTCAGCTCCTGCATCAGAAGCCAGTGACGACGCCTTCAGCCTCAGAAGCCGTTCAGTCCCCGGGTTCAACGACGCGGTAAGCGGCGCCAGTCCCTCTCTGTTTCACCTTCAACCTTGCCCTCATCCGATCACATTTGATTTTTTTTTTTTGCACCAAAGTCTTCAGATCATTAAATCTGCACGCCTACTTTGTCCATAATAGAACTGTAGAAGTCATTGTGACGTGTCAGACGTGGGGTGGAACGTTAATCCTGCTTCACGGAGCGTGACGAGCGTTCTAAACGGGTGTGGGCTGAGAACAGGTGGTGGATCTTATGTTCACATCGGACTGCTTTGTCTCTGTGCTTACTTTAGTTTTTACTAAGACATGCATAATTTACTTTAACCCACTCATATATTCATGCTCACAAGTTTACTGTAAACCAACTGTGTGACAAACTACACTCTGACCCGACTTGTCGGATTAAATTTACGGGAGTTGGCTGCATCCACCCACACAGAGCTGCTGTGCAGGGTGTGTGTGTGTGTGTGTGGGGGGGGGGGCATCTTCCTCCTGATTAAATCTGAATACTGTCATCTGCAGGAGTTTTCTGATGAGGATGTGGACGAGGACATCGACGCCCTGATGTCAGCCCACAGAAAGACCGTCAACCGACACCTCAGTGCAGCAGTTTCAATGGTATCACCAATGTTCACACACAAATGTGTCAAAACATATGGCGGACGCCACAATCATCATGTCTTGGAGGAGTGGAGGCTTTCTTGTTGTACATGGAAACAAGTGTGAGCTCCAGGGTGTGAACGCCGTGTGCTACAGCCTGATTGGGAAGCCTTTAAGGAAATTAACTTGGCTTACAGCAGGATAATGTAGCCTGTAAGGTAGTATAGAACACATTATAGACTACATATGTCACATGCAGCTGCTCAGATAGTTTTTGCACGTGTCGTTTTTGTCAAACAAGTGGATGTTTGTAATGTTTTTGGTGTAACACAATCCACGCACCTCACTGTGAAAGTTTTTACTGCAGCTACTTTTTGCTCAGCGCGAGAAACAGGATTAATAAATATTAATGTAATCGAAATATTATATTGAGAGGAGGATGCAAGAAAAAACAGATATTCAATTGACCTAAAGTGTGTATGTGTGTGCATGTGTGTGTAATTTGATAAGTGCATCGGTAAATAAACACGACAGACTTCTTGCCATCTCACATCATGTGACTAACAGCCGTCAGAACCCGATGCCTCCTCTATGAATGGAGGTGATGAGGGACATTATGCAGATCGCTGAGTCTGGATCGATTCAAGCTCTAATATATTCTGCCTACAGTCATGTGAGTCACTCCACAGAGGGCTGTGTGTGGATAATGAAAGCAATACTGGAGTAGTATTAGTGCAGTTTATTTAATTCCATAATGCCTGTTTGTTGTGTAGTTCAAACTAATTCAGTCTCATAGAGTCCTGCAGTGATTATTGTTGTCATAATGGTCACAGCGCTCAGGAGGATAGTTTTAGTGCTTCGCACAGGAGTGTTACGGTAATATAGTCTGTCATCATTGAGAGACCAGGTCAAAAAGTTTTCCACATAAAAGCCAAAAACTAATGTTATGAGATTTATTTGGTCGTAAACCAAGAATGATGGCACCAGATGAAAAGTTAGGGGTTGACAGATTATTCTAATCCGGTAGTTTTCACATTTCACTCAAACCTCACCTAAGGCTAAGCTTGGTGCCTATTATGTTAATTATTAACTATATAAAGTATGTAAACGATATAAACTGAAGGGATTTAAAGAACACACCACATTTCAGAAAATCTTGCTATAATTGGTCCCAAAATTAGTGAGACAGAACAAATTCAGCTCTAATATTAAAAGGTCACATTCTGAACTGGCACAACTGGAGTAAAACACATTTATAAAAATAATTGATTCTAGAAGTAATCCTCTTACTCGTGGTTGGAGTTGCGTTAGAGTCATAATTTTGGATGGGGTTGAGGTTTGGATTAGGGTCAAAGTTAGGGTTAAGGTTAGGGTTGAGGTAGAGGACACAGATGTTATTTCTCCCTTCTTTTTGCCTTACAGGTTTAGGGCTTCACCCTTTCAGAATCACTAGCCACAAAAAAACATGACCAAATAAAACCTGCCTACAACCGATTTCAAATCAGAGAAAAGGTTTAATGCCTTTTGGCTTTTAATAAATAATGTATGTTAAAATGATTTCACAGACAAACTCATAGGGGAAGTAAAATCTCATTATTTGACTGTTGATGTTGATTTCACAACCGATTCCAGATGAGTTGTAAACTCTGTGGTTTCCTCTGATAATCACCATGGTAACTGTGTGTAATATGGATTCTGCAGTTTCCCCCGAGGGGCTGGGGATCTGTTCTCAGGGTCTGACTCTGTCACTAATGTATCACAGAGCTCAGATCTGTCTTCTTTTTCTCCCCCCGTCTCTTTTTCATTTCTCTTTCTATCTCTAAAATGAATCACCTGCCAGTCTTCCACTCCTGCCTCTGAGAGAAAGTGGGGGCACCTAAACATCCCTGACTCGGATGCTGAGACTGTAAGTCTCTTCATGCATGTTCACCACTGATTTTAGGGCGATTGAGTTGCTCCAGGGTGCAGTGTTGCATGTACATGTGAATTGTTCTTGTCTGAATAAGATGGTATATTTTCATAATGATCGCAAGCTCAGTCGTGTTTCTTTAATGAGATGGTAGCTATATCTATTTATAATAAGTCAAAGCTCCTCTCATTAGTCTAGTCGTGTATCCCGTTGGTTCCCTGCAGGAAGAAAGTGAGCTATATTTTCCAGCAGACTGAGCGTCGTGTGGCTGAATCCTGGCATCTTTCTTAACTTAATCTCTAGACAGCAGTATTTTAAACATGGGTTGCTGCATTTATATTTCATCTAAAGCTACAGTAATGAGATTCGTCACTCTCAAAGTTAGCTTTCCTTTTTGATTTGTAGTCTCTTTTTCAACCTGCATTGGGTTTTACAGATAAGGAATATAAGGAAGCAAAAGGGTTTGCATGCTGAGTCGTGTGTCTTTTGAGTTTAATATCGTTGGCCAGATGTAATAAATCAAATTTCTCGAGTCTGCATGCGTTTGTTGTTGGTGTTCTCGTTTCAGCAGGAATACAGGTGAATTGGTGACTCTAGTTCTTGATGTGGGTGTGAATTATTGTTCATCTTTCTATGTATAGACCCTGTGATCTCCTGTGATAAGCTCCATTCCTCCGTAACCCTGAAAGGACTGGTTATACTGTAGATAGATGGTCACAGTTTTTATTCTTGCATTGCCTCACACACCTTGTGTGACATAATGGAAAGATGAAAAATACATTTCATTTTGAAATCTACAACTTCTCAAATATCAATCCTAAATTTACTGCGGAACAAGATTATTTGAAAGTCAGGAGAGCATGAAAGATATTAAGTTAAATTACAACAGCCTGAGTCTCCATAGTATGAGTATCAGTCATATGAGAGAATTCCAAACCCTGTCTCATACTTCTTTTAGTTGCCTTCTAGTTTCTGTCAATAATTTACAGTCCATTATTACCTTTCTAGTAATGCAGATCTTGCCTCATATTTTTTTTATCCAGTATTTATTCAGGCAACCTTTCATGAGGGCAGCAGACCACAGTAGATTGTTGGAAAGATATATCAATATACAAGTGGCATGAACCTAATCCTTAAAATTAATTTTAACCATTTTTTATTTTATTCACATTCATAAAGGCCAACAAATTCCTGACATATTTTGTAATACTACAGATGTTTTTCTTTTTATTACTTCCACTCAGATTGTGTCTTCACCCATGAACATTTGTTACTTGGTTGTTTTTGCAGCAGTATTGCTCAAAAACTACTGAACGTATGTCTATGAAACTTGGCTGTATGATGGGGCTTTTGCTGGAGTAGGTGGTTGGATCCATTTAAAGTGGTAACAGTGGGGAAAAGGGTGCTTTTCAATATTTTTTCTCATGTCACTGGGAAGAATGTATGGATTTTGAAACAAAAAAAAAAGAAGGTATTTTTAAGGGGTTGGTATGTGAATGCCATTCTCTGTTGCTCTCCACTTTCTTTGTTTCCCTCATCAACTTGTTTTTTCCTTTTTTTGACCTTCCCTCACGTCCGCCCCTCATCTTGTCTTTTGCCTAACAGAGTAGTATAAACAGCATGATGAGCATGTACAGTGAGACCGGTGACTATGGCAACGTCAGGGTGAGCGGCGAGATCCTGCTGAACATCAGCTACAGTTACAAGACTGGTGCTCTCAATGTGTTGGTGAAGGAGTGTCACAACCTGGCAACCGGAGACGAGAGGAAACAACGCACAGACGCGTACGACAAACACACACAAACACACATAAACACACTGACACAGTGTTCATCAAGCCTGGAAATGATATTAACCGTTTATAAATCAATGCACAACTTTAATTAAAAATAGAGTGACTTACTAAATAATGTTTCAATTAACAAATTTGCAAATAAACTCACGGGTATAAAATATATTTGTTAATCGTAGCTTCAGCCTGAGCCTCTTTGCGTCCTTCCTAACAGTTATGTGAAGACCTACCTGATGCCAGACACCTCCCGACAGAGCAAGAGGAAGACGAGCATCAAGCCCAAAACCATCAACCCAGTTTTCAATGAGAATCTGAGGGTGAGTCTCTGAAAGTAAAATTAATATGAATGAATTTGTACAAATTACAAACACAGTCCTGAGTTCAATTCCCGGTTGGGGCAGCTTCCACCATCATAACAATGTGTGCAGTTTGTTGTTGTTCTACCGGTGTCCTTTACCTTGAGAGCGGTGGGTTGGACCTACAGAAGGTCTCTGGCTGTCTGCCCACATCCTAAGACTTAAGAGTAGTTTATAAAGAATATCTTTCCTTACCATTATGTCTGAAGGTTTCTGGCTAACTCTGTTTGTGCTGTGTTTTGTAGTACGTGATCAGCCACTCACAGCTGGAGACACGAACTCTGCAGGTCTCTGTGTGGCACAACGATAGGTTTGGACACAACAGCTTCCTGGGAGAGGTGGAGCTGACCTTTGACTCCTGGGAGCTTAATTCCCAGATAGAGGACTGGTATACTCTGCAGCCCAAGGTACATTCATGTCTTACATTGTGTACTCATCCTCCCTTGCTGTACAAACGTGCACAAAGACCAATACTTTGTGACTGATGTCGGTGTAGATGGAAGGCAGCATTGATGCCACGATGCGGTACAGAGGAGAGCTGACAGTTGTGTTGAAGTACATCCCTGCTGAGAAAAACCTCATGCTGCCTCTGGACCAAGTTCAAGGTACCGTCATAATAGCTGGAACTATTATCATACCACAGCTCATATTGTATTAAACATAAAACACATTGCTTGAATCATTAGTCATACCTGTCACGCTGTCTGACAGGAGGATGTTTCCAGTACCAGCTTGTCTCAGCTCTTCATTGAAGACGTGTGACTTTTAAACTGAGTGGAATATTGAGACTCAAGAATCCATACAGTCACACTGAACCACAGATAGATAGATAGATAGACAGACAGACAGACAGACAGACAGACAGACAGACAGATAGATAGATAGATATACTTTGGCAATTTGCAAATTCCTGTTAAACTTTCAGCTGTCTGCTATGATTCAGAACCGAGATTATTTTGTTTGAACAAAGATTTTCTGTGACTTACCAGCAAACAGTTAAATCTCAACTTTTCCCAAGTGTGATATTACAAACGGTTTCCTTGAAAGAATAGCTTGTCTTAACAGCTTGTTCACACTTACACCTGCATCCTGAACTAAAGAGGACCCTGGAGCATGTCTCTGCCAACATGTGCCAACAGGGCTGTCATTAATTAGTTGTTAGTAATGGCTTACAGTTAATGATAAAAAAGTGAAGTATTTTTTGATTGTTCATAAAGTCGTTAGTTTCATCAGATAACCTTTTAAACGCTCTCATGTCTTATTGTTTTACCCTTTTTTCTTTTATATATTTTGGGTTTGTGTAAGGTAACCCTATCTTTATTACCATTAAGCACACATACACTGAGTGTGCTTGTGCTTGGATTTTGTCAATACAAGATACCAGTTTACGATTATACATAGTGTGTTGATTTGTTTCTTTTAGGTGAGGTAAGGTTAGGTTTTACTTGAACAAACCTGAACTCAAGGTGAATTCATTATTCATTCTGTGTCGACTTCCTTCCACCCACAGTGAAGAAAAGTTTCCTGAAGGGCAAGAAGACGAGCAACTTCACGTTACCTAAGGGGGGCATGGTTGAGCTTCTTATCAAAGGAGCCAAAAATCTTACTGCTGTCAAACCTGGAGGTACTTCTGATCCATTTGTAAAAGGGTAAGTCGCTTTTAAGGGCAGATTGGGGAGTTTTCACTGGGGGGACAGAAGAGGGGGAGGGCGGCAGCTTTAAAGAACACACACTTTTTAAAATATGTCACTTTCAGGAAAAAATGTTCTTTATTTGATTGATCAGTCCACCGTCTGTTCTCCCCTGGCTTCTTATTACATAAGATTCTAGAGATTCCATAGGATTTTTGAAAAACCACAGCTTTACTCTACTACTACTGTACTACAGGTGTAGGTGTACAACTAGAAATACATCTGCAACTATAAGCTTTATTTCTACCTCTTTGTAGGTAGAAATACAGCCACAACTATAAGCTTGACTGAAAAAGAAAAGTTTGTATTAAAATGCTGGACTCTTTCCAACAGATACCTTCTCCCTGACAACAACAAGTCAACCAAGCACAAGACAGTGGTGGAACGCCGCACTGTGAACCCACAGTGGAATCACACCTTCACCTACTGCGGCCTGCAGTCTGGAGACCTCAACAACGTCTGTCTGGAGCTCACCGTGTGGGACAAAGAAGCTCTGGCCAGCAACGTCTTTCTCGGAGGAGTCAGGCTTGGAGCTGGAACAGGTAGCTTTTCTTTTATAATAAGAGCTAAGATTTGCTCAGGATTTCAAATAAGGTTGTAAAAAAAAAAACCTTTTAAATGTGTCTTCTGTAGTGGTACGCCATATTAATTCAAGAGTCTATTTTCTTATCACCGCTTTATCCGCTGATGCGGGTCACGGGACGCTGGAGCCTATCTCAGCTGGCTTAAGGCGTGAGGCAGGGGAAACTCCGGGTGCGACGCCAGTTTTTAATCTAAATGGATTTAGTATAATTATTAGAACATGTTAATGAAAAATGCTTTGTGAATCCGGACATAGTTACTGGTCTGATACTTAAAATTCAATTCAAGATTCAAAGTCAAAATTCAATTAGTTTTACAGTGTGTTTATGAAATTATTCAATCAAACCCTGAAGTATTCGGTCATTCAGAAGGTCAAAAAATAAAAGTTCTTATATGCAAGGGAATACCTCAAAATCCTCAATTCCGTTTCTTGTAATGGGAAATGAATGCATTTAGTTTAGATATTGTGTTTAGATATTAATGCAGTTACATTTCTATCAAATATCACAAGTATGTCATATTTTAAAATAAAAACACAACATGCAAACTCCGTCCAGAGCGGGACTCGAACCCAGAACAGCCTTAGTTAATAGTAAATTAAATGAAATGCTCATGTATTTGTCTCTTTTTGCTTTAAGGCAGAAGCTATGGGAACGAAGTTGACTGGATGGACTCGTACGGGGAGGAGCAGCGAGTGTGGCAACAAATGGTGGAAAACCCCGAAGTTGCTCACGAGTGCACGCTGATGCTGAGATCCAGCATGCACAAGTACAGCACATGAGCTGGACTAAAGCACAGACACAGGAGAAAGGGAACGACCGCGGGGGGGGGATAATAGAGCAGAAGAGGAATCATCAGAAGTGTGATGTCCCTCTTTCTACTTCTTTACCCCAGCAGAGACCTGATCAGATCCTTTTTCCTGTCGGAACAGTAATCCATGCCTTACACACTCATCTACATGTGCATCCTGCAATCCAGAGCATCTAGTCCTGACCAAGTCACTGCTGTTTACTGCTGTATAAGACAAACTGTTGTTATGTGTAACCTAACCGTACCAAATGAGCACACAGTGTGACTTCTGATTCTCGTTTGTGTGATTCGTGTACCAGAGTCATATCTGCATGTAGTTAAAGTCAACACAGACCACTTGTTGGGCGTTAGATGTGACACTGATCAATAATATAGACACTTTGACATTCCCTGAATAACCAACCAAACTCTGTTCTGGTCTGACGTAGATGCTAGTGTTGACATTCATCCTCTTACAAGCTGCTTTGTGCAGACACGGACAAGTCAACGTATGTAAGACGTCTCAGGTTGATTGAAACTTAATGATCAATTTGGAAAGACAATCTCATTGTAGAATCAATAAGTAGTTTATTTATCACTCTTTAGTGGGCTGATTATATTTTATTTTTAAGCTTTCATTTAAACATCTTTATGAGGAATTTATTATTAAAGCATTAAAAAATATTTGAAAACAGTGACAAATACAAAGTATTAGTACCACAAAGAGAAGAACAAAAATTTGATATTTTGAGAAAGTAAGATTTAATTATTATCTTTATTATTAATTGTTATTAAATTATAAATCTTGAGAAACAAGATCTAATATGAGAATAAAGACAATATATTATGCAAAGACACCTTTATTTTTCTAATATTCTTCCGCGTCCATTCTCATAATAGTAGGAAAATGGCGATATGAGAAGAAAAAAGCTGAAATTAAGAGAAAGTAATTTTGTTCTGAGAATAAAGACAAAATTTACAAAGAAAATCTAATTTAGGAATATATTCAGAGTTTAATGAATAAAACATTCATAATATTACAAGACTGAATATAAAGACTACAATAAAGTTATAATATTACATAAAACTACAGCCTCCGATGCCTATCATTGCGTTTCTGAAATATTCTGTGGAGACTTTGGGGATCACTGTTTGTGTTGTCTGCCTACATCCACACCGTAGAGTCAATCTCACGCACTGGGACGTCTGCAGTTGGACTGTCTCCGTCAGAAATGCCATGTTTGCTGGAGTTCTACTAAAATCTGAACGATTAATGTCATTGTTTCTCATGGAATGACAGACCCCTTTTAAATAGCACACTATTGCAACTAATCACAACCTTGCAGTCAATGACCTCCTTCAACACAAACATCCTCCACATCTGACTGAAAACATTTCATATAATAATTAGCGGTGTCAAATGAAAAAAAAAAAGATCAAGTTTATTACAATAAGCATTTGCAATTAATCAGGATTAACTGCAAGATTAAAATATTAGTATTTATATACTTGTACTTTTGTGGGAGTCAAAACAAATGCATGTGTGTTTTTGAAATAAAAAATGCATGAGAAATTGGTTACAGGGATCCAAATATTTTTTAGCTAATATCAGCTTTGATGTTTTCTAAGGAAGACATAGAATTGGATGAGTAAAAAGTCTCAGGGACTAACTGCAGTAACTACCATTACTATTCGTCAGAGGCTGGAGACATCAGCGCTCCTGGGGCTCCTGCAGGTTTTACCTTCAGCGGGTTAACAGTTTTAGCTTCAACACAAGGGGTTCCTGCTGGAAATGTGATTCCGACCTTTCACCTCTGTCATGTTCATAGCCCTGTTTAAAATGTCCAACTATTATAACACATTGGGCTACAGCAGATCATCTGAGATGTAAGGTTAACTCCATGTGACTGTGATCAAATAATGATCCCTATGAAAGATGATAAGTCAAACTTATTGTGCTTTGGCAAAAAGACGGCTCAATCAAATGGACTTGTTTAAGGTTGCTTCAGTTTTTTTTTGCTTTTATTGATTTACCTTGACCTGGATGACAAAGAACCTACACAGACGTGTTATTATCATGTGATACTGATAACAGCAGTGTGATTCGAAAAAGACAGAAAGTCATCTGACAGTAAAATGACTGGGAAATCATGAGTATTTGATGAAATAATCCATTAAATGACTGTCAGTGGTTCAAACTCATACATATTCCTGACAAATACACTTGCAGAAACAGGAGTACTTGAAGATAGTTGTTTTCCACCTGTGTTTCTCAGAAAAAAAAAAATGGGCAGATTACACAATTTAGGCTAGCTTTGATGTAAATTAACATAGCACTGTATCAGTGTGATAGAAACTGCATAGTTTTAGATAAAACAGAGGTAGAGGAACAAAAGAAGGTTATGTAAAACTCTGATGATGACATCACCATCTTGGTAAGAAAAAGGTTTGATGTGTGAACTGCATTCCCAGGAACCCTGAGGTGAGGGAGTGAGTCAGCACTGATGATAGGACGCCTTGGGAGGGCGGGGGTTAAAACCTATACAAACATCTTTCACGGCGGATGCCGATTTTAACCACGTTCGGCATCGACTGCTCTGACAGCTAGAGAGTAATGTGAGTTCACGCTGCACATTTACAATAATAACACATCCTGTTCACTGTGTAGCAGACCTTAGATGAGAGGCGTGTGCAATACCTGATTATTAAATTGATGTATAGCATGTATTGTCTCTGTTGTGTCTCGTTTCCGAGCATCAAACTTGTTGTATTCAAACCTATTTTGTCCCATATGTGTTACATGGAATATTTTGAAATAAACATGAGTTTATATAGCCTGACTTGCTTTTAATTGGTTCATGTTTTCAGCATTAAACCACGTTCATGATTGATGAAGTCATTTTCATAATTATTTCATGCCATGCTTTGGGCTCATCCCAGGTATGACCTCATGAGCCCTTTTGGGTTTGAAAGAGAAAATATATAAGTATATAATATATAAGAGTTAGATTATTTAAGTGACAGACATTGCAAAATGATGCAGGTAATTGTGAGTATCTTTTTAAACATTGTTGATTTATACATCCTATGGACAGGCCTAAAAATTTAATTAACTGTTCCCCTCCCCAAAACTCACCACGCCACAAAATTTAATTAAAACCGGTTTTCTATCTTTAATGATAACCTACGTACACACACACACACACACACACACACACACACACACACTGATCACTTAACCTTCCCGAACCAAAAGCAAAAGATTGTTTCCCAATTTTCCTGTTTCCTGTTTTAAACTAAAACCAAACTGACAGACGGATTAAATAACTGCACATTTTCAGAAATACTGATATTTTCTCTCTGATGTGGAAGATAAAAAGAGTAACCCCACAGATTCAGATTAACCTGTAATATCGCATTTATTTCCTCCAGCAATTACTATAAGGGGAAAAAAAAAAAAAGGGTCAGTGCTGCTGATGGATATTAACGACATTTGTGTCAGGATGGGTCAAAGGTCAAGAGGCAGACCTGACATCACACTGTGTGCAACAACACAATCGATCATCTCACCTTTAGGGCAGTACAGAATTTGAGTTTCTACATATTTTGGGAACTGTATTCTGAATGGGCGGCACGGTGGCGCAGAGGGTAGCGCTGTCACCTCACAACACGGTGGGTGCGGGTTCGAGTCCCGCTCTGTGCGGAGTTCGCATGCTCTCCCCGTGTCTGCGTGGGTTCTCTCCAGGTTCTCCGGCTTCCTCCCACCTCCAAAAGCATGCGCTTCAGGTTAATTGGACGGTCCCAAACTGCCCGTAGGAGTGTGTGTGTGTGCATGGTTGTCCGTCTTTGTGTGCAGCTCCGCGGTGCTCTGGCGTCGTGCCCAGAGTGTCCCCCACCTCACGCCCTATGTCAGCTGAGTTAGGCTCCAGCTCCCTGTGACCCACTACGGTGGACGAAGCAGTAGAAAATAAATGAATGAATGAATGTATTCTGAATGTTCAAGTTTTAGAAACGGTGGCGTTTGCAGTTGTACAGTTTGTGCTCTCTGAGCTCTCTTTTAATCTGCACAAAAACCGAAGTCTAAAAAAAACAGATTGTGGTCAGGACAGACAGTTTGTTGGCCAGGAACATTAACTGCTGGAGCTTCTGGTGCGTTTCATAGTAAGGTATTATTTCCAGTCTTCATTCTAGTGTACAGAATATTATTAAGGGAATATGAATGTAAGTGCACCACTGAATATTTTGTTCTCATAAGACATGAGAATTGTAATAGTTTTTAAAATAAAGGAAAATAATGCTCAAGTCTGCCACGCTATTAAAAACAAGATATTTTTAATACATTTTTTGTGGTTTTAAGAAAAGTTTAGAAAGTTGTAGACAAAAATAAGTCAAGGATTTCTGTCTTTTCCTCTTCAGATGTCACACTTGTTTTGTCCTTGGATGATGATACTTGTCTTTTACGCTTACAATAATAAACCAAAGACCACATATTCAATAATTCATCAGTGTTGTGTAAATTTTAGCAAAATGTGTGGTGTTATAAACGAGCAGAGTCTCTGTACAAAACACACACATATTATTCTGGAGTGTCAGAATACATCATTATTAGAGAAGTGAGACATAAATATCAGACAGGTGAAGAGTCATCAGCTCATACAGTAAAAAGACTATTTGTACAAAAACAGATAAACATTTCTGCATGGAAATATCAATAATAATAATAATAAACAGAATGACAAGACACAGGAATCAATATGATTATAACATACTGTATGACCCATTCCACATCTTGCTTCAGATCAGCGCCATGACTGACAATTTGATCTCTGATGACACACATGTTTTGCGTTCACACCTTTTGGGATACAGGACTGAATGAGTTCAGGTAGGAGTGTGTGACGTGGCTGGAAACACAAGATCTGAGCAGGTCCTGTCTGCTGGGACCGAGGAGCAAAGGATGGACGACGTCTGTGAGTCCAGGATTTTATGATTGACAGGTCTGACCCGCTTCTTGCTGCAGGACCATCTCCTCCTTGCGGAGGGGGAGGGTGTCGATGGTGGTGAATAATTCAGCCGCTGTGATCGGGAATGGATACCGTTGTTTGTCAGTGCCCTGCTTGTCTATCAGCACCATTTGGAAAGATCTTTGTGGAATCCGGAGCTGCAACCTAGAGAGAGCGTAGAAGTTTATTAATCAACTGTATGTGCACGTGTGTGTGTGAGAGAGAGAGCATGTGTGTGTGTGTGTGTGTGTGTATACCCTAGGTGCAGTGCCAGTCTTGGAGACAGCAGCCTATGTCGAATTCGGCCAATTTGTGCAGGGTAAGTCCCAACCAGCTCGATTACGGTCACATGTCTGAGGTCCAGTCCACACTGAGCGTGCTGTTCCCACAAACGAGACCCAACAGAGACAGAGTGCTCAATAACCTTTGTGGTTTTACAGCCTCACTATTGATTCTTATTCAGGCAAACAGAAAACAGCAGTTTATACGACAGCAAATTTCAAGCTCTGTCAAACAGAGCTGATAAATATTCCACTGGAGCTGCAGATAACGATTATTTTCACAGTGACAGTGTTGCACAAGGCATTTAAACACATTATCCAAAACTATAGTTCAATTTCTCAAACCTCAAAGCTGATTATTTTTGCGTAATTGTTCAAATCCATTGCATAATCAAACCTAAATGACTGGAAAAACAGTTTCCAGGCTGTGTCAAAATGAATTCCTGGAACAATTATTCATCAGCGTATAAGAAGAAACGGACATGCTCATGAGAAATACCTGCACCCCACTTTGTACCAACTTAAGATCATCAGGTCTTCTATATGAGCAGGCTTCAAGCTCCAGAGATGTCATCGAGTTATTTTACTGCCTCATGCCAAATTCATTTGTGACCCCGCTCATCATTAACGATATTATTACTTTCCATAATTGTGGATGTAAACCCTTTTTCATCTAGAACTACTTCCTTTTCTTTCACAGACATTAAATATGAGGCGCATTTGAATGAATCTGCATTCTCTCAGTGACGGCCCCTGAGGCCTCTTTGACCCGCTGACATATTTTGCATATTTTACCATCTTAGTTTAAAAATATTAGCGGATGAAATCAATTTGTATTCAGAGTGTGGCATTTTGAGGGTTTTAAATGATGCATTTTATGCTTAAAGTGACCCATAAAATGTGATTTCATGTTTCCACTCAAGTTTTCAGAATAGCGCTTGCAGCTCCTGAAGAAAAGCTGACATATAAATCACCGTCTGCAAAGAAATGTTTTTTTTCTGAATATCACTTCATTTATTTCAAGCTTTACTGAATCATAGATGTGTGGACATTTACACACAAAGGCAGACAAAAACTTGTTGAAGCGTGAACTTTCCCTGAGTTTATTTAAATCTGACTTTTAGATGTGGACGTACGTGCATGAGACTCTGGTGTCCTGATATTTTCAGGCGTATCCCCCCAGGCTGCGGGTCTTAGTTTATATGGGTCTCGTGTTTCCGGACAGCTCTGATGGAAGAGTTTCTGACAAGCCGATGAAACATCCAGGCCCAGAATAGCCTCATCAAGGCCAGCGTCAGTATTGTTTATTTATCACCTTAACATTTTTATGTTCTTCTGGACAGCCAGAGAAAATCAAAAGCCCTGCGGTTGGTGAACTGCAGTGAGGTATCGATCTGCATTGCTTCTTCACTCCTGCTCTCTCGAACATTCTCCCGTCTCACCTGTAGGTTGGTCATCTGAAAGCGGTAGTTGTGATTGGCAGCGGTCGGGGCCGAGATGATGAGGAGCCGCCGTTTCTCATAGAACTGGTCCAGCAGTGCAGCGGCCGTACGGACGCCCACGTTGATGTTCATGGCTGGAGCCACATGACGTAAAAATGGATGACATGACAACAGTGTGTTACAGTGAGATGCTCCTTAATCAGATTAGTTTGGATTCAAATATATAAGGTCTACAACATTTAGTTTATCCGATGGTTCATTTTTTTCACGGAGTATAATTTGCTTTGCTGCTGAAATTTAGGAACTCTGCTTCTCCCATTTTACATTTTTTCACGTCTCACCATAGCACACATTCGATGGAGGGGCATCCAGTATTTATTTTCTCACTGATGGATAGAAAACGGCGTAAAATCTGTTCCTCTGCTGACGGAGCCACTTAAACACAGTTAAGCAAGATTTGCACAACCTCTTTGTGGGTTTTGCCTCAGTTGCACACGACAGCGTCATGCCTGTATTGTAATATTAGTAAAAGCAAGCAACTAATAACCCGATCTACTCCAGAGCTTTGCCATATGTTCAACCCTCCCGACACACACATCAATCTGTCAATCATAATACCTGGACAAAAAAGCAGAACCTCCTCTGACCATTTGATATTGTAAATAACCTTGAGGAATAAAACCTCAATGTTTTGTGTGTGTGTGTGTGTGTGTGTGTGTGTGTGTGTGTGTTTTTGCAGTACATACGTGCACATACTGTGTCCGTGCCGGACCAGGTGAGTCCGTACTGACACACTCTGGCAGCACTGCCCTGCAGGTCGTAGCCGCCGGTGCATTTAAATTCACAAGAGGCCCCGTAGTTATCTCCATCGCTGTCACACTTGATATAACCGTTGTCTGGGGCAAACAGAGGGTTGCAGCGGCGCACTGGAGAGAGAAAAAAGAAATAGAGACAGAGAGAGAGATTTGATTGATTTTTAACGTCACGTTTATTCATAAAAGTCAAATTACAAAATAATCCCATTGGCACTAAAATCCAAAAGATATTCACGTAAAGAAGATTTTCAATAGTACTGTGTGTTTTCTGAACAAAGAAACATCTAACCTTTTAACATTTATCAAACTAAAAAAACCAGACAAAATTAAGAAAAGAAAAAAAATATCCGTTCTCCACAATCATCTCTTCTACAATCATGTCTTTTACTTTTTTCTTTAGTTTTTTCAATCTATGAAACTCTTTGTAAAAACTGGTTCACCACTTCTTGTTTTACTTTTCATATACAGAGAGAGAGACAGACAGAGGTCACATTAGAAATGTTAGCAAACATGACAAATAGGTGACATTCTGGCATTCTAAATGTTGATTTGTTAGCAGTGTCTCTCTGTCTGCTTGTCCACTTTTAATGGATGGCTTGCTATGAAGTTCATGCTCTCCACAGGATGAACATTATTATTACTAACTATCAGTGAAGTGCAGTCAGGGGAGGCAGGTGAGGCGCGGCTTCACCTGCCATCATGACAGAAAAGAATAGAAAAATAGAGAGATAGAGAGATAGAGAAATAAATTAAATTGTTATATTTATCCAGTGATGTGTATTGTATAGTTATTTTCCATTTAATGTCATCAATATTACATTATTTTTACTCAAAATTGCTGAATGTTCACATTTACCGCTGAAATATGGAGCGGTGAGGCACCAGCCAGCCGAGCCTCACGATGGATTGATCAATGACTCGACTAGCTGTGCTGGTAGCTAAACAGTGAGACCGTAATGCTATCCCTCTATATGTTGCTATTTAAATGCTAAAATGGTTGCTCTATGAAGTAAATTTCCATAATTTAGCTAATTTATATAATGTACAGCGTTTTTTGTCAAAGTCTGCATGTGTGTAATGTCTTTCTTGAGTTGTCCTGAAACCGCTGGGAAAAGGCATGATGTGAGGCACATAGTTGTCGTGCCTCACTGGTGGGGGGCGCTGGTGGTCCCAGGGATTCAGCCGAGGATTCCTCTTCCCTCGTCCGTGGAAGTGACAGCAAACTACAGCCATTCATTTATTTTCCGCTCGCCTTGCCTTACTATAAAAATGAAAGATTACATATCTCGACTCGAAATTTTTTTGATGCTTTTGTTCAGAAGGAGCGACGCATGGACTTGATTTATAAGTGAACGTAACATATAAGCAAATATGTAGGTAACAACAGAACGGTTTTTTTTTTTAAATCAAATGCGTTAATTGTGTGTTACAGTTTGTATGTGTAAATAATTCTGCTGTGAGACTTTAAAAATGACATGTTGCTAATTAAATGGTGAATAAGCTACACAGTAAGTTCGTATTCTTGTAAATATGATGAAATCAGTGCCTCCCCAGCCATGAACCTCAGCGCACGTCACTGCTAACTAGTTACAAGTTATACAAGCAAATATTTAGATTAGTACCACATTAAATATCCTTTCTTTGGAAACAACCTAGAAATAAAGTTTCATTGAAACTCCCAGCTGACACAGACTACCAGATATCTTGTGTGTGATGCTGACCTCGAACTCTGACGGTGAAGCGGCAGGATCCTTTGTTTCCTGCTCGGTCGAACACGGTGTAGGACATTTTATGGAGCCCCTCGGCAAAGTCTGATTTTGAAGGTTTGCCTTTTAGAATGACACTGAAAAAGACAAACTCTAATTTAATGTCTGGCTGTGTTGTCTCTTCACAAGGATAAGGCACGGCAGGAGGAACTCTTATAAGGATGGTGGAGATGTGACTGACTCTGTCAGGATGCCGTCGGCTGTGTCTACACCCTCAGGCGTGTCCCAGGTCACCCTCGCTGTCAGCTTCCTGGGCTCCGCCCACTTGTCCTTCAGAGTAGGACATTTGATTTTTGGAGGATCCATGTCTGCAGAAAGAGAAAGAAATCTCATTACAGTGTCCATTTTTAAATTCACATATCCCTTCATCATATACCCTTCATCAATAGAATAGAATATGCAGACTCCAGTGGGTGGAGCACGGGGGTTTCAAGAGTCATTACACATTTTTAAATGCAGTATTTTTATTTTTAGGGTCTTTAATTCATAGAAACAAAAGATGTAAGTAGCATGGACTCATGGGAGCTGGTGTCTTTTCACCGTTGCTGATGAAAATCTACTGACGTGACTGAGTCAGAGGTGTTGGATATGATTTTAGTTTATTCATGGAATGTTCAGTCACATCTGGGTGCTTCTTCTCTCCAGACGTCATGGCGACACATGACTAAGACGTTTAGACACTTGAATGCAGAAATGCTAAATGATACATCTTTATAAACATGTGAATCATAATCTACGATATAAAGGAAGGTTTGACTCCACGTGATGTCGGAGCCTCTGTATCAGTTTCACAGCCTGCTGTGAGATCTAACGAGATCATCCACACACAACACTATTATTGTTCTTTGTTTCTAAGGTTCTCTGACTATTAAAGCCTTTTTCTAACATCCCCTGAGTCGAAACCTCGCAGCTTAGCTTCTCATGAAAAGCTGAGGCGAGTCATTTTTAGGCTCAGACTCCGGCTGCAAGAATGTCAAAGATGTTTATAATTTTTTTTTTTGACGATGGGAGACAGATTGTGATGTGTATTTCTACGTCTGCAGGGCTGTTTGTCCACACAACAATCACATAAGCGTGTGTTATAGGGAGCTCTGCTGGCGTACGCTGTTCTCCAGAGGTCAGCTGACATGCCTTCAGCAGGTTTACACAGGTTTTTACACCACAGCTAAGAACTCTGCAGACTCCGGCAATCTGTGAAAGAACAAAACAACAATACAGTCTTACCAATGCAGGTGGGGACGGCAGCGCTCCAAGCCTTGGTGTGCTGGCACGTTGATATCTTCTGTCCCTTCATGCTGAATCCAGGCGAGCAGAAAAACTCGCAGCGGGAGTTGAAGTAGGAGCCGTCCGAACACTTGTACCCGCCGTTGGCAGGCATGTGTAGCTTGGGACAGCGGATCTCTGCAAGGAGAAGAAGTCAAAGCTGATGTAAGGATTGCTTCTATTTGCAGAATGATATGCCTTTATGCATCTATTTAATAATACATCACATGCTGATTCACTGTTCCACTCACGGCTGGTTTTTCCGAATATGTTAATGGAAAAATATTTTTAAATACATACCCTGTCATTTTCTACAACCATGAATCCTTCACAAGGTTGTGTGTGTGTCATTGATAAACACTGAACAAAATTACTCCTAGAGTCCACTGACAACTCATCCAAGATGTCACAAAAGACCACAGAACGACATCTAAAGAACTGCAGGCCTCACTTGACTCAGTTAAAATCGGCGCTCATGACTGCACCACAAAAAAACAACAAAAAAAGGAGAACACAAAGACTTGTGTGATCGCTGCCACGATCGCACAAATTTCTCCGCTGTGGGACAATAAAGGATTATTATTGTTATTATTATTATTATTATTATTATTGTGTCATATTTCCCAAAAAACATCTGCATTTTGTCATCTGTGATGTTGATCCCCAAGAATCCTGGGAGAATCTTCTGTGAACCGAGGAGACAAATGTGAAACATGTGGAAGGTGTGCACCCAATTACATCTAAAGTAAGACGCATCATTGTATCAACACTTAAACATGGGAGTGTTGGTAGTGTTGAGGGGGGGCTGCTTTGTTGCATCAGGAGCGAGATGAGTTGTTTTAATTGATGGAACCATGAATTCTGTTCTCAATATGAGAATCCTGAGTGAGAATACTCAGCCATCAATTCATGACCTCAAGCTAAAGTGCACTTAGATTCTGCAGAAGGATAATGATCAATAACACATCAATAAGTCGACCTCTGAATGGCTCAAAAAAATAAGTATATAAAGGCTTTGGTTTGGAAAATTAAAAGTCAAATTGAGCTGCTGCATGAGTTCATGCCCAAAACTTCTCTAGTGATGTTGACCAAGAACAATTTTGCAAAGAAAATTGGGCCAATCTTCCCCCCACAGCAAACATCTGACAGCAATCAGTTATTAGTTTTAGGGGGCAACTACATTCTCACAGGGGTGAAAAGAACTTTTGTTACACTCATTGAATGGAACGATAATTTGTGTTCACTCACAATGAATTTTCCCTGAATTAAAAATATTTTGATGATGTGAAACAGCGTGAGAATCAAGCAAAACCAAATGAAATCCATATAGGGGACAAGTGCTTTCTTCAGAGCAGCGTATGTGTGTGTGTTTGTGTGTGTGTGTGTGTGTGTGTGTGTGTGTGTGTGTGTGTGTGTGTGTGTGTTTACATGAATGTGTTCTCACCTCTGCAGGCGTAGTTGGAGGACCAGTGCCGGCTGGCCATACACACCACCTCTGAGCTCGCTGCCTCGTATCCCTGTTTGCAGCGGATCTTACAGCGGGTCCCCATCACGTTCTTGTAGTACTCCCCCCTGGGTGTGCGACAGCTCACGTCTCCATGCTTCACCTTAATGGGTGCACACCATGGTGTCCCTACAACAGGAGGAACGATAGACATACTGACCTTTTTCTTCACAGCATTGAGGTGATTGACTATTCTTTACAGTAAAGCCTTGGAAGATGGAGTTTAGGTACTTCGATGACAAGCGCTTACCTGAAGACTATAAAAGCTAAGAGGGACGTCCTTCTGAAGTGTTAAAATGTAAAAGCCATCATCTGACTTCAGACAGAGGCGGTGGCGTTCGCTTTACCTTATCTGTGACATCCCATAATCCAGCAGAGGGAAAGAACACGGTCTCACTTGAGGGAAAGACTGATAAGGATGTGTAGAGAGAGAGCACATTGTGTGTATGTGTGTGTGTGTGTGTGTTGTGTGGGTGTGTGTGTGTGTGTGTGTGTGTGTGTGTGTGTGTGTGTGTGTGTGTGTGTGTGTGTGTGTGTGTGTGTGTGTGTGATAAACTGAGGAAACGTCCTTACAGATAAAGGTGTGTGCTGAGTGCAGCTCTTCATCGCTACAACACTGACTTTCAAGATCAGCTCTTTTCTGGATTATCCCCGCAGGATTAAAATTATTCTGTATAAAATACGACTCTGAATAAATTTACCACAGATCATCAAGTGTCAGAAGAGCGTTTCTCAAGTGGGGATTCTCAGAGGAGCCTCAGCAAAAATAGGAATACTTTATCTTCATTATAAATACATTCGTTCATCCATGACAGAATTCATGGGCCCTATTTTGGGTCTCTGACATGAAAAATGAGGAACACCTGAAATACATTCCATCATAATTTTAAGAAGTAATTAGATGAGACAACTGATACTATATGTGCAGTAATATGAAGCTGTTGTTATAAAGACTGTAAACGGTCAAAAGATAACAGAATCCACATATTTGCACCTTTAAGCACACATATTGGCACATTATTGATTTTACATAAATCAAAATAACACAAAAAGAAATCATTTTTTAAAAGGAGAGGCTGTGGTTTATGTGTCAGCTACAGTTAACTCCCTAGATTATCCTACTTTTTAGATATTAAAAATCTAAACGGTGAGTCTTTAAGTGTTTAAGTGGTGTAAGGAGGTGAATTTCTGTTACAGCTTTAAAACATCACCAGGAATTTAATTCCTTATTTTAAATTCTGGTCACCCAAGCTTAGCAGCTGCTTATTAAAGCTACATATGTGATCATAATAACGTAAAGATTAACCAGTTTTCTTTTTAAAATATCAGCAAAGTAAATTATCACGTTCACCCAAAGGCAAACTATTCCATTAAGAAGTGTCAGTGTTGAAGCTTTTCTACCTCCATGATGGATAACTCTGCTCACTTCTACAAAATTGGGTAAAAAAATCTCTATTTGATGACAAGTTTAAGGGCCACAAGGTTTTATTCCAGTAGGCTGACAGGAAAATCAAAATCTGCTTTTGATTACCTGCTGGATCAGGATAACCGCTGTGGTCCAACATGCACGGACTTGGAGAGCAGAATACACACCAGTATAGGCTCATTTCCAGTTGGAATAAAAATGAGTATTCATTACACAGCAAGCCTCCCTTACTCCCACTCTCTTACTCTATGTGTGTGTGTTGGCAAAATTTCCACAGCCGCTAGAGAGAAAATAAATATATTGAAGTTTTTACACAGGGGGGAGAGTTTAGTTTGGCCGGGACAATAATGTTCCATGTCTGACTGACCCCAAATTTAACATAACCCAGTCAGTTAACTGAACTAACTGTGGTTAAGTCATGTCTATTTCAAGACACAGTGAAATACACAAATATAGATTCCTACTTCTACTTCTAAATATTTATTTAACATTATTTTTGTTCTCTTTCAAACATACAATTAAAATATTTTGTGAATATTATACCAAAGTATTTCTTTTCTCCTTCAACATTCATTTATTTTTGACTGGATATGTTTTGTATGTACATAAATGATGGTGCAGCTAGATAGTGTCATAACTAAACTATGTGAAATATAATTAATCCTATGAAAAATGATGTAAAACTGCGACCTATGAACTTTCTAGCTGGTAGCTCCTGGTGCTGAGCTGCTTCCTGTTTTACTTTTGTGCAAACCAATCAGTGCTCATAGAAGCTAAACTCCTCACATGTCTCACGTTTGACTGGAGGAACTCAATGCACTCTTTGAAAGCTGCTGGACTGAGTAACAATTCTGGAAAACATATTTAACTAGACAGTCCCTACATTGAAACGTGAGTCACTTTTCATAATGCATGCATTGTGTGTGTTGGTGGTGTGAACACCCAGCGTGTGGTCACCTTGGGTTCTATGAGAATACCAGTCCTCGTCATCTCCATAGCCATACTGCCCTGACCCTGGGGATGAAAGACAAGAAGAAAAAGCAACTAATACGACTACGAGATCTGCATCCAGGATGTTAGGCAATGTTTGAAAGCGCTGTCCTGGTTTGAACCGTGTGGGTTGTTTTTTGTTTTTTTTTAACTTCCAATCAGAATCAAGAACAGCCTTAAAAGTATTGCTTAACAGTTCATTTCAACCAAACTCAGGGGGGATATGGATCTGTCAGACAGACCATATGTGGTCCTCTATTGTGATTGGTAGAAATGTTGAAAGAAATCAAACTATTTTGAAAGTATTTGTTCCAAAATAGTTTCCCATTGATCATACTTACCATCTATGGCCAACTTTAACAGTAAACAGATCTCTCAGACATAGATAAAGATATTTCAAACACAAAGCAGCAGCAGCAGCATCCAAGAAAAAAACTGAACTGGTTTTCAGGGGTGACTGCAGAGCTGGTGGAGGACACAGCTGAGCGACACTGGCAAGAGTCGCATGTGAGAGGAATCGTAATGAGGAAGGAAGATTACTTTTGGAAAAAGGACAAAAGGGTTGGGGGGGGGAGCAAATTCAGTTTCAGTGAAAACACAGAGGAAAAGATTTTTTTTTTTTAAAAAGCTGGGTTGAAATGCAGGGATTGGTGTTTGACCTTAGCTCTGGGATGTTATGAATTCTGATGTGAATATATCTTCTCCACATGTTGCTCATTCAACCTGATACCATGAGGCACATCTCATATTCCAGCTCCCAGTCCAACCAATAGTTTTCTGTTAGTTTAATAAAAGCTGTCTGCACCAAAATGCTGCAAGCTATTGCTAACCCCCCCCCCCCCCCCCCCCCCCCCACACACACACACACACACACAGACACACACCACAAACCCTGAGGTTTAACATTCATATCAGACAGCAGCAAACCCACAAACCGACAGTGTAAGATTAGCTGTCTGTCCGGAAATCTCTCTTAACTATAGAAGAGAGGCAGGTAGACAAAAGTATGTGGACGTAATTATAGGTGTCTTCCTCTCTGCCTGTCCTGCAGGGTGAGCTTTAGTCAGAGAGAAACAGAAAAATAGTCCGTTCTGTCAAGCTGTCATCCATTCTACTTGTTTTTAATAATTTTCTACAGTAACTGTGCAATTTTTGTGCATTCTTTGAATAGAAGGAGGATTTGGTGGACTGTATTTTATTTATTTCTATCTATTTAACCTTTATTCAACCAGGAAAAAGTTCCATTGAATTACAATAAGTATTTCCCAGATAGTCGAGGCCAAGATAGATGTAAAAGAGTTACACAATACGCAAAGGCCAAGACAAGGACACAAAGTACCTTTATTTATTTATTTCATTTAATTTAATTTTATTTTATATTATTTAATTTAACTTAATTTTATTTAATTTATTTATTTATTTTTCACCTTTATTTTTAATTAAATTATACCCAATTGGACAATTCAGCCATTGTTTTTTCTAGTCCTTTCAGGCGACAGTTATCTTAACTTTCTTCCTTCCCATCACTGCCAAGTCTTCACAGATCCAACAATTTCATAATTAGTCTCAGCAGAGTCATTAGCCACCACCACCACCACCACACTTCTGGGGTCCTCTTCCCATTCGATCACCATTTCAGAAAGTCAAAGCACCAAAGACTTCCTGACTAGTGATTTTGTGCGCTATGGTCAAATTTAAGCTTAATTCATTCACTTGTCATTCCAGATCGAAATGTTAACATAAGCAGAGAAGCTCGCCTTCTCAGCAAAACTCTACTTGTGAATTAGTTTTAAAATTCAGAGCCACATATTCCAATTATCTTTCCTGCCGGGCCTGAAATAAAGACTTTCCTCATATGGAAACTTACTAACTTTAAAGTTGAAGTAGAGATACAAGCTAATGAAGAAAGAGAGCAGAAAAAATTTGTCTAATTCAAAACACCAGATTTACATAATGTCTGTTGGAGCACTAATGATTTCCGTCCTACTTAAACTTTATACCGACTCATCTCCTGCTGGTTTCTGGATCACATCAGCAGTCCGTGATGCAGAGAAACAAACTGCAGCTGATGTTTTAAAAATCACAGCTACATAGATTTTCCCAACAACTTTCTTACATATACAGTAGATTAAATGCTTATCATTACTGTACAAAGCTGGAATGTAATGTAGCTGTTTTCCAGTCTTTATTTATAGGGTAATTATAGCTGGTTATTTATACTTATGTGTCCTTTACCATTCAATTAAAATCTTTTGCTGGCTGGTTGCTGTTATTCATTAATCGATGACGTGTTTCCAGTAAAGGCTCAGTAGCTCCTTTTCAGTCTCACAGCATGAAAAATATAAAAATTGTGTTTGTGGCAGAAGAAAATTGTTTAAAATCTGGTGTTTATTACCCTCTGACTTCATCAGAGGGGTATAAGTCTGAAACACTTTATGCTGTTGTGTTTGTTCACGCTGAAATGTGTGACAGGTATGTTATGAGGATGAATCAGATCTAATTATAAAGGCAAATGTCTCACCAAACTTAAATGAGTCATCAGCATCGACCCTTATGAAACAAAAGAAGGTGCTGGAACAAGAGATATCAGCTCACCGGCTGAAATAACAAAACATTTAATTACAGTATTTTCCGTACTATAAGTATATTCTGTACTTATAATGCAGTGGGCCTTATTTGTGAAAAAAAGTTTAAAATAGGCCATTCATTGAAGGTGCGCCTAATAGTGCGGAAAATGCTGTACTTGGTGATTCATCACAGTTCATACATGATGCGACTTCAGTCCTATTAAAGAAACTAGCCTGCAATCAGTTTTCTCTTTGAATGGATAAAGAAAATTGATTGCAAGCAGTGTTTGACATTTTTCATTCTGTACATGGCTTCTTTTACCACCTCCAGTGACATTTAAGATGTGAGAATGGTTCCCAAATGGTTGCACATTAATACTGAACTAGGAAGTAACAATCCCACCTTGAACAGGTATGTAAAAGAAGCCGTTTCTGCAAAACCATTAGGACACCTTTTTGCAAACCATCCATTGTGTACACTTTGTCAGCCAGCAGCTTAAATCAGTTTGAAGCAGCTCTTCAGAACATATTGGATCCTCTGGCCTTCTGTTGCAGCGCTCTAGGATAGCTCATTAAGGGATATTTGCTGTAAAGTGATGCTCCTTCTTCTGGCAGAGATGCATGTGAGCATTTATTATACAGACTCTTCTCCATTGACATTGCCTGCTGGCATTTCCCCCAATTTACTCCCTCTCTGTGGATGCATCTGTTCCAGACTCACATCAGCACAAGAACCATCATGGAAAATGTGATCAGGCTTTGGAATTCCTCTGTGAAGTACTCTAACTTCAAGTAATTAAGGGGAAGAAATAATTCCCCAATGTAGGATAAATAAAGCTGATTGTTTCTTTTTCTTCTTGAATACAAATCAACCTTTATTCCTATTGTAAATAATTTTTTTTTTAAAAAGCCCAAAGGGGGCAACATCAGGTTCTTGAATACAGCCCTCAGCTCTGACTTTGAGCACACTCACTCTGAACTGAAATGGGGTCAAATGACCACCAGTACAAACATAAACACACCCCTGTAAAATAAACTCCTCATAAATACACACACACACAAACACACACACACACACACACACACACACACACACACACACACACTCACACCAGAACAGCCCAGAGTCTTCACCATCAGCCTGACGGGCCGTTTTCAGTCTGTCAGTGTAAATATTCCGTGCAGCTTGCATTCGTGTTTCAGCCTGTATGATCATACAGCGGTGGTGAGCCGCTCAATCCACCTTAATGGCACGCAGCCACTCCAGGCAGGAGAGATGTTTGAAGACGTTTCAGCTCCTCTCTGCAGGTCGAGCTCTGAGGAGGTGGAACGTCTTCTTCTGTCAGATGCTACACCTCAGCTAACCAATAATTATCATCATGACATCCACTGTGGGGATTATGTGTTCACTGGTGTTGGTCCGTCCGTCTGTCTGTCTGTCTGTCAGTGGGCAGGATTACACAAAAAGACTATTCAATGGATTTTCATGAACCAAATGTAGCTGCCTTGGTAGAGGTCTGTGCAGAATGCTGACTGGTTATAAATTAAATTGACATGTACTTTTTGAATCAATCATTTAAGTTATAAATATCAATCAGAAAATCATGAGTCAAAAGATACTACTGTATTTTAGATACAGTTTCTTTTTTCTTTTAATCCAACAAAATCCAAAACCAAAAGATGCTCAAAATTTTAAAAAAAGTAAAAAATAGAGAAAAATAGAAAATCCAGAAGTAAAAAACACAGTGGATCTCTGCTAGGAAAAAAAAAAAAAATACTGGAAAACTAACAGACTCATTTTCTGGGAATCACTCCAAAGATAAGCAACCAATAGCTGCGTCCCGCTAGTGTTTACCCCCCCCCCCCCCCCCCACAACAGGAACGACTCTGTCAGGACTCTGCGATTGCTTTGAATTAAATGGTTAATGAATAATCTGTTTTAAATGAAGCAAAAGTAAGAGAAAGTTAAACTGAGTGGACTTGCAGGACTTTCATAAGGAGATCTGTGCAGAAAAGCGCCCCCCCAGATGCACACTGTACTCCTCCCCCTCCACGTAAACACACCGCGGTTCACCAGAAACCCACGGTGAGGGGAAATAATCACCAAATCCACCATGCATTACAGATCAACCCACCCCCCAGGTAAAACACAAGAGCCTTCCCACTCGAACCAGTGACATCCCAGGCTGTCCCACCAGCATGAAGGCGCGTTGTTGGATTATTTAATCCCATTGATCCCCAGCGGGATTAATCTCGTCACGGGGGGGGGGGCTTTGTGCGCTCTTACCTTCGTCGCCGGAGCAGAGGCAGAGCTGGACGAGCAGGAGCAGCAGGGGCCACATGTCCACGCGGAGACGGGCGCTCTTCACCGTGTGAGGGGAAGCTTGTAGGAAAACTTCCAGCGCATTCCTGCTTCCCAAAGGCCCGCCTCTCGCTCCAGAAACAAGGGAGGATTCTCCTGACAGAGGCACCCGGGCCGGAGGAGGGACGCGTCAGGGGCCCCTGAGACCAGGGGTCCAACATGGGCGCAGAACGGAGACGAGAAGAAACCAGCACAGGTTCCAGACCTGATTTATTCTGACCATCAACTCATTTGGTGCAGAGCCGGTCTCAGTATTTATGGGGCCCTCAACAGATGTGGGAGTCCCTACCACCAAATGTATTTACTGTCCCCCATGTGCTCAAACAGCTGCAAATCCAAGACTGAAGTACAGTAAATAAATGAAAACGGACTGAGGTGTTGGCAGGAAACAGCAGTAAGATGATCTTCTCAGCTGTAACTGCTTGTGGGTTCCATTACAACCACTTCCACTGAAACCTTCCAGTTAATCAGATCAGGAAAGAGTAAACTTGACTCCATCCTGTTCCCCCAGGCTCCGTTGATCCAGTTCTCCTTGTGTCTGCGTGGGTTCTGTCCAGGTTCTCCAGTTTCCTCCCACCACCAAAAACATGCAGCTCAGGTTATCAATCTCAGGATTTTAAGAAAGTCCATGGGATTGATTTAAACAACTTTGGATAACCATGACTTGGAAAACTGAGAACCTACACAGACATGCAGCTAAGGTGAATGGATCACTCTAAAGTGAATCCTTTAAAGTCAAACCTATCATATGTAATACACTCGACCTTTCAGGATTTTGATTTGTCATTTTTCCCCCCACGACACCTGATGTATACAAACAGGCATGTGTCTGCATTTTCCATCTGAAAAGATTTTGAATTTAGCCGTAATCATACAAATTAAAGCTCATATAGACAAATTTTTGTCATTTTTTAAAAAACTTTTTTTGACATTTCCCAGAACTTATTTTTTGCCCATATGTATTTTTTTTTTAAATTAGATTTTCCTGGAAATTATTTTATTCTTTAAAGGGTTAAAAACTAGAGGTTGTTAAGGGTGACTTGCATGAAGATAAGGAATTTTGGTACAATATTATTACTGTACATCCCGCTTCAAAGCGGTGATGTATTGTAATTGTAGGTCAGGGTAAAATTTTGAATTCCGGGTCGTCACGGGATGTTGCAATCTCAAAATATATTGATTCTAGATATTATTGAGGACAATTCATAATATTGTAATTTGGAGTACTGTATCAGATTTTTTCAGATACTGATATGGTTTTTTCATATCCATTGCATATGATTGCCAGCATTTATCGCTGTGCTGCAACAATGCATGAAAAGAAACTACAGTATATTGCTATTTTGTAACCTAGATAGAAAAATGCACTTTATCAAATTGAACATTATTTGTGAGTACATCTGTTGGAACATAAAGGAAAAATCACAGCACATACAGAATAGTGGGCACAAATAACGAGTCAGTCATCAACAAATCTGTCATCAGACTGAAATACAGATGTGGGTGGGAGGTAGAGAGAATCATCGTCATGATTGAGAGAAAATGTGAAAGGCCTTTTTTTTAACTGTTAACTGTCTGCAATGGAGATGAATAGAACCGATCACTGGGGGGTTTAAAAAGCTTTAATGTTCAGTTTCTTCTTCAGAATCCAACAACTTCATTTAATTTCACAATTTTTATGACATAAACTGTGTGATCATGTGACGCATTAAAGCTCACATGCAAAATGTTGGAAATGAAATACTGAGTAGTACTGAGTATCCACCTTCTACTTCACTTTACTTTAAAGAGAAACAGCATTATACTTTGTATTGGACTTTATTTTCCATAGGCCTGATGTAAACAAATGTTTTGCACATTAAGTCTGTTTTAAAAACATTTGTACAGTTTGTGAAATGCAGTAAATTTTGCGTGCGGTTTGGCAGCTGATCCCTTGGCAGTGTCCTTGACGTGTCAAACCGTTTCTGAAAAGTCTGTCATTCGAAGTAGTTTCGGAAATTTAATTTAAAAAACCAGACAAAGAATTGAACTAGTGTAGTCACAGAAATGTCTATCTAGATCTAGACCATTGTCATTAGGAATGTCTGCAGAACTCAACACATTCATCTTCCATGTTCTCTGTGCACTGACAGATCTCTAGGTCATCATTTAAAACAGAGAATTTACATTTTTGCATTTGTGAAGTGGGGTATTAGTACTTGAACAGAAGTAAAAGCTGTGACTACTGTTCTTCTGAAGCAGTCTGTACCAGCTGAATTAGAAAAGGCTTCCTGATTACCACACGTTGATCTATGACACACAGCTATGCCACAGACTGCTTCACAGTTTGCCTCATCCCTGGCTGTGGAAACACAGATGAGATATGTTGAGACAATTCTGACATTTGTTTTTAGATTTGTCACGAATATGATTTCAGCACTTCTTTTAATTTCACCTCAGTGTTACACTGAATGGAAAATGTGTCTACAGACACAAATACGTACATGCTTGCAAAAGGAGACACACACATTCAGTATATTTGCTGAGGGATGCACAATTCCTGGAAAAAGTTCACAAGTGCTTAGATCTGCTGCTTCCTGGCTGGGAGTGCTCAGAATCTAGACCACAAACAGGAAGCCTGAAGAAGCTAATAAAACTCAACTGAGTCTGTGTTTAAGACTATGTGGCAATGGACTTTTTTATTACCAAAGTTATCTAAGTTTGATTATTTCACAATGAGCAGTTAAAAGTGTCCTTTTACCAGATTAGACTAAAAGGCCAAGGCGACTCCTCCATATCCTCTGTGAAAAACCGTCTTTGAATAAGTTTTCCCGCTGAAAACTTTGCAGCAACGGGGACGCTACCATCCTGTAACGTTCAGGATCTGACAAACACACACCATCAGGTTATTTAAATCACTGAAATCACTTAAATTACTGAAAGAAAATACCTGAGTGGTCAAGTATGTGGAAGTAAATCGAAATATTAGTAGAGGGTTTAGTTATGCGACAGGGTACCTTAAGATTTTAAAGTCTATATAAGATATTGAATTGTACTTTGGGAAAGATTTTGTGGACAAAAAAGATGTACATTTGACTTGACAACCACAAACCCACAAACAACCATCATGAGATGTTTGAACCAATGAGACTCCATCAGGTCGGGGGCATTGAACACAGCTAGAAATCGGTGTGACACTGCCCCCTAGTGGTTTTTTAAACCGATTACAATATTATACCTGTTGAAATTATATGGTCTGAAATGATTTAATATATTATTCATTAATTGTTTTTCATTATATATCCATTACTGGGTCTGATTTGTTAGAATCATAGTGGCAGAATCATATGTTTTTGGATTTTTGGGAAGAATCCAAAAACGTCTTATTTCAGTATCACATGTTCAAAAAGTCCAAGCAAAATACATAATAATTCTCAGTGTTACAACTAATTTAATTTATCTGAGCACTTATAAACACCATAAAATGAATTGATGGACTGGATTAAAAATGATAAATTCAGAAAAATACAAATTTGAGGACAGCAGTAATTAGTCCATCAATCACTCGTCTACTTAAAAGAAAATGAAAAATCAAGAAGGTTTAGAGTGATCATTTCAAGAATTCTTCAAGTTAACGAAATGTTTGATGGTTCCAAGCTAAACTCATTTTCACCAAGTGTCACATCAGCATAATGGCAGAAAGGGGCAGATGTAACTTATAAATGTAACTGCAGTATTCTCTGCACTATAAGGCGCACCTAAAAGCCTTTAATTTTCTCAGAAACTGAGAGTGCACCTTATAACCCAGTGCACCTGATATATAAAAAAGTTTTTTTTTTTAAAGGCCATTCATTGAAGGTGCGCCTTATAGTGTGGACAATACTGCAAATGGAACTCAGTGTAATGTAAAATACAGAGTTAAGCACAGATTGATCGAGCGATTGATTGATTGATCACCTAATTTGTAAGACAGATACAAATTTGCAGTAGTGTAATACCTTTACTTTTTGCTATTATTTCCATGTGCATGGCTTTTATGCTTTTTAAGTGCGCATTTGTGACGATTTTTGTTACAACACGTTTATACGTCAATACTTGTTTCAGTTCAAGAAGCAGCAGCAGTAATAAACGGATAAGTGAGAGTCGTTTTTAAAAAGAATTCAGTTTGTCTGCTTTTAACATGTATTTTATTTAAGATGAGTTTTGTATTTTGTTTGAGGTAAAATATTCCTGGACCGTCATGAGGAGCCTTGTCCCTGCGTGCCCTTGATGACGTCAGTGGAGCAAATAAGCCCGTGTAACATTTCGTCATTCCGGATAAAAGGCTTTTATTAAAATACATGTCATCTTGTATTGAAAAACCATTTAAAACAACCCTTTGTCATCATCCACTCATCGCTTGGAATTACTTTATTTTGGCTGCTGGCTAAAAAGAATAACGTTCTTTGAGGCCACGCCCCCCACGTCCGTGGCGTTTGGGTGTAGTTTGTAAAGTGAGCTCTCTTTCGGTACTTGAACGAAGCACAGCTGAGTCGTGACCAGATCACACGTGGCGTGACGTGACGTGCAATGGCTGTCCGACTGTTCTCTGCTCACAAAGCAGTTTCCAACTGTTGGAAAACTTTACAGAACAATCTGCGATGTTTTAGGTGAGTCTCTAAATGACGTGATATGTCAGCGTGTGCGTGACGTCATTACTTACGGTCTGTTCTGCAGCTCCACAGCCGCTGCGTCCACTCCCGTGGGTCTAAAGGGGCGCAGCTTTCTCACGCTGAGAGACTTCAGCTCGGAGGAAATCCACAGGCTGCTGTGGGTGTCTGGGGATCTGAAGCAGCGGATCAAGCATGAAAAGCAGGTGGAGAAGATTTAAGGAAACCATTCACTACTATTTTTATTTATTACCCGTCCTCTAAATTTAATTTCCCCTCCAGTGTCTTCCTCTCCTGCAAGGAAAGTCTCTCGCTATGATATTCGAGAAGAGGAGCACCAGAACCAGAATGTCCACAGAGACAGGTTGGTGTGTGTGTGTGTGTGTGTGTGTGTGTGTGTGTGTGTGTGTGTGTGTGTGTGTGTTCACTAGTGTTCACTATTGTAAAAATACAATAGAGCTGCTGAAGAGCGACATTCACAATCCCCCTGAAATAATACAGTCACTGAACCGTCCCCCTCTGGTGCCCCTGGGGGTCTACAAATAAAGTTAAACTACTTCAAATTTGGATCTTTTTATTTATAATAATCTACAATTAAAAGTATTGATTTAAAAAAAGTCCTGAGTCATCAGTTTCAAAGAAACAAAGTCCACTCTCATTTTATTTACTCACTTTGTTTGTACATGCATACAAGATGAGATACAGAGCACAGATTTTTTATCATCTAATTATTCAGCCACCAAATTCAGGAACTACCTGTAGTTTAATTACTAGGCTTTGAGCAGATTGAGCAGGCATCCTGATAAATGGGTCAGGTGAACCTTTTACTACTGAGACTGAAGTTGCTTTATATCAAACTTGCAGGTTTTGCGTTGCTGGGCGGTTACCCCTGTTTCCTCAGCTCTCAGGACATCCACTTGGGAGTGAACGAGAACGTCTCCGACACAGCTAGGTGGGTCACCATTCTGTTAAAGTAGTAATAATAGTTTGTCAGTGGTGGGAAAAGCACGGCAAGAAGCAACCCATGAGCTCTGGCCTTGAAGACTAGTCCTGGGTAGTTTGGGTGAGATAAAAACGCACAAAGGAGACAGTAGAGACAGAGGGGGTCTGTACTAGTATGGAAATCTTATTTGCAATTCTACACATCTTGTAATTCTGGAGAGGCTTAAGATCGTAACATCATGTTTTGTCATCGTGATGCTGCTTCTTACTGGTGGGGCAGAACACTGTGCACAGATCTCAGCCTCCTGGGTTACCGTCTGCCATCTCTTCATCTCAGGGTTCTCTCAGGTTTCTGTGACATCATCTTGGCACGAGTGTACAGTCACTCCACCCTGGACAGGCTGGAGAAGGAGGCCTCCGTCCCCATCATCAACGGGCTTTCTGACCTCTACCACCCAATCCAGATTCTGGCCGATTTCCTCACCTTACAGGTAACGCAGGTCCTCGATTGGCTCGACTCTTCATCAGGTAAAAAAGATGCTGAAGCATGACATGCTGCTCCTCTCTGGCAGGAGCACTATGGATCACTTAAGGGATTGACTGTGAGCTGGATTGGAGATGGATGTAACGTCCTCCACTCCTTCATGATGACTGCCGCCAAATTAGGAGTTCATCTTCGGATTGCTACTCCAAAGGTTTGACACTTGGTCTCTGTTTGTGTGCCCGTCTACATTCTAGTTTCTGTTCTATTTAAGAATTCATGCACTCAAGATTATCTTATATTTTGCGGAGGATTCACATGAAAAGAGATGCTGTGAGAAAAAAAATTTACATTCAAAGTTTAATCTTAATCAACAGGGGTACGAGCCAGAGAGGAGCGTTGTTCAAGAAGCACAGAGACTCTCTAAAGAGGTGAGGTCTTCTTCAGTCCCTGGTATTGAAGGTAGACCTCTTGCAGACCTCTTATAGTGTTTTGTCTCAGCATGGGACCCAGCTTGTTCTGACCTATGACCCGATGGAGGCTGCCCACGACAGCAATGTGTTGGTCACTGACACCTGGATCAGCATGGGACAAGAGGACGAGAAAGAAAAGAGGCTCAAAGACTTTCAAGGTTACCAGGTTACAATGCAGGTAAAGGAAAAAACTTCTTTAGTATCATATAGAGGCAAAGCAAATCCGAATGTTCACTTTGCAAGCCCTCGATTACTCGTAGAAAAAGTCAGAAAACAGACGAGTAAAGACTGGAGAATATTTACTCTTCAGTTATTTTTTAAATGTGCATGCTGCCAAATAGCAAGCAGATCCATTCACATTAAAACAAATGTCCGTAAACACAGGACAGTAATCATTTAGGTCTGTTTTCTCTTTGTTTTGTGAGTTTAAATGGGTTTAGTACAAGTTTTTGTCACTGGTCCATCACAGACAGCGAGTGTGGCCCGACCGGACTGGACCTTCTTACATTGTCTCCCCCGGAAAATGGAGGAGGTGGACGACGAGGTGTTCTACTCGCCCCGCTCCCTCGTCTTTCCCGAGGCAGAGAACAGAAAGTGGACGATCATGGTGAGAAACCTGATGATTTAATGTGTCACTGTTCAGGTGTGGCCTCTGTCTGTCACGTGTGTCTGTGTTCTCTTTTAGGGTTTGATGGTTTCCCTTCTGACTGACTACTCTCCACAAACTCCCATGATCAAAGTTTAATTCTACGCACTGCCTGAAAAATGTCAGATTTATCCTTTATTCTGTAGTAGCATTACGAAAATAGATTTACAGCACTAATTGCATTGTTTGGTGTGCAGTAATTATAACAGGGGCCTTTATTCCAATTTTTTAATGTTAATTAATTTTATATTCTTAAAGATGAGACGATCAGCAGTCGTCTCGTCCAGCCGTTTATTCAATAATCCAGGTTTAAACTTGGAACATATCCCAGCTGACATTGGGCAGGAGGTGGGGTACACCCTGGGTAAGTCACCAGTTTATCACAGGGCATTATTCAATGTGTTTTAAATTATTAAAAATCTCCATTACTGAAATATTTTAATTTATGAAAGTATAAGAACTGAGAATCAGAATAGTGTAAGTCATCATTGCTTTTGTGTATTCTATGACTGTTAACCTGTCATCGCTCATGTTAGACTTTGCTTAGTTGTCTAATGAGATTAAACACGTGGATGAATGGGCTGAGTGAGCTGCAAATGCTTTGTTTTTTGGAATAAACAAAGTTATATGAATCAGAATCTGAATTATTATATCCACAATTTTAATCAAAGTAATCAATTTTTCACAACATCATGTCTAAGAACCATGACTTCGTCAATCTGACTTTCAAGCAGCTCTAAATACACCTCCAAGTGTGTACACAATTCATCACTTGATGTCCTTATCTGAATTTACATCATCTCAACACTTAATGGAAAGAGGATTTTTGTGCCTCAGAATAATTTTTAGGGTTTGGTTTTTGCTAATTTTTCTGTGATTATGTGTCAGAAATTGTCATCTTTCCTGCATATACTTTACAGAATATTATGCATATTAGTTAAAAGCATTGTCTCATCTCCTGCCTGAGGTGGAGGCGTACTGATGTGGAACAGCAGGTAAACTGAGTCGAAGGAGACTGAGGTATCTGCTATAACACTTTAAAAACTACAGTGAAAATTTCATCTTATTTGTTTTATGTGATTGGATAACAAAATTAGAGTTGTAAAGTAAATTTTGTACAATTGTTTCAATGTTTTATTGGATCTAATGAAGGGGTAGTGAGAGGACAGAGTTTTTTCTACTCTTATTCAATTCATCTGTGTTATTGCTTTTTCTTGCTTTTATTCATTATCTTTTTTTTGTGACCTAATTCCACATTGAGGGTGAAAGGAGCAGATTATAGGATTAGGAGATTAGGAGACAAATGTCAGGATGGCATCTAGTGGAGAATTCATGCAATTTCACAGAAGTGGTGAAATTAACACATTTTTTTGGTTTGGATCATGTCCTTGAGAAACCTGATGAAGGCACATTGTTCAAGCACAAGGAATCTGAACACCAGCATTAAATGGGACTCATTTAATGCCGCAGCAGGTCCCCTCAACAAACTGACTTGATGTCAAAGCAGATGTTAGACCATCCCTTGTGGCCAAATTAGGGTCTTTTATTATTTTATTTTTTATTTTATACACTGTTATAATCCCCGAAGGGAAATTAAGAACGCACACTCTAGTTTTTGTTAGTCAATCAATCACAAGCATGCATATTAGTGTGTACAGGCCCCTGTAATTCACACAACCACACACGGGGATGTTGGATGTTATTTTTTGGGTGGGAGCTGGAATCGAGCCGCCGATCTCAGTACATTGGACAACCCGCTCTACCGCCCGCTTCACCACTGAGCCACTGCCGCCCCCACCGTCTGCACTTCATTTTTAAAAGACATAACTTTACTTTGAATCGTTAAATTAACGAGAGCTTCTCTTAGTATTAGGCTATTTATTAAATGTAATTAATTATCCAATTATGTCCAATTAAAATACAAAATTCAATTATGAATTAACCTAATGTTCCACACATGTTTTGGGCTACTAATCCCCTTCTCTAATCTCTGGGTTACCTATTTTCCATTATTTCTACCAGACTACTCTATTGTCGCTGGCTAAACCCAAAGCTGTCTCCTCTCAAACTGAATGAAAATTTGCAATGTTTACAGATTCTTGCTGACAACCCAACAAACAAACTCACATGGAGAAAATAATCTCACTGGAGAAAGAATGCAAGTTTCAATGACTTGCTGTGTTTACCCCTGAAAAAAGTAGGGAGCAGCTGAATAGACCCATAGAAACTACAAGTAACACTCAAAGGTAACTCTATGAACAACTGGATCAAAACACAGTTGATAATCTGGATTATGAAGCAGATTATGAATTGGATTACAGTCCACTAGTTGAGTTTAAATCATGGTAAAACAGCTAATCTCGCCTGTTGTTATGTTCATGCTGGGAGCTTTCTGCGGGCAGAGGGCGCCCCCTGGTGGCCAGAGTCGGTACAGCGGATGATTTCTGATTGGATAACAGCAGATAAACTGCTAGTGCGGGAACCTTTAATCTTCGTGGGTGGTCCCCCCCCCCCACGAGAAGACTAGGCAGCGGAGCGTTTCATTCAGAAACACCACCAGCCTGTCATTAAAGAAAGACTCCCACGCACATTGACCAAGTTTTTCCAAACACTAACAAACACCCCCAACAAACAGATCATGTCAGGCGAAATAGAATAAAAAATAAAGTTTGAATGTCTTTTTTTTTTTTTTTTTTCTTTCCCCTTACGGTGCGAGAATCGATTAAAAACACGAATCTACTCATAGAAGTCACCCAGAGATAGATTACGTTCGCTGTTTCCATGGCGAAACGCGTTCTCGTCCACGACCACCCACACAGTGGAGGAGTCTGCTGGGAGAGGGAGCCGCCTGAGGTGGGAGGAGGACGCCATTGCAGCCGCAGCTGGCCGCTGCTTCCTGACGAAACAAACCCCACCGGAGTCCACACCGTCGAAAGGGCTGCCAGAGATTTGTCTCGGCTCAGCCCACGGTCACTGGTTTCCACCGTGAAAACCGGACTGGGAATGATGGACGGGGTGTTCGTGGGAAGGAGAAAACGCAGCGCCTCCACGCAGAACCGCAGCAGGTAACGAGGAGTTGGGGCAGACAATGGGGAAAGTTTGAGCTAACGGCAGCTAACCTACGGCGGTTTGTCAGTTAGGTTAGCTGCTGGCTAACGGAGACCAGTAGAAGATTAGCAACAGTTAGCATCATCACTGCTGTAGCCTCCAAGGCTGAACTTAAAGATCAAAAAAATTCAATAAATCAGAGTTTAATCTTCAGTTTTGTCGGTGTTTTAACTCTTAAAAACTAATTTTGATGGAATTTTTTTTTTCACTTCCAGGGTGGAAGTTCAAAGTAATGCTTGTATTTATTCTAGATTTATTTGCGAAGCTAAAACTTACACAAACTTTGAAAACCGGATGTATGTTGTTTTTGATTGCTATAAATTTTTTTTTTTTTTTTTTTACAAAAAGTAAATCTTTAATGGATCAATTACGTTATGTAATAACTAGTATATTGAAAATAAGTGTTGAGGGTAATTAACATTAGATTTGATTGAAGGTTAATTCCAATTCCAGTGAAGGCAGACTTGTAAACACAGATGTTTGATGAATGGAGGATAAAAAGCACTTCAGCTGTAGGCGGTTTAAAGTCTGAACTATTATGAGTCATCTGCGTGGGGAAATGTACTGGTTACTATCACAACAGCCTCCGTGAAGTAAAATTCTACATTCAGACACTTTGACATGTGTTTGAATGGAGCGATAAAGAAATAGCTTGTGATTCATATTGATTATAAATCAGTGCAGAGATCTGACAGTCACGTCTGATGAGAATGAGTTAATGGTGAACCAGCCCTCTGACCAGCAGGATATAAGTCTGACTTAATATAACAGACTAGTATCACACACATTGTTAACCTTTATCCATTTTTTACCCCTGAAGGGAAAAAGTTCTCTGAATTTGAGCCGATCCCTAGGAGCAAGTTAGGTGTAAGTTTGTTGCTCCAGGATACATCGGTGTGTAGATGGATGCTCGAACTACAGACCTTAAGTGATCACCACCTAAACCCAACCCAGGTTTTGACATGGCGCGCTGTGCAATGGGAATATTTGGCATTTAAACGTTACGATTTTAAGGCTGAAATCAGAATCTGCTTTATTGGACAAGCTTCTACACAGAAACAAGGAAGCTCAAAGTGTTGGTAATCATCTGTTAACAAAATAGAATAAAGATAAAAACGAAAAAGATAAGCGCAATAAACAGTACATAAAAAAATAAAAACACGCAAAGTCCTACTGAGTGAAGTACTGAGGCTAACATCTACCGTCTACCTTGTATGATTTATTGTGCAGTCCTGTCTGGTCTTATTGTTGTGTTACTGTTATGAGGTTTTGTAATTCAGTCGTTTGTTCATTAGACCGACATTGAGTGGAGAAAACAAAAGATTTGTGTGTAACAGTTGTAATACTTGTATAATACTTAGAATTAAATATATATCTATACATGTATATCTGTATATGTGTATATATATGTGTGTGTATATACAGTATATAAGTATAACAACTGTTGCACATACTTTTTTGTTTTCTATTATACTCCTGACAGCCTCCCCCCATTCCTTTACCTGTGTGGTGGTCCAGTCGCTCACCATGAACACCAGTAGGAACTGCACCCCCGTGGGGAATGGTGAGGGCCTTGCCATTCTGGAGTCGGTCTCCATAGTGACCATTACACTCCTGGCCTGCTTGGGGAACCTGCTGGTGGTGGCCACCCTTTACCGCAGGCCTTACCTGCTCACGCCCAGCAACAAGTTTGTGTTCAGCCTGACTCTGTCCAACCTGCTGCTGTCCACGCTGGTGCTGCCCTTCGTGGCCGTGAGCTCGGCCAGGAGGGAGTGGGCGTTCGGGGTGGTGTGGTGCAACTTCACCGCCCTGCTCTACCTGCTCATCAGCTCCGCCAGCATGCTCACCCTCGGAGCGATCGCCATCGACAGGTCAGTGAAAGAATGACCTCATATTATGAAGACAGACTGATTTTTGATTTGATTATTTCACCACACAACATTTGAACCTGGTTTCTTTGCATCTGTATGGACTGTACCACTTCACAGGCAGGGGAGGGGTGCATCCTGCATCCTTCATCATTCATTGTGTCCACATGTGTTGATTGTGTTGATCAAAAATGTCTTTTATAATCAATACCACTAAAGACATTTAGGAAAATTAATTCATTTTCTATTCTGTGAGCTTTTTTTTTTTTTTTTTTTTTTAAACTACAGTAAATGTGTTTTGTGTCAAATGTGATTTTACATGGTTTGTGTTGTTTGTGACTGGAGAAACGTTTTGATGTTCTCATGTGTAGTTTTTTTTGCATGTTTCTCTTTAAGGTCAGTGTTTAACCTCTTCAATCAGATCGCTTCACCATACTCTTAGGTTTGTGGTATTTTTCTGGAGGGTTTTCCAGCTCAAGTGACGAGCATTAGAACGGCTTACGCAAAAAAAAAAACCGTTAAATGCGGACTGACATGAATGCACCATTCATCTGAAAGCCTTAAATCACTTCTGTTGAATTGTACTTCAAGCAAACAAGAAAACAATTAAAGCCCACATCTGTACATCCCCCGCAAACCCCGTGACCCACGAAAAGAGAAAAAGAATGAATGCATGAATCTCAGCAAACTAAGAGAACCTCAGGGGAATTAATCGCCTTTTAATTTTAATGTTGTGTATAAGAAAAGAGTAGCTTGGAAAGAAGTTGATTCATTAAAAACTTCTTAACAAAATCAACACACGATCGAATGATTCACTATTATACTGTGTGTTTGTTGATGGACTTCAGGAGATCTGAGGGTGAATTTACCCTTTGCTCTTATTATAGGAGTATTTTTAGCAGGGATCACAACGGACTGTAGGATTTAATTAGCTCCGTAGAACACAAACCTTTCTGTTCTCAGTGGTGTTTTAATTATTCTCAGCGCCTTTGGAAATGTTCTGTAACCCTGTACATTTCTGTTCTCTGTTGTGTTTTCAGCTTTTGCAGAAAAGTGCTTCTTTTTTTTTTTGTGGCTGAACTCAGATCTAAGTCGTCTCAGCTCGTTTTGGACCTCAGGTTTGTGTCCTCTCCCCCAGGGTTCCTCACCATGTTCCTCTTTTCTTCCCTCAGGTACTACGCAGTTCTCTACCCCATGATCTACCCCATGAAGATCACAGGAAACCGAGCGGTGGTCGTCATCTCCTACGTGTGGTTACACGCCCTGGTGGGCTGTCTGCCCCCCCTGTTCGGCTGGTCGTCCTTCGAGTTCGACTGCTTCAAGTGGACTTGCGTCGCGTCTTGGCACCGAGAGCCCAGCTACACGGCCTTTTGGGTAACCTGGTGCACCCTCCCCCCTTTATTCATCATGTTGGCTTGTTACGGCGTCATTTTTCGTGTCGCTCGCATGAAAGCGCGCAAAGTGCATTGTGGGACTGTCGTCGTGGTCCAGGACGACCCCGCCGGCGCTCCGAGGAACGGACGCAAAAACTCCAGCACCTCCACGTCCTCCAACGGGAGCCGGCGGAGCCTGGTGTACGCGGGGAGTCAGTGCAAGGCCTTCGTCACCATCCTGGTGGTGATCGGCACCTTCCTGGTGACCTGGGGGCCGTACGTCGGCGTGGTGTGCACCGAGGCATTGTGGGGACAAGGCAGCGTGTCCCCGGCGGTGGAGACTTTGGTGGCGTGGCTGTCGTTCTGCAGCGCGGCGTGCCACCCGCTCATCTACGGCCTGTGGAACAAAACGGTGAGGAAGGAGCTGCTGGGCATGTGTTTCGGCGACCGCTACTACAGAGAGTCCTTCGCCACGCGGCAGAGAACGTCCCGCCTCTTCAGCATCTCCAACAGAATCACAGGTGGGAACGCCGCTCTGCTTTCACGCCGTAAACAAAGTGTGTTTACACAAACACATACATAGAACCTGGTGAACAACAAGGGTTCTGGCGGCGCTCGAGAAAAATATTTTTGTCAGTATTCTTAAAAAAATATTTTATGACATAATATTGTAATATTTATAATTATAATATTTTATGACATATATATATATAATTAAAAAAATATTTTGTCAGTATTTTTGTCAGTATTTTTTACAGTATTTTTCCGCACTATAAGGCACACCTAAAATCCTTTTTCTCAAAAACCGACAGTGCGCTTTATAATCCAGTGCGCCTTATAGTGCGGAAAAACCACCTCACCCGCTTTGATGTGATCTGATGACGCATGAGTCTCCTTGCATTCTTTCAGACCTGGGTATGTCCCCCCACCTGACAGCCATGCTAGCCGGAGGGGGGCATCTGCTGGCCCCGGGGAGCAGCACAGGAGACACTGGCTTCAGCTTCACTCAGGACTCAGGTGAGCGTCGGAAGCAGGAAGCGGAGGGAGCTGGACTGGACTTCACGTGTGTGTTCTTTAATAGTTGTTTAAGCAGCGAGAGAAGAACAACAATCAGTTTTCTTTTCACACTAACGGGAGTTAATGCAACCTGTGTAACACTGGATGTTAATGAAATGTAAAGTTTAATGGCAGTAATATTACAAAGACAGCAAATCTTTTTCAACCATCAGCAGCTTTTTCAAATTGTGTGCATTTGTCGTAGGACAGAATCCATCAGCAACACACTCTACATGAGGAGTGTTAGTCAGAGAACATTAGTCTGCTTTAAAAAACAGTGGAACTAAATGGGCTTTGCAATGAACAGAGTTAAAAACAGAATATATTAATAAATGGCAATGAAACAGATATAAAGGTGTCTACAAGTCTGACATCTCTAATCTGGACTCACTGTTTGAAACATGAGAAGGTTCTTTACTTGTTAACACAAGTAGCCTCTTTTAATGAAATAGAGTTCAACATTTGTTGGATTGAATTTGGGCAGAAATGTCCTTCATTTATTATTTAATTTGTATAAAGAATTATCATCTCCTCATGACTTTTTTTTTTTTTTTGCCATCAATGAAAGATTAAAGGTTTTAATGAAAATTATGTACATGCTGTCGTATTCTTTCTGTGTTGTAATACCGAGATGATGATCGTAATTTGAACATGAACTGGTAATATTGAAGTAAGTGATTGAGGGCTTCTGTGAACACGAGGTTCAGAAGGTCGGCAGATGGCGCCGGACTTTTTATAGTCAGCCTCACATTCCTGTTTCACAGCTTCCGTAGGTAGGGTGAGTAAAGACTCATTACTGTCCTTCATTAAGGAATATTTCTTCCTCGCAGGCACAGACGTGATGCTGCTGGATAACTTCTCCACAGACGGCTCCTCCCATCCTCAGCACCACTGGAGTCAGTCTGGGAAGAGGAGGAGCTCGGTCACCTTCGAAGACCAGGTGGAGCATTCCAAAGGTAGCTGTCCACACGCACCGTCGGTCATTTTTATATTCAAAGCGTACAAAGCGTCCGTTACGTTTTGTGATGTCATCACTCTAAATAATAATCCTCAATGTAATCCATTCATAAACTTGAAGATTTGCTTCTTCATCTGGCCTTTTTATGAAAGAGAACAGCCCAAGGTTTGTTCTTGTGGTTTTCTAAATTTAATGTGTGTGCATGGTGTTTCACATCAGTCAAAAACTTTTAAAGACAAAACAGCAGAAAATATGGATGAAACAAATAGTGAAATTAGGAATAATTACATCTATATTTGTTCAATAATTTTAATTTGCTATAGTTATTAACAGTTTGGATCTACTGGAAATGTTTGATGTCTTTTCCTCTTTTTAGCCTAGCTTTAGTCCTGTAGCAGAAATGTCTTTAAACAGAAACAGAAAGAACAAATGTGCAGAAAAAAGCTGCACAGCATTTAAATGATGGTTTGGAATTAAGACAAAGTCATGAATTGAAAACTGGTCTTCATAAATAAAAGCACGTCTGTATCTCTCCTCAGCTGAAAACACCAAAACCACCTCCGTTCAAGTCAGCGCCGAGGTGCACAAATCCCTCGACATGTTCGCCTCCTGTCTGGCGAAGGCCATAGAGAACGACGCTAAGCTCACCCTGTTTGGGGAGGACCTGGTGCTTCCTGGGGGGCTTTTCACCACCAGGACGACGCCCAGGCCCCGGTACCTGGACGGTCAGAGACTGAGGCTGGAGAGCATCGATGAAGGGATTGTTAAAGATGACAGAGAGGAGGAGCAGGAAGTGGAGGAGAAACCAGCGTGACCCCAGCTCGTCTGTAGAGGCCGATAGACCAGTTTGGGTTTGAACACCAGTGCTTTTCCTGCACTGGTGCGGTTTAGGAAGTCTGATCACGGGTACGCCATACTTGAAATTATTATTATGACATAGAGGAACATTTCGGTATGTTGGACCACACCATCAGTGTCTTTGCAAGCTATTGTCAGTTTCTGTAATCAAATAGGAATCCTTAATTATTTTAGCCTAAATGATCTGATTGTCTTAGTAATTAGTTTATTACTATATATTATTGTCTGTCCTCAGAATCTTCTACACATGCCTCATTTGAGCTGGGAAGTTTTCCAGAAATAGAATTACCTCTGTCCTCTTACAGACTCTTAATACTCATCAAAAAATGTCTTCAAATCAAATACTGTCCTTTGTTACGGTAAGGAAAATGTTTCCAGACACTTTGCTGTTACATGTGTTTAAAACATGACAGAAATCGCTGTCACTCTTTTTAATTTTTGCACGGAAGACACTGATGTGTCGCGGTAAAAAAAAAAAAAAAAAAAAAAAGGAAAATCACAGTAAAACGACTGAAGGCTGGATTCCATTTAGCTTCTTCGAGTTCGTTGTTATTCTGTCGTTCATACTCACGCTGTCAACTCAAGCCAGTTTGTTTTCCTGTCTGCAGCAGCGATCAGGTACCTTCAGAGCGAATCGGTCCTAATTATCCAGCGTCTGTCGGCGCAGTCCTGACATTTCATGCTGAGCTGCTGCAGTCTTTGCACTTCAATGTGTGTGTGTGTATGTGTGTATGTTCTCATGGAAACCACTGTCTTTCTGAGCTGCTTAAAATTCAGTGTTGTTGTATTCTGTCCAGGATAACCCATGAAGAAGAAGAATGAACAATGTCAAATGGGTTCAGAGTGAAAGCTGATGATCAGTGGAGTTGTGTAAAGTGATCGTGTTATATGTCTTCATCGGTACTCGTAGTTTTCTCCCCTTTAAACACTCCAGTGATCTCTTAAACAGAGGACATGTATTAAGTAGAGCATCATTAAAGTGCTTCAGTGTTACCTCATATCCCGTTTGGTGCTATTGTAAAAAAAAAAAAAAAAAAAAAAAAGGTACAGAACACACCTGAGAGGTATTGTAACCTTTTGATTTGAACTATATATTAAATATTAATACAAATATTTGCATTTAAAGTTTGTATCAAGATGGTTGTATTAAATGTTTTTACAAGAGATGAGTGAATCTTTTATTTTGTTGCCGTTTCATTTAGAATCTGACATCACATAAAAAACATCCATTGAGGAGGAGCTGTTTGGTTGTGGGTAATGTAGGCATCAGGTTTCGAAGAGGACGAAGAATACAGTACATGGATTAAAAATGTGTTCTCAACTGATTTTTGATGCTTTTTACTGTTCATTTTAAGTTTGATTCAACCAACAGGATTACAAATATCTACACTCTTTAAAAAAAAAAAAAAAAATGAAACGACCTATGACTGTGGATTTTCTTTCATCAAGATGCAGTGTATTCTCAAAAAAAAAAAGTTCTTGATCTTTCATTGTGAAGAACATCGCTGCTAGTCATGTCCTCATGAGATCAAACGGTGAATGATCGACAGCAAATATACATGTTTGAGTGTTCAAAGCAGGCATAAATATTACTGAACCCATCCATTAAAGTCAATCTCAATTATCTGAAGGTTTAACATCTTTTAATGTGTTGGAATCCTGCTGCTGGTGAGGAGATAGGTTGATGCTGACAGCTGCAGAGATGAGAAGACAGATCCAGGGTTTGGTGAACATCTGATGTTGTTCAGAGAACACAGCCTGGCGTTAAAGCTGAAGCCGGTTAATGATGGTGTGTGTCTCTCCGAGAGGTAACAGACATCAATATGAACAGTAAACGTTTATTTCTGGACTGATTTTCAATTCACTCATAGCATGTTGCACAATTGTCTTTAGATTTTATCTTCCAGACCTGAGTGCAGACATCTTTAAGATGTCATAGCTTTATTTCTTACCAAATTCTGTAAAAGATAATTTATTCATAAGTCCCTTTAGGGAGAAGAACCACAGCTTTGTTTTTCTTCAAAAGTTAAGCATTCTCCATGTATGTGTTACTTAAAAGTCCATGTTTACATGCGTAACTGCCTGAGGAGCACATCAACAATCCTTTAGCTTTGTGCTACAAATTCAAAATGTCACACGTTAACACTGATCGAAGCTCACTTTCGCCTAACAAAATAATATTGCACTTTACATTCTTGCACACCAGCCACCGTTAATCTCACACCTAATATAATGTATATATGCTGACGTCTTTTCCTTTTGCATTCACACAGATGTAGTTTATCCCCATACAGAAACATCAGTAAGAAAGTCATTTTAAAAAACACGGGGAGGGGCGGAGGGGGGGTACAAATTACACTAATCTCGTAAAGGAAGTATTCTACACTGTACTTGTACAAATTTCGGGTGTTTTCAAGTGCTGTACAGCAAAAAACAAATAGTGTTTTCTTTCAAAATAAAAAGCCAGCAGGCTACTGCTCGTCCTCATTTTCCTGTCCTGAACCTTCGGAGCGATCGCCTTCCAGTCGATCTGCAAGAAAGGAAATGCTGAAGATATTAAAGGAAAATAAGGAAGCTCAAAGGTTCTGAGAAAACGCTTGGTAGATACAAACAAATAATTGACATGATGAAACGTGAGTTTATAGGCGTGTACCTGATCTGATGTGATTTAGAGAGGCCAACATTCGGAGCATGAAAGAGGCCGGGACCGTGATTGTGTTCCTGGTTTCCTCTAGCATCAGCTCATTCCGAGTTATTACCTGGAAGGAGAAGAAAGTGTGAAGGACAGCAAAAGAATCTGATAAATAACAGAAAGACACGGGTGTTGGTAAAAACGTTCTTTCGTGAAAGGTGTAGCAACAACCCACTGCTGGTCTGACTCGGCGTCTTCACAATACATGATCAACATTTGCTCCTTTCTGAATGATCTCATCGTTTTGTAGAACTCTGAATTCTCTTTTCTGCTATTGAACATTTAAATGAAGTTTGACATTTAGGAAATGGGCACCTGATATCACAAACAAGGTATTAATATGTTCACGAACAAACACAGTCTACGATTTATTTAATGTGGTTAAAAAAAAAAAAACACAGATAAAGACGGCGGAGAAGATATTTTAGTTTTGTACATTTCTTCCTTCCTAGATAAACACAATTGGAGTGCAATAAACCTCTCTCATTGGAAAATATAATACAGATATAAGGTGGTTTAATATCATTATGGGGAGGGTTCATAAATGTTTACATTATGGGTAAATTATAAAATAGTTTGTTGCTCTATCGCGGAATTTCATTTTTTGTCGGTGGTTCCTTGAAGACATTAACCACGAGTAACGAGGGATCGCTGTATGATGGTTTGCCATGTGATCACTTTTATCTGAATCATCATTAAACTAATGAGTCAGTCTCATGTCACTGATCTCTAGTTATACCTCATTAGCAAGAACTCTGTTGAACGATGGCGACTCCTCCAGCGGGGACCAGATCTTGATATCATAGTCTATCCCTGAAGAAGCCAGAACTGAAAAAGAGCGGAACAGGAGCGTGAGGTTCACGCTGTGACGTGATCTCAGAGCGGAGAAGTCTTCTACGGCGGGACCGGGACTCACTGGGGTCGTACGGGTGCGGCTGCAGGCAATTGACCACGTGGTTGTCGGCTTCCAGCAGCATGAGGTGCTCTGCAGTGTGTCTGTCCCAGATGAAGATGTGTCCGCAGTCCGATCCGCTCATCACAAAGTTGTTCCCCCAAAAACACGACTCCTTTATCTAGAGGTCAGATAATAAACACCACTTGAAGCTTGACCTCTTGTATGAAACTGAAACTGAACCCCGGACAAACTGTTTCTCATTTTTTCCCCAACGTTATGCTTCACTAAGCTAAACTACACCAAGATAAGCTGCATCCCAGCATTAACGTCATACACATGGACGTGAGAAAGCTAACGGCTATATTTCCTTTAGATGCTGCGCTAACATCATGTAAACAGTATTTACCATCGTCCTGGAGTTACGGTGGCCCTTGTAAACCATTTTGACCGATGGTCTCCTGATGTTTTGGGTTTCGCTCTCCTCCATTTCCCTTCTCTCCTTTCTCCTGCGAAACAGCTCCTGGATTCGAGCGGCTGCTGAACGTCTGAAACACAAGACAACCAATACAAATAAATACGTAAAAGACGTTCAAAACTGTTTAGAATTTGTTCACAAACTCCATGCGTGCAACGTTGAGTTAAAGTTTTGTCCTGGGACAAACAATTCAACCAATGACAAGCTGAGAAAACAGCCAAATTCAAGACAAAACACCTTCACGATATCTGAATAAACACCTTACTATCACACACACACAACAACATCCATTCACTGTAGTGGTGGCAATAAGTAAAGCACACACACTCGTTACTGGGGCAACCTAGCTGAATTACATATGTTCTTCAAAGAGGTCCTCCTGAGGTCATCAAATATGATACATGTCAAATGATCTGTTTCACCACATACTGGTGATTCTGGTGATACTGGTACAGATGATTTCATTCTACCTTCAAAATATGTATTCAGAAGAAAATCAAAACACGCTGAAGTCTTTTTCTGAAGATGAAAACATTCATGTTTGCTGTCATGTCAGAAAAATGACCAGTTCCTGTGACAAGATGAAACTGCTGTGATAAAAAAAAATCTATCCATTGTTTTATCACTGGACTGCTGCTGCGACGTCCGCTGCGCTAATCCTTTACTTAGAATAAACCGAATGTCTTCATTGTCACAAAAACTGTTAGAAGTGAAATTACATTTTTACATGTGACATTTAATTTTTTTCTTGAAGGAAAATATGGATATTGGAGATCGGAATCCCAGTTGACGCTAAAATTGGACTGACATGTAAGAATCTGATGTCCCCGGTCATCATGTTCACTTTATTTGTTCATTCTTTACTTCTCTTACTCCAATCCACCAATATTTTGCTTTTTGAGCCACCACCCTCAGCATACGTGGGATCCGTGCTCACATGCACATCACTCATGATGCTAAATAGCTGTGTGTGAATTAGTTTGATTGCAAGTTGAAAAATCTAGAGGAGACCAAACCTGTTAAGTTCATTCTACACACACATGGTGACGTTGCTCTGCTGCATGTTACACACGAACGGTTAGACGCTGTCAGCGCAGAGACGTTACCTGATCATCCTATCTCCTACCGCAGATCCTCTGGAGTTAAATCTATATTTGTAATATCACAGTTAACAACATGTTGAACAACAGCTGGATCTTAATAATCTGCATACACGCCCCCGCCGTCCATCTCACCTCTGACCCGCCCCTCTGAACCTCGTCAGTGGGATGAGGACGGGGTCGTCATCGCTGTCGTCGGACTCCTGGTGGCTCCTGGTGGGCTGACTCTGGCCCTCTGACCCTTCCTCTGCTGCGGACCCCGCCCTCCTGCAGCCTCCTAACGCGTCCTCCGGCTGAGTCCTCTCTGATGGCGCAGGAGCCACGGGGCCCCCCTCAAAGGAGCCCTCCATAGGGGTCTGAAGGGAGGAACTGCTGGAGCAGGAGGCGTCGCACGGCTGCACAGCGGAGGCTTCAGAGAGGCTCTGCTGCCCTGAGAGGTCAGAGGGCGCTGAGAGGAAACGCTGAGTTAGACACGTGTGACAGGAGGGTTTCAAAACTCACCGAGCTGTCAGTCAAGTATTGTCTAGACATAGAACCTGCTTCCACACAAGGAATGTTTTTTTTTTTGGGACACTGGTACCAATTTATTGTTTAAATCTTATTTTCACCTTGCTCAGACGCTGACGTCTGCATCGACAGGCCCTCCCTACTCTGCGCCGCCTCAGACACTTTGGGACCTCCGCTGCCCAGAGAGCTGGACGTGTTGCTGCTCCTGTTGAGGAAAAGGAAGAAGCTGATGCATCAGTATCCATAACATTCATAACAGAAATTCTTCGATCACATGACTACTTTATCAAAGGGGCCACTCCGACCGCTAACACAGAATACGTTACACCTAAACTGAAACTCCCAAGCTAGCAAAATGAACAAAAAGCAAACATTGATGCTATTTTAAGAGGAAGCTGTTAATAAAGTTGATACACATTGGATTGACATTCATGATTATATTTTTATAACAGTTTTTACGCGGGTCGTATCAATTTATTTTGTTGTTTTTTTATCCACCACATCTTAAAGGCCGGTCCGCGACAATATTGTGGCGCCAAAAAAGGTTGTGGACCTCTGATTTATAGTATTATTTCTGGGGAAATCTAAAATCATCTAATTTCCTGTTTGATATGATCTTGATTTGATTCTGTGATAACTGAGAGAATTCATCTTGCTGCTCAAACTTTTTTTTTTTCCCTCTCAGTATACTGGAGTGGTCGCTCACCACTCATCTGTGAAGTCCAGCTTAATGGTGCTGTTGGTTGTCCCCTCTGAGCTGTAGTGCAGGCTGAGCACCGGCTCTGCTGTACTGGGCCGACTGGTGGAGGTGGAGGCGATGGAGGAGGTGGAGGCGATGGAGGAAGTGGAGGCAGTGGGAGCGCTGCTGCTGACCGCTGCAGGAACAGGTGCATCAGGAGGTGAACCTGCAGCTTCTGCTGCTCCTGAGGGAGGAGAGAACGGAACATAAGCAAAGAAGGAACACATTCATGTGACAAAAACGACCTCCGATCAGTCCTATGACAGATTCATCTGAGAGTTTTCTGATGTTGTTGACTAACAGCTGAGATGTAAACATGCAGCAGACACTACAGAACAGACAAACAGTAGATACACGTGCCGACTTGCACCAACCACGGCAACACAACAGAAACACAGCAGGACACTGGAAACAGCAGTCAGAACGCGCCTCAGTCCGATCACACGGTTAGGGACAGTTTGGCCGTCTAGATGATGAGGCATTCAGGTGTAGTCAGGAAATATAAGGACACTCAGTTACAAGTAAACACACTTTTTTCATAAGGCTACAGCTACAATCACAGATCAACTCATTTTTAGCCTACCGATAAGAAAAATAACAACTATTCAGAAAATATGCTAAGAGAATTTATCTGGTTTAAAATGCCAGAAATAATATTGCTGCAGCCTTTCAGGAGCGTACAGGTTCATTAACAGGAATATTAGCTTATTTTAGTATCGATATATTCATTCAGTTATCTATCAACTGTGTAAAATTAGCAATAGCTCTTTACACTAGATAATAATGCACATGTGTGTCACATGACGTAAGAACGTTAGTATGAGCTGATGCTGGAGGGAAGTTACTGATTCTATGAATTAAATGACACGTTTGGGTTCAGGATGGTAAAAGACAGAATACTGGAGAGATTAATGGGAACCTGAGGAAGAATAAAGTATTTTCTACACCATAAGGTACACCTAAAGCTTTTAATCTTCTCAAAAACTGACAGTGAGCCTTATAATCCAGTGCGCCTTACACATGAATTTATTTATTACTTTCTTTTTTTAATAGATCATTCATAGAATGTGTGCCTTACAATCCAGTCCGCCTTATAGTGCGGAAAATATTGTATACAAAACATCCGTGTTTCTATTTCTGTCGTTTGTTCATGTCTTTTGTGATATTTTTGGGGAGCTAATATTTTAAGGACAAGTAAAAGCTGCCTTGAGGAGTCTCAGCTGCACCATTCATACTGAACCAGGATGAATGAGTTGATTTGCAGATGATAAAACGTGTCTTGATGAACGTCCATGACACCAAACACCTGATGGGTCATTCTTAAAATATCAACTCAATTCTGTGAGTCGGACAGAACTAATCTGTCTACCTGATGGAAATGAAAAGCCTGACAACAATGGAGGACGATATGTGGCGTAGAGGGGTGACTATGCGTTTATGAGGGAGGGTGGGGAGGACACACAGAGTGGCAGGGTGGGGGGATTTGGGGGGGGGGGGGAACGCACCCTGCTGTTCATCGAGAGTCATGGATCCCAGCTGTTTGTTTACCACAGATGAGGGGGAATCTGGAACACAAATGAGACCGACTAGACATCGGACACAGAGGTCAAACCTGAGGGTTCACACAGTCAAGGCACACGAGGGTTAAAAACTTCCACGCAATCATTAAAACACACACACGCACACACACACACACACACACGCGCGCACACACACACAGCAAAACGTGGATCAGAGTTTAGTAAAAGACTTGATTAGTTCACATGGCTTCAAGTTACTCACAAGAACCAGTTTGATTAAGTCAAGTCACATTTTGATGTTTTTTTAAATCTTTGCAGTGTGTATTTAGCCTAAATTCCACCAATAAAATGTCATGTAACAAAGCAATGCTAAAAATGAATAATAACGTGTTTTATGGAGCTGCTGCAGTGACCACAGGTCAAACAATCCACTGCTTCTAAACTGGTTTGATTTAACCGGTGCGGCCGGTAAATGGTTTATTTCTGATGAGCTTATTCTAAAACCACACAACAGAAAATACACACTCGATAACAAAACTAATAACCAAGTTGTTGGTTTTTAAACCTCAAATTAATCATTAACTAATAATTGATCAATTAAAGTTCACATTCTCCTTCACTCATCAGTGCAGCCTGATTTTACACATTAACAAATACAAAAAGCTATCCCTATTCTACTAAAATATTGTTTGATAACTGATAATTAAAATATTTAAAATAAACATTTTTACATTTCTAATCCTTCTAAAATAAAAATTTTAATTGTCACATGGTTGCAGAAGAGGAAGGAGTCATTTCGGTCTTCTTTACATAAATAATGACCAACAATTTTTAGCTGGAAAAAAATATAACACCATTCCAACAAAGCTCTACTCAACGAGTGAATGAGTACCGATCAGGACGTCCTCCCGATGTCAGGTCAGGCTATTAAAAAGCTATTTTTATATGAAGAAACATCCAAAACAATCACTGGAACACCAGTATTATCGAGTTTAATGGTAATTAAAGAAAAACCTCCTCTCACTTCACATTTGGAGCAAACACAAATGGAATAAAAATCTCAAATTTGCATTTTGCCATTTTATTCTAGCGCGTATTAAGAAAGAAAAGCTGAATCCAGTCTGATAAATAATAAATCTGAGCCACGATGAAGGGCACAGATGGTCTCTAAAGTGGCTCTGTTTGAGGTAGTGTGGGTTCATGTCACCCACATCTGGAGAAAAGATCCAGTAATGATTCAAAATAATCAGATTGAATCAGGTTAGAATCAATTGATCGAACCCGGGTTTCCGTGACGACGCCACAGCAGCGCGTCATACGTGCTGGTGCCACTCCAACAGGGAGGTTTGATGTGAAAACTCAAGCAAAAAGAGCAGCGATGGAGTGAAAGCATTAGTGATGTCACACACGGTGCCAGTTCATAAGCACAAGATGCATTATGGGAAATGGAAAGAGGATCAATGTGGGATTAGTGGTCAGTTCGGACAGGAACGGGTTCCTCTGGAATCTCCCTGCTCATACAGACACGTCTGCCGTTCCTACATTGAGGGGAAAGGTGCGATGGCGAGGGGAGGGGGGGCCCAGGCGACAGCCCGTGTGGAGGAGGAGGTGCTACGGGGAGGGTAACCTGGAGGGGCTCGTGTCTCTGCAGCCACCCCGGCAGCAGCAGCAGCTCTCTCAGGGGCTGCAGAGGAAGAAGGGGACGCTCGCGGCCCCCGTCCTGGTGGGTCGGCCAGCCGCAGTAACCTCTGCAAACGCCTACACACTAAACTTATGGGCAGCCGATGAGGACCGTACTCTAACAGAGAGGCAGAGGAAGAGAGGGACAGTGAATGCAACATTAGAAGAATGGAGGGGGGGGGGGCAAGAGGACAGGAAGGGGAGGAGCAGAGTAAAGGAAGAAAAGGACAACAGCATGCTGAGTGACGTGAGGCTGCTGCTTGAGTGGAGTGGCTCCAACACACACACACACACACACACACACACACACACACACACACACACACACACACACACACACACACACACACACACACACACACACACACACACACACACACTGCGCTACCTGCTGTACAGAGGAGTGAGGTGTGAAATCTCTGGGGGTGTGTGTTTTAACCCAAACCTGAAAGTGCAGGTTCGGACGTGGGTGTGGGAGTGGATGTGGAGGTCCCGGTTGTGTCGGCTTGAGTCCTCTGCTCCGAGTCGGGCGAGGAGGTGAGGGGGGAGGCGGAAGGTGCTGAACTCTCCACGGACGAGGAGCTGGAGGGAGGGGGTGCTGCGACTGTGGACGATGAGGCCGAGGAGGAGGAATTGGATTTAGGCATGGGCTCGGCGTCGGCTGCAGGACCGGCAGACGCCTCAGGAGCTTCTGCCCCACCAGGTCTCTCAGGGGTGCCGGACTCCTGGCTGGAGCCTCCCGCGGGGGCAGGAGGAACGTTCAGCGCCCCCTCTGGACGGGCAGCTGTTCCTGAAACAAGGAAATGAACAGATCTTTAAAGCTCTTTAGGACTGGAATTGACAAAGATTGAAAAAAGATTAAAGATTAAAAAAACTTGCAGTCAGCGCTAAAAGACTTGTGTGAAAACATACAAAAGTCTTAACAGACAAAAATCGTGATGAGAAATAAAACTGTACCATTAATTATGCCACTCTAATTACTTTTAAAAGTTTATAAAATACAGTACAGTATAATTCCTCAGAGCAAAACCGGAAAAATTCTGTTTACGTGTTCACTTTTTGATGGATTTAGTCCTGATTTAAAATAAAAAATATACACACAAGATGACACACAGACAAAAATACATTCTTATCAAAACCATCTAAATAAATAATGAAAAGACGAACTATTAAGAAAAGCACAAGTCAGAAAATAAAGATGAATCCATGCAAATACACACATGTTGTTTTAACCTGTGTGGAAGATAATACGGATCTGGATCACACTAAACACTCGTAAATATATTGTTTTTACATCAGAATTTGTTGTTTTCTATTTTTCAATCCAAGAAATAAAAGGATTAAGATTCTCTATCCTTAAAATGCAAACAAACATGGTGGAAGTAATGATATTAGATCAACAGGATTATTCCTCTACATGTCGGCTGACTGTTGGACGGTCTGGTTGCCCCCTCACCTCTGGGTCGGGTCTGAGGTCGGGTTCCTCTGCTGCCCTGAGCCTCGCTGGCCTCCTCAAACCAGCGGGACAACATGTCCGACATCCTCTGCATCAGAGAGACGTTCGGGCTCTGTTCTCCTGCAGGAAATAAGAAATATTATTGGGCCCTAAAGATTACAAAACCTCCAGCTGCTCACACACAAAACTGATGTTTCACAACAATTCACCCAGTGATGACAAAGGAAGAAGGAGTCTGTTAATCTGAGTTTCCTTGTTTTTTTTCTAACTTCCATGAAGTTATGAAAATCCATGTTACATGTGGCGACAATAGTTACGAACTTTAACACGATTGTTAAACATGTGTCATGTCCCATACGTCCCTGTCCATCTAATCTCTGATCTAATGAAGGTTTATAACACTTTAAAACCTCAGCTCATCGTTTCAGATTTACAGACTCAACTCGGCTTTAACCAGAGGCTTCGGTGTGATCTCCAGAAGCAGGCGGCTGAATCCAGTGCCTTCACTCAGATGATTCTTGTCAGGTTCTAAATCAGGGGGCCACAAACAGCTTAATCTGATTTCAAGGGGGCCAGACCAATAAACTCAGGAAAATTACATAGAGGTGACAATAAGTCAACTTTTCTTTTCTTTGTCTTAAATTTTATAATTTAATTGTAACAAATTAAATTATAAAATAATCTGGGGCTGGACTGCAGGCCCTGGGGGAGCCGGTTCCGTCCCACGGGCTGTATGATCGTCGCCCCTGTTTTTTAAACTAGATTAGATTCATCTTCATTACATCCCTCGAAGCAGTGATGTATTGGAATTGTCAGTGTTTGTGTGTTCGTCCGTCCGTTTGTCCACCAAATATTTTCACAACCGTTGCAGATAGAAAGACGAAACAAAAATCGCATTACTCGGGCAGCAAAGGGGATAAAAATGAGATGATGATCTTGACCTTGAGAAAAGTAGTTCAAAGTCAAATTTCAACTTTTGTACTCATCGCGGATTTTTGGAAGGCAGTCATGTGATACTGTACGCGCATTCTATTGGCTGACGGCATCCAGAAGTGTGCTACATTCTCCGAGTCTCGAACATCCGTGAGACACAAAAGTGCTTTAAATAGTTGATAAGAGTGTGGGAAAAGGTAATACAGATAGAAGGTGGCTTAATACCAGTATGGGGAGGGTTCATAAACGTTTAAATTGCCGTAAATAGTAAGATAAATAGTTTGTCGCTCTGTCACGGAATTTGTTAATCGCGTGTGGTTCCTGGAACGCATTAACCGCGAGGAACGAGGGCGCATTGTGTACCTTTATAGGTACACATCTCTGAAACCTGATGAGATATAATCACAAAATAAAAATCAACATTTTCAGGAAGCCAGAGGCACAAAAATGTGTAGGTCAGGGTAAAATGTTGAATTCAGGGGTGTCGCGGGATGTTGCAGTCTCTGACCGCCCTGTTGTCATTACATATGTCAGAGGTACAAAGCAACGAAATGTACTGGATGTGTGAAGAGATGAAACATAATGAAAACAGTTAGTGAGGGCTAGAGCAGCAGGCTTAAAGGGAGTCAACACGTTCAGTCCGGCTCCTTCACTGTGAACGGCTTTATTGAAATAGTTTTTACAAGGAAACAAGTGAATTTTCCGGACGGGAGCTTTAACCAGAGTCTTTGAGCAGGAACGTGTCGGCTGCAGCACCGACTGGTTGATCTGACTGATCCTTACCGTCTCTCTCCCTCTCGCTCTCGGGACGAGCCCGAGGTCCGGTGTCGGACCAGTCGCCCCGCAAACGGAGGCGCTTCACCGGAGGCTGTCTCAGCTGTGTGAACAAACACACACACACATATTAAAAATAGCTCTGCCGATGCAGGGTCCTCTCTAAAGAAAACCCCCCCACCCTTAAAATTCACAGGTTGTCATCACTTTCCAGCCCCTGGAGGGCAAAAACACTGATAAAGGCTCTTATCAGCTGCTTTATTGAGGAAATACTTTCTTATCTGTGAGCTGGAGGTGATGTTGAAAGAGATTCTCCTTGTGCACGGAATAAATGAGGCTACAGGAAGGGGGAAAAGGTGAGAGGGGTACTGATTCTCTGCTCGACCGTGTGTGTGTCCCCCCCCCCCCACCTCAGTCCGAACTATTTTGGACGATGGAGGGGAAACTGCCTGCGTCTGTCGCTTTATTTGGAAAGGAATGTGTGTTGTGGTTGCATTTCGATGCAGCTGAACTCATCATGGGGCTTTGAGACTTGGGCGCTGGGATCCAGTACATTCAGACACCAGAGCTCCCAGTAAACACGTCTGTTTGTCTCAAGTCAGACTCCGATGGCCGGTCATTTATCTGTGTGCCACGCTTAATGTCAACCGACGGATGAATTAATCTGTTCATCAGGGTCATTTGATGCTGAAGATTAAGAGATGTAACTGTTGAAAAGTTGTTATCAACACCTCTGGACCTAATCTGAATGAATGGCTTAGCTGATCCTTACCGTCTTTACTACTGAAAAAAGTAATTCAGTAGTAATTTAATACTTAACTTCAGCTGAAAAAAATATAAAATGCTAATGTTTTTCTGCTTCAAGTGGATTTGTTGTTTTTCTCCACTTAAAATCGTTTTAGCATGAGGGTGTATTTCTTTAGTGGGGGTCAAATCAGATATTTTAATACTTCACTTTTCAGAGCTTGAAGAACCTTTCTGTTTGTTCATCATCAGGTCACATGCTTCACGTGTCCACTGACCCCGCTTCAAGATCAAACGGCCACAGAAAGTAATACATTTCTGACAAGTCTCAGCTGTACTTTGTGTTTAAAGACAACCAGCGAAAGTGAGCACGCTAACACACGCTAAGTGAGGGCTGCGGTTGTGTCCGGTCGTCCTCCACGCTCACCTCCTCCCTCCTCTCCTCGGAAGCTCCCTTCAGCTCCCGGGCCTGGTCGTCTTTGGGATCAAACAGGTAGATGTAATCGGAGGAATAGCTGACCAGCACCTCCTGACCGTCCTCGCTGTAGCACAGAGACGTCACGCGGCACGACTTGTTGGACAGGTGATCGGGAACGAACCTCACGCACATGCCTGTCGTCCCCCGGCCCATGTAGTTACCTGAGGAGGAACAGGAGTGACTGATGGGTACGTAACAGATAGTTAAACCATCAGCACAACACGCAGTTAACATCTATAAGACAAACTTCAGGAAACAAATTGTGGAATTGTTTCTATTAAATGTGAAATTTATCTGCCTGAAAATTTAATGTCATTTTCACATATATTTCTGCTTAAAACCGCAACTCTGGTTTGTATTTCACATCTAAGCTCCGGAACTGAGAATGTAGATTTCACAACCACAGCTCTCAGATATTTGTACAGACTTCCTGTGTGTCACAGCACTGGTTTCAAAATGCTGCTACCTAATCTGTTTTCATTTGCCATATTAAAACTACTATACTTATTTATGTTTCATCTAATCCAAATTCACATGCAGCCACAAACTGGATTTGTTTTGATGAATATTTCCAAACATATTTTAAAGGTTTTAAACTGAGAAAAAGGAGAGATTAATGAGATATAAAACACAGATATCTGGATGAATCTGGATAGGGATGAATGAATAATTAACAGAAGGATGAGAACTGGGAGAAGTTCTATTCCCATTCCACTGTCTTAAATGTGTTTGTTTGTCTTACATTAAGGATTAAAAATCCAGTTTCTTCTACTGTTACCCTCTGAGTAAATAAGCAGTTTTGTGCATTTTAATAAAAGCAAACTTTTTTGTCCACAACACTCAGAAGAGTATAAAATAATACTCGTATGAACGTCTAAGACGACGCAGCTGCAGCAGATCCTGCATCACTACCTCTGTCTGTCATTTGAACTCATTAAGAATCATTTCAAGGGAAATTACTGCTTTTTGATTCTCTTTTCTCTACGCAGAAATATCTGTGTACCGTCACAAGACTGACGGCTGCAGGACGGTTTACCTGTGGCTCTGGTGCCCAGCATGCGCCGGTCGTAGATGCGAACCGAGCTGTCAGAGCAGCCCACAGCCAGGTAGTACGGCATCAGGGGGGAGATGGATATAGAGGTGGCGGCTCGCCGGCAGTTTATCAGGATGTCCTGAAATCAGAGCACACACAAGGTAAGGTTTAAAACATCGTGAATCCTGAAACATCAACCATCACGCCTGCCTGATGGTTACGATCATACGGCTGACTAATAATACTTGATGACAGTAAAAACTTTAAATATTATATGTTTGTTTTAATATATATATTAATACATGCATTATAATGTGCTATACATGACAGCAGTAACCTGAAACAAACAGAACATTTACACGGCATTCGTAAATCCACATCATTTAGAAACTGATGCTGATGATTTAACCAGAAACACATCAGAGATCCGACCCAGCCGACAGTCTGGCATCAATCATCAACAGATAGAACGATCAATACGATCGTCACCGTACATCTTTGCAGTCTTCTTTAGTGCAGCTCGTCTTCGTGCGAAGGTCGAACCATCGGACCGTGCCGTCCTCCCCGCAGGACAGAAAGGTGTAGGGGTCGTTTGGTACTGTCATAATCTGAGAGACAACAGCAGCGATGAGGTTAGGACGCAGGATTTAAGAGATGATCCTCGGTTTGATCCGTGGGACACTTCTCCAGCTCCTCACCTCGTACGCCGTCCCGTAGTGGCAGGTGAACTGACACTGACGGTTGTACTCGGGACTCTTCTCGGTGTGTGTGTAGAAGATGATGCCGTCTCCGGAGCAGGAGATGATCTCCTGGCCGTTGGTGTGAGGCATGAACTTTGCACTGAAGATGTTCGCCCGATGACCTGAACGTATGGACTTCTTGACCTGGAAGGAGAAAAGCGCAGTTCACACGATGCCGATTGGAAGACACCATGAACATTAAACCTCAAATTAAATCCTACGTAAAAAGCACAACATTTTTCATATCTACTCCAACATCTGTCACTTCCTTTATGGACACAAGCCCCACCCATACATCCGCTGTCATGGAAACGTGAGCAGTTTATATGTTATAGGGATCATGGCCCTGCTTGTTGCTGACAGCTTTTTCTAAATACCAGTAATATTAATAATACAGCTTAAACAGCTTCGTTAAATGAAAAAAAAGAAGTTTTTTTTTAATTAAAAAAAAACATTAAAAAAAAAAAATCCTACCAAGAAACATGCAGAATGTTGAAAATTTTGGTTCCTGCCGTTGTTGTAATTCCAGGCGTAGAGGCAGGTATTTTAGGAGGAAGTGAAAGCAGAGGTAGTTTGATTGATTGATAGTCCGATTGATCAGAACTTACCTTTTTGTTGTACGGGTTGCTGATGACCAAAAACGTGTCGTCTGAGCCGGAGAGGATGTATTCTCCCGTGTCATTCCAGGATATCGTGTTGACCTGTGGACGGACCAGATAATTTTAAATTAGTGCTGTAAGTAGGAATTAATTTATTTATTTGTAAATGGAAAATGATCAACAATTAATTATTTTAACAAGCAAATTATGTAAAATTATGTAAAAAAAAAAGCGTGGAACATTTTCTCCTGAGGTTCTAAACCAGAGAATGAATCATCAGTTGTTAAAGTAGAAGTCTGGACCCAAAGCGGGGGCCGCTCGCGCTCCTAGAGACGCTCATTAGTTCAGAGAAACCTCTAATCTGTGCTTTCATGTGAAATAGTTCACAGGTTCATCAGTTCAGGCCTCTGTTTACATCAGACCAAACAAATGGAGCTATTCACAACAACAAGTCACAGGCAGCAAACGAAAACACACAATCCACAGATTAAATGACAATAAAACTAATCTGTAGGCACGAACTCTGTTTACATACATCGGATCAAAACTTATCTAAAGCCCTGAAGAAAGGAGCCTTTTAATGAGATATCAAGATAAGACTGTTTTTAAGGTCAGGACGTCAGACGACCTCTAGATTTGATGACTACTTCCAGCTACTTCCTGATCTCACTACTTGTGTAACGTGAGTCCAATCCAATGGCGTAAACTCATCCAAACATAAGGTCTATATCTTTATTTACTGTTTACTGATGATATGCCACTGTTTAGATCAGTGGTATCTTTGTTAATCTATTACTACACAGTCATATTAGCATTAGAAAGTCCACTAATGTGACCTCTTCCTGCAGAACATGAGCGTGTTTATTTGTGTCTTATGATGTAAGAACCTGGATATAACTATATATTTATTTTATTCAACCCTTCTGAAAATAAATATTCCTCGTATCTGTTCTGTTATTTGGATCCACTACGGAATCTAAAGTTCTCTCCCTCGGCTCAGTCGCTGCCCTCGCAAAGACTTTCATGGAACTCGGGTCAGCAGTTTTCCTGTCATCCCGTTAAAAGTCACACAAAGTCAATTCTTTTCTCATCGAGACAAGCCAGAAGTTAAAACCAGTCTCTCCGGGGACTAGTTAGCGGTAGTTAACGGTAGTTAACGTGGTGTGTTGGACAGAACGGCAGCCAGGCTGATGGTGTGACAGGACATGTGACGTTCGTGTCAGCTTCAGGTTTCTCTGAGGCGTCGAACACCTGACCTGTAGTCAGAGACCTGATCTCAATCTGGTGTCCACTGACCCACAAAACCTGGTGTGAAGAGTTTTGGAGGAAGACGACAAATTCCCTTCAGATACAAACTAAACAAAGAAAAACACGAAGAACTCACACAGCCATCGTGTACGTTGAGAGTCCCTTCAAGTTTCAGCCTCTGGACGAACTCTCTCCTCCCTGAGAAAGAAAGTAAAGACAGTTAGAAAGGAATGTCATCCATCCATCCATCCATCCATCCATCCATTACCCACCCACTCTGCTTCACTCAAGTTTAGTGAATCAAGAGTTTCTTGATTGGTCTAAATCAGGCATTGGTAAGCTACGGCCCGCGGGCCAAGTACGGCCCTTTTGGCCGAGTAATCCGGCCCACCAAACTTCTTTAAAATATATAATTAATTTGATGAAATAAACGCATTTTTATAACAATTTTTACAATCAACCTTTCATATATATGCTGTGCTGCCTGTTAAAGGCAAAAAATAATAATTAATATAATGGTTTTTAAACATCCATCCATCCATCTGCTCCTCAGCTGAACCGCCTGTTAGATTTAGGGACTCTGTGTGGTCCACCAGTCAAAACATTTGCCCACCCCTGGTCTAAATGTCTCAGCGAACGTCTGCGTTCAGTGTTTCTGTCTGATGTATCATTAATACAGAGGAACTTCCTGTTGCCTTGGCTCCAGCCAGCAGATGAGAAATAGAAGAGAGGAATGTTCTGCTGTAAGATGAGAGGATGCTGTAAGCAATCAGACACTTTATGTAGCCCAGCAGCGAACGCTAACACACCGGTCTTCAATCTGCTTTCTGCTGCATCATCAGATGCGGACAGAGAATTTCTGTGAAGCGCTTGAGAGATTTAAAACACAATAAAAATCTAACCAGATCCACGGGGGGGGGGGATCTGAACGAGCAACACCGACCCAACTGAGACGAAAGAGAATATTTTAACCTCTGTTACTCCTGCTCATAATAAATGAGATATCTGTGGGAGATATTCATCACGGCTGAGGTGTGACCTGCTGCCATTAAAGAATGTGAGTGAAACGCTGATGAAACGCCTCAGCATGAGCTGAAAACCAGCTTCAATTATTCATTTAAAAAAGAAAGGGAAGGAAAAACAGGGAGAAAATGAAATAAGAATTAACCTTCAACTTTGTATTTGCTGTTGACGAAGCACAATTAGAGATGGAGGAGCTGAAAAAAAAAAAAAACAATCAACTCCAAGTAGGAACTCTGGAAATAAAAACCACTGGTTACCTTTGTTTGGAAAGTAATATGAATAATTTTTCTGGTTTGCTAAATGACATCAATAGTTAAATTAAATTCATTGATTCATTGATATTTTCTAAATGTAAGAACAGCACATGAGAAACTTTCAATACTTACGAGCATCATAATTCCATCATGATTTACCATCGCAAAGATTTTTATTTGTTTGCAAAAAAAAATGCGTGTGAGTTATTTGTCTTCTATAAAATTAATTCCATTTGTAGTTTCATGTTGTTGGTCGGAGTTTAAGAAAAAGTTACGCTAACTTTTTTGTACAGTGGTACCTCTACTTACGAATGTCTCTACATATGAAATTTTCTACTTTCGAAGCGCGTCAACAGAAAATATTGACTCTAGTTACGAAAGAAATTTAGAGTTACGAAAGGTAAAAATACAGTATGGGCTGATACTCGCAGCTCCCAAAGGTTCCTGAACGCAACATTCTTATAGCTGCTCTGCCATTGGCTATTACCTAGCATCCTGGCATCCCATTGGCTAAGAGGGACCGCCTCTTGTTCTGTGTTCTGATAGTTTTACGTAAATATATTAACTTTTAGAGTATTCGCTATGGACCGTAAGAAAGTGATGGAGAAAAGAGGAAAAGAAATAATGAAGAAAAGAGTTTTTTTGTCCATACAAACAAAGCAAGAGATAATAGAAAAGCGTGAAAAAGGGCCGGTTTGGTTGATCTCGCCAAAGAATATGGCCGTAATGCATCTATAATCGCCACGTTATTAAAACAAAAGGAAGTTTAAGGAGTTTTACGCATCGCGTGGGTGGTTGGAGAAGTTCACAAGGAGGACTGGAATTCACTCTGTTGTTCAGCATCGTTAGGCAGGAGCGCATGAACCAAAGAGGACAAAAAACAATGAGGACAGCAGTTAAAAGGTAAATGACCATCATTTTTACCTTCACTCTATTCTTTGTTTTTTACATTATGCACAACTCTCATTTATTGTGTAATAATCTAACTGTAACATGTATTTGTTACATGTTTTGATGCATTTTTATGCTTTAAAAAACATTAATGTCTGAATTTTGGGGGGCTTGAAACGGATTTGGGCATTTGCATGGAAAACGCATGGAAAGAAATTTTCTACTTACGAAATTTCTTCCAGAACCAAGTAATTTCGTAAGTAGGGGTACCACTGTATTCTGATTTTAAACAGGTGGTGGTTTGATCTTTACATTACAGATGAAAACATGAAGTTTTTATCAGCTGAACTCTTAAATAATGACACAATGGGGGGGGGGGGTTGAGAGCTTTTCAGCAATTTATAACTGATTTAGAGAGAATTATTAAGGAATACAAAATACATCAACTTAAAATAAGCCAACACATTGAATGATTATTTAACTGACTATTTAGAAAATACATTCAGTCCATTTTTCTGTTTTGCTTTCGTTGTTTTCATCAGAAGAATTCTGAGAAGTCCACATTTCTCTTCAGTTCAAGAATTGTTTTTTAGCTAGAATTTATATTCATATTTGCACCATTTACAGTTCACAATTTGTACATCTAGTTTGAAAACTCCCTCTTCTTTGTTCTGAAGAAATCTGCGTCGCCTTCCTCTTTACTTCTTTCTGGTGTGTTTGCTGTGAATTTGTGAAGTGAAATGCTACGAGCATTCTCCCTGGTCTAAAGCTTTTCATGCTCATCCAAACATCAATTTGCTAACATTTGCACTAAAGTTATTCAATTTTCTGCTGTTCGCAGAAAAATTGCGAAATTGAGTTTGACAAGATAATATTCGATGACAATAAAAATAAAGTACCTTCCCCTCCTAAAGGTTCCTTAGATTAAACAAAAAGTTTGGTTAACTTCCCAGGAAGTGTTTCTCTGGGCATTCAGAACGCTACTAAAGCCACAGACTCCCTTTCTGAAGCTAAATATAACTTGACCCGCACATCATCACATGCAACCTCCACCCATACACAATGAAAGCTGCAGCCATATCTCAGCCAAGCTAAATTCAGCCCTGACTAACCCTCTGTGGCACCTGCCCCGTCTCTCCACGGGCCTCTAAATCTTCCTTCAACCACCGTCATGTGCCGACGGTTTGACAGGCCGCACTGCAGCCGTTCTAAAGCAGTGATGTCCTCTGTTCACACCACACTGGTCCCTCACTACCAGCACCAACAAAGATCAGCAGCCCACGAATGAGGACGACCACCTAAAGAATGTTTGGATCAGTGAGTGGTACATGTTCAGTAAAGCTTACCGAAATAACAAGAGGGATCAGGAACATGACACGAATATAAAAGCCATGACATTTAAATTAGGATCAAACATATACTGTGAACCTTGTTTTATCACAACATACTCTTATGTAATTATATTGTCTTAAATAGAGTATTTACTCTATATTTCTTACTTGATTCTAGGCTTCTCCTCTGAGGATTTTATCATTTAAGTGTTGAAATTTCCTTATTTTGCGACACTGAATTGTGTCATAACGTTACAGGTTTATTTTCTGAAACAAATATCCTTAATTTATGTAACTGTTCACTTTATGGACATTACCATTTCTGGCAGATTGGTCCTATGCAGGTTTGAAGTTGTTTAAGGTTAATTCTGTATAAATACAGAAGAGTTGGTTCATGTTTGACTGGGATCTTTTTAAATGTTTTGAATCTGAAAACACCAAACCACAACCTTACAAAACGACATGAACTTTGGGGAGAAAATGACATCTGAAAGAATGTCACAAATCAACATCCAGGTTTTGGTTCTCGGAGGTGGGGCGGTCCACCACGCAGGATGCCCGAGCAGTGAATGCTCTCCATTACACATTAATGCATCTGTTGCATGCATTATGTAGCCTAAGGAACAAAAACCCAGCATCACGATCGATATATCTCCCTGCTGAACCACAGATAACGTTCTGAGCAGCACGCATTCTCTGGAAAAACATGCCCTCACAGCTCCTGAATCATCCCAGATCTGAACCCTGGGGGGTAATAGCATGGAAGGAGGTTGTACCGGTCCATGAGGGGGAGGATTACTGCTGGAATCAATGCTGCTGGAAGACAAACTATTACTGACTGCAAAATGTCTTTTAACCCAGTTGTGTCATTTAAAAATTTATTTATAGGACTTCCTGGTTGATGCAGTTTTGTTCAGTTCATTTGTTTTCGTTGATAATTAAAACAAAAAAAAAATATTAAGAGTGCATAAAAAAATACAGTTAATGACATAAAATACCCAAACAAAGCAGCAGGTAAGACTAATGTGCATTCTCAAATTCCTTCAGTGTACATCTCATGTAAACACAACCAGCAGCGCCTCAGGTGAGGACTGTCGTGTCGATCAGATGCCTCTGAAGTGAATTTATTATGTTGGCTTCAGAGCTAGCAGCACAGAGTTACTGTGTTCTTACCTAAATAGTTGGTCCTGATGGTGTAAGGGTCTTTGTATCCAATTAGGCGTTTATTTACATCCCAAACCAGGTTTCCAGAGCAGGACATTGTGACCATATGTGGATCTCACTTAACAATAACATTGAAACTCCGCTGCTCCTCTCTGATTAATGTCGCCTGGTGTTTCTCGCCGCTTCGGTTCTGACATCGACACCAGTCCCCGTGTCGGGACAGCTCTGCCGTTAACTCCGTCCGACGCTCAGCGTTCGCATTGCCTGAGGTGAGAGACTAGCTCCAGTCCTGTCTGCGCCGCCCGACGGGTTCCGGGACTAATTCCCTGCTGTCCGGGCTGCTATCTGCGCTGCTAGCCTAGCCTGGCTTGTTTCTTCTAGCGGACAGCTGAGTCCAAGTCTCGCGATAAACTACGTGGTTTGACAGAATGGAAAGAGACGCTCGTTTTACTGACTGGAGCAGCCCGGATGGAGTGTATCCGGTAAAATAGGGGATTTTTATTCTATATTTTTGTAGTTGTTGTGAATTATTTTATCTGTCTGTCCGTCTGTCTGTCTGTCTTGAAAGAGTAAACAAGGCAGTCAGAGACTGCAACATCCCGCGACTTACCCTGACCTACTTCCAGGGTAGGTCAGGGTACTTTGAAAGTAGTACCTGACAAGTGCATAGCTTTGACCTTTCAGGTTATTTCAGGGTAGGCCAGAGTGGCTTTCTCCCTCATTTTTCTATCTTATCCGGTTCCTGATTTTACAAAAGTTGACATTTGACCTTGACCTACTTTTCTCAAGGTCAAGATCATCATCTCATTTTCATCCCCTTTGCCGCCTGAGTAATGTGCTTTTTGTTTCATCTGTCTATCTGCAACTGTTGTGAAGATATTTGGTGGACTAACGAACGAATGGACGAACAAACGAACACTGACCATTACAATACATCACCGCTTTGAAGTGGGATGTAATAAACTGAGAGAATCTTTTGACTTTCAGCTCCACAAACAGAACTCTGAATATGAAATAGTCACGAATATTAGCTTTAATTTATGCCAAACCGGTTTGACAGCTGCTGAGTTGAGGCCATCAGGGTCCACATGGTGACATAATTATTATTTTTTTTAATTTTATATACATACATAATTTCCCCGAGAGAGAAATTAATAGCACACTCTAGTAATCCGTCAATCGCATTCATATATATTAGTGTGTACAGGCCCTGAACACACAAACACACAAGGGCGCCTCGGCAGTGCTCGCGAGGTGAGCTGACACCTCCCACTGTCAGTTCACACTCCGGGTGGCTGGGTGGGAGCGGGAATCAAACAACCAATCTTGTGATCATAGGACGACCCGCTCTACCGATGAGCCACAAGGGTTCTTGTGGAGGCTGAGGAGGTTTGGCATGTTGACGAAGATCCTCAACAGCCTCCACAGCTGCGTGGTCGAATCCACCCTGACCAATAGCATCACCGTGGGGTAGGGCAGCACCACCGGTGTGGGCCGCAGACGCCTGCAGAGTGTGGTAAGGGCCACCAGAACTCTCTCGACCTCTCTGCAGAGCATCTACAGAAGAAGAGTCGAGAAAAGGGCCAAGTCTATCATCAGGGACCCCAGCCACCCCCAAACTCTATCATCAGGGGCCCCAGAGACCCCCACTCAGGCCAGAGGCACAGGAGTCTGGGGCACAGAAGTCTGAGATAGACAGACAGATGGACGGACGGACGGACGGACGGATGGATGGATGATGGATGGATGAATGGATGTTTACTTTATTAATCCCGAAGGAAATTCAGTATATAATCTGCTCACAATAAATACATAAATACACATTACAGTAGCATGACACGGACAAAAAGACGTTACATAATTGCATATATATATGTAAATGTATACATATATATACATTTACATATGTACGTTGTTTCTTTAACAATTCTGGTTCTTTCTGTACACATGACAACAAACGCTTTGAGTCCTTTGCATCCTTTGAAATTCACACACCAAACTCACATTTGTCTCCACCCAGTTGTGATGCTCCGAGCATAGTTTGAAACACACCCATCTAACCCAATCACATCGCAGAACCGTAGCCCCGCCCTTCACATGGTAGGTTGCGTCGGGCAGAATGTCACCCCTCGAGTCGGTCAAACTGTAGCGAATGACAAACTAGCATAGTTAGCATACTCCTTGTACTTACTGGGAAGGTCGACAGGCGGACAGCAGCATAACCTCCTGTCGTTTTATTTAACTGTATATTTGTTGAGAAAAAGTGTTCAGACAAACGAAAACTTTCGTTTTCTAAATTATTTTTGCATTTTCAGCGAGCTCTTTGGCTAGCTAACAGTTACCGAGACGGCCAACAGTGTAATTATTCCATCGGAACATCTACAGTCATGGCTGGGCTCCGAGCCTCCTATCACAGGGTTCTGGACAAGATTGAGCTGCTACTGCCGGCCAAACTGAGACCCGCGTACAATCACCCAGCAGGTAACGACGAGTTTGTCACCCAGCTTCTGTCCTACCGGCCGGGTCTGGATGGGTTCACCGATGTGGGCGCTTTTCCAGGTGTCGTGTGAGCTGAAGGTGATGCACCGACAGACAATGAAACTGTAGCCCTCTGCTATTCTGGTTATGTTGAAGTCATTGTTGGTTTAAATGTTTACCTGTCGCCCCTGGAAACCCTAATCTGCCACAGTATTTTGTTCAGGTTTATGCCAAGGATTGTGTTAATAAGTCTGGATTTTAGAGGAGTTCAAAGGTATTGTCATAAAAATCTAGTCACCCCTTAACAAACATATTGTGACACTATTGTCATTCTACTTACTTGTGCATACGTGCACAAGGAAGGGAAAAGACAAAGTATTATTTAAAAAAGGAAATCCAATGTTTATGCACTCAAGATCTCATCTTTATAAGATAAAGAAACAAATATGTATCTGACATTCTTTATTTGGTCAGATTATCAGATGGAGCTGTGGAATGTTCTTCATTATACTGTAGTTATGATTTATGGTATCCAAGTACATCAAAGTAATTTCTTCATGAACATCAAGGTCAGATTCATTATAATAACAGCTGTGCAACAACTCATACCTTCGTCAAGGAGTGTTTTGTCAACCAGTCTGTAAATGAGGGCCGGATAATTCTACATGAAACGCCTCTTTGTCTCATGAACTTCAGTAATGGTACGTTGTGCATTATACTGTAATATTTTTTTGATCTGGTAGTACTGATTAAACTGACTGTGTTTACGCTGGTCTAACTACAGCTGTTGCAGATTCTCACTTCTAATTGATGCTGATGGTATCTTAGATTACAGTTAATGTATCATCAAGGTCAACAAAAGCATTGCTAGTCTTTGCTTTATCTGTTTAACGCGACAGGATCACTGACTATGCATGAACAGGTGCATGAACAGCAAAGTCCTCCAATCGGTAACATTTCAACCCTGAGGAACTCACGCTCCAAACCAGAAGCACCGGCTGCTCAGGTGGACCGAGGCACCTGACTCTCTGATAGATAGATTAAGCTTCTGGTTTGATTTGATCATTAAAGACTTTGCAAAAGTTCCCAGAAGAAATTTCTGAAATCACAGAAAAACTTAAAAAACTAAAAGAATTTTATATATATATATATATATATATATATATATATATATATATATATATATATATATATATATATATATAGTGTAATATCATGTTCTATAACGTGTGCATGACAAAGTCCATGTTCCTCAGGGTGGTACATGTTTGCTGATGTTCGCTGATTGTATGTTTTGTCATATTATTTACAGAGGAGTTTGAAAGGACATTAGGGTGTCACCAAAAATATAAACAAAAACCTAAAACTGGAGTCTTAAGAAAGTCTGCCGAGCTGAAATTGATGTTCATATTTACTCTTCCGTATATATTCCTTGTTGCTGGGGTTTTATGTATTACAGCAGCTATAACATAGCTATAACCCTAAAATAAACTGGATTTAATCCTTTCATTTTTTTGGAAAATCACTGCAGGCAGATCGATAGCCTAAAAGAAAAAACTGTGAAAAATCCCATTTAAATAAATCTCCATGGTCAGAACATTATAACAAATGTCATGTGTTAATTTCCGTCTGTTTTCATTTTAGGTCCAAAAACTGTTTTTTTCTGGGCTCCTATGTTCAAATGGGTGAGTGCATTTCCACATGTTTAACTTGTGAATTTACATGAAGCTGGGCACCTTTTTAAAATAAAATTGACATGCAAACCCTTTGTTACATGTAGCTAGTGGTCAGGTTGACAAACATTTTTTATGTTATTTACTTTTCAAAAGCCTGAAAGGGTAAAATTATCCAGAAATTAACAGACAAAAAAAGTCAAAAGCGATCAACATGGAGAAGCTTCGCTGAACCATCTTTCTGTGAAGTCTCTGTGTGTTAGTCAGGTGTCCTCACGCGTCAGGTCTGTCCCTCTGCAGGGTCTGGTTATGGCTGGATTGGCTGATATGACCCGACCAGCAGAGAAACTCAGCACCTCTCAGTCTGCAGTGCTGACAGCCACAGGTGAGGAACGACTCAGTGTTTTCACAGGAAGTGAGCATTGATTGTTTTATCAGTTTTTATTGAATTCTCTTCTTTGAATTTTAACATACATTTCAAAGCTGTGGATGATGTAATGATGTACAGTATTAGCTTTTGCAATGTTTCCTCAAACAAATCTTATCTGGTGACCCTATGATGAACTGGCGACTTGTCCAGCGTGTACCCCGCCTCCCAGCTGTAGTCAGCTCCAGCGTAAGCCATGACATGGATTCGGAGAAGCGGATGAAGACAAAAGCTATCACCAATTGTGTCGTCTTCATGAAAATGAATGAATCAAGTCTTGCCTGTTCCTCTTTTGCCAAATCATAGAGTTCTCACCAACAACATCCGGGTCACCGGCTGTGTGTGACCTTTTCTCTGACAGTCTTCTTTCTCCTTTAGGCTTAATCTGGTCTCGGTACTCCTTGGTCATTATCCCGAAAAACTGGAACCTGTTTTGTGTCAACTTCTTCCTCGGCTGTGCAGGAGGCAACCAGCTCTACAGGATCTGGAGGTTTGTGGTTTATTTACTGTACAACCAACAAACTACCAGCAGCAGTCAGGGAGCTGCCGTCGTCTGAGGTAGAAGCAGGGCTGTGATCAGTGGGAGAAGCAGGGCTGTGATCAGTGGGAGTCATTGTTAAATGTGTATTTTTTAGTCATTGATTACAGTAGTGGTCATGTTTCAATGGTGGGAGCTGATATCAGTGTTGTGGTTAATGTGTGATGTGGTTGTTTTTTTTTACTGTTTGCCTTGTTTCCAGTGCCAATAACTGACATCAGAATTGATTTGTAGACCAGGGAGAGTAACGACTACTCATGACTGAGAAAGATGAGACATCATCAGGGGAACTCTACCATTTAGGGGGAAATTAAAATGAAATGTACATTTTTAAAATGTAGATTGAATTTTTTTTTAAGCACATTTCAAAATATTTTTCATCTGGTGGTAGGTAGGTAGGTAGGTAGGTAGGTAGGTAGGTAGAGACGGACGGACAGACATGACACAGACAAAAACATGTTACACAATTACATAAATGCACATAACGTAAATGCATAAATACACATTACAGTAGTGATAACGCAACAAAAAACATTACAATGAAAACAAGAACCAATGCAGTCACAGACTGCAACATCCTGCAACACCACTGATTTCGAAATTTTAACCTGACCTACTTGCATAGGTCAAAGATCAAAGCTAGTGCTCTGACCTACTTTTATAGATCAAAGCAGTAGCTTTGATTTATGCTCTTACTCACCTGGCCTTCTCCCTAGTTTTTCTATCTTGTCAGGTTCCTGAGTGTACAGAAGCTAAAATTTGACCTTGACCTAGTTTTCTCAAGGTCAAGTAATGTGCTTTTTGTTTCATCTTTCAATCTGCAATGGTTGCGAAGTTATGTGGTGGACTAAATTCGAATGGAATTTGGTGGACAGGAATTTGACAAGCTTATTGGCTTCTACCCATCAGCCCTTTTTTTTTTCAGATGTTGTTGTTGATGTTGTAAATGTGATGAAGGAGTGAAATCTGTTATACTAACATGTCCGAAGAAAAACCCCAAAAAACTAACAGACGGACGAACACACAAACGCTGACAATTACAATACATCACCGCTTTGAAGCGGGATGTAATCAACATACAGGTACATAGCGTTAAAAGCATAAAGGTATAAGAAAAAGCAGATAAACAGAACTATGGACTGAGGGCCCACAAGGTGAGGAAGGCACATCTATATACAATACTCAGCAGTCACAAAATGACTTAAGGTGATAGAGGAAAACACCAAGGAACCCCACTAAGTTCCCCAGCGTATCCCTGCCTTCCCCACTTGTCAATCCACTCTGAGCTGTCCTTGATGACACTGCAGCTTCACCCCCCATCCTTCTGAAAGAGTTGTTGTGCCCCCTGATGGAACAGGGCACAAAGGAGGTCCTCGGTCTCTCTGTGGAGGAGCTCGGTGACAGCAGTCTGCCGCTGAAGGAGCTCCTCTGCTGGGCGAAGGTGGTGGTGTTTTGAAATATACATTTCAAACTGATGCTGTTTTTATTTTCCAGTATTCCCATTCAGGGGTGTTTCCTACACAACAAATCCTCTGACCTCCCAGCCCCATGTAAGACCTTGGATTGGTCCCAGTGAGCTCTGACAGTCTCGCCCACACTGACTGTATTAAGAGGCATTTCAATACACCAACGTTTTTTCATCCTGAGACTCAAATAAAATACTGTCCCGGGATTTTAAACCATAGTTGTCTTCTTTAGGCTAAATTTGTCTGTTTTTGTCATTTTCGTGGGAAGGTTTGGGAACAGTTTCCAACATGAGAGACTTCCTAATTTGTGTCCTTTCTGTCTCCTAACAGATACAACCAGGCTTTGAAGGCTCAGGGTAAAATACCAGCAGAGCCCTGAGCGTTTTGCTGTTGCCACCACTCCAGTGCAGCAGCCAGAAAAGGAATAGGACACACTGGGCACAAGCCTACCATCATTATCATCATGTATTTTCTCCATAACATCCACGCCATACCTGTTAGTTCCACTACATTAAGCCTGTTGGAAATGTCAACATGTTTTAAATTTTCCCGGGGGTGTAAACGAACAAGAGAACGCTCTTTTTTTTAAATGTAGTCAACACAAACTTGAGATTTGTTGCTATTGACGCACAACTACTTGTCGAAAGTTATCGTGTTTTACATTTTAATGCTTTACATCTCATGTGCCAGTTGTGCAGCTGTGCTGTAACTTCTAACACCATCAGGTGTAGCATTCAGTACCTCATGCCAGAATTCCAAAAAAGAAATGTACACGCGTTAAATAAGGTTTAAGGAATGGTTCCAAATTAAAATGTACTTTTCTGTCTTCTTTATAATTTGGTTGTGGTAGCATCTTTACCTCACTTGAATATTATGTAACAATTTCCTTCCATATTCATGGCTATAATTGTTTTGTGGAATAAAATAATATATGAGTATTTGATTAATAAAACTTACGCAGTTATCAAACCTGTGTAGAAAGATTTTGATTGTTTTATCCGTTCCATCTTTAACCTGTACAGCTACCAAACTATAGAAGGACTATTTTATCAATTCTGAAACAGCAGCAGCTTGTGTTCCCACTGTAGTTACTAAAAATTAAAAACCTGTTTCGGCAATAATCGGAGTGCTTTTAATGTTTCTTAATCTGCAGACTGAACAAATGGCACCTTGGATGTAGGTCATTGTGGCTACCGCACTCCCCAATAAAGCCTATTAAACCATAACAGATGATGTACAGCTTGGAAATCTCATATTGGCAGCATGAGGTGGTTACGTTCTTGTGTTTTGATTCATGAGTCTCTTGAACTCATTGTTCATGGTGGCTCAGTGAGCTGTGTTTCAGGTGGACCACCAGGTATTTCTAGAGCTTCACGCAGACAGCAAACTAAATGTTATCCTTTGTCAACATCACATTTGATGCTCTCCTTTCACCTAAAACTGTCTGCTATCAATTTCAAGTCATGCTTAATGTTTATTTTTCCAGACAATAGAGAAAAGTTTTGTGTTGTTTTCTTTTGTCTTGCTGGCACAAGAGGCTTTGTGTCTGTAGCTAGTGAACATGAATTTCAGCTCAACCTGAAAAGCAAGACTTTGGTATGAAAGCTGTTTCAAAGACACTGGAGACTTGAAATTGCTCTTCTGCACCTACAGAGCAACAAATACTAATTTTTCGAGATAACGTTTACTAAATAAATGTATGACATTTCCAGACTTGCTCAGAGAAGTATCCTAAACTGACAGAACACAACAGCATTTTGATCTTTCAATAAAAAATTTCTGCAGAACTTCAGTAACATAATGACTGGATTGACAACATGTTAGTCATAAACCTGTGTTTAAATTAATCTTTGTGATTGTATTCCCAAACACTTCAATCAGAAAGGGTTTACTAGCAGGTTGACACAGGGTTGAAATAATGTCTAGTCTTCAAATGACAACTATCACCAAAATGATGGTAAACCAAAAAAATTTATTCACAATCATAAAGAGTCAGGCTTAGCGCTTGCCACCAACACGAGGTGCGCTGATCTTCATAGGCTTTGCAATCTTGGGTTTCTGCGCAGCCTTGGTAGAAGCCTGGAGAAGAAGCACATGAAGTTCAGGATCATTCACAAAATCACCATTTATAGTAGGGCATCGATTAAATCTGAATGTTACACTTCTTAAAAAACCCACTGCACATTCAGGAGCAGGTCATTTATTTTAAAAGGAAGCAGACTTCAGTCTTGTCCTTGTTGTTTGGGTATAAGTATAGTTTTCCATATAAATGACCCCCAGTACTCTTAGTTATGGATTTTAACTTGTACACACCGACCCCTGATTCAACCTCTGCACCTTCGGAGACCCACCTTTGCACTTGGAGCAGCTGGCTTTTTGGCGGCCTGCTTTGCCTTCTTGGCCTCCTTGGCAGCTCTGAGTGGGAAAAAAAAGAAACTATGAGCTCAACTAAACAGTCATGAGTGAAAGATATGGAAAATCCAGAAATAACAGTGTTCACCTGTAACAAAAACTACCTGAAGCCAAAAAAAATAAAATAATTTGAACACAAGGTCAAAGCTAACCCACCAGCATTTTTAAACGACTCGTTTTCATTTTGATATCTGATGACTTTTCCCGGAAAAGTATAATATTGCCTTTCTTCATGTTTCCATGTCAGTTACGCAGCATAAAACACACACAAACATATAGACACAAGAACCAATAACTCCACGCTTAAGACCCTTTAGACATAAAGACGATCTACAAAAGATTTCCAGTTTTCACATCTCGACATTCTATCTTTACGTACACCAGCTTGGAAAAAAACAAACATTCCAGACACATTTTTAGTTGTCCTTAAATGGAAAAGATGGATAACGTTGACCTGTGCTGCTAATCCTAAGGTGTCTACAAAGGAGCGGCTGCATCTAGTGTCTGGGATGGAGGGAGTAGTGTGGTGATGTTTGTCACAAAAATGCTTAACATGAGTCAAAACCTGTGAGAGGTTTGACAGACAAACTGGTGACTGTAAGAGAGGACTGGGATCAGTGGGAGGCACGTCTGCCTCACCTGCAGAACCCTAGACGAGACACAGGCTCATTAACTGATTTATATTGTATTTTGTATATTTTTATTCTTATTTATTGTTGTTGATACTTCACTCAAACCTTTCTGCACATTTCTGCCACTTCTGATACAAATCCTCTTTCTCACCAGACTATTTACACATCAAGGATACCTTATGCACATTAAACCTCTGTTAGTCAGGACATCAATGTAATTGAAACTGAATTAAACTGATTGACTGATTAAACTGCTTTATCTTTGGGAGCTTCAGTGAAGGTAGGTCAACAGATATTTTGATGCTTTACCTGATGGCCTGCTCTCGCTGGGCCTTGCGGACCTCGGGCTTCTGGTTCCTCTTGGCCATGATTTCAGCCAGGGAGGCCCCAGTAATGGCCCTCTGGAACTTCACTGCACGGCGGGTTCGCTTCTTTGCCACCTCTTCCTGTTAAGGCATGAAGATTTCTTAGTTTATATGTAGAAAAACACAAAATTTATCACAATCCAACCCAGCCAAACTTCTGTTCACCGAAGACCAATGAAGGATCAAGACGATCCTTAACAGTCAAATACTCAGCTTTCATTTTGGTTTCACTCACTTGAGTAAAGGGATGTATTAGAAGATTAAAGTAAAAAATTTAAATTTGGATTCTCAGCTGTTTCCCCATGAAACAGCTGAGTTGTTGTTCAAGAATCAACAACTATAAGCTTGTAATGCGTCTCAATTAGGTCAAATTAGGAAAACCCATTCGAAGAAGAGCACAACCCTCATGAATAGTTCTAATTCTTCCACACATTGAAAGAATATTTGCCAATATTTCATAAATACTAGAACAAAGTCGGACAGAGCTTAAGATACAGAAAATAAGCATTCTAGTATGTAGGAGAGTTTGGAGGCTGGCCAATGGTGAGATGTCAAAAAGACGTCAAGGGCCAGTACTATGATCTCCATTCATTCTATGGCTGTAGGTGAGGAATGAGCACTGCTGCCCCGTCTGCAAAACACAGACGAGCAACAACACATGACACAGGTTTACACTGTGCACACCATCCACCCTCAGCCAAACTAATATATTCATGTGTAAATGAAAACACAGGTATATGTCATATAGTAAGGCTTTTCGTAATCAAAATCAAATCCCCATACTGCAACTATGTAGGCATGTAATTTATAATACAAGTCTTACGATGAATTTAAGGAACTCTTTATTAAATACTGTCTATTGTTACAATTGTAATATTCCACATGACTGTATATACACATTCAGCCCAATGTCCAAGTCAAACAATAGATATATACTACAGATATTCTCTAGTGTGGTGGTATGAAGTTCATTCACGTCCATTACTTACAGACTGGCCCTTCTTGTGCTTGCGCCTGTAAAGAACAGTCCAGTTGATCTTTCTTGGGTTCCTCTTGGCCAGGAAGGAAGATTCACACTTGGCATTCAAAAACTGGAACACCTAATTAATTGAAGGAAATAATTAATGGCTTGCTATGTTTGTTTGTTTTTTACCATGTCCAAAAACAACTCCTTCGGATTAATACACACTTTACAAAAATAATCAAATTCTTCTCATTTGCAGCTATTCTTACTTAAAATCCAGTTGGATCATCCAAATTTATCTCTCCCCATACTTGAAGGTTTTGTAGGACTTACATATAATAACAGCCATATTTAAGCATTGCTAAAAGTGTGCATTCAATGTTTTTCTTCCATTACAGATAAGAACTGATGTGCATAAGAACATTCTTAAAGATAGCTACTACTTCACAATACGCACGATAGTACACAATACAGCCAAGAGACATGCAAAGACTCAACATTTTAATTTTTACTGTATTCTGTAACTCAATAATGGGAGAATAGCCTTTTGTTTTTTTATACTTCTTTGCAACTGAGTTTAAGCACTGAGAGTTGTCATTAAAAAAATACGTTGTTCACTTGTGTATGATGACATTAAAGCCATTCTATTCTATTATCATCCATGCTATTTATGGCGCCTATTCTGACATTTCCATGTCAAGTTAGTTCAGACACTGATATAATGTATATTAATATATATATAACACACTGAAAAGTGTCCAAATCCACCACTAAAGTAACATAACGCTAGACGATCCCGGTACAGTTAACAGACATGTCCTGTGTTTACCTGCTGTATTGTGACGCTAGTAGCTTACGTTAGCAGCTCACGTTTAGCCTCAGTGGATTCGGGGCTAAAGGGGCCTAGCCTTATTAGCTTAGCTATCCTAACTCACACTTAAATCAGGTGCTATGCAACGACATAACGACACTTTAATTAAACACTTACACTTTTTGCATTATCAACATTAAATAAACTCCGGAAAACTGATATGTGATACGTTCACGTTACCTTTCCGTCTATCCTGGCGTATCGGCGGCCATGGCCGGGGTATATTTTATACCCGCTGAAACTGCACAACTCGACCCTGTACACAACAAATACAAATAATCAATAAAAGAATAGGGAACATATCGACCCTTTATGTACACAGTATCATTATAATGTGTATATTGACGTTGAGATGGCATTTGATAGTAAAACGGACACCTACTTCATGACGGCTACGAGAGGGCACAAAACCGGAAAGGGAGAAAACGGATGCGGAAACTAAATTACTAGACTTAAAACTTATTTATAAATAACAAATCTCCCGTATTTATGGTCTGGTTGTACTTATGGTTAAAAACATTACACGAAAAAATAAATTATGAATTACAAGACCGAATGAATGGAGGTTTTTTTTATTATTGAAAAAGCTTAATCACACATAGATACGTCATCACACTAATGACGTCACAATTCTGACGGTTGCCCTGAATAAGAATAGCGCATTATATATTTTTTTCTCCTGACAGTTTTTGAGAATACATAAATCTTTAAAATTGAAAAAAAATAAATGTCATTTCTTACACGTATTCTCGCTATTCATCATTGTTCTTTCTACAATCCAGCTCGCGAAGAGAAACGACGAAAATGTGTAGTCATGTCAAACAGGAAACGAAAAGAAACTACATTTCCCATAGCTTCCATCCTTCTCCTCTGGACAAGCGGCAATCAACTGTCTGACACGGCAGTCTGGCGGTAGGGGAGTTGTAGGTTAAGCTTATGTATTGTCTGACGGTTCATGATGGGTGTATCAGATTTACAGTGTGATGAAAATGCTGGTAAGTTGCTTGGTGGTTGTTGTGGTCAGTGAGACGAAGGCTGTTCAGTCTTTCTAAACGATAGTCTTTCTAAATTCAGTGTTTGTCAAGCTAGTTATTAGCTAATGTTAGCTTGTGATTATGATGTCAAGAGTACTGCCTCTGACGTTACATCAAATGTGTCAGGGCGCAGAATACAGTGGCAGCACCCTGTCAGTTTAGAAATAGCCTTGTTATAAAATTGAATAGATTTTTAATAGCGAACAATTCTTCTTGTGTTGCGTTATTGCTATGAAAGTTATTAAGGTAGGTTGGAATGGGTGCGTTTTTAGTGAAGTCTACATTTGGTAGTCATTAATTGATATAAATTGATTTGTCATAGAAATATACTACAGTATATTACTTTGCAAACAACTGCATCTATTCAGTTGCATTTATCAAGGAGTCGTTCAACACATTAAACTGGATAGAAATGTACCAGAATTGCTCGGAGGATTGTTTAGTAGTATTACATTTGCGCTCTCTGGCATTTTCCATAATAGCATCATTTACTATTTAAGATCCCAGTCGTCTCGTCTACATCCGATTATCCGTCATGGGTCTGCTGGAGGCCATAATTGATTAGTGACAAGTAAACAAATTTTTACTTTAGAAATGAAAGACTCTCTGCCCCAGAAGGTGGCGCTATTGGTATGTTTGGCCTCCTTAGACTGCTGTGTGTTGGGTAGCTATGGTGATGAGTAAATGGCAGTTGTGGTTGTCTAATATTTCGTCTCTAATGTCTGTTCTTCCACAAGGACCAGTGGTGGATCTGTCAACCAGCGGTATGCAAAAGCTGGATTCTAACTTCATCTGCTCCAAAGACACTCACACTCTTATCCTGGATGGTAACCATATAATGAAGCTTGATCACCTGGAAAGAAGCCCAGGCATTCAGCAGGTAGATCATTGCATTAAGACCTATGATCAATCATTACCCTTTAGTCATAGGCTCATAGCATAGTCACCGGTTGCTTTTTCTTACCACATAATCTAATATGTTTCTCTTATTCTTTAGCTCTCTGTTGCAACTAACCGTCTGGTGAGAATGATGGGTGTGTCTCGACTAACACAGCTGAGAGTCCTCAATCTTCCTAATAACAGTATTGGATACATTGAGGGCCTAAGAGACCTGTCACACCTGGAGTGGCTTAACCTGTCTGGGAATAATATTAAGGTGAGGAGAAGACTGATTTTCCAATACAGGTGAAACTCATTCTATGTATGAGACATGTCTGCAGAGATGAGGCCAGTATTTTCAGCTCATGTGTCAGTATGAACTTATTGGACACTCTTTTACGAAGGTCATTGAGCAACTCCACAACTGTGTTTCCCTCAAACACCTGGATCTGTCTGACAATAACATATCTGCCATTGGTGATCTGACTAAACTGGTGGCATTAAAGGTGAGTGCTGCCAATTCTGAGGCCAAAAGTGAGTCCGATCTGGTTGGGTCATTCCATAGAAAGTGTTAAGATTGGACCTTAAAATTTTTAGGTTTCATACCATGCAGAACATGTAACACGTGCAATAAAACAAATTATTAATATATTTCAAGAAAAAGTACAATTTTTAAAGTCTGTTAGTGCGTTATTTCTTTCAATTTTTTTTTTCTGGCTAGGAAAATCAAAAGTAATATGGCAGAAATTCTGAATGTGGTAAAAGCTAACACCACAGTTAGCATGAAATTCATTACAGGTAATTTTCAATACCCACTTCTTCCGCTGTAAGGGATCGCAGAGTGCTGGAGCCTATCCCAGCCAAACAGCTCAACTTTATTATGTCTCCCATTCCTCTTTAAATTTTGGGGACCCAAACCTAACAGTTTTCATGGAATGATCCAACTATTATTATTATAGTCCTTTACATTGCCACTTTAATGGATGTCTGATTAACTTTACAGACACTTCTGCTTCATGGAAACAGCATAACAACACTTCGTACGGTTCCTGCTCACCTACCTGCCAGTTTATCCATCTTCTCCTTGGCAGAAAATGAGATACGGGATCTTAATGAAGTAATTTTCTTTTTTTTTACTTGACACAGCAACACTGCTTGCAGTTAAAGTTTTATCCAGGCCTAGTTTCATCAACTGACTGTGTGCTGATTATTCTGTAGGTGTCTTACCTGGCACATCTGCACAACATAGAGCAGCTGTCCATAATGAGCAACCCTTGTGTCATGGCTACGCCCTCATTACCAGGTTTTGATTACCGGCCATATATGATAAGTTGGTGTCTGACCCTGAAGGTACTGGATGGCTATGTGGTGTCACAGAAAGAAGGGTATATGTCTCTCACAAGCTTTTAGTGTAGTATTCAATGTAGTAATTTCATTCAGTTGTCAATAGTAGCAATTATAGTGTTTCATTATCATGATTACAGTCTTAAAGCAGAGTGGCTCTACAGTCAGGGAAAAGGACACTCATATCGACCGGGTCAGCATGTTCCGCTGGTTCAGTACCTGGCCACTGTTTGCCCTTTGACATCATCACCAGCCCTGGAGACAGCAGAAGATGCCAAACTGGAAAAGATTCTCAGAAAGCAGAGGTATAAATCTGATTTAAAAAAACAAACAAACTTCCAGATCATTCTGGAATGATTTAAGCACCACAACAAACCTGCCGTGCATTCATTCTAATGCCCAGGTTTTTCTTGAATGACCTCATGTTGAAGCTTTTTCATTCAGGTTTCACCAAAAGCAGCTGTTGGAGGAGACCCGGGGAGGCTGTCCTAGTCCTCCTCGTCCAACTCAACTAGATGTGGAGGGTCACAGTCCCTCACATGCAGTCCAGCAGGGGGGGGCCGAAGACATGAAGGAAACCAGTGGACCTACACTCGCTGCTGCTCCATCAGTCCATGAGACAGGTAGCTGGAATACCTTGTCACAATGGGGCCGTGCTCGTGAACATAATGTGCTCTTTTCTTTTTATTTCCTCTTTATAAGCCTCTGTTTAATGGCATGTGTGTGTATATACTGATGCAGAGCCAGTCATGCAGTTAAACAACTGGGTGAGCTGTGATTCTACCCAACAATCATTGCCGATGATTCGCAACCCAAAACCTGGAGAAGAGCAGGTCCACTTAGAGGATGTACTGACAGATGAGGACAAACTCAACAGCAGCATGCTTTCCTCAGAGTCCACCTTTCTCCCTATCATGTCTGATTTGGATCCGTGCACGACCCACTCTGAAAGCGAGGATGAGACTGAGACCTTTGAACCCGATTCCCTAGCACCGAAGCGGCCAGTGCAGCCCAAAAAGCACAACACAAACAAGACTCAACATTCTCAACACATGGATGAGCAACAAAGAGGTCTTGAAGAGAAAGTTATTTCTGGTGCTGCAACAACACACGAGTCATTGGAAGTCAGAGATAACACGCCACTAAAAGATTTGAAGACAAACTGTGACTTTGGTATAGCAGAAATGAAAAAAGGACCAAAGCAGGAAGAAGCTTCTACGACTATAAGAAAGCCAAGTCTGAACGAAGCAGAGAAGGCAGCAGTGAAAATCCAGTCGTGGTGGAGGGGTCAGCTCACCCGATCCTGCCATCCCGTGGCCAGAGCTGTGCGCAGTGAAATCCGTCTGCGCAGGATGCAAGAACATATCCTCTTCCTGTCCGAGAGGTGTGACAGGTAACTGACTTTGCTTTCTGTTTTAGAGAGTGCTTCTACTTTATCAGATATATACCACATGCTCGTGGATATTCTCTAATGCTAATACAATAAAACTGGGATTTGCTTGCAGGATGCAGCAGCAGTATGAAGAAGAGAGGTTCCAAAGGCTGGTTCAGGAAGAGGCTGTTAAATATCTGTGGAAAGAGGTGAGAGAAACCGTCTTGTATCAGTGTGACACCAACATCAATGCAGTCATTGACTATCTACTAGGATTCAGCCTATTAGGACCCTGGATGTGTGTCCATGTTTTTAAATCCTTTCCTCTTGCAGTTCCAGTCGTTGCAGCAGTGGAAACAGTCTGTGGAGCAGCAGCTGACCAGCTTGACTCATCCCGCCCCCCGGGCTCAGCTCTCCCCTCCTGCTGCTGCATCCACCACGGATATCCCACCCAGCACCGGTGTCTCCGTCCCAGACTCCGGCTTCCAGTCAACGACGAGCGATCAGCCGTCCGTGCAGGAGGACAGCTTCCTGAGCAGCGGGACGGCGGACTCTCTGAAGACGGTGCGGACGCTGACTCCTGTCGGTAGCCGCCATGCTGCTGGAGGAGGAGGTGACGACCAGGACGGCGCTGACTGCAGCCTGCTGGAGGAGTACCTCTCCTCCGTGCAGCAGAGGGAGGAGGAAACCGAGGAGGAGGTCAACGATAGGACGGACACACCGCCGCCTTCCTCACTGCCGTCATCCAGCCAATCACCAGAGGCCGGCTCCCCACCTTCAGTGGCAGGAGACGAGCCATCAAACGCACGAAAAGCAGAGGAGGCCGTCTCTGGCGCCGTCTGAGAGACGACACCTAAAACTGTCATCTGTTAGCAAGACTGAAACTGATGCAGGCTTAAAAACCACGGTTTACTGTGAATGTAACTTTTTTTATACGTCACTGTTCCATCTGTTCTGTTTTATGAAGAGCCGTTGGTCCACAATGTGAAGACATTAATTGTGACATAGCTTTCAGATGATATTCGTAGCTTAAACACAGTTATTTTATGATTAAAGAGAGTTCATAGCCTGCTGCTCCTACTGGAAACCAGAGGTGAAAACACATTCACTATATCGACATCTATCGGTACACGGAAGGAACTAAGACGAGTTGTGTTCAACGTAGAGAACTTGTAGAAGTGAAACAACAAGCATTCTGTCCACTATCAAATACAGTCACAACTGTTTTTATCAGCTGAAATGTTGCATCTTTATTTGTAAATACATTTAAAAGGTTTTCTATTCTTATTTTTACTTGAATTCTTATTTTGTTGAAATTTTCTCAACAGCATGAATATTTTGATGGGTATAGTGTGGCCTAATTAATACTCATGAGTCCAGTAATAAGAACTTAATATCATTAGAACCTTCTGACTGGCTGGAGCACACAAAGGCCCGGACTGAACCCTAATGATATAAGATTGTACCATACTGTATTTGAATTATAATAACTTATTATGTGATTTATAATAGACATCTATTGAATTTTTGTTTCTTTTTTACACATAGATATATATCCAAAAATGAAAAAAAAAATATATATATATACAGTATATCAATGAAATGTATGTAAAAAAGAAACAATTTGATATATGTCTATCGATATATATACTGTATATGAAAATTACACACATATATACTGTGTGTGTGTGTGTGTGTATATATATATATATATATATAAATTTTTTTTTAATTATTATTTATTTCATTTTTGGAGTCCGTTCCCGATAGAAAACGCAAAACTGCAAGTCATTATTTTTTTTATTTTTTTTTTTCGGGTCTTTTCGGGCTCGTTTCGATTGATTCGGTTTCTTGTTTCTCTCGCGAGATCGTAACGACAGTGACCAGCAGGGGGCGCAGCGGGTCGTGCCTTCACAGCCCCCACCCCCCCCTGCATCCCCACCTCCCGTCATGAGAAGTGGGAAGGCTCCTTATCTGGGGACTACACCATCTGGGCCGCGTCCGATAGCGATGCGCTCTGCTGCGAACCGCCGGACGCGTCGCCTCTTCCTCCGGTTCGATGTCTTCTCCTGTAAGTAGGAGCTGATCGAGACGATCGATCCCTGAAAGGCTCGCAGCGCCGGTGTTTCCGTTATTTAAACGGGGACGTTAGAAGGAATCTCCATCCTGCGTCTCTTTGTCGGCTCTCCTGATGTCAGGAATGATTCCAAAGCGTCGATGTAGTCGCAGGGAAATATCTGATATTAAATGTCTTTATTTAAATCAGGAGGAACAGACAGTAACAGTTATTATTATAACCTTTATTACAGAATAATTATTTATGATTTAAGCTTGAGCTGCAACAATTAGAGGAATAATCCACAAGAAATTATTTATAGTATATCTGTTTATATTCTTTTGTTTTTTTAGCAAGCGTGTCAACAAATTCCTTGTTTCAGGGTGGAAAAATGTGATAAATAATTAAATGAGATATAATAATGAATTCATTCTTTGTAGAAATAATTGTCAGATTAATGTCAGTTGACTGGAAACATAAGACTAGACATTCCTAAGAGAACCCGCATCTCTACTCTCAAACAATCAGAAAATACTTTTACTGCTATTAAAAAGAAAATCTCTTTAAACTGTCCATCACAGATGTGGTAGAGCTCAGTTTTAATGCCTGGAGTGTTGTTTTGTTTGGCTTATATATTATTTTTATTGCTATTTTTTCTGTTTGACTGTGTTGTTAAAAGTGAAAAAAATATTCAGAATCCACATCAAGGCCTGGAACCAGTCAAACAAGTCACATATAATATGTGTACAGATAGAACAGACAACACAGTACGAAATAAAACAAGACCAGTCACATAACTCCTCTAAATTCTGTTCGCAGAGGTAATAAAATAAGTAATAAAATTAAGTAAATGAAATATCTAACATACAAAAACGTACTATAGAAGGCCTTGAATAATTATGATGATTTCACACATACATATATACATTTTCTCCTGCTTCATCCACCGTAGCGGTTTCACGGGGAGCTGGAGCCTATCTCAGCTGGCATAGGTTGTGAGGCGGGGGACACTCCGGGTACGACGCCAGTACACCGCGGAGCCACACAGGGACACAGACAACCACGCACACACACACACACACACACACACACACACTCACTCCTACGGGCAATTTAGGACCGGCCAATCAACCTGAAGCGCATGTTTTTGGAGGTGGGAGGAAGCCGGAGAACCCGGAGAGAACCCACGCAGACACGGGGAGAACATGCAAACTCCGCACAGAGTGGGACTCGAATCCGGACCGGATATTATTATGTAATAATATTTGTGAGGCAATAAAACAATTAACATAAAACACAACTACTATTATAATACAGTATGACATTTTTGTTAATGCATATCAAGCCATAAAAGGCTTTTTCTCCCGAGACCATGAACTGTACGCATCATTTCCTGTCATAGAAAAGACCGAAACAAGAATTTCCCTGTCAATTTTCTCCACTTTTCATGTGACTTTCATGTGTTACTTCATAGTTTTCTGTTTGTTCGTGCTTGTGACTGCGTTCTTTTGTATACATCAGGCCCTGAGGATGAAATGATGCCATCATCACCGTGGTGACAGCACAGAGTGAAACAGGGCCTGATCATGGGCGACAGAAGGAGGTCACAATGTGCCGAAATCTTTCCAAATTTATCCTCATCTTCCTCTTCCTAGCTCTGTCTGGCCTCATCTTTCTGCTGCGTAACATCCACACGGTGGAGGTGAGACACCAAATGATCTTTTTTGACGATGTTCTCTATGTGGTGACTGTAAATGTGTGTCTTTATATCTCTTGGTGGTCCCAACTTTCCTCATTTCCTCCTCAGAACTGGAACTGCCACACGATTTCTGCCCTCTACCAACTCCAGAGCAGGATCCAATCATCTTCCCTCGCGGAGGATCTTCCTACTTTTTATCATAACCGCACTTTTTGTACCCATCTGGGTCAGAAACTGTCATCTGAGGATGAACTGGAAGAGCGATACCTTTTGGACTCCATCTCCTGGCCTGGGTTACCACCTCATTCCGCATCAATCGCCCTGCGCCAGACGAGTAACCCCACGCACAGCTTGTTCACCATCCTCCCCACTAGTGGAGGACGGGCGTGGCACGTGGGCGACCAGCTGGAGGTCCTGGTCCAGATGCACGACTTCCAGGGTCGCCCCAAACGATACGGTGGAGATTTCCTCCTGGCCAGGCTGCACTCGCCAGAGTTTGGGGCGGGTGTAGCCGGTAAGGTGCTGGACCATAGCAATGGATTTTATTCTGCCCTGTTCCCTCTGCTGTGGGAGGGGCTTGCACAGGTGGAGGTCACAATGGTGCACTCCAGTGAGGCCGTGGCTGTGCTGCGACAGCTGAGAGAGGAACGTCCCGATCGGGTCTATTTCAAAAGCCTGTTCCGCTTGGGGTTCCTGTCGGAAACCACTGTGTGCAACATGTGCCTCCCCCCCGATCAGCAGCCCCTGTGTAACTACACGGACCTTTACACAGGAGAGCCCTGGTACTGCTACAAGCCCAAGGTGCTCAGCTGTGACACCAGAGTCAACCACGCTAAAGGGGGCTACCTGAAACACCTCCTGACCAACAAGGAGGCGCTGCTCTTCCAGAGGTTTGTACTATACAGGATAAAAATACACACACACACACACACACACACACACACACACACACACACGCACACACAGTAGTACCTTGAGATCTAAGTTGAGATCTAATCCGTTCCACGACTGAGCTCGTAAGTCAAACAAGGCTTATCTCAAACGGATGTTTCCATTTAAACGAACTAAAATCCTTTTAATTCTAGACTTGTAAAAAAAAAAATGTAAAAAACTCTTTAATAAAATATATTTTACAAATCAATAGACACGCACGCTTTACATGTACATAGTTAATTATATATCAGTTATGTAAACAATGATAAAGTATGAAAAGAAATGCAAAAATCAATGATTCCAGACGAGCTACTGTACGTCTTTCTGTCTTTCTTTCCCGCGTACAACACATGGGAAAGAACCAGATTTGGTCTCAGATGATGTCGTATCCATCCGCCAACTAGCGGTGATGTCTGAACAAAAATATAGACTGAGCGACAGCTCGTATCTCAAAAAACGTGTATGTCGAGTTGCTCATATGTCAAGGTACTACTTTGTGTGTGTGTATATATTTATGTATTTATATATATATATATATATATATATATATATATATATATATACACATATATACATATATACATATATACATATATATATATGTTATTATTAATTCTCTAGTGAGGATCAAAATCAACAATATATAACTTTAAAAACAGGCGTCTATCTGCAGTGCTCTCTAAAAACCTATAAACCATTAGGGGCGGGCCTAAAGAGCCAGGCTCCGCCCACTGGCCCATCTTCAATGGCTGGAAGAACATACACTCAATAGTTATTCAAATGTTTATATTATATATACACAACAGGCTTTGATTTAAAACAGCCACCAGTATCATGTCAGGTTCCTGCTAGAACATTTGTGTTGTATGGTGTCATATCGTCCTTTACGGTGATGATGAAGTCATTTATTTTCATAACTGCTTAACAGGTTACCTGTTGAGAAAAACAGCAGGAGGTCGAGCTGGAAGCTCCAACTTGATCGATGGTTTCATCTTCTGTTAGAATCACAATAATAAAAAAAAACAGTTGCTTTAGGTTTTATTTAGCTTTATCCTTGCTTGTGTTTCTGAGCAGAGGGCCTTGAATTTAAGGCCAGTGTCAGCTGATTTGTGGTGGATGTACATTATCGCCAATGGAAATTTGATTAGTTGTGATTTGATGATGAACTCCAAACATTGTAGACATCTAAATCAGTAACTGAAAATCTGAAGAAAAATCTCATTCAAAAATCTTCAAAATCACCTGTAAGCAGGATCCAGCTGATGTTAAAGGAGGTTTGAACTAATCCAAAGAGTATGAGTGGTTTTCAGTCCAGACTACAGAGCCACACCAACAACCAGTGATATTTACATGTTCTCAGAAATGTTGGTTTTCAGTTACATGAACATGACTGCTGTCTGTTTAACTATTAAATCTATTATTTTTATCTTTAGTGACGTAAACATAAAAGTGCGCATCCGTGCTTCTGGATCTGATAAAATCAATGTCCTCCCTTCCAGGAAAGGTATGGTATACCTACAGAGAAAGCTGAATAGATACGTTTGTGTCTGCTTCTGTGTATTCCATCTTGTCTGCATCTCTCGTTTCAGATGAAGTGGATTTGGAAAGCAGCAGCATGAAACCAGAACCCATTAAGCTGGAGACATCTGGATATTATTATGAGGAGTCATGGAGACCATTAAACGGCGTCGGAATGCAGCAGTTCAACGACTCATCAGCCATCACTCAGTGTCTGAAGAACAAGGTGATCAACATGTATGGAGACTCCACCGTCAGGCAGTGGTTCGAGTACCTGGTCGCTTCTGCACCAGGTGAGACTTATGTCACCTTCACACTTTTTTTTTTGCTTCATCTGTCATTCCCACCTCTAACCTAGATTTATTCCACCTCCCTAGAATTAAAGGAGTTCAATCTGCACAGCCCTAAAAATGTGGGACCTTTCATGGCGGTGGACAGCACCCATAACATTCTGTTGAAGTACCGCTGCCACGGCCCGCCCATCCGCTTCTCCACCGTCATGTCCAGCGAGCTGCGTTACATCTCGAACGAGCTGAACGGGCTCTCAGGGGGCCCCAACACTGTGGTGGTCCTCAGCATTTGGGCCCATTTCAGCACCTTTCCTGTGGAGGTCTACATACGCCGTCTTCGCCACATCAGGCGGGCGCTGGTGCAGCTCATGGATCGGGCGCCGGGGACGATCGTCGTGATCCGTTCGGCCAACCTCCAAGCCCTGGACCAGGAGGTGAGCCTCTATAACAGCGACTGGTACTCGCTGCAGCTGGACCAGGTGCTGAGGACCATGTTCAAGGGCCTGAACGTCCTGCTGGTGGATGCCTGGCAGATGAGCGTAGCTCATCACTTACCTCACGCCCTCCATCCGCCTCCAGTTATCGTCAAGAACATGATGGACCTGTTTCTGTCTTACGTCTGCCCGGAGAAGAAAAGGAGCTAACAAAAAAAAACAAAAAAACAAAACAAAAAAAAAAAGCAGAATGGTGATGATGCTGTTATTGAAGGAAACTCAGTTTTTATTCTAAATTGAAGGGTTCTCCTTTTCCGACACCCTTTAAAAACATCCTTTTCTGCAAGATTTTGACCTCAAATACTGTTTTACGTTTTCTTGTCTGTTATGTTGAACTCGGAATCCTGCAAAACGAGTTTTGTTCTGATAAGCCAAAGACCCTGGCATCATGATTTTTACTGCTAATCAGTTTGTTACCAAAATGTTTTGTGTGTGTATATAATACATGCAGTATTTTATGGAGTTCTTTCACAGTGTACCTCATTTCTACCAGTATTTTTTTTATTTCACAAGTGTTTCGGATCCAGAATCCTTCCAAAGCTAATTGATATTAAAACGTGTTCTTTGTTGCAACAGATTAACCCCACATGGACAAATGAAATACAGCTTTCTTAAAATATTACACAGCTAGACGGCATTGTTGTTGAGTTTGTACACGTGTCAAGTCTCGATTAAAGAATCAAGGGGACTAAAAACAGAATTTTATTTACAGTTTTGTTCAGCTGGTTTGTCTTTGTGTCATTAACTAATGATTATCTAGATTTATTCAGTAACAAAACAAGGAGATTATCCCCCTGAACAACAATTAACGGTGAGTTTTTAGGAGAACGTTCCGTGAAATTTTATTTTAGTCTCTACCAGAAAATTCTGGAGGAGAATTCCAGGTCATGAGTCTGTGAGCTGACATAAGATAAACTGGGTCTGTGCTCGTATCCTGGTGTGCAAATGTGAAGATGTGTGTGTGAAAACCAGGTGTTTCCTGTTATGGAACTCGCTTCCCATGACCCAGAGTACAGTTTTGGGTGACCCAGAGGATCCAGAAGAGGTATAGAAACTAGAAAACAACCTTGAAAGCAGATTGACTTAAAATATATTCATATTTTAAGATGTAGTTATACCACATACAGTACATGTACTGACAGATGTCACCAAGCCTATACGGTGGGGCTGCAGGGGGGCTGCTTCATTGTGTTCAGTGCTAAATGAAGGGTCAGTGAGTGACTGTGGAGGCGGGATGTCGGCTGCCCACCCAATCAGAAGACAGCAATGAACATGAATAAATCAAGAAAATACATTTTCCTGTTCTTTTCTGTTTGAAGATCCAACATACTGTAGTTCATTTTGACTCAGGCACAGAAGTACAATATATTTTAAAAAGTTATTTCAGGTGTAAAGGCATAAAGTGCTGCATTTTGAGAACGCGTGAAGGTATCCTGACTTTCGAGGTCTGTTTTTACTTTTTGTTCTACATTGATGTTTGGTTGCTGATCACTATATTCACTATATTTGAGGTTTGACCTTTGCAGTCATGTCCAATTTTAGCTCCTTTCCACAAACATCTAATGAAGAATTCTAAATATGGATTTAATTTTTGTTTGTGATTTTAACAGTTAGTTTGATGTGATCAAACACTGTATTGTTCAAATGTTGACCAAAGGAAGCTAAAGTCTGCTTTTCCCTCTAATCATGTTGTTTTAACTGCAGGAAGAAGCATGGCTGTAAACTTAGCAGTAAAAGCAGCTTTGGAGCATCCTTCCATATATACAATCAATGATATTTATATCACTATAATTCTCATCAGGCTTGAATCAGAATCAGAGGCTGGTGGGTTTTTAAATTATTTTTTTACTTGTTAAGTCTTACATTGAAATGATCGATCTTGTTTAAGTTAAATTTACTTTCATTCTATCTGTAAACAGTTCAGAATTCATGTATTTTTCCAAGAGAAACATGACTAACAGCTAAAATCTAAATAAACTGTATTCTCAGTCCTAACAAGAAGATCACGTTAGAAAAAGGAGACAGATGATTCTCTAGATGCACCAGAGGAATTTAACAGTTATCAAATGATGAGTTTCCATCTTGAGTCGTCATCATGTTGTCATGAGAGGAATTCAAATAGTCTGAAACATAATGAACATGAGGCAGATCTCATCAGTTTCATCAGATCACTAGTAGTTTTATAGTTATCCCAGCCTGAATCAGAACAATAATAGTTATAATTTGATCATTATTATTTTATCACGCAGTAAAATTTCCCACGATTTCCCATGAGATATTCTGAATCACAGGTTCTGGACTATTCCTTGTATTCTGATCAGACTGTTCTGTGGTAGATCTTCCAGCCACTCCAGGCATTAAGCACAAAGTTAGAAGTAAAAGTCTTGTGATGGACCTTGTCCTGCAATGGACAATGAGTCTTTTAAAAAAACTTTCTGGAAACTCTCCAAAATCTAACAGAATGCTCTGTGGGACATATCCTATCCGTCTAAAAATGTAAAGAAAATCCTGTCTTAACATTTTAGGAATTGGTAACATACAAGCACTATCAATAATATTACCTCCTATGTAGAGACAACTAATGTGAGGAAAATGTGTAACCATTTTTTCTTAGATAAATCATAAACACACCTCTGTTCATGTATTCCCTGGTGTGTGCGGCAGGTTTCGTGATAAATTGTGAAAAGATCCCTCGAGAGACGGAACAGAACACGTTCATAATGACTGCTTTGTTCTCTCATGCCGAACGGGACGTCCCCCAACAGCCCACCTAACACATGATGATACTGGTGAGGTTCAGTTCTACAGCACCGCTGAGTTCAGGATTACAACTGATCACGTGAGAAGATGGAAAATGAAATTCAAATCAGTCATTTTATCAATCATTTTATTTAAAAAGTTTCTTGTTCCCTTTGAAAACTTGAACTCGGTACTAAATCTCACAAAGTCTCATGCTCTCCAGAAATAAAAGATATATTTCACCAGGAAGTTTGGCAAAAACGCAACAACAAGCAGAGCAACAAACACTAAAGGACATCACACACATTGAATACAAAATTAACCTGACGGTGACATTAAATCCCCAACAACCCCTCCTGGAGTCTCTTCAGTCCTGCCTACAGACTGAAGGGAGTGTATAAAATCAGCAGCTACAGAAGTGGCTTCTATAACAGCTTTGCTAGCCACCAAATATAACTCATAATGTGGAGCGATGATGTCCTGAGGCCACACAAAAAGAGGCACTGAGAGCTCCTGTCATTTTTTTTCCTTTTAAAGCTTCAAAATGAGTCCTCTTGTATGCAACAATAAAAGACAGCTTTGTTAGCTGCGCTGTGAGCTGCTTTGTTTTTCATAGAGCAGCTCAGATGGATCTCTGCTAGAGCAGCACGCTGAGGATGTGGACAGTGGAGTGGAATTTAAAATCAAAACGTCACGCAGCATGTGCTTCTGTTATCTGATATGATGTTGGTGAGCAGCTAAAAAATATTTAAATGAATTTATCAATCATACACTGATAACACTAATACATGATACAGCATCAAATAGAGGGAAAGAAAACCAGACATTTTAACACCCAAGAGGTCACTGAGAAAAGTAGAGAATGCACTGTTTGGCATCTAAATGTAAATCTAAATGGTAGAGCCCACCGTCCGCCTGAAGGAGGCAGCGGCTCACAATTACTAAAGAAAGAGAAATGAAGAGGAAAGCTAAAGGGCCATAATCATGGGCAGCATGGGGGGGGTCAGAACTACACATCCTGGACCGTCAGGGCATCCTGAGGCCAGGAGTACGTGTCCAGAGTGAAGGAGTCATAATCAGGACTGTAGATGTGAGACAGAACAAACGCCTCCTTGTCTTTAGGCTCCGGGTAAACAGAAGCCATGCTGTGTCTGTATGCATAGTTGACAAGCTGCAAGGGAAGGAAACATCATTATTATTATCATTATTTAATCACTATCATCATCACCATTATTACATTCTTGTAGTCATGCTATTATACTGATTGCATGCCTACAGGCCCCTAGTGTGTGCTGTGTTCAGGGGCCTGTAACCTGTAACCACGTGTGTAATTAACACATATACGTATATGTGTGAGTGTGAAGTGTTAAAAGAATTTCCCCAGGAGGGATAAATAAGGTACAGATTATTATTATTATTATTATATTATTATTATCAACACTGTCATTATTATTATTAATCACTATCATTATTATTATTATAAACATAATTATTATTATTTCTTAATAATAATCACTATCATTATCATTATTATTATTATCAACATAATTATTATCATTATTATCATGATCATTAACGTAATTATTATTATCATCATTATTATTTTTCCTTATATTTCTAATTTTTTTTCTCTCTGTGCTTTTTGGAGTTGAACCCAATGAAACTTGTTCCTGTAATGTATAATAAATGTTTAGCAACACCTGAATCTGAATCAAACTGGATCAGTAAGACCAACAAAATTAATGTAAATTATATCAGACCTCAAAGACATTGGTGACATTTAAGTAAAGAGCCTGGTTTAGAGTGTGTCTGTTTAAGATATCTTAAAAATATAATCTTCAAATACACTTTTATTGACATCAATTTAAAAAACTAGAGAAGTAAATTAAATGTTATTGCATTAAACTAAACTTATTTGGACGGTCCATTCATGGAAGATTCCCAAAAAAACAACAGGAACACTTTAAGATAAAATATAATTTAGCTGATCCTAATTTTTAGAGACATATAGAAATAATTGTTGCATAATTTTGCTCCCATTACATCAAAACATTCGACTGAGGTTCCGTATCTGTCATGTCAGGAACGAGGCAGAACTCATGGAAAGTTCACCCACCTTCACCGCAATCTTGAAGGACACCTCTCTGATGTTGCTGAGGGGGGGGTAGAGTCTTCCCTCCGCCAGGTGCTCCTCCGTCACCATGTCAGCAATCGCCTGGGACAGAAACACCAAACGGAACCATGAAGCAGGGGGAAAGCAGAAAGAAAGCATGAATCCTCAGTGCGCGCTGACGGACGATACCTCTGCTGTGGTGAGGAAGACGTCATCGGTGATGTGACGCACTCGACAGGCTATGACCCCCAGGGCCACTCCGGGGAATACGTAGGCGTTGTTTCCCTGGCCGGGGTAGAAGGTGCGCCCATCGGCAAGAACCACCTTATTGAACGGGCTTCCGCTGGCAAAGATCCCCCGGCCCTGAGACCAGAGGGGGGGAGGAGGAGAAGAGAGTCTGTAACGGGACGGCTAACCAATCCTGGAGGTGCATAAATAAAACTAACTTCTGTGGTGGTAGAAGGCACGAATGTTAAAATGTAGACGTGGAGCAGAGTTTAGTTTTAATGTGATGATTTCATTACATAAAATAAAGCAGTTCAGTTTCTGCATCTCATGTTTCTGGGAAGTTCTGAGAAAATCCAGTCAGATGTGTTCTCATGTGATGAGAAGAAAAATATTCCAGATCTTCAAAACCTTTGAAAACCAAATTGTGCAATTATTTTTTTTATTAGAAATGAGACATAAACAGCATATTTACATGAGACTGTAAGGGTAACTTTACAACTCGATACTGCCTCTCTGTCCTGCCTGTACCTCAGTAAAGCGAGGCTGCTCGTACCTCCGTCAGCTGGTAGCACTGCTCGGCTGTACACTCCGCTTTACTGGTGGGATTACTGAGGGCAAAGATGATCGGTCTCTCGTTGAAGGACGCCATGTCTTTGATAATCTTCTCAGTAAATGCTCCTGCAATCGCAGCCACTCCTTCGTGTTCCGGAAACACAGCAGACAGACAGAAGGCATCAGCTGGACTCAAACCACCGGACACACTTATCTCATGAGCTTCCAGGTGGACTCACCTATAATTGCAGTGGGCTTTATAGTGTGGACGACCTCCTCCAGGGTCTTCAGGTGTGGGTGGTCATGTGCAAACTCCTCCTTTTCATGGTTAAGATGGCTTCGCCCCTAAATTTGTACAAGCATAAATTTAATTCCCCTTCTAAAATTCACTGTGTCTCCCACATGGAGAACATCTGACCTTCACAATGAGCCCTTTGGAGTCCACCATCCAGATCCTCTTGGCGGCCTCTTCTTTAGTCAGTCCCTCTTTGGCCATGGCCATAATGAGCAGGTGAGCAATACCCAGAGCGGCCTGTGGAAAAGCAGAGGATGATTCTGTTCTCCGTTTTTATTAAAATTTACACGTTTCAGCCTTGAAGCACGAACTCATCTCTTAAATTATTGTTATTCCCAAAGACGAGGCCTCCTCACCTCGCCTGCTCCCTGGAAAACAAATGTGTGGTCCAACAGTTTGTTCTTGGTGATCCTCAGAGCAGCTAAGATCCCAGCAACGGCAACTGAGGCTGTGCCTGAAAGAAATGAAAATAATATTTATTTACTTTAGATAAGTGATTTATTTTTTTTATTTCCAGGCGAGTAATATCTACCGGTTTTCACAACATTGTATAATCAGTTAAACATCTTCCCATTTTATTTGTTACATCCTTGATGTTTTTTAATCTACGTGTTATGTTTGAAATGTTTTTGCATTATAATCCGTTTTGGGCTCAACTCAAAGTAACTTCGGTAACATCAACTCAACATTTTTTGAAGCAAACTTTGTAAACTGAATTTATTCTACATTTTTCCCCAGTTACTAATTTCTATAATTTTGTTTTTGTTTTTTGGTCTTCATGGCAACAATTTGGTGGACGTGATCTCAAAAGAAGATAAGGTTGATTTCCAGAACACCACTTGAAAATGATCAATTCTTCCTTTTCAAGTTTTTATCCGTACATGTGATTTTATATTTATTTCTGACTGATTTAATCAATTATTAGAGTTTATATTCATGCAAATACACTTAGCTCAGCTTCTCTTTCCTATTTTCTTATGTGGTTTTAACACACAGTCGTACCTTGGATGTCGTCGTTGAAGGTACAGTACTGATTCCTGTACTTGTTGAGGATACGAAAGGCGTTACTGTTGGCGAAATCCTCAAACTGTATGAGGCAGTCCATACCGTACCTGCAGGGTGAGAGCGCCGACCAATCAGACGTCAGAATCATTCGTGCTGTGGCGTGACTTCTGTTTCCACTCACTTGTCTGTCACTGCCTGCATGAACTCGTCGATCAGCTCATCGTATTCCTTTCCCCTGATCCTCCGGTGCTTCAGTCCGATGTACAGCGGATCATCAAGCAGGTTCTGAAACAAAAATCAGTCATTATGAGAGAACGACCCACTCCACCAGCTCCTAAAACCTTACACCGCTCCGGCATTGCCGATCCCACACACCTGGTTGTTGGTGCCGACGTCCAGCAGCACCGGGAGGCACTGCTGGGGTCCGACGCCGCCGCATGCTGTGTAGAGCGCCAGCTTCCCCACGGGGATGCCCATCCCATAGCTGCCCAGGTCACCGAGGCCGAGAATACGCTCCCCGTCCGTCACCACGATGGCCTGCACAGAAAACTCGTTCACAAAAGGTATAAGCAGGTGTGTGTGTGTGTGTGTGTGTGTGTGTGTGTGCGTGTGCGTGTCTAGGAATGGGGTACCTTTATGTTTTCTTCAGGCCAGGAGTTCAACATGGTGGCGATGTGGCCTCTGTCGTGGATGGTGATGAAGAGTCCTCTGCAACCAGAAAGGTTTCAGTTACACGGCAGCGACCTATTAATGAGTAATTAATGACTTTGATTGATTAATTGATCAGTCCTTTTGGATTAGATTCCTGACTACCACTGACATACATTCATGTCAGATATCTCTATAAAAGACTGATCCCATGACATGAACACAAAAACATTTACAGTGCGCCCTCGTGCATTCGAGCATCAACACTCGCAACTCCACCTCATCACAGATTTTTGGTAGGCGGTCATGTGATACCGTACATGCATTCTATTGGCTGGTGGTATCCATAAGTGCACTCGGTTCCGTGAGTCTTGGACTTACGTGAGACAGAAAAGTGCTTTTTTAACAGTTGATAAGAGTGTGGGAAAAGGTAATACAGATATAAGGTGGTTTAATATAAGTATGGGGAGGGTTCATAAACATTTAAATCGTCGTAATTAATAAGATTAATAGTTCGTCAATTTATCGCGGAATTCGTTAATCGCGTGTGGTTCCTGGAACGCATTAACTGTGAGGAACGAGGGCACACGGGATACTGAAGAGCCTTCAAAAGTATAATCGGAGAGCTTTACTTGTGTTTAATTGTTGTGATCAGAGAGAACCGTTTGTCAAACAGATCAAACATCATTAATCATTTATTAATCATTAATCCTAAAGGTTATCTGAAGCTGCAGATTGTCATTGCGTTTCATTTTCATCAAGACAACACCTTGATAATCCCACATGACCTGTGTCCTATGATTCAGAGAGGCTACACGGCAGAAATGACATCATGAGGTCAACAGGTTCGAGGAATTAACTTCAACCTTTTTGAGTTCAGACTAAGAGACGGTTCAGAGAACCTTAGAATGACTCAACCCCAGTGAACATCAGAGGTCAGGCGTGATGGATCTCACCGCGGCCTCCTGAAGGCCAGTCCGTACTGCTGACAGGCCAGGCCCACGGTGGGCGTGTAGACGATGGGCATGAACTTCTCGATGTCGGACGTCAGCAGACGGTAGAACAGCTTCTCGTTCCTGTCCTGCAGCGTCATCAGCAGGATGTACCTGAGAGAGACGACAGATGTACGACATCATCCTGCTGGACTGCTTGTGCCTGTCAGAAAGTCTACGTCTTATCTGAATATCTCAATATATAAAGGATAAATTTAGTGCAGACATTAGGCAAACAGGATGTCAGCATTATTTTTGCTAACACCTTAACAAGCAGGAAGTAGCTAGGACAGCTGCAGGGTCTTGTTTCAGTGTGATTTGTTAAGGTGTGTACAAAACAGCTTCTATCTGACGACTATTTCGGGGTATTTTACTGTCATTAGATAGTAAAATACGCCAAGCTTGACGATATCAAATCATTTATCTCAGCTACTGTGGCACTGGGTGCACTCTGAAAAGCATTTGATGTGATCACAGATAAAGGTTTAATCATTTTCTGAATGACACAGATAGAAGAGTGACAGATGTGAGGCAAGATTTGTGGGACGGCTTAGATAAAGAGTGTTTTCACTGCAGCTGTCGTGACATCGTGGATAAATACTCTGGCAGTGTTTCCTGGTGTTTTCCGTTCTCTCACTTGTCTAGAGGGTTGGAGCGCGTCTCGTAGCTCTTCATGACCCGCAGCACCTGGACGTCCTGGGACAGGAAGCAGGGGGGCAGCAGGCCGTGGATGCCAAGCTGCAAGCGCTCCTCAAAGGTGAACGCCATTCCCTACAGAATGGAAGAGGAGTGGTTACACAACAGGGTGGGGTTCAGGAACGAAAAAGAAATCCCACCAATCCAAACCACTATGACTCATGCGTTAGTCATAGCAGTATGAGGCTACCTCTGACTCATGACATCCAAACACTTGCGTTTGATTGTTTATGAATCCTTTGCATTTTTTACCACTTTTTGGTAACTTAGAGGAGTAAAAACATGAGGTCGAACTTTTATTTTTGGAGAGCAGTCCCCTGTCTCCTGGTTAGGGTCCGTACTTCTCATTTGTCTCTGCATTAGCAGGTTTCTACAAGAGACACTGGGGGATAGTGTGAGGTTTATTTATGGTGTCCAATAGTGGGGAACTCACACCCTTAGCCCACCCATGTCCCGATGAATTATTCATACAGGCGTAGAGAGTCGTGAAATGTGATATTTGGTTGCCAACAGTGTGCTCAGATTGCAACCACTAGGTCAAGAATTGTTCCACAAGCTGCCTGATTGAAGAGTATTTTCATCCTCAACAACTACACCACACCTCACTGGAACGTGCTATTAGTATCATTCTGCAGACAAAAGATAGACCTGCCAGAGATCATTAAAAGGAAATACTCTTATTCACAACAATGTACGACACTAACATTAGACAAGGGAAGATGATGTCAGTGCGCTGGGCATTTTTTAGGAATCTAATCTAAAACCCCACTGGTCTGGATGGAAAACTTTGACACTCATGCTGATAACTGAAGTATCTGCACAGTGCAGACGGTCACAGATTAACAGAGTTAAATGTGATCACAAGGGTGAAAAGGCACTAAAGTAATCTGATAAGAACTCCTATACTTAACTTCATCCAGTTTAGATTCTAGGATCTGTCACTGACTTTATGTCAGGTCAAAAAAAAATAAATACACCCAACAACAATAAATGTTCAAACACTAAATCATTAGTGTGAACTTTTACACTTTCTAGTTCACTATTTCTGCTGAATTGGCCACTGATGTGTATGTAAATGCTGACTGGGCGTTATCAGAGGAAGGAACCACCACCGACATCCTAAAAACCGAAATCTTCAGTTTCTGTCCTGCAGTCCTCACAGAGGTAGGCCGGCAAAGAAAACATTTCCTGTATCCAAATGTATGCAAGAAGTCTGGAAAAAATTTAGACAAACCACTGGTGAGTCATACAGCAGACATTTTTAATGGGGGATCATTCTGGTCACGCAGCTGCAGCATTTTCTTTTGGAAGAAATGAGAATAATCCCACTCCATGTCTACAACAGCATTTACTTTGTTTTAACACTCTGCTATCTCTCCAAGAAAAGTGGAATTCATGTGACACTGCTGGGCGTCTCTGTGGAGCATCTGTTTAAATAAGATCCCCCACCGCCAGACAGCAGCACAGGACCATCCAAGTGGAGCAAAGAAACTTTCTAATCAGACTTAAAAATGTAACATGATAAAGTTTAATAATAATATTAATATAATAATAATATAACAATAGTAATATAATAATAAAAATACTGAATGCTCATTAAAACTAAGTAAGTAATAACTTAAATAAAACAGTCAAATGAAGAGCATTTTAAAAGCAGTGCAAACGTACAGAGGTGCAAATGAGTTTCTATAATAGTACCAGTACATAAATCGGTGAATGGGTAACTTAAATGTTAGGAGGCCTCCAGACCATTAAGGTCCTTTGAATAACGATGAAACACACAGACGACCAGAGGCTCAAACTGCCTACTCAGTTAAATCAGGTCTTACTTTCAATTTCACTTGTGTTTATTAGATTGTTTTTGCATTTGTTTTTTTCTTTTATTAGCAATTTTACTGTTCTAATAAACATATTTCCAGTTTCTCATAATTTCAATATAGTGATTCTTTTAGAGTGTTTTGAAGTGCATTACGATGTAATAAACACCAGGAATAATAATAATCTCTGCAAAGAAGGTTATGTTTTCATGATTGCTGGTTTATTTATTAGGAGGGTTGCAAAATGGATCAGAATAACAAGGTATCCTCAAGATTGTGTTTCACATTTAGATGCCCTTTTTGATCATGTTTACCTGATAATGATTGAGGTAGATTAATGTGAATTGATCAATATGATCATAATCTCACCTTGTTCAGGTGTGGGTTTCTGGTGATGTCGTACCCCCTCTTCTTGGTGCTGACGCTGCGCTTGGGTTTGGCCCCGGAGTGGCAGACCCGCACCCACTGGAAGGAGGGCATCGGACCCGCAGCGAGGGGCCACGGGGCGCCGGCGGACGGACGCGTCCCGCCCGCAGCCGTTCGCCTGCACAGAAGCAGTGCGGCTCTTCCTGGGAGAGAGTTCATGCTGCCTGCACACAGCCAGGGAGCAGAGCGACACAGCGGGTGAGGGTGAGGGTGAGGGTGGGGAGGGTCACCTTGGAGGTCCGAGAAAAAAAACCAGCTGGTAACGTCACGCATTCCCAAAATAGTAGTTCAGACAGCCGGAGCCCAGTAAACAACCTCCACTAGGATGTTGTTTACTGGTTTACGGTGGTCACAACAGCCATTCAATGGAAATAAAAACACATTTAGGTGAATTAATGGTTATATATTGTTCAGTGATGGAGACCAAACCCAGGTTGATGTTTTGGAACCGAACGCAGCCCTGTTAGCCACCGTTAGCCGCCAGCTACGCTACAAGTGACAAGTTTTCTCCTTATGGAAAAATGTACGCATCCACTGATGCTAGCTAGCAGGTAGCTAACGTTCAGCTAGCCTTACCTGAAAACGATGCGAAGCCGCGGCTGCAATCTTCATAGGAGGCACTTTTTTGCCCTGTGCTGCTATTATCGATTGGCTGTGGCTGTTCGGCAGGATCGATAAAGAACAGCTGATCCAGGAGATGATATTGACAGCTTTGACTTCCTCTGTCCTCACGAGCGCTGGAAGCACCAATCAAACAACAGTGACGTCAAAAGCCAACCCACGATCGTCTATGTCCCACTATGGGAACGCTAAAGCCCGCCCAATTTGCTCGGGGAAAAATTCTGACCAATCTGATTCAACCTCTCGGCGAGCCAAAACAAAGACTAGCCAATCAAATACGAGGGGTGGGTCCTGTTTTCGCCGTAGTAGGGTTCTGTATTGGGCTTCAACCTCCACTCTGATTCAGCAGGAACACATCTTCTATCTTCAGCTTCAACACCTTGAATTGTAAAATAATTGTCTTTTTACAGGTTCGTCCAATTAAAATATCCGTAATACTGCAGTGGCAGCACAGCTGCTTAAGACATTAGCCTTGAATTAAGACTAATAAAATTATTCTGCACAGCAGAGCATGTAAACAACCTGTGGCGCCCCATACTGGACATTCTAGAGTAAGCACAGATCATGCATGTTCAGGTGCAGCAACAAGTTCAACTTGTTTTGTCGCCCCTGGGGCAAAAAGTTGCTGTAGGTCTACTTGTTTGTCTCACAGGTGGGAAACTACCACCATGTCACTAAGTTGTTGTTTTTTTGCCCAGAATTACTGAACTGCTACAACAACGCTGTGATAATAAAAATACAATTATCAGAACCACAGGCTGCAGCCTCAAGTTTCAGTATAAAGTAACACAGTAACTCATTTATTATCACACCTTTGCAGAGAACTGGTGTTATCATCCCTGGACAACTATTTAATCACAGGGCAGGTACATAGAAAGACAAACATTCACACCTGTGGTCAAGTCACCAGCATAATGTGTCTGGACTGTGGGGGGAAGCCAGGGCACCCAGAGGGCGATCAGGCCTGATGGCTGAGGGCTACAACGCTAACCAATGACCCCCACAGGGCCCCAATGAATTCCAACAAAACCTCAACATAATAGCTGATGAATATTGTTCATCAATCAATTCAGAAATACATGACAATGTATTTATGATACACAAATGTTTAAATTGTTTCTCATATCCTATATTTTTCATAAGATTTAAATTGAGTTAATGTTTTCAATGGGACACCTGATTTATGGTAAATTAATAATTCTAAATACAAAATTATAAATCCTTTCTTAAATTAACTTTAAAAGAAAGCTCCTGTTGCTCATAAATACTGTAATCTCAGAAAATCAGTTTCCCATTTTGTCACCTTGGCAATCCCATTTTGATTAAAAAAAAAATTTGGTCCGGTTCCACGTGTAAGATCATACATAAACTGTTTATGTCAAAGCACATAAAGAACCCACTTCATGTGAGCTGTATGTAAAAAGTTTTATTTAAAACACACATAATCATTGTACAGCACTGGTCATGCTTGTGACAAAAGTAAACAAGAATGAAATAAAAATATTTTGGTGTTGTTCAGCTAACAGTAAGAGATTCCAAATCTTCCTACAGTACTGTCTTGTTGTTGTTGCTGTTGAATATGGACAATGATAAAAAAAAAAAAAAAACACTTTAAATAGTACAAGAAATTATGACAAAATACAAAGTTATTCTAAAAAATAAAAAAGAAAGGGACATATCTTTCTGGACATTAACAACACACAACACAATAACAACACAGTGTTACACTGAAACTACAAAATATCACAGTAGCCAGCAAGTTGCTTCCTGGAACTGTTTAGTTTTAAACCAAAGAAGAAGAGCCACCACCAGAGGGAAAACACACACATTAAAGTTGTGAACGAAAAGTAAATGCAACAGGAACAAAATCAAAAACTACTTATCTCAAATACATCTTTGTCTTATCTGAAATTTGCAGCCTCAGCTCTACAACTTTATATATACAAACTAAAGCTTTATCACAAGTACATCTATGTACGCTAGTTGAACACATTAAGGACACGCTGTTTGTCTTCATTTTCACCATTCTGGAAACATTCAGGTAAGGGTCAAGAAAGACAGAAATGCTTCAGATGACTACGCTGTTGCTGCTACGGGAGCTTCTATCCTAAGAGACAAAAGTGATGGAGGTGAGGTTAAGTTAAAGATGGAAAGATGACGTGATTCAATAAAACAAGCAGCAGAAAAGAGGAACAACACAGGAATGTCCAACAATAATAAGAATCATTTAGCTGCTCACGCCAGCTGTATGTGTTAATGCTGTCATGCTAAAATGGTCACACCAATGATGTTGACACACTACCATTAAGGAGATATACAGTATTTTCTGCACTATAAGGTGCACTGGACTATAAGGCGCAGCTTCAATGAATGGCCACTTCTAAATCATTTTTCATATATAAGGTGCATCTGATTATAAGGAACAGTGTTGGTTTTTGCGAAAATTAAAGGCTTTTAGGTACGCCTTATAGTGCGGAAAATACTGTAATGCTCTCTGTCTTTACCTTCCTAGTTTAGCTTCTTTGTTTGATGCCCAACAGTCAAACATGGTGACCTTAACAGCACAGAAGCTCCCCTGCTTGCAACAATCACTACGTGATCTCATATCTGTGTTTGAGCTGTTGATTCTACACAATCATTAGAACTACAGTGTTCATTCTGCATCATAGCAGACATGTCACATTTCCATCAGTAGCATCGTTTTCCTGTCTTTGATGTTCGACTGGTTTTGTTAATAATGTCGTCTATCAGCTTATTTTACTATAAAGTAATATCGCTCTCCACCGGCACCAACTGATTATTAGAAGAGGTCTCTGTCAGCACTCATTGATGTAAATATCATGGATCATTCAGTGGCATAAAAGCTGAATGCATAATTTAATTTCAAGTCAAATCAATAGCAAAAAATATTGCAATTAAAAACCACTAACAACTCAGATCATCTAAGATCTACCAGTCAATTCTTTAAACTGGGTTAGTCTTATGGTGTATTTGTGTCATAAAACACTTTAACATAATAATGACCTGAAGGGAAATCCAAATGTATTTGCATGACAAAAAATCTGCAGCTAAAATTTCATAATCTCAGCTCTGATTGTATAACATCTAGGATGAATATAAGAATTCAAGAATAAAACTAAAGTGAAGAACCATGAAACAAGGAGGACAACTCTTACGACTGTTGGCTGAGTGTATGCCAGTGTCAGAGTGAGGGGCTTACAGAGAGGTGGTGGTAGTTCCTCCGACTGTTGCTCTGGTCCAGATGCTTCTCGATGGAGAAGTAGCTGGGGGGCTTCTCTGGCCAATCTTTCCATTTGCCTCGTTTTCCTTTCTTGCTGTGCTCTTCATCTGAGCTCCAGATCTCTGTGCGGCGCTGGGGGGGCGAGTAGCTCCTCTCCCTCCTGGATGTTCTGCTGCGCAGCTCCTCCATCAGCTCATCACGACTGTGAGCACGAGGTCGGGACCCCCCTCCTCTCCTGTCGTTCCTTGAATCCTGGTGCGGTGCTCTTCCTCTCCTGTTCTCCCACTCCGAGTCATCGCTGTACTCGCGTGAACTCCCCCGTCTGGGAGGGGAGACGTCTCTATAGCTTTGACTGTTGCCAGGGAGACGTCCTCCGGAGTGGCTCGTACTCCCGCTGGACTGGCTGGATAATCTGGGTCCACTTCTGGCGCCGTTTCCCCCTCCAGCCCCTCTGCGTGAGGAAAAACTTGGTACTCTCTGGATAATAGGAGGCAGGGTGATCACCCTCCTCTCGACCCCTCTGACCCCCAAGTCATCCAGGGCTGACAGCATGCTCGGGGGCCCGGGTGTGTAGGGGACTGCTGCAGGGGCCGGCTGGGGCTGGAGGTGTGGTTGTAACGGGGGCATGTTGTGGGCACTGTAACGCGCCATTTGAGGTGCCCCCACGTCCAGCCCCCTAACCTGGTTCTCTAAGTAGTCCAACACCTGGCCAGATCCTCGACTGCTGCCCTGGACGCTGCCGTTCATATGGAGAACAGGAGGAGGAACAGGAGGCTGCTGCTGCTGCAGCGCCACGGGCGACAGCTGCATGGGGGCCATGGCAAAGTTCTGTTTGACGGGATAGTCTGAAAACGAGCCTGGAACAAAGACGACAGCTCACTTTACAACAGAGTTTGGACAAACTGAGGGCAGCAGAAACTGATGCGTCTAACTGATGTGTCAAACCTGCCAGCAAAACTTTTAAATATATACTCATCAAGAGCATTTTTAGCAGGGCTTTGAACCAGAATTTTTTGCCAATCGGTTCGCTCCGAACAGAAACAGAATTATAACGTTTCCGACTTTACATTTCACCCATGAACTGACGTTCCTGAACCGGTTAGAACAAAAAAATACAGTTCCCAAACCAGCCAATAATGTTCCTTGTAAAATATAAATAGGTGGGCAGGTGTAGGACTTTTAAATCGGAAATTAAAGCAATTAGTTTACATAGTGTAGATTTGTCCCTACAGTAAACAGAACAACAGCACTGATCCAGTTATGGAACAGAGGATGGAGAATCAGAGGGAGACGTGGCAACTTATGATGCAACAAAATTTGATTATGTCAGAATCCACTGGGGAGCAAACATGTGAAGCTCTGAACGAAGCATCTTGTGATCGGTCAAGAACAGAAAGAAAACAACGATAAATGTCCAGAGCATCGGAGGAAGTCCACCGGAGGAGATTAATTGCTACAAAGCGCTGGCAGTACGGGGACACACTGCACTGAAAATGACTGGCAGCAAATGAGTTAATGCCTAAATCATACTTTTTTCAGATTGACAGACTGCAGTGTTTATCTGTTATGAATATAATCCAGATTGACAGACTGCAGTGTTTATCTGTCATGAATATAATCCAGATTGACAGACTGCAGTGTTTACCTGTTACGAATATAAAGGAGATTGGGAAACTGTCTTTTCCTTGACTGCTGGTGATTTGCCTCAACTTCTCTCCGCCGTCATCACGCATTGAGTGAATGACAGGAAGGGAAACATGAGGTCAGATATTTTATTCAAGATAAAAAAAACCAAAAACAAACGGTATTAACCGGTTTACAACTATTTTTTGTTCCGATTCTGTTATGGAACATTAAAAAATATAAAGTTTTCGGTTTTGTTTTCGTTCCTGGCAAAATACCAAAAGCTTCTGGTTTTCGTTTTCGTTCCATTAACTAGTTCAAAGCTCTGAGATAAAGTAATTGTTTGTGTTTCAAAATTATAAGCCCATTTCCAAAAGATGTGGGATGCTGTGTAAAATGTAAAGAGAAACAGAACGTGACAACAGCAACTAAAGACAGCAACACATTTCAATAATGTTGGGACAGCAGCATAAAAAAAAAAAAAGTTAAGACATGCTCACGTGATGGAAAACACCCAACATTTAAAGAATAGACCTTTCCTTTTCATTGTGTTTCCTCCTGGAACCAAACATCCACCCTCAGTTCTGGGTGTGAGCAGAACAACAAAGCATTCAAGGTGAGTCTCACTGCGCCTGTGTCTCACTCACCTGAATGGAGAATAGGAACACCCTGGGAGGAGGCATTGGAGCTGATGGGAGCATAGATGGGTTGGCCATTCACCCACGGAACCATCGCTTTCTGGGCCTCTCGAATCATCCTGTACTGCATCACAGCTAAAACCAGAGCCAGACATAATCAATGGTACTGGATATCCGTATTGATTGAAGTGGATATTGATGACAAGGCCTGAACAAGTACAGACTGTGCAGGCAAAACACTTTTTCTATGAACTAATGAATATTTAAGTAAATCTTTTATAAATTAGATCATGCATAGTCCAGTTTACAGCCAGTACTCTGAAGCAGGATTGCTGTAAGAGGATGTTCTCTTAATGTGGAAATCAACACGGTAACTTCTAGCACCTTATGTTTCAGATAGCAAATCATCACCAATAAAAAAAAAAGCCCAGTGACCAATCAACTGTGTGGACACACAAAGTTATCCAAGTGACTCGTACTGGTATTCCTGTCCTTAACATCCTAACTGGTTATACAATCAGGATTCGTCACACACACAAGAATCTGCAGATGATCCATTCTCAAATCTGAGACATGCACCCGGTACCATCAGCTGCTGCGTCGCTCATTGAATAATTAGGTCCCTCTTGGAAAGTTCTGATTGAGTCATGTGAGTATTTAAACTGAAATATCAAACAGGTTTGAAAGTTCCGACAGCGGTGCAGATAAATCCGCAAGCAGTATGTGAGGTGGAAGAGTGGATCAGCCGATGCCACCAATGTCTGCAGGAACAATACCAGGACCCTGCAGCTAAAGCAGCAAAACACACACACCATCCATTCCATTATTTACATTTAGATGAACTAAAACTTCAGTATTTACCGCACTATAAGGTGCACCTAAAAGCCTTTAATTTTCTCAAAAACTGACAGTGCGCCTTATAATCCAGTGCGCCTATTATGTGAAAGACGGTTTTAAAATAGGTCGCAGAGTCGTGAATGCAATCCCTTTAGCGCAGCTCAATCTAGTGGATGCATAACACAACAGAAACCACTACTACAGTAGCTTTTTATTCATATAATGTTGGGCACCCTATTCTGGTGAAAACAGTTTTAAAATAGGGCATTCTTTGAAGGGGCACTTTATAATCAGATGCGCCTCATAATCCAGTGCACCTTATATATGAAATTTTTTGGTAATCGGTTATTTATTGGGGGTGCGCCTTATAGTCCAGTGCGCCCTATGGTGTGGGAAATACTGTCAATGTAAACGAGATACAACAACTGGTAACAAAAGAGACCGACTTGGATCGACGCTGTTATGACTGGATGAAGCTGCGGCTCAGAGGCTGACATCCCCCCTACCTTTCTCAGGGCAGCAGCATGTCTGCGGACAACACGGACAGCGGACGTAACAGCAGCACTTCTGAGGGCAGCACTGACAGCAACAAACGCCCAACAGGATGAAGAGGAGTAGAAAACCGAGGATGATCAACAGGACCGTCAGCCAGTCTAGAACAGGTAGGAAAACACATGGGTTCCAGTCGGTTCAGTCTGCGTGCGACTTGTTTTGCTACGGTCTTGACAGAAGACACCTACGGTACACGATGAGGATGACTTCACTGTCCGAGTCGCCTGTGGTGTCTCCAGGAGCGTCGACGGTGCAGAAATACACGCCGTTATCCCACCACATCACCTCTTCGATCACCAGGTCAGCCCCTGTTGGCAGATGAAAGACGTGATGATAAATGTAGTGAGATTCTGCAACTGTCAAGTACAGTATTTTCTGCACTATAAGGCGCACTGGACTATAAGGCACACCTTCAATGAATGGCCTATTTTAAAAAAAAATTCATACAGAAGCACACTGGACTATAAGTCGCATTGTCGGTTTTTGAGAAAATCAAAGGCTTCTAGGTACGCCTTATAGTGTGGAAAATACTCTAATTGGAAAATCTGTATTTATCATGCAGTAACTAAATAAAAACATCATCTTAAATATGAACATAATCCTGATATTTTTCTTAATCTGTGTGAAAACATAGCAGAGATGAACGCTGTCATTATGATGCATCCATCTCACCGTTTTGAATGGTAATCTTGCGTTGTCTGTAGTCAACGCCCAGGATGGGCTGATTCTGGCCGCTCTTCTGGATCACGGTGCGGATCGTGCGCTGCTGATCGGGGCAGTCGTTGGCGGGGTCCTGACCTAGCTGCAGGGCTGCCTGGAAGGCTAAGGAAATACAAAGAAGGGTTTTAAAGGATTCCTGCCTTATAAAACATAAAACAGCCCAGGTACGTCACGTTAACCTCCTCTCTCTGTTTGTATTTGTCAAAATGCATGTACAGTAATTGTCTTTATGCATTTTCTGTAACACGACCAGCAGTAGTTCCACACCAAACATTTTTTTATCAGGATTATTTATGACAAACTTCATTTAGTTTTGTTTTTAAGTCTTGTACATTTAGTTTTTTTAACATCCCCTTTCATACTGAACTTTTACATTTACATGGTTCGTTAAAATTACCAGCCAAAATCGTTAAAATCCAACGCCACTGGAGAATATTAATTGTCATAAATAGTCTCATTTATAAAGTCTCATAGTCTCCATTGATGATGTCATCTGAGAAAGTGTCAGTTTAACAGACAAATGAACTTCATTATGAAGTGCATTATGAGTAATGAAGGCCATAAAATGCATGGCCTAAAAAATCTTATCTCATCTCTACTGCAGCAAATTTGTCCCTTTTGTGTCTGATGGTGTTGAAGGAACACAGACAAACTGCTGAGATCACCACACAACTAATGATGCTTCCATTTTTCCAAGGAACAACATGAACTGCAAGGAGGATGTTCAGGGAAAACAGTTTAAGTGAGATAGTTGGCAAGAGTTATGTGATTGTTACATTAATGTTTTCTCTTAGTTTTTATTATTACGAGAAATGTAATTTAATTGTTATTACAATTGTCTGAAAATGTCAAATTAGTGGTATATTATCGAAAGGAAAATTACCAAACTTCAAAATGCAAAATAAACAAAAAAATGTGTTGTTTTAGTAATTCATCTGAATATATCAATACAAAAGCATGACTTATAGTATTAAAAACTAAGATTCAGTTCTCCACTGTAGAAAAAGGAGAGTTCTCATAAACACAGTAAATTCTTCGTTGCATGTTTTGGACTGATTTTATTGCTGTCTGTTAAAAATCTTCTTTCCTTCTGGCCAGGGACTCACCAGTGGAGTAATACTCCAGCACGGGGTCTTTACAGAAAGACTTGAACCTCCAGACCACCAGGACGTTCTGAGGGTTAACTGTGGTCGTGAAGTCGCAGCGTAGGGTCACCGAAGCAAACAGCATGGTTCTCCTCTCTCTCTCTGGGACAGTCACTTGGACGGACAGCAGCTCTGATACAAACAGAACGAATAAAGAAATGAGAGGGAGACCAAATGTATAACAGCAGAACTCTGACAAGCTGAAAAAACCCTCTTATGTTCGCTGTGCTGTCTGAGGAGAATCTGAACAGACTGGTTAACAATTTACTCCACAGGTCTTTCAGCATGCTGGCAATGAGCCATTTAAGGAAAGAGCAGCTGTCTGTCACTGTCAGACATGCAGACGTAAAGAAAACCTAATGACACACCAGAAAACCATCAGTAAGGGTTCAAAGAAAAAATTCAAACAGCTTTTCTTTGAGTGTGAGCAACAAATACCGACACATTCATGTGTGTCCAAAAACGTCTGAGAGGCGTCGGCAGATTTTCTCTTAAAGTCTGAAGAGATGTAATGACCTGTTTTCATAAAGCTTCATCAACCAGAACCCAAGATGACATTCAGTTTTGTTTGCTTTGTCCAAATATATCAGAATCCAAAATAATCAATGGAATATCTTCACAATGAGATTTTTCAGTTCAACTGAAATAAGTGATTTGATAAATAAATAGATATCACTGTTAATAAAGCAACAATTTCATCAAACATAAAAAATTAATCTATAACTCTGTCATTTATGCCGTTTAAATATCTATGATTAATAATAATCTCATATAACATTTAATAATGTGTCGATCCCAAAGAATAATTTTCTGCATTCTTACAAGCCTGAATTTAAGATTACGTCTGCATGTAGTAACACGTCATTACATACAGTTCCATAAAAACGCGAACATTTAAATGCCTCCAAAATGCACAATTTGAGCAAAAATACTAAATATACAAAAACTATAAATTAAAGCATTGGTTATTTAAATATTAAACCAATAATTAAACTATTTACAGCTCTCCTGTTATATAGGTTTGCCCAAGTCAAAGGATTTACATTTGGTAGATTATTGATTACATACATAGTTTGTTGGTGCGTGGTCACGTGACCAGGGTCGGCCTTGCCCTGTTTACACCTGTTGATAATTAACTTGCGCCCATTACTGTTAGTTTCGCCTGTCTTTAGCGGTTCTGTCGACTAATCGAACAGGTAATACTCGTATAAAGTAACCCTATACATTATTATTACTGGACTATAATACTTCAAGCCTCACCTGTCGGTAGGTGAGCCAGCAGGAGCGCCATCAGTATCATATTTCCCATCTCTTTATCCTTCGGCGGAAGCTTCACTCTTTATCCTGTGGGCGATTTAAAATCCACCAAAAACCCGGAATGCGTGGAGGAAGACGCCTCGTTTCCACGGCTCTGCATAATAAACCCAGTTTCAGCTACGGAGACATGTTCCTCTGCTGCTGCGGGTCTTTCTGGGCCGGAGAACGGTCCTCAACCACCTGCAATGACGGAACAACTTTCACCGAGAGCTCGTCGGAGGCGGATCGTCCCACCCCCCCATCCAGCTCCAGGTGACGTCACGGCCCCGCCCCCTCAGACAGGTGCATCCAGGGAGGATCAGAAAGCGCGTCAGCAGCTCATAGATGAGCTGATGGGTGGGTTATCTGTGTTGTAGTGATTAGTTTGTTTTCTGTCCTTCTGTTAACAGAATCACTGAAAAAAATTCAAATTAAAAACATTAACCTCTTAAAAATTTGGAAAATGATATGGATCCACCAATAACTGGTCATGTTAATAGCAATCATGTTGATAGTGATAAGTAAAACTGGTCTACAAAAATTTTAGCAGACCAAACCATACAAGTTTCTGACCGAAAAAACCCTTTTTTTCTTACTTTCACACTTGATACTGTAATCATATGTGTCAAACTCAAGGCCCGGGGACCACATGTGGCCAGCATAAAAGGTCAGAGTGTCTAAAAATAAATAGGTCAAAACTGTGCTTTGAGCAGAACTACATATCCCACAATGCAGCCCATTTTAACATATACAAACACGTTTTAAACAAAGTTAATGTCCTAACTTGTGTCTGATGTTATTTTTCTTTATTCTCTTGGATCATTTGATCCTTGATTGATGGAGTTCTGTGGGTTTCATAACCTGACAAATTAAAAGGATTTATGTTATAACAGAGGAAACAAATATATATTTTCTGTGAAACTGTAATGTTTGTAACTTGGATAAGTGATAAATTCAGAATTATTTAACATTAAGGAGCATTTACATTTATTTTACATTGCATTGAGTTTTCATTTAGTTACATTTATTAGTTACTTCTGACCCCTCCAGGACAGCCGTGATGCTGATGTTGCCCTTGGTGAAAATGAGCTTGACACCTCTTCTCTAAATAAAGGATAGATCAATATTTTTATTTGCACATACTGCAAAATATACATTTAAAGATAAAAACTGACTTGAGATAATGCATCAGGTTTTGGGAGAGGTACTGTACAGTTAAATACATGTATGTTAAAACCCTGGAAATGATTAATTTCAGGCCATTTAATAATGTATAAATTTCTTTCTTTTCAATCCGCTGAAACATATTCTATCCTTTTCTGTCTGGCTCCTCGTAGGTTTCAGGGCACAGCATGAGGACAAATCTATTCAGAGGCTGGTTGAAGGCAGATGAATGCATTCTTTATGTAAATGTTAGCATCCAGTTCATTAATTGTAATGGCTCCTGTCCTCAATAGAGTGAAAGAAACAGCGGATGTGAATGAACTAAAGCAGGTCAGCTCATCTGGCACAATGGTCTTCATTTATCGTGTGTGGCAAACAGCCTGAGTGTAAAGTCCACTCTTAGGGTGAGTCATATTGGGTGGGTGTGGAAGCTCTTTGTGTGATGATGTTGACATCTCTTTTCTAGGACATGGACCCCAGCAAACTTTACTGTTTACACCCAACAATCCAGCCCAGACTGATCTGAAGTGCTGCTCTCAGCCCTCTGAAGTAGGCTTGAAGTTTTACAAAAAAATGCTACCCAGATGAAAAGCTGCTTGATCACATCCGTGCCTGGCTCCACTCTGAACCTCAGCACACAACTGTTTGTGAATTCCCTCCTCCTCTTTATCTGGACGGGACATACAGTACCTTTCATTTTCTCTGTCTCCGTTTCCAATGTTTTTGCTTTACTCTGCAACTTTTAGATCTGTTTTACAATGCTATCAAATACTTTTCTGCTTTGTTTATTTTAACATTTGGTTGTATGGTCCTCTACATAGATTGGGGTAATCTGAGGGGTAGCTCACAAATGAAACAACAGGAAGGCACATAAGAAAACTACAAATGCATGAAAAGTGACCACAAGGAGAAATAAAATGAGCAATCCATCAAAAAGGTATTTGTACTTTATCTCTGAATGTGTTCCAGTTTAGATGCTCCAGTTATTTTAAAACAACACACACACTTTGCATCATAATGTGTGCTGACTTTGTGTGGATATGTAGATGAGGCAAATCTTTAGTGTTCATTCAGTAGTGTACCAGCAATAAGCAAAGATAACTAAGAATCTATCCAGTACTTTATCAGATACACAGTTAAACAAAATAGCAACTCAGAAAAAGATTATGTGAGACAATTAGTATGTTATGTCCAAAACAGCCTTTTCAAAACCATTGAAATGCAAATAAGTAAATAATTGAAAATCCCTAAAAACTCCCAATAAATATTTACTATTAAAATTAATAGTTTGCCTCCAACCAGCAGAACCATCTTCACATCAGTTCCTTAACCCCTTCTCAGAGACGTACAGGCGTCTAAGTAGAGTCTCTCTGGGAACATACTGTAATATAATCCCATGCATACCACCCCACTTCAAATATTTATGTAATCAGTCATTTGTACCATACCTGTATATTTTTGACTGACTTACATTTATTTTTCATGTTCACAGAGAACCTGTTTTAAAATTTTGAAAAGCGAGAACTGATCCAAGATCTACATCCACACTCAAACCCACCTCAGAATTTAATAATCTGTTCTGCCGCCCAGCTCCCAGACTCTCCAAACATTCCTCCTCTGACAAATTTATCCAGATTAAACTGTGACTGTAGTTGGTGAATGTAATAAACAAGCCCCATCTTATACATTTTTATTAATGTTTATTCACTACTTTGTGTGTGATTTTTACTCTAAAGATATTCATTATACTTCACAAACTGTTGTAAATTTGAAAGTAAATTGACAGAAAATTAGTTGTCAAGATTTATCTTGATAGAACAAAATTAAATATTTTTTTTCTCTAGGATCTCATGATCAATCCATTATCTTTAACTTTATTTTGTTGGTTGGACATCAGTGTTCTGTAAAATTTTATAGACTAAATGATGAACTAATGACCTTTCAGAGGTTTTAAACCTCCATGGATCCTCTTCTCAACTAGTCCCATTCCCATTTGTATAAAAAACACCGGCATGAATCACACAGCTTTCCTTAGTGTTAAAGGAAAAACATCTTTATCCAAGTCTCCTGCAACATTCACCGCCCATTCTTCCACCCAGTTTCATGGTAATCTTCAACTCGTTTATGCATAGTAAAAGGGAGCTTGAAATTATAAAAAAAGAAAATGAGAAAATATATATTCCTGGACGTGTCAACGTATCTGGATCCACTCAAAACGAATTCTTCTCTGCAGAATACTCGACACCTCCCACCAGGCTTCAGGAAAAGTGAAGTGGTCACTGAACCTCCCAGGCAGTAAGTCAATACTCACAAAGTTAATGAATAATAAACACACTCACTGCAGTCCCAACTGTGTGTATACACTCCAGATTAATTCAATCACACTCATGAAGTTCAGCGAAGACGTCTTTCTTTAATTAAAAAGTATTTAAGCAGTGCAATTTTACAAATTCAGAGGTACAGTACTTACATACAGCACAACATTAACAACAGAAAAATACACAAATGTAAACCTGAGTTTCAGTGTACTGTGGGAAAATATAAGGCCATCCTGCTTAGAAATAAAAAAAAAAACATTTTCTGAAATTGGCAGATAATAACAATAAAAACAACCTCTTGGCACTGGTTTAGCTAAATTTAATCCATTTACACATAAAAACGGACGTGCAGAGCTCAGTCGTGACATCTGCAGACGACACATGGAGAAATACAAAGATATGTTTTCTGTCAGTGTTGTTATTTCAGTGAGATGAGCCAGACGTCGTGCAGCTGGTGGTGGAACGGTTAGCCTCTCCTGCTTAGCAACAGGATGGTTTAAATGAACGGACTGGCAGCTCTGCGCAGGTCGAGGCTGGAAAAGCTTGTCACACTATGAGAGAGTCCCTACTCAGTGCAGAGCTCTGTTAAAGAAATACACCAAGAGCCACAGGTTAGACCTCATGTTCATACTCATGCTGGGTTAGTCCAGGCTACAGATTACAGAAACCATGCAGCTCAAGCTGTGTCAACAACAAGAAAAGTACAATCAGTGAGCTGGTCGGTCAGCGTGGCTGAAAGCGTGGGCGGGATATACAGGATGTACACCTAAATATGAATTTAGGAGGAAACAAAACCTGGATAAAATCTCGAGTCTCCAGATTATCAAGATTCTGTGCAAACACCACGATGTATGCGCATTAAAGATGAGGTTTTATACAATACTGTACATTATTTCAAATGTTTCCACATAGAATTGATACTGTTCTAAGTCAAAAGAGATTTCAAAACACACCGCGCAAACCTTTTCTCTACTTTCAAATGTGTTGTGCAGGTTGTGTGACAGGGTTTGGTCATGCTTGATGGATTTTTGTGTGTAGTCTCGAGTCTGAAAACACAATCTATTAGAGAAATAGCCACTATGGATTTATCCACATGATCTTAAATGACCACTGTTTTGTTGAACTAACCCAAAACACCATAAAAAAGTGTTTGGAAGAAGGACACAGATGAAGCAACGTGGCTCAAAACCCACTGAAAACCCACAGGAGACGAGGTTGTGTCAGTCCATGAGGAGGAGGATTACAGTATTTTCCGCACTATAAGGCGCACTGTCGGTTTTTGAGAAAATTAGAGGCTTTTAGGTGCACCTTATAGTGCGGAAAATACTGTACTGCTGTGGGACGCACTTCTGATTACTGATGGTTTAAAAAGTTCTGTACTCCAGTTGTGTATCCTAAGAAATGTACGGTGCATACATTTTTTGCTGCTTTGAACAAAATGGTGACAAAAATCTGTCAGGATTCTCTAACTTCTCCAAGTATATTTGTTTCCAAATGTCATATCATGAAACAAATACATTTGGGTAAATTATATAATTTTATAGATTATACACTATTCTTGTGGTAACCTTGAACTTGACATATGTTCATCGTAGAGCTAAAGAATCATCACATTTAGGGACTCACCACGTCAGTTTTCACTCAGTAATCTCAATGAAAGTCAGATCAAATTAGGCTCAGGTTGATTTTAGCTAATTAGCTTTCACCCACTCTTTCTAAATGTTTCTGTTTCTGGAGTGTTGGGAAAGTAAATCAAAAGAAAACAATCAAACACGCTAATATGACCTCAGTTCAACTTTACCTCTTTGTTCTGATGGGTGTCAGGAGCAATAACACGTTGGAAGCGCAGCCGTGTGACTCACTGATGGGTTTTTACTGGGGAGCTACATCGTTCTTCTGCTACGTAACTGATAAAAAATTCATCTTCCGTTTTCAATTTTTGCCTGATACGTTGTAGTTAAAAAAAAAAGCAGAATATAACTGCACACGTCCTTCATCTATTTTCAGGATTCAGCGGCTCCACTGTCCTGCTACAAGTAACTCACCAGATTCCGGCTCCTATCCCTGTCCTCCCTGCCCCCCTGCAGCGTGTGGGACGTCCCCTGGTGGGGGCGCGTGTAGGAGAAAGGCCTCATGGATGGGTCTGTGGTCCTGTATCGCTCTGACCTGACAGGATACCTGTCGGCGGTCAGTTCGGCCCGATGGCACCGCTCTGCTTCCCACTCAGAGTACGGAGGCAAAGAGTCCTCTTCTTCTGGACGGTTGCTAGGCGACCGGCTGTAATAACTATTACTGCCCTTTCCTCTGGAGCTGCCTTTAGAAGGAGTGTCACTGTCCTCGTCCGCTCTGCCGGCGCCTCCCCTCCCCCTCGCCTTGCTCTCCAGCGCGTTGGTGAGGAAGGCGTCATCGTATCCGTCTTTTCTGGGCGGCCGAGAGGGGCGATCGCTGTCCCAGGTGTCCCTTCTCTTCTGTGGGACAGGTGATGGTCCGCCATGGTCCCATCCATTATCTTCATCTCTGTAGAAACGTCTCGGAGGGCTGTAATCCCTGTCATAGCCGCGGCCCGGAGGCTCAGGCCGACGAGCTCTGGAGCTGTACGACCGAGCAAAATCCTCCAGCTCGTCCAGAGAACCCGTTCGGCCTCGTCTGCTCAGCGTCTTCCTCTGCAGGTGTTCTGAACGGGAGTTCCACCTGCAGGAGAGAGCACACATTTACAGTACATGACAAAACCTTAATTAATAACAGCATTTTTTAGTACTTATTCAACTTGAATGACAAATAAAGACTAAATTTGTAAACTGTAACACAAAAAAACGTAAAGAATGACCAAGATGTGAAACCAAATATTTAAAAAATGGAGGATTTTTCATCCTGCAGATTTAAGAAGTATCTGTCTCCACTGGACTGGTGCTAATGGTGTAACACACATTAATGGTGTAATTACAGTATTTCCCACCCTATAAGACTATATGGATTATAAGGCGCACCTTCAATGAATGGCCCACTTAAAAAAACAAAAATTCATACATAAGATGCTATGGATTATAAAGTGCACTGGATTATAAAACGCATCTGAGAACTCGTCTTTAATTAATGGTCTATTTTAAAACTTTTTTCATACATAAAGCGCACTGGATTATAAGAAATTGAGAAAATTAAAGGCTTTTAGGCGTGCTTTATAGTGCAGAAAAAACTATATACCTTCTGTCGAGCTCATCATCTGACAGGTTGTCTCGGTCCCGTCTGGGCCGGCGACTCTGTGCAGGCGGCGCTGCTCTCAGCGTGGATTGATCGTCCAGGTCTGCGATGGGTGGAAGCGCCTTCATCTGGACCGTCTGATACGTGTGTCTGAAGTCTGCATTCCCTCCATCGTGAAGAGAGCTCAGCTCAGACAGGCTGCTGGCTGTGGGGACAAACACGTCTGGTGTGAGGTTACCTTTAACCTTATAATCCTTAGCACTGACGATGTCTGACTGAACATCACCACTCTGATCAAAACCAATTTATAAGAAGAGTATGAACATATTGATATTATGATATTATATTTTGTCACTGTTTGTTTGGAGTTGGTCATAAGCAGAACTCTCCAAATGCAATCCGTCTCTGGAAATAGTCCTCAACAAAATGCAATATTTTGTCCTCCGGGAATAAATATTTAAGTACTCACACTAAAAACCCGAGAGCTCAGATCCTTCGGAAAACTAATGAACTTTGTGTTTAATGTAAACACAATGAAAGAGAGAGAGAGAAAGAGAAATTCTCATATCCTTGAGAACAGCAATGACAAAAAATGACAAAAATTAATTTGAAGGATTAGATGGAAACTAGAGCTAGTTAATTTAAACAAAGCATGCACATAAATGAGCAAAACAGACACAAACACACAAACAGGAGCCCTTTTTACACAGCATGTTCAACATGTTGCCCCTTCACTGTGCCTCAGTGTTTCTGTATAAATGTCACAAAGGATGAACGGAGGACATGCCTCTGAAGTAGCGGCAGAAGAAAAAATGGAAAAATGAACATCAATTCAAACAGACTGAACTATAATACAATGCTATTTGGACAGCGTTGTGTCACTATGGTTCAGTTTAAAAAGACTGAAGCAGCTCAGGGACAGGTTTCTGTTTGTAGTGCTGTTGAGCAATCTTTGCAAAAAGGGCCACGGTCATGGAGTCACGGGGGTCACAGGTCACAGACAGCAGCCCCGTCCACGGCTTACGTTTCAGTGCAGCCAAGCTGGTGGAGGGAAACTGAGCCAGCTCCTTCTCTATGTAGTACAGAACTTTCATTGAGTCCTGGTCTGGACTGGCTTTCAGTCGATAACCACTGTGCACTGTAGATATGGACACACAAACATGTAGTACACACACACACACACACATACAGGACGGTAACCATACAACAACGCACACATATGAACATTAGTAGTCAATGCATGCACATACTAAACTAACCAAACTCAAAATTAATGATGATGAGGGACGACATGAGGATTAGTTTGTTAGATGGGCTGTTTTCACTTTTTATTGACACTCACCTCCTGCAAGATTATTCTCTAATGAGGGGATGGAGGTGGTCTTTGGGTCCAGGTGAGATGAAGGGGCAACAGAAACCACAGTAGGTACACCAGGGATATAGTAGGGGTACACAGGGACCTGAGCAGGGGCCCCGCTCTTCGCTAGCTTCCCTGCCTCATATACTGAGAGCAGAACAAGAGAAGAACTTTCAGTTTGTACTGAGAACACACATGGACGTGATGAAAATAGAACATTTTTAGGAGCTGCTTTGTATATATTATTAAACATTTATATATTTAGATATATTTATTTCTGTATGTATGTACTGACAGTGTCGGGGACAACAACATGTGTCTGGGCAGCAGCAGCAGCGGACGTAGCAGCAGCAGGAATGAGGACAACACTGACACCAGCAGATCCCCATCAGGAGCAGGAACAGGACACCGCCCAGGACTACAGATCCCACGAAGGCCCACTCTGGAATGGGAACAGGAAACACACACACACACACACACACACACACACACACACACACACACACACACACACACACACACACACACACACACACACACACATACACACATTATTCCTTAACATCTGTGTTGGGAATGGCACAATTCAAGTGTGAAGATAAGAGAATCAATCAATAAACTTCTGTTGTCTCCATGTACTCTTTATCAGAACTGCACAACAACTGCTTGAAAGATTATCATAAAACCTGATCATGTGATTACAAGTGATGGAAAAGAAGAGATTAAATGTTGTGTATCCTGATACTTGGGAATTCAACTTCTATACCTTTTTGAACACTAAAAGATTTTTTTTTACCATTTTGGCCAATTAGACACAAATAGCTAGTTTCAAATTGCCCATAGGTGTGAGTGTGTGCACTCGCACTTGTATGTCTATATGTGACTCCTCGGTGCAGTGACGTCGCACACAGCGTGTACCCACGTATTTACAGATATGTAGAGTCTGAAGCACAGATAACTTGACTCAGGCACATTCATTAGTGTGCTTACGTGTGTCTTTTTTTGCATTGCTAAAATCATCCCGACACATTTTTGAGATTTTTCCAGAATGCAGAGGTAATAGAAAAACGATGGATGAGGTTGGCCTGTGTCTTCAGATATGGGGCTGCATCCAATGTCTGGGATGGAGGGGGTGGCGTGGTGATATTCAGGGTCACAGTGTCACTGAAAGATGTGAATCAGTTTACATCCATACGTGATTGAGACAGGTCTGGGATCAGTGGCAGGAGCGTCTGCCTCACCTCTACAGCCACGGGTGAGACACAGGCTCCATCCATTAACGGATGATTTTGATTTTCTTCACAGTTTTATTTTATATATTGTATTTTAATCTTTTGTTACTGTTTACACTTTGTAGGTGAGAGAAATGGTTAAAAATGGGACTAATTTTTTGTAATTCATTGTACAGGAAACAATATAAGAATGTTGACTGATATGAAAAAAACACTTTTTGCTCATTTCTGCTGCTTCTTATAAAAACAATTCCTCTTGCTAAAAGAACAATGTACTACACCAATGTAATACCACCAGCACTAACAATAATAAACTTCTAGTTTAGTAGAGGAAACGGTTATGACAGGTTTGTTCACCAACTAAATACCATCTGTCTACAAAAACAAAAAGCACAAATTTCATTCACACGATTTCAAAACAAAAATCAGACCCAGCTTGTGAAAACCAACGCTGATGGGTTTGCCTCTCCTTCAATGATAATTTCAGAGACCACAGAGCACTAAAAATAGAAACTTAATGCAATCACCAGGGAACTCTGAGCAACTTATCCATCAACACATCTCTAAGGCATGGAGATACTAATAACACACTTCCTCAGGGTGTGACGAAGAGCAGAATTCACTCAGAGTCACTAAAGTCAACACCGATGCCCTGTGGAATCCAAATAATGAGCAGAAACAGAGAATAAGAGCCTTTGAAGCTGGTTGGTGACTGTCTATAATAAATATATGATATCAAGTTGAGTTAGAGCCTCTTTTTTTAGACTGTAAAAAACATCAGGTGAATGAGAAAGAGATGAGGTGAAAGAGGTTAGAATTAAACATTAGGAAGCATTAAGGAAGCAGGGCGATGCCAGGCGGTGAGGCACACATGCAGGTGAGAGGCCCTACCTGGCATAATCTCCACATCAAACTCAGGTAGGAGATCGTCCTGCTGACCTGTCCTGCCTGCAGAGAGAGGGAGAGCACAGGTGAAGGCTGGCAGGGGTAGCAGGAAGCAAGGGTCAAAAGGTCAGGCAGGCCTGCAAGCAGATTGGGTGACTAAAGGTCATGCAGTATCAAAATCAGTGAATATACACAGCATTGCATTATTCAGGTACCAGCTCGTATAAATTTGATTTGCCGTGCAAGCTCTGTGACAAATTAAGATCTGACATGCATTTGTGATCCCCCAGGAATTAATCTCTTGCTCCATCATGAGCTCGACAAATTTGGCTTTAATTCAAATAATCTCAATAATTATTTCATGCTGTGCCGTTAAATTTGGAGCAAACATTCACCACCTTTTCAAAATAGTTGACAAATAATAAATCAAAAGGAGACCAAAATACCACAGATTGGTATTATTAACTCCTGTAATGCAGCCTTTGCTGACATCACAGGAAGCATTTTGATGCTTCAACTCAATCAAAAGTCTGCAGCTCCACTTCTAACCAGAATCACAACTCGGCTCCGCTGCAGAGGACCTCTAGCATTGTTTCCTCTAGTGTGTGCACACACTCATGTTTTCATATCCAGCTGGTAAAAAGTGAAGCTATAGAGTTTCTTGGAAGTGCTACCGAACATTCTAACCTATGAACATGGAAAGAAGTCAGAGTTCAGGTCAAACTGCACATTAGTTGAATCTAAGTTTAGCAGGAGGCCGGCAGTGCTGTATTTCTGTAGGGAGGTGCACATCACACGTGAGTCTCTCCGGTGCGCACCAGTAATGAAGGAACATACAATTAAACATGCAAACACACACATATTGAGTTGTGCCAAAAGAGGCGGGGTGCAAAGACAAAGAGGGGGGTTTGGAAATGTGGGCAAATAATGACTCTGGGACAGTTTCCCATCAAAACGAGGTCACACAGGATGCCCCGTTGTGAAACAGTGTCACTTTTATATTTTATATACAAGATAGACAATAAAAAACAAGAAATATAGAGAAGGTGTGTGTCTGAGAAACAATAACAGGTGTTTGTGTTTTTATGTGTGCTGATTATGAGGTGCTAAATAAGGTAAAATTATAAGAACGAGCAGTCAGTGTCTGATCTGTGTGACACCCACAGAGTGCTGAGTGGACTGTTACCATGAAAAGATGGAAATAAAAACAGCACAGTCGTCCCTCTGATTAAAAGTAAAGCTGGCTCCCTGGCCTGAGAGTCATCCACATACCAAGAAGCTAAATAACACTGAGAAACCTGAGAGAGCTGAAGAGTCATGCAGCCGAGAAGGGGGGGGGCAAATGAAGGAGGAATCAGCAGTCAAGGAGGAAATGAGGAGATATTGGAAGGAAAAAAAATGAGGGGAAAAGGAGTGACGGTCGGTGGCCTCAACAGAGATAGAAGAGATGGAGAGGAAAAAAATGAACTTGATTAAATCTTCTGGTCCAGATCAGCTGTATGAAATGATTTTGCTGTGATTTGGTACTATATAAACTAAAATGATCCGACATGATTCATTCTCTATGTGGCTAATAGTTTATTTAATTTGTAGGAGTTAGCTGACAGGACACAGGTGTCAAATCCATTAGATTATGTAATGTGGGGATGGACTCAAGAGCAAACTATCTTAGCTTGGCGCACAGCCTGGAGGACTGGCATCTGTTGTGTCATAAGTAAAATTAGAATTTTAATGTTATTTATGCTTTTAAACAAAGTATCTAAACACATTAATGAGGGAGCTTTGTAACTATAGACTTCATTGCTAAGCTAACGGGCAGCTAACAAACTGATAGCAAGACAATCAAATTCATATCATGCTTTCCAAGAAGTTACCAATAAGTCAATTTATTATTTTTGATTTGAGCAATAAAATTGGTGTCATAGGTATTAAAACATCAGGAATAGCAAACGGTTTCATTTCAGTTCCAGCAATGTGTAAAAGGTGAGTATGAAAAACTGTCGTAGTTTTGTTATTCCCACTCCTCTAACACCCCCTCCTCCTGCGAGCTGATTATAATCAGATTAGTGCTCAGCAGAGGAGGGCTGTATGAACAAGCAGACATTATATCTACAAGTACATCAGGTCTATACAACCAAGAGGAAGAAAAGCATTCTGGGTAACTTTGAGATCACGTTCAGCTCCTTTCTAGGACTTTCTCTCTCTCTCTCTTTATGTCTACACCAGCAGTAACCCTTAACCTGCCACAGTCTCCTCTTGAACAGAAAAGCATGTTGCCATGGTGACAGCCTGAGCAGGGTCCTCAATAACAACAGCCGCCATAAATTTTGACTGCATGGACGTGTTACTTTAACTTCCAAAGTGGTTTTGAAGCTGGACGGCTGTGACGGACTTAAAATGTAAAGTCCAGCCAAGTCCATGTCAGCCCTGTGGATTGAGTGTTCGGCTAAATTGTGTAAAGAGGCGCCCACTGTTTGGCCTCCATGGAAGCTGTTGCACAGGTACTGTGGAATGCAAAGCAACAAAGACACGATTTCTGAAAGCTTTACTAGCATATAGACTGAAACTTCACTGAGTTAACAAGCAAACAAACAAACAAACAAGCCAGACGATCATCGTCTGGCACATTTGTTCAGTCTTTATATCATTACTTTGACGAAAACGAGTGCGTACCGAGCACAAGTAACTCCAGCTGGGCTTCGTTCTTCCCCTCCAGGTCATCGGCGATGACGACTTTACAGTAATAGACTCCGCTGTCGCCCCACTGCAGCCTCCCGATCCGAAGGTCGGCCCCTGTAGGAGCAGGAAACCTGCTGTTAGAGCTGCAATGCTGGCAGGTCATCGTCACAAATACAGACACATTTATGAATCATGTACTTGATGGATACCTCATCAGAAAGTTTCTTGAGACAACACATTTGTATTTGATAATTTTCAGTCCTGATACAGTGCGTCAATAACGTCCCGTTATTTTAGAAAAATATTTAACATGTTTTTCTACTTTAACTGATTAAAAGTCAATGAAACAACCATCTGTACAAAAACGTGAGCCACCATGACAGGAAATAAATTGGAAAAGCTTTGATTTGAATGACAAATGATTGATAATGCAAGTAAAACTGTAAATTTGACCAGACATTTGATGTCAAATTTTGGTTCTTGACAAATATAATTGTTTTTCTATCATAAGTAATCACACCAATTCTTTTTGAAACAAACTCCAAATAAATACACTTGTGACATTTAAATGTTGGTTTTTTTGTGTTACCTGCATTGTTTGTATGACTAAAAGCACCACGGCTGTGTTTTTCCTGTCAGTGAAAATGAAATCATTCAAATAAATGACGTTTCTTGGACACACTGAGATAGAAGACGGGTGTTTTGTCTCGATAAGGCTTTGGGGTTTTTACAGGCGGTGCTGCCTGAATCAGGCTGAGGGCAGGGGGTTGTGATCATGTGTGTTTAGAGCTCCACTCTATTGTGAAGCAAAGACAAAGAGGTTTATTCTGAGAACAGGAAGCGTGAAGCGTGGTCAGCTCTGATTCCAGCTCTTCCTCCCCAATAAAACTTTGTCAAAGAGGATAGAAATAAAGGATGGCATTACTGTTAACGATGGCGATGTCTCTGCCTTTGTAGTGCTCAGCCAGCGTCATGGAAGCTCCCTGTGCGGAGGCGACAACCCGCACGGTGCGGCTGCTGTCCGAACACTCCAGGTGAGACGTGGCTCCCAGCTCCGAGGCCCGGATGGCCAGACTCTCTGACACGGTGAAGGCGTCTCGAGTGCGGTCCCGGCAGTAGGACTTGTACCACCACTGCACCACGGGCGTCTGGGTGGAGGCGGTTTGGTACTGACACGGGAGGACCACCGACTGGAACAGAATGGCAAACCGCTGCTTCTCCCGCACCGTGACGTGCACGCCATTGCACACACACACTGAGACACACACACACACAAACACAGACAGAAGATGGGACAAAGCAACAACATGAATGTGCGGAGTAGTCATGCAAACACTAACGTAAGTTGTATTTTAAACACGACATCGTGGCAGTGCTGAGAAATGCCAACGAACTACAGTTAAAATGAGTTTAATTAATTCTGTCAAACCAAAATAAATATATAAATAAATAAAAACAACCCAAAAATAATCAATTCTGGATGACTCATATTGGTGCAGAACTTCTCCTGGAAGATGTTTCTCATCATATCAGGACCAGAACAGACAGGAGGGGAGATTAGTGTGTAGAAGGGATTCCTCTGGTGCTCAGTATTGAGGTCAGAAAGGCTAAATTCCAAAGTGTGTGTGTGTGTGTGTGTGTGTGTGTGTGTGTGTGTGTGTGTGTGTGTGTGTGTGTGTGTGTGTGTGTGTGTGTGTGTGTGTGTGTGTGTGGGAGCTGATGGAGGTGGGGGAAGCTTGCGTACAGGCAGGGGGTTGTCATCACAGAGGGACGGCGAAGCTGCAGCTCAGACATTTATTTGTGGGTGTTTTGTGGTCGTCGCTTCGGGTTGAGGAGGGGCAGGAACTCCCTCTAAACAATTCCCAGCAGACAGGAAATCAAAACAAAATCATGCCCACCGGCCCGCCTCCACTTAGGACTGTTTATAGCCTCTATCTAAAAAAGAAGCTTTAGGTTATAAACTCACCAAGACTTATCTTTGAAAGTATAACTAATTCAAAAATGCCTTTGAGGCAGCTCACATAGAAACATGTCAGAAACACTGAATCTGTCAGCAAACAAATTATCAACTGGTGGAAAATGCAAGGTGAAAAGCAGGTTGTTACATTATTATAATTTAAAATACTATTCAATACAGTATGTGACTACAAATATACTTTACATCTCAGGAAATGATGTGAAAATGCATGTATTTGTAACAATATTGTAATAATTAACACAATATTACTGGTATTATTTTGAGAGTATAATATTCTCACGACACTTCTTCCATTTATAACGTTTAATTTTTGGATTACAAAATACTTGCCAAAATCCTGTAAGTTAAAACAGATATTTTTAAAAAATATAGCATGTCCGCAAAAGTCATCCCATTCCATATGACTTTTGAGATGGTAAACAATTTACTGTATTTTCCATCAATTTTAATGATTTGTTTTGAAAACAGATGGATGGAGAATGAAATAAGATTAAACAATAGAAAATATTTGTTCAGAGTTCAGGCTTGTCCTCAGATGCTGAGTTTTTTCCAACTACCCAACGTTTCATTTAACGTCACGTTTCAAACTAGTGCGTTAATGATTGATTTCCATGATGGAATCTGGTCAGATGTGTGTCATCACATTCCCCCATGAGAAGAAACACCTTATCTTCATATTTCTGGGGTGATGCTGGTGATTAAACTGGGATAAGAGCAGAAACAGGAGGAGTGATAGAACTCCTCCATTCCTCCTACAGAGTCCCGGTCCTTCCTTTGTTCTTTCTCTCATGGGTCAGCCCATTGTTTGGGCCCCCACCCCTGTCCCACTTGGGGCGCAGAGAGGGGGGGAGGAAGTCAGAGACTCTCAACCAATGGGAGTATCTTTCCTCCTCCAGCTGGCCGTGAACGAACCAATTAACTTCAAGAGATTTAAACCAAACCGTTATTCTATGAATGCCATCAGTCTGAGGTGAGAAGAGGTTCAACAAACAGCAGAGAGACTGTTAAACGCCTGATGTAGCAGCTTCACAGCAACGCTTGACTATTGTTTATGAGTTGAGTTAGGTGTGACTCACTGTAGGATAATGAACAGGTTCTCCTCCAGCTGCACACACACACACACACACGCACACACACACACACACACACACACACACACACACACACACACACACACCAAAGGCCTCATTTTAGGATTAGACCATCTTTTACACTGGTTCTCTCACTAAACAGAATCCAAGTCAAAGATCTGCTCCTGGGATGCTGCGTGTTTCCTGAAAGCAGCCAGACTTTTCCTCTGCAAAGCTCCAATATTTCCTGCCTTAACTACGAGGTGCATTCCTTCACATTGAATCATTATCCGCAAGAAAAGAATAGAAAAAAAAAACACTGATAAGGCTGAATATAGTCTCCATGAATGATAACAGATGAAACAGAAACACTCAGACTGTGAAAACATTCCTGATTTTCTTCCCACATGTTCGACTTTAGAGCAGAATGAGCACCTAAATTCAAAATTAAAGATAAACATCATCGGGCTCTGTGTTGGTATTTGAGCTGTAATTATAGTAATGGTAAATTTTATGTAATAAATTATAAAAGGATGCTGGTTATGATTTCCCATGGGTTAAAACAGTCATTCAGATTGTCTGAATCTGAAGACATAAAAAGTTTTTGATTGTGGACAAGTGGCTGTCAGGTAGTTTTGTTTGAAAAAACATTGAAATAATAAACAGAAAAAATGTCGTTTAATTCTATGTTGAGCCCTAGATTCATTATTTACTGTTGGATTTTTACTTTGGCATGCTGTACCAACTTTATCATTTAATATACTTTAAAAAGCACCATCAATGCTTTTTTTAATGCGTAACAAACTGTAATTGTGCACAACAGATGTCTGTAAAGTCAAACATATGCCAAAGAGAATGTTTCGGTACAATAGGTGGAAACCTGAGGGACATCCCATAATATGTTACTAAAAGTCATCACTATGGTGACGTTTAATTCAACTAATAATCCAATAATCCAAAGAATATCGGCGGTAAATCTCGCTCCGTCTAGAACCAGTGTGTGTGAGCGGAGAAGGATCAACCTGTTGCGCCGCTGCCGCAAACACGCAACAGATTGCGGGTTTTATTTAAACTTACCCGACGCCCCCAGCGCCAGAACCAGCCGGTAGAACTTCATTATGGAGTCCGTTTTATTCTAAAGCACAGTTTATTCGCATGTTGGTGATTCTCGCTCGGACAGAACGAGACAGAACCCCGCTGATGGGACCCACGGACGGAGACTAACGGGACTGGACCGTACCACTTCACCCAGAGGGGGGTCCGAAAACACCGCTCCGACTAAAACTGAACTGTTAACGACTCGACATCTGTGGAGATATTTATTCAGTTTTTTGATTTGTTTTTTCTGGAGTCTCAATTTGTGTTTTTTGCAATGAGTGGAATGAGATTACTGTTAAAACATGTGTTAGTGCGATTGGGGGTGTTAGTGCGAGTGGGACGCGCCATGACGACATCAGGTCGACCTGAGAGTTTTCAAGAATTTACTGTTAAAATCTTACCTAAGAGTTAAAGTCAGGTTGATTTTGAAGTGAATAAAGATGATCACTTTCACTGCAGGAACAATATATGTTACAATGATTTTATTTTTAGTAAAACTCAATTTAATCATACACTGGACTTTAGCTTCAAATCAAGAACATTCAAAAACAAATAACGCAACAACCTATAAAATACGTTTTCCATCCACATATTAAAATTTAAAGATTATCTAACTTGATTACATTTAATCACAAACAACAAGTTAAGATAAAACTGAAAAACAAAAGCAATATACATATTTTGTATGCTGGAGTGACAAATGAACATTTTCTAAATAAAAAGCAACAACATCTAAATTGCTGTAGTAGAGCTGCAATGTATCAGATACACGATATGGAATTTTCATTAAATCACATTTTAACGTTTATTTTGACGGGTATTCAATTTGAAAAACAATTTTGTTCATACAAATTATTGGTAATGAGAGACAACATTCTTCAGGTGTACCTGGGTAATATTTGTCCCTGATTGGTTTATGGGTGTCATCAAGTAATCAAAAATAAAATAAGCAACTTTGGAACTTCGGGAAACCAAACTATATATCTTGGTCAACGTCACTAATGACATGAACCTAACAATAGGGAAAATCTCATCTTGCATAAACTATACAATCAAAATACAATCTCCTTTTATTCAGCTCTTTAAAGTCAGAATCAGAAACAAACAGCAAACAAACATGTCTGTGAATGTGGGTAAATAGCGACTCAGGAGCTCTTTGCCCAAGAAAGGAAATATCAAACATCATGTAAGAGTGAAGGTAAATGATTGTTATTGTCATTTAATGTCCATTGTTCATTAATTAATGAGAAAAAGTGTGAAACATAAGTATTGGTGGGTGGGGTTATAAAAAAATATCAGGTCAGAGTCAGGGGCAGACGTGGGTGAAATATTGGTCAGAAATTGAAATATTGGGTGTCTGAATAATATCATTAAATGGAACAATATTATAGCACCAAAAGAAGTCAATATAGCTCAGCTAGTGTCTTCAAACCCAAAGCTACCAAACAGTTGTCACAAGTTTCGTCCTGTAAACTCTGTCATAACCGCTTTTATTCATTCTAATGTTAGGCCTTTATGTGGGGCAGGGTTTTGTTAGAGGGTTGTATTACTGTTTCTTAGGCAACCATATAAATGCTAGGTTAACTGTATTTTTATGAACATGCTGATTTACTTTGCTGTGTTTCCTTATGTCAAATGTGTCTTTATGTTAAAACTCAAACTTTTAAGTGCATTAAAAAAATACACTGATCAGCCATAACATTGTGTGTAATGTCCTGCAGGTCCCCTTTTGTAGGCAAAACAGCCCTGATCCTCTGAGACACAGACTCCAGTAGAAACCTGTAGGTATGCTGAACTATCTGGCTCCAAGTCATAGGCAGCAGATCCTTGTTGAATGTTGTGGCTGATCGGTGTAGGCACATTCAGTAACATGAGGTTATTTACTTTAATCTCCGTATCGATCATCAATGTAATCAAGGCGATCTCGGCTGCGTCGGTAATGATCGCTGTGGTCATTGAGTCGATCGCGACTGCCCCCGTAACGATCGCGTTGATCGTCCAGACGGTCTCGACTGCCCCCGTAACGATCGCGTTGATCGTCCAGACGGTCTCGACTGCCCCCGTAACGATCGCGTTGATCGTCCAGACGATCTCGACTGCCCCCGTAACGATCGCGTTGATCGTCCAGACGGTCTCGACTGCCCCCGTAACGATCGCGTTGATCGTCCAGACGGTCTCGACTTCCACGATAGTGATCGCGCTGGTCGTGCTGGTGGCGTCGAGACTCGGTGTCACTGGCCTTGCCATCATATTTGTCTTTACTGCTATTATAACTGCGTTGATCATCCTCCAATTTGTGTCCAGCTGTTCCTTCGCTATGAAGCATTTGAGGAACAGAGTCTTTGTCTTCATACCGGCTGGACTGCTTCGTTTCAGTGTTTGACTTGTCATCCAAGTACGGCTCTCCAACTTCAGGAGCATTTCTGTCATAATACACGTCTCCAGGTGACCTAACACAAAAACAGACAAATTATAAAAAGGAAACCAAAAATAGGGAGATTTGGGGCTTGGATTAAAAAAGACTGTAAACAAGAGTCAGATACTGAGGTTACGCTGATCTGAGTGTTGGTGGTGAACATTCACTACAAACATCAAACATACCCTTCAGGAGTTTTGGGCTTTTTATCTTTTTTCCGACAGCAACAGAAAATGAGAATCCCCAGCACCACAACACCTGCGAGGACGCCCACAATGATCCCTGCTGTGGCGCCAATGTTCATGCTGGCTGTGGAGACAGAGGAGAACATTAGTGGATTCAATTTTTTCTTGAAGGTCCATTGTTTCTGTTCTGTAACACCCTGCAGTCTTTACAAACTGCCTACACTCACAATGAGTTAGAAGACTGACAATTTTGTTGACATTTTTTTATATCATCTAACCAAACTTGACAATATTATTCAAATTATTGATTTTCTGCTTGACTTGAGACGTTTTACATAGATAACATACTTACCCTGACATGCTAATGCTTGCAGTTTACACCAGAGCAGTAAAAATGCTTCTAAGTCCCTCTTGAACTTTAGATATTGAGGTTTTGGTTTGGGAGGAGAAAAAAAAACTCCAAGAAACCTAAATTACTCCCACCACAGCTGCATGGTCACTAAATTGAGGCTTTGAAATTTGGACAAATCCAAATTTTGAGGGCATTTCTGTCTCTTATGAATGGCCGTTCAAAAGTTTAGCAAAAGATCAGTTACCATTTAACACATCCCAAAACACAGAAACAGAAAACATTTTGTGTGTTCCTGGCCACTTGGTAAAGTTAAGTTTGATATTCCTCTCATCTCTGCTGTGGATTGATAATTATCTGCCATGTTGTGCTAAGAATGTGGTCCACCACGGGTTTATGAGACCTTTTGTGATCAGAAGTTACTAAATGCCTGAATGGAATTACAGACCCAAGGGTAAAAACTCAGTGGATTCACCACAACCAGCTGAGCAGGTAAGTCATGTGAAAACACTCACGAGGCATCACGGATAAGGTGAGGTTACAGCTGGCAGAGCCGATCCGATTTGTTGATGTGCAAATGTAGAACCCAGACATTTCTCTTGAAATATTGAAGAGAGATAGCGCTCCATCTTCTGCAAAGTAATGACAAAATAGGTCAAATAATGGTGAGATGGTGGGACCTTCGTTATAGAATAAGCTTTCTACCAGAGATATGTGATTTAAAGTAATATATGGTCGTTAAAAGGCGTACTTTCGACTGTCCTAGGTGGAAATGGTCTGGGAATGTTTTCGACGCTATAGCTCTTCCATTCAGACACAGGTTTGGGGGATCCCTGTGATACGCAGGTCAGGGTGATATTTTGCCAGTATTCTGCAGTTCCCAAAATCTCACAGACCGGTTGAGAGGGAGGCACTGGATAAAAACAAGGAATTGATGATTAAAGTTGCAGTTATTCTGAGAAGAGGAACAAATTTAGTAATGATTTTACATACATTTGTGTATACAGAATATAAATACAATTATTAACAACAGATACATATATAACCAATACATTCTGTGAATTATTCTCACCAAGGACCAACAGAGAAGTAATTGCAGCCGTTGTTCCTTCATCATCATTGGGGATCATAACACTACATTGGAAACGGCGGCTGTCCTGAATGGTCACCTTTGATAAGGTGAGTCTGCTCTCCTGTCTGTCCATGTCCACCTCCATGGTGGCTTTGCCTTCATATGAAGGCGCTATGTCAACGGGGTTGTTTAGAAAGTAGGTGGCCACAAGTTTCTAGAGAAATAAACACAAATATGCTTTACAAAGATGCTGTAATGGTGGTGAGGGGTTATTGAATACTGCTTCGATCCTAAAATGTTAAATTAGTCAATAAAAGAATACAAGAGATAAGATAATGAGTGAATTGTATAAGATATCAAAATTGATAAAGGATTTTTTTTTTTCAATGAATGAGGAATAATTGAGGAAATTGTTAAATTTAAAATTTATGTTTTCTCTGATTGATTTTGGTTTGTTTGTCTATCTGCAGGAATACAAAAATGCTGCTTAAAAGATTTACGTGAAAGGAATGAACTGGATATATTTTCTTCTTTTGCATTTAAATTACTTATGTGTACAGGTCATCATAACTGTAGTATCAGGTAGACATTACAAGTCCTCCTGAGTTAAGTATATAATAGTTTGAGTCTGATATGCAGCAGCGGTTTATGTCTGATTCATTGACTGAACAAAGGTCATAAACAGCAGTTGAAGGAAGGGACAACTCCTTACAGAATTGTTCTGCAGTGAATCACTGTGATGAGATATTTCCAAAGATTTGATAAGAATATAGTTTCGATTACACATTAGAATAAACAGATATAATACAGTAATTGGGTATAGCACATATATAATATTATGGATTATAAGGCAAAATTATACAGCTTTATGTATACAGAATGTATACAGAATGGGAAGCACTCTCCAGCTTCATGATTTAAATTCCCCTTCAGGTGGATAAGTCATGTTGCATAAAGATGCTATAACTACTGTACTTTCTATTCATGTAGCTTCTTCGAACTCTCACCATTGTGGCTTCTGTGCTGTCAGGGAAAGCTTTCCACGTCAAGACAAAATTGTTAGCGATTGGTCTGGCTGGGACAAAGGAACAGGTCATGGTAGCATCACCTCCACTTGCTACCTCATATTCTGCCTGTGGAATAGTAACCTCCAAACTCCAGCAGGACGAAAGTACTGGAGTAAAAAGGAAGAAATAATAATAGATATCAATCTGTAACTATTGGTTGTTCTTACAAAATTATTGAAGCTCATTTTGTTTGTACAATAATGTTTCAAGGCAAAGAAATACTAATTTGTTTGGATCTGTGACAACATCAAATACTGTATGTTTTTACTATGAAATATTATCCATTCAGTTTCTTTCACAGCAAATTTATACATAGTTTTAACTACAGGTCTCTTTTAAATACAATGAAATCATACTTCCGCTTGAGTAGCAAGAAGTTGGGTTAATGATTAACACAGGTGTTAATGCATGAAGGTGTGGTAGCGGTTTACAGAAAAGAGAAAGAAAAGTAAAATTAAACTTACCTGTTAGTATTACAAATAATTTTGACCAGTCAAGCTGCTTATTTTTCGACATTGTCAAAAAAGGAGAGGAACATATAGTCTTTGAAAAACTGGAAATTAATGTGTTCATTCAAGCAGCGGAAGCCTGCCTAACCTTCACCACGAACTCCCAGGTGTGGAGAGGTTGATTCTTCCAGGTAATAAGTCAACAGATATACGTCACATGTCACGAGAAGACCAATCATCGATCTGTTTATGTTTGAATAAACCTGCTGCCCATTCAAATGAGAGTAATATAACAAGAAGAGTAAGAGATAGATAGATAGATAGATAGATAGATAGATAGATAGATAGATAGATAGATAGATAGATAGATAGATCGATAGATAGATAGATAGCTCGCTAGATAGCTAGCTAGATCGCTCGATCGCTCGATAGCTCGCTCGCTCGCTCGCTCGCTCGCTAGCTCGCTCGCTAGCTCGCTCGCTCGCTCGCTCGCTCGCTCGCTCGCTCGCTCGCTCGCTCGCTCGCTCGCTCGCTCGCTCGCTCGCTCGCTCGCTCGCTCGCTCGCTCGCTCGCTCGCTCGCTCGCTCGCTCGCTCGCTCGCTCGCTCGCTCGCTCGCTCGCTCGCTCGCTCGCTCGCTCGCTCGCTCGCTCGCTCGCTCGCTCGCTCGCTCGCTCGCTCGCTCGCTCGCTCGCTCGCTCGCTCGCTGGCCCGGTGGCTGTCGTTCCGTTTGGACTCTTTTTGCCCTGCCGGCTGCCGTCTTGCACTGGTACTACCATTGCATGTTTTCAATACAAGAAATGATCCATAAAAGTGACGTCGTAATTGTATTTGAAAGGAACAAATAACTACAATTCTAAGAGGAAGAAAAGCAGAAAGCTGGACGTGGAACCAGATCTCTGAATGATGGTTTGTTATAAAAGTCTGAACAATATTGTAAGACATGTAAGTGTATTGAGGGAATTGTGACCTTGGCAACAACAAAACAATGTAGTCATTCATTGACTTTGGTGGCATAATGCCCATAACAGCCTGTATACTTTAGTTTAACAATTCGTTATGTGAGACAAACTACAATCTACAAAAAGTGGGAAAGTGACAAAGACACAAAACAACTTAAATAAGAAAGTGTTTTCCACAATAAAAATATACTGTATACTGTATACTGTACTCATCATTTTTATTTTGTATGTGTGTGTATGCATTTGTCATTGATTCATTCATTCATTCATTCATTCATTCATTCATTCATTTATTAAACATCCTCTGTCACTGGCTCTCTACTCTACTCGTAAGTGGTATTGCTCCCTAATTGTCTCAAAAATCCCATCAAGCACCATGTTCATGCAACAAGGTAAATTCACAATGTAGCTCAGTAACTGACCAATACTGAGTTTTATTGGAGCGATTCAGTAATTCCAGCCAATCTTTGTTCAGAAGGTGAGAGTTAGTGTTCATAAATAGACGACAGAGCAGGCATCGTTGTTAAATACAACTATAAAACTGTACATGCCTGCCCCCTGCCTGAAAACACAGGAAAAAATAAATTGCCACTCAAGACACTCAAGACACAAAAATATTTATCTTGTTTCACTGTGACACGCCTTGATAGTATACCAACTAAAAGTGTAACCACATAAATTAAGAGGAAAAAAAAAGAAAAAAGAAAGAAGTATCAATGATGCGCTAACCAAAGGTCTGTTTTCACATAACTGATTGAAACAGTTCACAATTTCATACTTTCTAACTCATTAACTTACTCACTTACTCTTACATGACAACATTACAACACAAAGTATTTCTAATACTCAAACTGGGATAATATTAACTGGCAAAGAATATTTGTTTATAACTCCGATTTTTGTGAATAAAGGTGGGATTTCTTGGTTGTTGACTCATATTATAAGGGTTAAGTTATCATTGGACCATTTCTTTTATCTGCAATGACAGAAAGGATTTAGTATGTCCGTGTGTTGGCAAGTTAACAACTACCAGAACCGGTTTATAGAATTAATTAAATGGTTGACGATATACAGTACTGCATTGTAACAGAACCATAATCACATAAACAAATTGCTATAGTTTAATTAATCCTAATTTATGTACACAAACTATTTAGAAAAGAAATCCTAGGTTTTCTTACTATTCTAGTTATCTTTTATTTTGTAAAATTTAAATCATAGTTTGCATACAGTCTTTGATGGTGCGAATAATCCTCTGAATTGATGAGTGAGCTATCTAATGGTTTTGTAAGCAGCTCTTCTGAAGTCTCATTATTCCGGTCACAACACAGCTGACAACTTGTCTCTTTTTTTCAAATGTTGCATTGTTTTTGAACATTCATGAGATGCTCTAAAAATGAACCCAACATATTTTTACTCACTAATTAGCAGGGAAAGAAGATGCAGTAAAGGTACTCGAGGTGTGAATTTCGGTAAACAAACACAGAAAATAAAGAAAATACAAGTTCAGTCTGGTGACATGAAAGTAAAACACGACTAGAGAGACACAGATGCAGCAAGATTTTACAGGCTACGGTTGTTGTAATACTGTGTTAAACTCAAAGCAAATCAAAATGTCCATGTAAGAGATTTTCTCCCATCAAATAATAGTCCATTGCTGTTCATGCATCTTGACTAATCTTGCATTATTTCTGCAACTTCCTCCAGTCAGGGCATACAGTACAATGATGACAGTAAAAGCCACAAAGGCATGCACCAAATGCCTACAGGGCAAACTACAGGCAAACATTAAGAGGGCACGAATGGAGATTAAACCCAGCAAGTCCCACAGTCTCTCCATTGTTAAAGGCCAAGTGTCCAATGAGAGGTTCCACATCAATGACGAATCGAATCCAGTGACACAGGAGAAGCCCATCAAGCGCCTTGGTCATTGGTACAGCTCAGAACTCAAAGACTCTAATCAAGTGGAACAACTCAAACAGGACACCATTACTCTGCCTCAAGCAAATCAACGACACTGCTCTTAAAGGGAAGCTGAAGCTCTAGCCTCCAGTTTGGACTGCTGCCTTGTTTCTTGTGGCCCACCTACATGTATGAAGTTACTCTATCCCATGCCAGTCTGCTGGAGCGATTGGTGAATATGAAAGTGAGGAAGTGCCTCAGCAGCTTTGGTCTCTACGGCAATGGAGCCCTCTCCCTACCTATTCTAAGCCCTGTGGAGGAGTGCAAGTAAGGCTTGAAATGGCCCTAACAGAATCCTTGAACCCTTTTTTGTTAGAGGTGCCATTCTCACCCTACCAACAAGGAGGAAATGGAAGCCAGATACAGCAGTGAAACCAGCTAAATCTGCCTTGAAACATCGGGATATCATGGGGCAAGTCCAACAAGGCAGAGAGGGCCTTGGTTTCAGAGCAACAACACCCATGTGGCAGCAGGCAACTCATATGAATGCTGGAACCTGGTCATGGAGGAGGTGCACCCCCTGGAGGTATAGCCAGAAGTTGAACAGTCTGAGTTTCATCATCAGAGTCACTTACAACACCCTACCCTCGCCAAACAACTTATAGCTCTGGTTTGGAGAGGATTCAGTCTGACCTCTGCGTGCCGTCCCAGCAACCCTCAAACATATCCTGGTAGGTTGCCAGACCTGTCTCATCCAAGAAAATATACTTTCCACCACAGCCAGGTACTAAAACGCCTAGCTGCTAGATAATCTCCAATGCATCGCTCTGAAAAGCCCATGCCATTTACTAACAAAAAGTGGGGACCGCGGATCAACCCAACACCTGCTGACTCAAGCCCATTGAATGGAACTCAGGAATGGGAAATGTGGGTCGGCCTAAGCCAAAAGCTCACCTTCCCACATGAAAATGGAAAAAAACAAACTGCACAGACCTGATCCTCTGATCTAAGTCCTGCCAACACATCTTCAGTGTTGAGTTGACACTCCCTTGGGAAGAAACCATTAATGAGGCAAATGAAAAGAAGAAGTTGCAGTATGCCAGGTGGAATGTAAAGGTGTGCCCACTGCAAGTGAACTGCAGGGGCTTTGAATCCATTTCCACAACAAGGCTTATCCTAAAGGAGGTCACAGGAAAGGCTCAGCGCGAGATGATCAAGGAGTGAGCCAATGTTGCTAAAGGTAGCAGTCACTGGCTGTGGCTAAAGAGTAAGGAGACAATAAGGGCTGTCAGATAACTGCACAGGGCCTTCAATACATCAGGTCTGACTAGCCGGTGGCTGGCCAGTCTCAGGTGAGGGTGTATTGTAAGAAAAGGCCGGAACACCCAATGAGTATGGGGTACAGTTAACAGTGACACTATTTTGTGAATTTGTTTTGGGAAATGTAAATGGATTTTTTCAACTAAACTCACTACACACAACGGCCCAGTTCTGGAATGGTGCTTTTTGATTTTCAAGACATTTTACCGTGTGTATTCTGTCATTTCCATGGCTACAAGTTGAAGTTAGATTCATTGTGACTGAGATTGTCTAAGATGAGGGTTTATGGATTTTAACTTACAAACCATTCAGTTCTTTTCACAAAACTTTATTTATATGTGTGTCTGCATGCGGTTATGTACATTTACGAAGGTTTGTGTTTCTTTCACTTTATTTCACTTCTCTTACACACCAGAGGTATGACTTTTGGAGATTTTTAGAATAATGAGCATTTTGTTTTATTTTTTGTTTTATTTATTTTGTTTTTCATTTTCAAAATGGAACTTTTCTTTAACTTATCATTACACATCATCGGGTCTTAAAATTATCATCAATTATTCAAGGCCATATCTCGTAGTGCTGATGAAAAAACGTGAAAGAGAATCTGAACATAAAAAATCAACTCAGTCAAGAGTCACTCCTACACAAATTTTTGTTAAATTCTGTTGATAACATGTTGAGAAGATATATTAGGGAAATTGAAAACAAAAAAAAAAACAACACAAAAAATAAATAAACAAACCTGAATGATCATGCGTCCTCCTTCAACTCTTGTTGGAAAAATTAAGCAATAAAGTTATTTGACTATTTAAGTATTTAAATAAGGCGCTGATTAGAACACCCCCATTCACACCTCTGTGTATTTTGCCCTGGAGCTCGTGAGTAGGCGCGTGTCTGCTCCCGTGCCCGCGTGTGTATGTAGTCAGGGCTGGGATTTAGGGTTAAATATTCAAAATGGCGGACGGAGGAGCAGCGAGTCAAGATGAGAGTTCAGGACCAGGTAATGATTACAGCATTTTACATATTCATACTCATATTCAAACTGTGTAACGCACAATGTGTGATAAACGGAACACAGATGCAACGCAGATGGACTAATGGGTCAGGGCGAGTCTCAGCTCTGCGTTAGTTAACGCACAGCTAGCCAACTGTAATTTGACAGAGGAGGAAACGAGCTATTGCAGTACGACGGCAAATTACATGGAAACATGCCTCCCCCCTTTGTGTGATTAGACGTCTGTACGCCGCTACATATTCATACCTCTGTCGACAAATAGGGTTTAGCATATTTTATTAGTAATCACCGATGTGACTCCGGTTCATATAATGACATTTATATGTTTCTCTAACGTAGTTTGATTCAAATGGGGATGCTAGCAACCTAGCATTAGCTCGCCCGCTAACGCTCGGCTTTTTGTTGATGCACACAGGCGTGCAGCTTTTTGAGAGAGGTTTGCATATTCATTTTGGTCATCCGGATAGTGCCTGCGCTTTGTTTGTTTTCCAGCGCTGTTTGAGAATAAATCAAAATGCTAGCAAACATGGATTTTGTTAAATACACAACGTCAGCTCGCTATGCTTTAGCTCGACGTGATTTTATAGCAAAGCGTTTTCCCCCAGCCTTTTGTGCTCGGCGCAGTGGAGCCACAGCAGCCTGTTGTGTTATTCATGCGGGCCTGCCTCGACCAGAGTGCGGACTTCAGCATATTCCATCAGCCGACGAGAAGCTGGGACTCTTCCTGCGCGGCACAATAACTCATTGTGAACACTTTTATGACGATTGTGATTAAGAGCGTTACTAAAACAGAGTTTTCGCCTCTTGTAAAACTGGCCGAGAGGCTAGCAGCGACCGGCTGTCTTGTTAACTTAGTACAGTCTTTTGGAAGCTAACTTTTTTTTAGCAGTTAGCTGTCGAAGATGATGCCGAGAGTTGTTGTCAAGGTTTTTTTTTTTTTTAAAGTACAGTTTGATTGGAGTTTCGCTGAGCACCACTGTACTTGTAGTGGGAGTAGTCTGGGATGGTGCTGTTAACCCACGTCATTAGTGTGTTTGTGTTTATATTATTAATATGTTGGTGTTATATTTTGAAAGTTTAGCTGTATTTACTTTATTTATCTACTCGCAAATGTGTTGTGTCTCTACTGTGGCCGTCTTTGTTCAGAGGTTTTGACTGAATGCGCCCAATAGAAAATTTGTACCTGTATCCCCCCCCCTCCCCCAGGCTCAGGGAGGGGTGGTGGGGCCCACTTCCGGAAGGCCACAATAATAACAGGCAGGACATTCTTACTATTCATTCTGCTGCTTTCAAGGCCGGGCAAGACACAGCTTGATGGCTCCATTTCTACTCCATGTAAATAGAGTTGCTGCTTAGTTTGAAAGGAAACAGTCCAAACTAGTAATAACAGCACCAAGGATGGGATTTTATTATCTCTGATACAGGAATTTTTATGACAGAAGAGTAGATTTATTTAAAAAAATTACACACTAGAGTATCATGACTTTATTTTTTTTTTTGATTGGGGCTATAATACGTTTATAACTGCAATACTACAGTCCTGCTGAGCTAATTACCATCATCAGGGAGTTAAAAAAAAATTAAGTAAAAGACAGGAGTTCGTATGCTGTGTCATGAATAAGAAACAAAATATAATCATGTTTTAGTTATTGATATTGGCTTGAATTGTCTTCTTTGTTCAAGAGCTATTGGATATAAAAAGTGTTCAGTTGCTGCTCACGTCAGTCTTCACTGTGAAGTAGGAACAGTATTAATCACAAGCCTGGGGGCATTTTTTATGTGTGTAATTATTGTTCATTATTTTCTTTTAATACTTGCGATATCTACAGAGAAGATTGAGTTGATTATATGAATGAATAATACAGCATAAAATGTGCTTGTACTGAATACGCAATGATGTCCATACAGTTAATGTTAACCCAATACTCAGTCGTCATTCACGATATTGTCAAAGGTTGGCAGAAAATACATTAGTATGTTGACATTCGAGCGACCCGACAGACAAGTTTTTTCAGATATGAGTTGTAGCTGCGTCTGTATTTTTGTTCGATATATGAGTGAAAATCTGAGATATGAGCCATGCTTTGGGACACCACCGACTGTTGGAGGATGGAAACAACGGCTGAGATCACTTAACCATTGTTTACATAATTTATGTATGATTAATTATGCCTAAAAAGAGTATTTATGTCTATTGATTGATTAAAAAATGTTTTCATAATTTGGAGGGGTGTTGGGCTTTTTCACAACACTGGAATGGATTATTTTAGAGATTTTAAATGGCGAAAATTTGTTTGAGATAAGAGTAGATAGGGTTACGAGCTCAGTCGCGGAACAAATTAAACCCGTATCTGATTTGATCGTATTTGGTAGGAACCCTCCCTCTGAGCTTATTTTCAATGCATCTGTTGATGTTGGAACTCCGCTGAGATCCTCCTTCAAACCAGACCAAGCGATGTTGGTTTTACTGATGAAACATGAAGACCGAAAAATAAACCAACCCCTTCTGTACCAACATAATACTTGTATAATTTACTTCTCTGCACTTTGTTTTTGTTGTTTCTGACTTAAAAGCTCCAACCTTCTTTCTGTAAGTGATCCAGCAGGACTCAAAAACTAGTTTTGCAAATTTGTTTGGAGAATAAATATTCCATTTACATTTGCAAGCAATGTTTTATGCTTTCGCCAAAGGGAAGTATATGGGGTTTACCCTATGTTTATAACACTGATATGAAGGGTCCACATCTCGCATAAAACTGCTGTACAATGAAATTTCTCTCGTGTTTTATAATCACATGATTGATTTCTTCAGTGTTCTTTTCATATTTTACCACGTTTGGTCTTGGTGCTATTCATGTGATTTTGCACACATTGATAAAGATTATGGTCAATTAATTTCAAACTGAGTGATTCCAAGAGAAGAGCATCTTTGTCCTTGGATACATGCTGTCTAATATGTTAGTTATTGATGAAAGAGACTGTACATTTCTTCAAGGTGTGGTGGTTGCAGTTAATCGCCATCCCCTTGTTATACGTTGCTTTTACACCATGGTAAGAGCAAAACGACCGAAAATACTGCCACAGCCCAATGATGGTGCACAATACAGTTTTTAGAATGCATGTAAAACTAACCTATTGCTCTTCACATATCCAAGACAGACAGAGAGATGGGGAAAGTATTACCAGGTCACTTTATTTTTACCTGTAGTCCTGCCTCACATCCTGCACACTGTAATTAGATGGGGGCTACAAACACACTATTCAAAGCCTGACACACTATTCAAAGGCTGACAAGCAGAAATGTCCCCAACACAGCAAAATTATAATGATGAGAGGAAAATACAGGCACACACAGTCTCTGGAGATACCACCACATACTTCTACTGGGTTATCAGCAATGATTGAAAGGTTATGCTGGCACTTCAGCTAAGAATGACCCTATTTAGCATAATTCTTATACCTTTTATAATATAGACATTGGTAATGATTATCATTTAAGAGTGGGCTACTGGCTACACCTACATTTATATGCTTGCTTCTTTGCCGTTGAGAATTTATGAAGTGACGTTTGTGGGGGGAATTCTTCAGGAGTCGTACCTGTTTTTGCAAGTCAAGACAGGATATATGCAACTGTAGCCCCCTGTGTGTCTTTAGTATGGTTTGTTTGAATAATTAAATTCAGCATCATGGGTGTTTGGACAGAAAGTGAGGCTAATGTTCACCTCACGTGACTCACTTAACTTTTAGTATGGGACTGTTTGTGTTCACAATTCTTGTGTGTGTCCATTACTTACAGTCAGAATTCTTTACTGTACTAAACCCAAAAGCTATAGATCAACCACTGAAGGGATGTGTATGTCTTTTTGAAGTCAGTGTAGCCTCTGCCTGAACACGTAACTTTCTGTTACCTGTAGACTTAATTCTTTGTGATACACATACACTTTGTCCATAGCCTGACTGCATTGTTAATGGGGGATCAGAGATATTGTCCCCACTGTAGAGATAGTGTCATGTTGAAGACATGATGTGATAATTGCTTTTACTGTAATAGTTGTGATGCAAACTTTATTGTTTATTCTAATTCAGGCCAAGAGAATATGTTTATTGTTTTGGAATAAAAAGATATCTGCAGTCTGTAAATGGGCTCACTTTCCCAAGAAATATATAATTAACTTATTAAAATTGGCTTCTTAAAGAACACTGAAGTAATTTTGTCTTCCTCACACTTAGGATACTTTTCTCATTTAATTAGTTTTACAGTTCCACCCTCATTCTAGCCTTGTAGTTCCTTCATGAATATGCATTGATGTAAACACACTTGTTATGAATAATGCATCATTTGCAGTAATAAATTCAGGACATGCCTCTCAAAGCACTGAGAAGGCCTCCAAGTCAGACAAGCTTTTTCACTGGAAGAATACAATCATAACTAATCAGATGTGTGCTTGGCTTGAAGCAAATGGCTGCTTTTTTTGTCATTTGTAGTAAATTGAGGCATTTGTTTTAACAGTACAGAGCAAGAATGCTTTCAAATAAATATAGCAAGGTAGAGCAGATATTTAGCTAAATTTCAGTCCTTATCTGTTAAAATAGTTTTGTCAAGGCAAATTAATCTCTCTGATAATTTTTAGAATTAATATGCATATTTCTTATTTTATCTAAATACATAAAATAACTATATGGAAAATAGATGATGAGGCTTGTGGTTGGCTCGATCTACAGGTTGCATTTACCTCAAGACATTTACCATTGTCCTTGATAGTATGGGTGTCTGCCTTTATTTACAATACTCGTACATAAATCTGCTTGAATTTTTATGAAAGGTCTTGAAGCCATGTTTTGAAGAGGGATGCCTTTGGATTCAGTCTGAACAAATACCTCTTTTTTTACACAAGTGAATCAAAAATTGGATTTTTGCAGCAAACAGTGGAAGCTTTTTGGCTAAATGTAACTGAGGAAATGCAGTATTTTGCTCTAAACAGACAACTAACAGTTGTTGCTTAGATTAATCACAATAAATGATATTTATACTCATCATTCAATTATCTCACTTTCCACCTCCAAGAAAACTTTACTTGATTCTTCAGATATATGTGGAATAGTGGTATTCATGTATTCTACATTTAATACAAAGAGTATAGATAGTTGGGCAGAATGCAGATGTGCTAATTAAGGTTTGTCCTGTTTCATGTTGAATCTTTCTACTCACATTAACAGCTCTGCCTTATTCAGTCAGTCTTCCATATTACGACACTAATGAGCTACCTATTAAAATTCTAGGGTGGCTGTATAATGCATTGTTTCACTGCAGGGTTTTGGCAAACCATTCAACAAAGTAAGATCGCGTGTTGACGGGCTCTGTTGATAACCGACTTTACATTTGCTTCACCATTATTTTCATATTTGGTAGCATACAAATGTTGAAGTTTTAAAGGCAATCTGTTCCAGATGTCCTACATTTGTGTGGTGTCAGTGGATCTCACAATTACTTGAAGGTCAAGTACTGGTTAACACTTGACTCATTGAAGAGATCCACAGTGGAGGGAGTGATATGGAGTGTAAGGTAGTATTTGGTTATTTGTTGGGGCTGTGACATTTAGGCAGGGATAGTTGTGAAGTCAATGCTACATTTAATATATTTTAACATTGATTCTAAAATGAGCAAATACAAATATCAGGTATTCATTCAGACCTAATCAAACCCTTAGGTTTAGTAATCATGACAAGTATTAATAATTATTTTCAGACCATTGGTAAACCAAACCATTTTCTTATTACAGTAATTGGAAAAAGTAATCAACCGACTTCTTGCCCCAAACTAAGGCTGTCTGACATAAAAATTTTGGGGCCTTCAAAACATTGATGAGAATTACACATGAATGTTGAAGGCAACAGTAATTTAAAATGAAATAGCCTCTAGGCAGGGTTCAAAGTTAAGTGCCAAGTGCAAAATGCAGTGGATTTTAACAATCTGTGAAGACAACCCATCACACTGGTAGGTATATATTTGCATCAAAATAGTCATGGAGTTTAAAAACTATGCTGAGAGCCTCTACCATCATTTGCAGCACATTGAATCAGCCCTTGGCAGTTTGACACAGGCACCTGTATGTCATTTCACAGACTAGGCAGGTCGTCCACCAGTCAGACACAACAAGTTCATTGAAATATGTAACATCATACCGTTTTTTACAGCTGCTGTTATAGATTCACACAACAGTTCCATATATTCTGATGCAAAATTTTAGTCAGCAAATAAAAAAAATAGATTACTTCTATTATTCATTCTGATCTGATCTGGCGGAGGTTAGTTTCCTACATAGAGTGGCTGGGCACACCCTTAGAGATAGGGTGAGGACACAGTCACCAGGGACAAACTCAGAGTAGAGCCACTGCTCCTCCACATCGGGGGGGGGCAGGTGAGGTGACATGGACAGCTGTCTCATTGCCTCCTGGACACCTCCCTGGGGAGATGTTCCAGGCACGTCCTGCTAGGGGGAGGTCTCAGGGAAGACTGAGGACATGCTGAAAAGGCTATGTCTCTTGGCTGGCCTGGGAGTGACTCGGGATCTCCCTCTCCCCAGACTCTAGAGGAGGCGTCTGGGGAGAGGAAAGTTTGGGCATCCCTGCATTCCTTCTCAGACCCGGCCTCCAATGAGTGGTTGAAGATGGATGGATGGATGGATGGATGCATGATTTATTCTGGAGAGACATGATTGGGTCATGGAAATGTGACTGATTTGAAAGCTGTCATTTTCCTGTAGCCTATAATCATAGCGGTGTACCGTAAATGATGTGGGCGTGACACTGAGCAAGAGTGCAGAGTGTTTTTTGCTCAGGTTGGCTACTCAATAAACTTGAGCTTGCATCTGGTCTGTTTATTAGAACCAGCAGACTTGTGAAGGAAATATCAATGTGAGTATGGCTCTCTAAATGAGAAAATATAATCTATTTGAATATGGGTGGTTGGTACATGTGAATTTGAATGACTGGAGCAGATCCATGCATCACTACTGACCGTCATAGTTTCCTCAAACTGGAAGTTATTGTTTTCTTATATATTTTCATTTGTGAGTTTTTAGAATGGCAGGGCAGGTTTGAACCCTTGTCCCCCCCTCAGTCCAGTGCTTATGTTCATCTGGCTGCAGGGTAAGTGAAGCAGTTGTTGTGGATTTAGCTGGTAAACCCCTTCCCTTTAGACCCTGGTTCAGTCATGCATTTCAGTCCAGTCATTCTGATTGACTGGACGCCTGTCCGGCTCAGAAGTGCTGGCTTCCTGCTGCATTAGCTCCTGAAGCATGCTGCATATTAATTTAAGAAACCTTCAAGATGAAATACTAATGGAATGTAAAGCTAATCTACATATGCTAATCCCCATACACTTCGTAAACATAGACAGCCACAGCCTGCCACCCACTCTCTATAGTTCCTCGCTGTGGAATGTTTTAGCCACAGGGGGTCCAGCGGTAATGACAGGCTTGGGGTGGATTAATGTGGAGTTATTTATTTCCGATTGAGTGAGCCCCCCCCACCTCATACTCCTTTTGGCTAGTCAGGTCTGCTCTCCGCGACTGTTGGAGATGCTCCGAATGAGCAGCCCTAGACCTTCTAGAATACAAGTCACCCAGCTAACATCCGCAGACCTCCACCGACAGTCATCACGCTGCATTCTGGGATATCTTCAGCCTTTTACCTGCTCTTACCTAATTAATTTTAAGCCATGCACTGGCACAACAATTGGTCTAGTGCTGCTGCCTCCCGTCTGTCTCCAAGTGTTTGTTTGAGCACTTTTTCCCTTCTGTGTATCATCCTTATTCCCTTGTTTTTTTATCGTCCTCCAAAAGCCATCCAATTAATATGCTAATGAGCTGATAAATATTTATGGGATTTTAAATTATGCAGAAAGCTTTCAGAGCCCGATGTGAAATGCGTCGCTCGCAGGACTTCAAAGCCTTGCATTGCTAACTAGGCAGGGGCAGATTTGCATACGGCTTTAATCAGCTGAATACTGATTGCGCTTCATTATAGCGTTGGAGGGAGGGGAGCAGAGCTGAAGGAGGCCGCCAGCTGCACTTGTCGTTTGTTTCATTCCAGCAAGAGAAGGAGAGGTTGAACTTTTTCAGAAGTACAGAGTCTTGGCACAGGAGAGGGAGAGAGAGAGAGAGAGAAGGGGAAAGCAAGGAAAAAGTAGGCACTGTAAAAGAGAGGGGGCAGAGCTATAAGAAAAGAGTGCAGAGAGAGGGAAGGAGAGCTGTTTGCCTAAATCCTGTTGGCTTTCCCAGTGTGGGTATCTCAGTGTTGCTCAGTGAACCGTGCTGTGGACAGTGCCACTGTGTCTGTGCATAGCAGTGGTCGTATTAAACTGCTTGTTGCTCACCATTGGAGAGTGGAGACGGGGAGGAGTGGGAGGTGGAATAGAGTGCCGCACACCCGTCGGTTGTTTTGCCCGTTACAGGCAATTTTTGGTGATAGTTGTAACCATGCTGGAAAACACAGGGGGAGTAAAAGTAGGTGAGTTGACTATCAGACTGACTGAGTTCAGCTGGGTTTGATCTTTGCTTGTGTGATGTAGGAAAGGGTGATCTGGCTCATTTTACAGACAAGCTTCACCTGTAAGAGTTCATAATTTTCATGTTACATCGGTTGTTATGTCATCTATTATAAAGGATTTGACTGCACATGTAATGACATTGTGTTTGTGATTCATTTTTCCTTTGTAATGTTGCTTGCTGGTTTGATGGATGAATGTGACCAGATGGTTTTTGCAGTTATTGGACATACTAAAGTGATAAAACTGAGCACATGTCTATTTATATTGAGACAGCGTTGTAATGTTTGCACTAGTAGCGGGTGTGAGTTTGTCTCACTGTGTCTCTGTCTGGCTCTTCCAGATGCTAAAGTGAATAATCAGTCAGAAACTGCTAAATGTGCAATGGAAAGTGGTGACGGAAACACCGGTGAGTGACTCCCAGCTTTTATTTCTCATAAGGGCTGAAATTAGGATGTGCAAAGTTATATCTTCTCATTCAACAGGTTCTATGATCACGATCAAAAACATATTTAAAAATGCAGCACAATCTCTGAGAGACTCATTTAATTAAAAACTTGGCAGCTTCCCATGTTCTTTTTGAGTTATTGTTAAATGAAGTGTAATTTGTCCTGTCATGGTGTGTGTCATTGACTCTGATTCAACTAATCAACCTCAGAATTTGTTTCTCAAACTTGAATTCTTACTTTGTAATAATGACTTAATTAAATAGATTTATGTGCTTCAAAAATTGGTTCAAGGCTATAGTGTTAAAATGTCATTCTGTGATGATTTACCAGCTTCTAGTATGAACAGCTTTATGTAGCAATGGTGATTTTTAGGTCATCATCAGCTTCTTATTCCTACCACTCAATAATTAGGTTCAGTTTTCTTTGCATCTCAAATGAGTTTGTCCTCCTTAATTGTGCTTATCCAGCTTCACAGTGGGCTTCCAACAGTATGTTTCTCCTCTATTAAACCAACAAGATTTATTGCTGCTATTGATTAACAACATCATAGATCATGTTTTCAATTGTATCACAATAAGAAAGCATTTTGAACTCTCTTTTTACCGTGCAATTCATGAATTCTGTTTGTGTCTCCAGGAATCCAAACCAACGGCTTGGACTTTCAGAGGCAGACAGTACCAACCTCAAGTGCAATCACAAATGCACATGCACAAGCCCTCCTCCAACAGGTAATGCACGCGATTGCACGCGTTCCCTTCAGTAACCTGTTCTTATCCTGCAGTTGTGGAAGGAATGTGTATGTGTGTTATTGTAAATTTGCCAGTGCAAGGACACAATTAAATGTAGTTTTCCAAAGAAATAAGGTGTGAAGTTTGAGCGGAGCTGCGGTCGTCTACACTCACATACAGAAGTAGAAAGAGTTCATTTAAATGAGCCAGGCTCCCCTTGAGTTGCTTGGCAACAAGGCAGATTAATCAACCCTGTATGCTAATTAGCTGCTCTGCAGTTGCTCGGAAACAGATGGCAGAGAATATGCAAATCTATGCAGAATTTACATGGACTGCATAACAGTTATTTTAATTAGCATCTCAGCTCTCCCCTCCCCTCCCATTCACTCTCCTTGTGTCTGAAGGGTGCAGCACATTTTAAATACCCTGTTTTTCTCACTTCCTTGTCAATTCAAATTCCTTCCTGCTCAAAGACTTTCATGAAGCTGTCCAGGTTACTCCGACTTTTGATAATTAGTTGTATTTGTTTTGAGTGTCATCAGTTTTTCTTCTTTTTACAGTTTTGTCTGAATCAGGTATGTCCAAATTCTTCAGAGTCATTATTTTGTGTTTGAACACAGCATTGATTTGTCTGTTTGCTCATATTAAAACTTATATCCGACCACTTTCCACTAAGGCTGTTTTTAGTGTGGAAACTGAGCCCTACATTGTACAATGTTGGAGTGAATGTGTAGGTGCATGACGTCAACATGAACACTGTACTTGTTCATGACCTGCAAGCGACGTCATTCCTTTCTGAGGAGCTTTTCTGTCCTACTTTGATACCTCTGTGAAGGTTTAGATATGATATTATAATTTTAAATAAACTGTCATGCTTTTACTTAATTTATTCAGTTTGAAGGTGAATCCAGCTTTGTACCATTTGTTGCAGTATGTTTATAGAATTGGACGAATTAAATAAGATTCATTACTATATGCAGAGTTATGATTTAGTTCCTGACAGTAAACTGGAGAAACCATTTGAAACATTTATCTGTGAAGATACTCAGTTGTCCAGGTCATGGTTGGTATTTTTGTTGAATAAAGTCAACTGGGCTTCTAGATGTTGAACCACGGTCATATGGTTTTCACCTGTGGGTTGTTGGCTCCTACCCCTAGGAGGTGGGGGTCACCTGTCAGCATTGGTTAGATGATGATTGTCTCGTTTGTTCCCCACAGTCATGCAAATGAGGGTTAGGATTTCTGGGAAGGGAACCAAAAGCTGCTAGTTTCCAAGTGATTCTCATTATGAATTAACAACCTCAAGGTTAAACATGTGGAACCCCCCCACCAGCCATTGGGAAGAGAAGAAGCTTATTGGTCCAGACGATTTTAATCGGCAGAGGTCATTTAAAACATTGTTGGTAACATCCAGCAGTACAGTAGCAAACCTGTGACCAGGTAAACTAAAGCAAAGGATGAATTAGTGTGTACTTTAATATATTTTTTAATGATTGATAACTAGCTATCACCTCAAGAGGATGTGACACAAATATTTTATGAAACAGGATTTTTGCAATATCCTGCCGTAATGTTGTGACACGATAACTATGGGTATCAAAGCTGAAGCTCGGTTTTTGGGAAGAAAATAATGACCTCTCTTCGTCTTGATTTGTCAGACTTTACTTGTGTTGTCTTCCTCTGCGTTTCCGTTTTCTATGACGATGACATCCTTCTGTTCATCTCTGTCTGTTGACGCTGCAGTTGACCCTGAGCCCAGCGCAGCAACAACTGTTGATCCAGCAGGCCCAAGCTCAGATCCTGGCTGCAGCTGTGCATCATTCAGCCAGCCAGCAGAGCAGCACCACTGGGGCCAGCATCTCAGCCTCTGCTGCCACTCCCATTACCCAGCTACCCCTGTCTCAGCCCATCCAGATCGCCCCAGTAAGACACGGACACATACATACGGCACATTTTTTGCTGCTGCAGCTACAATGGGTTGTTTAATTTTAATCCATTCCATTTTACATCTCTAATAACGAATTTCAGTTTGCATATTAACACAGTCTCATGGATCAGGTTCTAGGATTGATTGGCTTGATTTTCTAGTGATATAAAATAGCTTTTTTTTTTTACTTCTTTTATAAATCTACTCATTACCATGAAGGGTCATAACATTTAGAAAGTGGGTTCATTGTTTCAGTGGTTTGGACCTGTAATGTTGTTTAATAATGACTTATTTCTCTGTTTACTGAAACTGTTTCTTTGCAGCAGCTGCAGCAGCAGAGCCTAAGTCTGCCTCAGTTTGTCCTGGTGCAGCCTGGCCATCCCATTGCTACGTCACTGCAGCCTCAGTTCATCATCTCACACACACCGCCGGCCCAACAGAGTAACACAAATATTAGTTTGTTTTGAATGCACACTTTACCCAAAAAAGATTTATTATAATTCTCCAGTTTATGGAAGCATTCTTTTGCTCATCTTTATTACTATCTTCCTCTTTATGTAGGCATATTGCAAACCCAGAATCTTCTAACTCAACTACCTCCAAGCCAAGCTAACCTCCTGCCCACTCAACCAAGCATCAACCTTGCAAATCAGGTTTGTAACCATGTTAGCACCTCTGATAAACTCAGACTAAATGTGTAGATAAGTGACACATATTTTACTGCTTCATTATCTTCTACATCCCCTGTGCTGACTCTCATCAATTTTTTTTCTTCAGCCTGCAACTCCAAACCGCACAACAGCAGCTACACCAATTCAGTCCCTACCCATCAGTCAGACACCCCCCAAACGGTTGGATACCCCCACCCTGGAGGAGCCTAGTGACCTGGAGGAGCTGGAACAGTTTGCCAAGACCTTCAAACAGAGGCGTATAAAATTGGGTTTTACACAGGTGTGTGCATGTGTGTGTGTAAAGACTGAAAAATTACATTATATGCTTTTTTTTCTTTCTCCCATCTGTGGATATTTTTGGTACTCATAAGTTAGTGCTTGCTGGTTTGAAATTAATAATGCTAAACTGTTTCACTCCTCACCAGGGCGATGTTGGCCTGGCTATGGGGAAGCTGTATGGAAATGACTTCAGCCAAACTACCATCTCTCGCTTTGAGGCCTTGAACTTGAGCTTTAAGAACATGTGCAAACTCAAGCCATTGCTGGAGAAGTGGCTCAATGATGCAGGTTAGTCCCTGACCCCCCCTTACAGAGTGATGCAGCAGGAGTGGGGATGCTGTGATTGCACTGCATTTGTTGTGTTGTTGTGTAATAATGATTGGGCGGTGTGTGTCTACAATATCTTGTCTTTACCTTCCTCCCTTTCCTTTGTGTCCGTGCTGTTTGTGCAGAGAACCTGACGTCTGACCAGGCCCTGTCCAGCCCCAGCGGTCTGGGTTCCCCAGGCATGGGCATCGAGGGGATTAACCGCAGACGGAAGAAGAGGACCAGTATCGAGACCAACATCCGAGTGGCCTTAGAAAAGAGCTTTCTGGAGGTGAGAAACTCCTATTTAGTGATTGCGTTTTAAATTGATAACCATAATACGTGAAAATATCATTTTTAAAGTTCAAATTTTGGGCTTTTTCAGCAAATGAAATATCAGAATCTTCTTTTATTAAAATTTCTTTCAACATTTAAATATTTTTCTCCTAAAAACTTTTTTTATTCAATGTGGAGCAATAAAAATAAATGAAAGATTACAAACTGTAACAGTCACTTAAACACATTTCCTCATTCATACGTGGCCATTAAAGTAATCGCAAGTCCAGATAACATTAAGTAATAAAGTCAAATCAGTAAACTTATCATCTAAAGCGTTCTAATCGTACTACCTAATGATGATAACAAGTACCAGCTAGGAGTCTACTCAGTGCTCACAGGGAATCCCTGGCTTTTTTGCCCTCTTCAAGCAGAACCAAAAACCTACCTCTGAAGAGATCGCGATGATCGCCGACCAGCTCAACATGGAGAAGGAGGTGATCCGGGTCTGGTTCTGCAACCGCCGGCAGAAAGAGAAGAGGATTAACCCCCCCAGCAGCGGCAGCAGCGGAGGCGGCAACACCCCCATCAAAACCATCTTTACCCCCAGTAGCCCGCTGGTAAGGATTGACACGTTCAGTGGTTTTCTACGCGAGTTTGAGGAGAAGGGAATGATTTCTCTGTTTCAGGACCAGATTCTGTTTCCAAACTTTTCTCTGTTGACCAGGTGGCCAGCACTGCAAGCCTTGTTAGCAGTCCAAACATCAACACACCCACCACTCTGACTGTAAATACAGTGATGCCTCTCACCAGCACCAGCGTCTCCAATCTGTCCTACACAGGTGTGTGTGTGCGTGTGTGTGTGCTGGCATGAAAGAATCAGCTCGATCAGACGTACAGTCCGGATTTAGCCTAACTACAATTCTCCCTCGAAGGCACGACAGTCGGAGCCACGAACACAGCATCCGTCATCTCTACTGCCCCAATGGTTACTACAGCAACTAGCTCTCCATCTTTAAGCCCGTTGCCGACAACCATTCAGTCCACGACCACAGAGAGCAAGGCTGGCATTCACGCGCAAACCATCGTCACCCAGGCGCCGACATCCATCGCCACGTCCTTAGGAACGGGTCAGGTGATGGTGGCGGCTCCGGGGCTGTCTGCTGCGCTGCAGCCCACCAGTGCCAGTTTAGCTGCCATGGCTGCTGCTACAGGGCTCAACCCGGGACTGATGACCTCCTCCCAGTTCGCTCCAGGGTTTGTATTTGTCTCAGCGAGCCCTCTGAATATTCACCCTTTGGGCTGACTTAATGGTTCGATCTGTTTCTTTGTGTCCAGGAGTGCCCTGCTCAGTCTGACTCCTGGTGGCCTTGGCAGTGCGCTGAGTCCTGCCCTTATGAGCAATAGCACCCTAGCTACCATCCAAGGTGCGTGCCAATGTCGTTATAATACATTAAATAGCCATTGTGCCAATGTTTTCTCATAAATAATGTAAAGACCTGGTAGTTGGTACTTGGGTCTCGCTCTTTTTTATTGTAGATTGTCTGACTGGGTTTTGTGTTGTTGTATAGTCAGAAAACACCATGTCCAAGAGGCAGAATAGACAAACCTGCCAACTAACTGAATTGAAGCCAAAGCTAACATTGTTTGTTCTGCAGAGCATGTCGTAATAGTTCCCTTAATTCAACAAATAGGTGCAGATCTCTCAGCAACACCCAGACTTCATGCTCTGCTGAACACAACAGAGAAGGTGACAAAGACGGCTTGTTTCATCACACACTGCCCTCTTTTTGATTCAGAACCATTTGAGCTGGTGGGGGTACATCAGAGCGGGAGAGATTTTCTGAGATATAGAAGTTTTCCTCAAGGCCAGCTTGTAAATTATCTGAGACTTGCCTACGGTGTAGGTTTTGGGTTCGAAAACCTTTTTTTTTTTTCTTAATGGAGCACCACGCATATCTCATCAGAATGGAGGAAGTCTTGAAAACCGAGGCAAGAGGTTTGGGAGACGGTAGCTTGCTGTGCGTTTAAGTATTTGTGTCAATAAGGGAACAGCAGGAGTACCAAACCCTGAAATCTGAACTGTCCTGAAGAGCATAGCCAGAGTTCTTGCATTATTAATAAAACCTTCCCATGTTCTTATTCTGTTGGATATTTAAACAACAAGAAGGTTATTCTCCTGTGAAGTCGTTTTTTTATGTGCAGCCAGTTTTTTTCATCAGTCTCATCAGAGTAAATGACCTGAATAACCACAGTATCATGTTACCTTCTGGACAACAGTCACTAACATAAACTATTCCTTCACAATTAGGAAAGACGTGATTTATTAAAATGACCAAAGAAAAAGCGTCTAAATAAAAAGATTCTTATTTTTCACACAGTAAAATCCATAATTTTTATCAATTTCACTCATGTAACGAGTCCACGCTGCATTCAGATGTTATTATTCTGTAGTGTTATCATACGGGCCATACCCATGAGTTCTATTGAATCTTAGGAAATCAGTTGAATTGTTTTTATTAATTTTTGTAACTGCGGTGTGTTTTCCTCTTCCCCACAGCTCTGGCTTCAAGCACAATCCCCATCACGTCTCTGGACGGCAGCAACCTGCTGTTCGCCAACACCTCCGCTGGCGGCACGCCCAACCTGCTGACCACGCCGCTCTTCCTGAACCCCGTTAGTGTGGTGTCGGCGGGGGCGGGGCTGCAGGTCACTGCCGACGCCCATCATCAAGCCAACGCGGCCGCCGTGCCTGTGCAGGCCTCGACCATCACAACCGCCTCCAAGGCGCAGTGAATCCAGTTGGGCCGCATCCCAAACTAATGGCTTATTTCCTACGTGGTGCACCGTTCCTGCACCACGTAGGAACTAGTGAGGTCATTTGACATAGGCTCTGCGCTTCACTAACCACCTCACATTCTTTCCATTGTATCTAACATTATTTAATCCTTTTGCTGCCACCAAAAAGAGAATGGCCTCAAATAAGTTTGAGGTTGACTTTTTTGTTTTGTTTGTTTCTTGTATTTTCTTTTGTGATTCTTGGATGTTTTTTTTTCCACTGACAGTAGCCAGACAGCCTCCACTGCTGGCCTGGCGCTCTTAATGAACCTTGACACGTGTCCAGGAAGAGAAATATCCTCGACGCGGTCAAACTGTTCAACATTTTGTATATACACTCATATATGTCCTCCTAATCCCAGGTCATATCTTTTTCTGAAATACTTCTTCAAAACTGGAGGGTTTTTCATTTAACATTCAGCCTAAACTGATTTACTACTAATGTCAGAATAATCATTTCATCATCACTAACGGGGATTTGTGTAGTTGCCCCTTTTTTTGAAGATCTCTTGTTTTTGGACAGGCCTTGATGTAAATCATATCAAAGTTATATTGTAGAGTTTTTGTTTTTGTTTTATCTCTGCTGTCTATATTGTTTTTTTTCCAGGTCTTTGTAAGTCAAAAAATAAGTTAAGATTTAACTTTCAATTTTTTTACTCATGGTTATAAGGCTTTAAAAACAAGTAATAAGTGGCCGATATAAGGTTATCATTGCTTTAACGGTTGGAGGGACCAGATGGGTCTCTCTGAGTCTCTCTTTCTGGAAACACTGACTTTACATTCTGCTGCAGTGGAGACGTAGCCACAGAGCTTTTGTAATATGGTGGTCTAGGTCCATACTAAAGATAATGACATTTCATGGAGAGCTTTAAAAAGAGCTGCAGATGTGCAGTCCCGTGTCCGATTGAGGCTGATTTGCTTTGGATGATGGTGAATTGAAAACTGTATATTAAGTTTGGATCCAGAGGTTAAGGTTAGACGTCTGCATGTGTCGTCTGCAGCTCAGGCAGGTACGAAGAGTTCATTACTGCATGATCTGAGAGGCTCTGGTCTGGTCTGAGGAGGACAAGTTGGGGTTATGGTCATCCTACCAAAGGTATGGTGGCGTTGGCTGCGTGAGGTTATTGTGTTTTATTTCTTTTCTTTTTTAATAGTGGTAGAGTCGTATCTACTTGTGCACAGTATCTGTACCAAAAAAAACTGGATTGACGAGCTGCAGTCTGCCTGTTTTGGGAAGAATGAAATTCTGTCTTTCTTTTTTTGTTGTCTGCAGTCATTTGACTGACTTACGTACTTTAAGATATACCAAAAATATTTGTTAAAATAATTGCTGTGTGTAGTCGGTGTAGATTAGTCTATTCAATATATTTATGAGTGCAGAATCTCTCTTCAATGTCAACAGAATATAGAAATGCAATATTTTGATGATCATTTTCCAAAGATGACCTTTTTTAAAAGTAGTCCGACAAAGAGTTTCAGACCATTGTTTTAATTGGCAGCACAACCAAACAGAACTAGAGGGGTTAGTTAGTGGGTTGGGGCTTTTGGGGGGGGGGGCAGTTACCTTCTACTCTGTCTGAATCCTCCTGTCGCTGGGGCCTCGCTCCGTTTTCTTTGAGGCATTTTAAAGCATTACTTTCCCTCTCATATATTTTTGCCATTTTGGTAGCAGTTTTGGATTTTTCTGAAGCATATTGGAAAAGTTTCATGTTTTTGGTTTTGTACTAATATACAGCCATAAAACAACAGCTTGAACCAAAGTGGTTTTCCTCAGTAGTTGCTGTGCCTGTCTGTCCACACAGGTTTACTCTTCACATGATCTCCCCCCCCCCTCCACACTGCTGTAAAATGATTCTCCCCTCATCCCCTCCCCCCCAAACTGAGTCGGTACCTGACAGATTGGGTGCTGCTGGGTAACGGATTGCAGAAACTTTAGCTTTAACAACCTGCTGCTGGGACTCTTGGTGGAGTTCAGCTGGTTTGAGGCCTGCATGCTTTGCTATAGCTTTATGACTACGTCCCGTGAAAACCAGGACGTGTGGTTTAGCCCCTCCCGTCCCGAGGGCCCACCTATGTAAATGCATTGATCTGATCATAAATAACTTGCTACACCTCCTCTGAGCGCCGCCGTCATGAACCAGCATGTAATAACCAGCGTGCTGCTCCGTACTGTTACGTGCTACACGTTCAGCTCAGTCCCGCAGAAAAGAAGCGTGGTCCTGCTGCTTCTGAAAACCACAGTGAAATACTGAGACCGTAAGCAGCCAGTTTTACCCTGTTAACCTCTTGTGTACTTCTTTTCTGTTGTTGAATTACTTTGACTGAATATACCTCAGCAGCACTTAAACATAAGGTTCACCTTTATACATCTCTGTTTATAGAACAGTGTAGAATGTATAACTACTGTCTGGCTCTGCATTTAAAGTTTATACGGATGAACCATACATAGGAACCATACATAAACGACAACCTACTACTGCTATTTTCTAGTACTACTATTTATGGGGTATTTCCAGGTTTAAATGTTATTTTGAGATCCTTCTTGCCAAAGTAAAAGCCTTTCTCTCTGCAGCTAGGCGGATGTCTGGCTGCTCACGTCGCTGGTTTCCCCCCCCTCTTGGCCACAGCAGGCCTGCAGGACGCTCCCGTCCGTCTCCAGTGCTGTTCGTAGTTACTAAAAGAGTTGAACATGTGCTAGCAAGGTGAACCAGTTGCTAACGGCACCGTCGTATGTTACTGAAATATTTATCTGAGGAAAGATTTAAGAATTAGAGAAACGATCTTTTCTTAATTCTTTACATATAAATATATATATAAACACTTGTAAGATATTCATATTTTATATTTGAACCAGTATGTTATCAAGACTGAATGTAGTGTTTATCAAACTTATTAAAAAAAAAAAAATCCCCCTAAATCTTTCTTTCTATTATCGCAAAATAGATTTTTCTAAACTGTCTAGACCAAAAAATGAAAGATGATATCTGAGATCACGCCTTTGTGGCGCGAGTCACAGACATTTGTCTGTTCTGTATCTGTAAGGTCTTTTCAACAGGTGGGGGGGTGGGGCTTCGTGAGCCCCTCCCTGACTCTGAGGCGTCTGATCTTAATCTTCAAATTTTTTGTTTTCTGTCTTTGGTGTCAGTGTGGACTTTATTTGTTGTGCTGTCTTTAACAATCATTTGATTATTATTATTTTTTAATATTACTTTATGCCTTTAATTGTTTTGTATAGTGTGAGAGGGCAAGATCACTGGCTTTCTTAGTTTGACAAAGATTAACATTATCATTTATGCCTTATTGTTATGTAGAAGACATGAGCATTGTAGCATCGGTGTGTGTGTGTGTGTGTGTGTGTGTGTGTTTGTGTGTTTGATCGTGGAGCTCTCTGGATGCATTGTTTTCACTGAAACAGTACAGTGTACTTTGGGCATTTTGGATGGTGATTGTGTTGCTACCTACGGTTTTTAGGTGCGACTCGGACGGGTGGGATAAAGCTTTACTAATTACTCCAGCAGAGGTTGATGAGTGTGTGTGTGTGTGTGTGTGTGTGTGTGTGTGTGTGTGTGCACGAGAGAAGAGGGAGGGCAGTCTACAAACCATTTTGGTGCATTTTTTTTTTCCATCTTCCAGCAGATGTTTGAGAGTGATTTTTTTTTTAAAGAAATGGTGAAACATAAGAGAACATATTTTAGTTTTTGTCAAGAGAGGGTCTCTACTGATTAACTAAAGCCTTTAAGCAAGCCTGGGCTGGGTTTCCTGAAATAAACACAGCTTGTCGTCAAAATGTGACTGTTTCATCTGTTTGAATTATTTGAATTACTATTAGCTGATGATCCTTTTGGCACTGGCTTGAATTCAAGGCTTTGTTTTCATGATGTGACATCGACAGAAGTCAAGTTCTTGTGGATCAGCCATGCATGAAGTCGTAGTCCGTAGGCCCACCACACTGGTTCGCTGGTTGACAGGAAGTGTAGAGCACCAGTAAGGCAAAAGGAGCTGTTGTATACCTCATTTCTAACTCAAGACTGAGTAAAACCTGCTTTAATCTACTTAAGAAATAAAAAAAAAATATTTAAAATAAAAGTCACAAAAAAAATTTAAATACACAAGTTTGTGTCAGTGGAGAAGCCCGTTCACACCTGTGCTCTGTGGAGGGTTGTGAAGCGTGTCACCACTAGGGGGAGACAACACACATCGGTACTCATGAATGTCTGCTGTTGCTTTACTGTATATTTTATTCTGCACACTGATGCGTCTCAACATTGGATGGAAAAATGTAATGATATAAAAGATTTTTTTGTATTAATGTATAATAATTTATTGGTATTATTTCCCCCTTTACCGTGAGTTAAATTTGCTTTTAAACGTCCCACTGTTTGATCACTTTAAGTTTGACAATCCTGTTTTTTGTCTTTATTTCCACCTGGGTCGGGTACAGGTTTGTGTGTGTCTTCCTCCTGATGGTGTGCTGTTTCCACTTGCCCGCTCTCCTGCGGTAACAACATTAACCAAAGATTTCTAACTTGATTGTATACGAACGACTTTGTCTCCTGCCCATCCCCGCCTCACTGCTCAGCATCGAATCCCGGCTTCACGCTTTTCATCCGAGTCCTCAGCCCGTCTCGGTCCAACCCGTACCGGCTTTTGCTTTTTACTGCACGTGAATGTGTATCTGCCTGGAAACGCTCCGGCATCACGTCGTTGCCGGGGTTACAGTGCCTGTGGGCGGGGATTGGAGAGGGTGGAGCCGGGGGGGGAGCTGAGCGGGCTTCTCCTACAGGCACGAACCAATCTGGTTGTAGCTGGGTGATGTTTGTTAATACACACTGAGGGTCGATCCTGTGCACACTGTACATGCTCAGGACTCTGAATGTTTGTCTGTCTTATGCACTGTTGCTAGGATGTCCCCCCTCCCTCTGCCACACTTTCTCTCCAGGACTGTGGTGAAAATGCTTTGTGTGTTTGTCTTCTCCTCATCTGTTCTCTGTCCAGTCCCAGGACATTAACCCTGTTTCTCCAGGAATACACAACCTGCAGTCGCTACAGCTCCTTTCCCCCCCTTTTCCCTTCCTCTACTCCTTCCTTTGACATCGTCTCTTCACTACAGACTCTGATCAGCTGTGACACTATGCATCATGGTCCTTCACTCGGCACGGACTGTGTCCCTCCGGCTCAGAACTCTGGCCAACGGGCTTCAGTGACACTTTGTTAAATGCTTTACTCCAAGTGAGGTTGTAGGACCTCACAAGCGCTATCCCAAAGCAAAAATCCAAATATTTAACTTTTGACAAATGCAGATACCAAAGATATCTCTCTGTCCTGTATCTTTCACTGGTTTCTTTCCCTTCCACCCTGCAGCATGTGTATTAAGAGACAAACCCAGCACTGGCTTTAGTCCTAGCCTCAGTAATTCCAAAGCTTAGATGTATATTTTGGTATATTTCTGAGAAAAACTTGTGTGAAAAGCTTCTGTTTCTCGTTTGTTTGTTGTAATCTTTTCCCTGTAACAGCATGGAACTACTTGCAGAACTGTCTTACTCTTGGTAGATTAAAGATATAGTATTTTTGTATGTTTTTGGGTGTGTTGTGTGATTTTAAGTTCACAGCCCAAGTGACCACAGCTTTTAATGAGAAAGAAATAAGAAAAAAAACAAACACCATGTGCATATCTTGTCTGTATCTCAAAAATTCATTCTGTAAAACAAAAATGTTGGAAGCTTGGGCTCATCTAAAGGAATGTGTCCTAGATTTTTTTTTTTTTATTTACTTTGTCCTGTTCTGCATCTTGAAATGTCTTCCCAGGACTCTAACGTTAAAGAGCTCTGGTTTCCATCCTGGACAACACTGAGGGACACTGCTCTGATCTGACTACAAGAAAAAATAAAAATAAAAAAAAATAAAAAACAGCAAAACCTGCCCCCAGTCATGGTGGCGTAGAACTGAAAGATTGTGTAGGAGTTTAAGTATGTGAATCGGGATACATAGTAGATTTTTGATGCATTTGTCTGCTGTATTTTTGTTGGTTTTGTTTTTATACACATATAAAGATAATCTTTTACTGTTAATGTACAGTTCTCTTTTGTTGTAAACATCATTAAACCATTTTCCAAGTGTTTTGACATGTGCTTTGTCTTTTGTTGGGATTAATTCACATAAAAAGGAGGCCTTTATTAACAACAGCAGCAGCAGCGGGCTAATGTTACAAAAGTAATGGCCTGAACAAACTGTAAGATTCTACATTGTTGAAGTCAACGTAAAGCAGGAATGAGTTTAATGTGTTGTTGGGAATTTAGAAATATACAACAGTTTTTTAGTTTTATTGCTGCCAGCTCAACATTTTCTGTCATTTGGTTACAAAACAGGAGCTGATAAAAGATCAAACTTTTTTTTTTTAAGAAGCTGGATTCACAATTTTTTTTTCTTGGTTTTTTGTTTTTAAAATCATGACAGTTTAATCTGCAGATTTACTCATTCATTCAGCTGATGGTTTCATATCTGCTCAGAAGTGTTGTCTCTTGGTGCAGGAGATCTGTGGTACGATGGAGGAGGAGGAGGAGGAGGAGCTGAGGTTCCTGGAGCTGGAGACTCACAGGGGTCTTTATCGGTTCTGTTGGGGTGGGGGGACTGTGGTAAGGAGGAAGATGCCGGTAGCGACCACATCAGTTGTTTTGTGAGACTAAATGCTGTCAATGAAACCATCTCTGGTGATGAACCTACTGGGTGATCAGTTAGCGGAGTGTCTTCAGTGTCTACATATTATTTAATTACAATAAACCCTGAATTCAAATTTCACCAAAATGTGTACCATCGCTATGGTTTTCCTCAGAATCTTCCTGAGGAAAACCATAAAGAAAGTGAGAGTAAATAAAAGTGAGAGGAAAAAACCTTTTCCTGTCCTGATTCCAAAGTTCTGTGGTTTCTTTCACTTTTACATCAAGTTTCATGAAAATCAGTGACAGAATGTAAAATTAAATGATTTCCTGCTTGACACACGTCCCACCACCCAGCCAGTTATTTTGTATTTGCGGTTCTACTCCCTGTAGAATGAAAGGAAGCAGCATCAGGGAGATTTCTCTTAAAATAAATCTGATCCAGAAGCAGAGCTGCAGCTGAATCTCCAGAAACACGAACTGGAGGAAAAACTCGGAACATTTACAACCATCTAACTATTTAAACATTTTAAGTTTGTCCATATCAAACAATCAGAGATGTTGGGGAGTAAACTATCTTACCTGTGGTTTCTTTTTGATAATTTTTTTCTGGAGATAAAAAAATATAAAAGATTTTAAAAAATCATGATTGTTAGTTTAATTACTGGAACAGGCGTGAATGAGATGAGGCGACTAACCTTTCTTTTTGGTGCTTCCAGCCCCGTGTAAAGATCGGCACCCGATGGTCTCTGAAGCTCCTGGAAAAGAGAACTTTAATGATTGCTGACAATCAGAGCAGCAGAGTTCAAAATCATTTGATCTGCTTACCTGGTAGATTCCTCCTGTATTCACCTGCATAGAGATGAATATAATATTAAATGCATGCATAATAAACAGATACTTACAGTATAATCAATCGATCACTAAAAAGTCTAAATGGTCATAAGGAGCAGATAATACGCAGATGGACTTACAGGAAATTCAGCCTCCACTGATGGGACATAGAAAAACTGGAGATGAAAAATAACACCATTTCTGACTTGGAGTGACAGGTCATTAACTTTTAATATTTCTGTTGTTTAAATTTACTAAAGAGATTTTGAAATGCTCCACTATGCTCATGTGCAAATTTGCTTGTGTTTTTTAGCTTATTAATTTAATTGTACATTATTCAGTAATCAAAAACTGAATGTGATAAAAATTATCTATCTATCTATCTATCTATCTATCTATCTATCTATCTATCTATCTATCTATCTATCTATCTATCCATCCATCCATCCATCCATCCATCCATCCATCCATCCATCCATCCATCCATCCATCCATCCATCCATCCATCCATCCATCCATCTAAGAAATATCAACCAAACATCAAGTAAATAGACAACAAGCTGAGTCGTTATTTTAAACATGCATTAATTTTGTTTTGTACAACCCACCTTTTCTCTGAAATAGAGCGCAGTGGCAAAAATGCAATAAATGATCAGGACCCCATCCAGGAAGTAGCAGGTGACTGGCTCGGTGAAGAAAACCTCTGCAGGACAAAGAGAAGAGGAACATTTAACTGCAGAATCATGTGGTAAATCTACTTCTGCTAATCCTAACTTGTGATTCAGAAGGATTTTTGATTTATCTACCTTGGAAAGCAAAACTAAAATTACATTCAGTCTATATTTATTGTTAGTGTAAAAAAAATCATGTTACCACAGAGCAAAAGGCAGCATATCTATCCTGCTTATGTGACAAAAGATGACATTTTCACCAGCGTCTGTCTGTTGGTTTGTTTGTGTGTTGACAGAATATCACTAGCCTAGTTTTGGTCTTCACATACAGTATATTAAAGGCTTTCTTATTCTGATAATGTGGACACATGCATTATTTTGGACTTGTTGAATCAATGAATGAAACTTAGAGTTTCTGGTTTGACTTTGGGGAGAAGGTTTCATTTGTCTCAGGATGTCTGTTGAGTTACATCGTATGGATGGAAAACATTGAGTAAGACCCCTGACAGGAACAAAGAGGCTGCATCTGCAGTTCACTAACCTACATATAAATAGTCTTCCTGTCTGCTCTGAGAAGTTGGAGCTTGTGTATTCATGCGGTTGGAACAGAGGCCGGGCTGTGAAGGTCGAAACTAACCCCTTGATTCTGCCTCCGGGTCCGACAGCTTTACCTTTGCCAACGTCACTGTCACTAAACCTCCAGCAATCAAAAATAGTTTTGCAGCTACATGAAATCTCAAATCTTGTGACGGTTGTTAGTACAAAAACTGTGAGGACGTCATTAAAAGTTGTGTTTATCATCATATGTTTGTGTGTTGTCCACTGAAAACAACAGGTCACAAGCTAGATATATAGAAATTCAAAAAATATAAAAGACTTCCTTGTGGCTTTTCCTATTAGGCGTCCCCATAGCCAGTCATCATTTTTCCATTTTAGACGAACACTCATATTTACTTGGCAGTTTTTTAATGCCAGATGCCCTTACTACTGAAACCCTCTGCTTGGGACCGGCATACAGTCGACACTGGCTTGTGCCCCCATAGGGCTGCAGAGATTTTTAAATGCTCCACAGCAGAATACACAAGAAGCATGCGCTCTACCACTGAGCTACATTCCCGACTAAAAACACAATTAATATAACCAACAAATAACTAAAAGATCTTTTCTGAAGTCTTGTTTGTCGTTGATTTAGTAGTATTGTTTGTCTTTTTTCAGTTTGAGGTTGACTAACTCAAACTTCCAGTTTTATAAATTCTAACTCTGGTAAGAAGTTTCACTGGATTTGTTTTTAGATGTATTCAACTTTTATTATCTTCTACTAAAAATTAATTTTATGAATTAATATTGTTTTACAAATAGCTTTCTGTTTTGTTTATTTGTTCAGATTTTGCAAATAAATGATTTACATATTTTATAAACACTGGTGTCAGCTTCTTTTTTTTTTTTTTTTTTTTTAGTCAGTTTATTTCTTTTCCTTTCCAGACATGTTATTACAGCAGACTTCACTTTCATCAGTTTTGGAACATCAACAACAACATCCGACGAAAAAAAAAAAGGGTTGACGGGTAGAAGCCATTGGCTTGTAAAATTCCCGTCCCCTGGATCATCAACATCTCTCTCATTACAACACATCATCAACCAGATGCATACATTACACATCACATTTAATTTATTTGATTTTAGTACATTGTTGTTTTGAATCGTCCATTCATTCCAATAGACGTGTGTGTTTGCACACGTCTTTATACTAAGGTCACAGTCATATTTTCACAGTGATATTTAATTTTAATTAACCTTATGGCTATTCATCTTCATCCTCTGTGGTATCAGAGGATGAGGATGTTTCTATCAGCCCACCCTAATATATCCGGTTAAAGCCAATTTTGACAACCCACGGTGCACTGGCGTCGCACCCGGAGTTTCCCCTGCTCCACACCCTCAGTCAGATGGGATAGGCTCCAGCTCCCTGCGACCCGCCACAGCGGATGAAGCGGTAAATGCATGAGTGAATGAATAATTTTGAAAACTTTGTGAAAAACTCAAAAGTCTAACATTTAAAGGATCCATGAATATAATAACACAATGTGGTGTTTTTTCTACAGTGGGGCTCTGGTGGTTTATTATCTTACAACACAGACAGTGGAAAACAAACAGTGGAAATATAACTTGAGGATTTCCAAACACAGACCGTAATTATTTATTGATACTTACCTTCAGATAATACCTTCATCATGACAAGTCTGGCTTAAATACATGACAGGAAGCCCTTTTTGGGTCATTTTGATTGTTTTTGAAGCACTTCATAAAAAAGAAAACCTGGGAAACATCTGCTCACTAATTCATATCTGCACAAAGAGAGTCTGCTACTGCAGACTTTCTTTTGACACTGCTTTTAATTCTAGTCAACGACATATGGATTTATTTAGCAGTACACAAATAACTCTCTAGTAGTTTTACACACTGTGCCAGCTGAACGTCACTAAGACCTGTTAGTGTGGTCGATCTGAGGGAGATGTCACCGTGTGACGTCTGTCCAGGCCTTGTAGGTATTACCCATGAAGGTAGCAGAAACAAGTGTTGAAATTGTTCCTCACTTTATAATTTTATAATCACCATTTCTTTACCCCTGTCATTCTCTGCCTCTCCAACAAATTCAATCTGAATCTTTTCAGACCTCTTTGACTAATCCTCCTTCCAGGTACGCACTGGAAAAGATATCACCTCCTTAGCAGAGGCAATAAATCATATTACATAAATTTATTTGTTTTGTAGATCAAATTTTATTCAATGGCATATTTTTTATTTTTATTGTATTGTATTGTATTTATTTTATTTATTGTAAATGCAAACTTTAATTTCCCTCGCGTGAACTAATTCATCATCTTCTATCAAATAACACATTGTGAACAAATTACCTCATCGTATCTTGAATTTTATGTGTTTGAAATCAGTGGTTTTCCCCTCTTTACTGCTTTGGTAGACACTTAAACGGCTCGGCACCACATTTTACACCAAATGTGTCCTACATTTTCATAGAAATATGAACTCAAAATCATCACACCTCCTGACACACAATTTTTACACAACTGTATCACACGTGTGTCACTTACCATCAGCTGAAACAGGCAGGACAAGCACCAGGAGCACAAACACACTCGTCCTCAGTCCCCCCATGTCTGCTGCAGGAACTCTCTGTCGTCTGGTCGTGTGGTTCTTTCTTTGCCCCTGGCACCGATCAGAGGATGTGGCTCCACAGCCTGCCTGTCGATGGACTGTCTGAGTGAACTTCAATCATTTCGCAGCATTGACATCCCCCACAGTTCTTGCTGACTGTTGTGTTTCACTAATCAGGCCACTGGTTCGGAAACAGACCAGCACAGGTCTTCAGTGGTGAAATTAAAGGTGCTTCAACTTCTGCTTATTGAATATTGGAACTTTAACTAGGTCATAACAGTTAACTTCACCTATTTAACATTATTATATAATCAAGTGTATTTGATAGTTTCTGCGATGCAGCTACAAACACATACAAGTAGGACTATTGTAACAACACAACAGATGTTGAATATGTCGCCCATCAACATTGTAGTAGGAAGAAATTTTCCATTAAACAATTCATTAACTGTAACACAACATCAGTCGTCTGCAACAAAGGCTTAAATGCCTTGTCAGGTTCAAACAACCTAAAAACATTGAAAAACTCACACGAAAAGGAGAAGACAACAGTTGCACGTTTTATTCACGAGGAGAACGGGTAGAGAAGTGCTCAGGTACAAATCTCCCCCTCGTCCTGAGCATCTCATCCGAAAACCTCTGCTTTTATTTCATTTGGGCAGTCCCTGTTTACAGTGTGTCCTAAAGGGTAGGGGACAAAAATATCAACAATGCACCATGTATGGTATGCTGTTACAAGAGTAAAACCCTTCTCTTTTTATGGTTTCGTCTTATTTTCAGCAGGTCAAGGTTTACATCTTAAACTAGTCGTCAGCTGCTACCTCAGCTGTGATCTTTTTGACCCCTATCTAAACATACTCAGGGCATAGCAAGACACTCACACACAAATCCTTTATTGGTTCAAAAATGAAATCGAATGAAAACGAGTAAATATGGGATAACATATGTACATTAATCTAACATGCCTTTTTGACAAGTTTGTGTTGGACAAGCACTAAGCACTGACAGAGCATACGCACTGGAAACATGAACATGTGATGGCTGAGCACTGTCGTAAGGATGAAAATCCAGTCATGCTGCATTTTACTGAACAAATAGCTCATCTAGCCAGAGGGGGAAACCTTCCAAAATCATTGTCTTAGAAAGAGAAAGAAAAAAAAAAAAAAAACACAAAGATTTTTCAGTAACTTTGTTTTCATACGGTCAGAAGGTTGTTGCTTCTATGATAGAATAGTTTGTCTGTGAGTCTTCTACCTGTTTCCAAAGTGTTCTGTCTCCATCTTATAATCACACTAATCTGTGACATGTAAGGAAACATTCAAGCTCCAGGCAGATGACTGTTCCTAGGCAAAGCTGCATTCTGAGGAGACTTCATTTTGACACCAGTGTGCTAAATGTTTGTGTTACTGAGGTCTGACCTCAGCGACCTTTAATTAGACAACCTCCTTCAAGCTTCTGGATCCCTGTTAGTAGAATCAAGGGGGTAACAAACCAACATGAGGCTAAGATATAAAATTATGCTTTGTTAAAACAATGAGAAACTTGTGTTCAGTCATTAGTTGGTTTGATTTATGTACATTTTATTTAGTTAACTGGTGAAACATCTTTTAGTTCAAAGGCACATTCTAATTAATCCAAAAGAAACAATCAGTCTGAGTCGGACTGAGATACTGCATGTAATAATCTTCAAGTATTCTTGTTTAATTCTTGTTTCCCCTTTTCGTTTTTTTCAAAATGTAATTTTTTTATCAGAGCGTTCAGCAAACTAATTTTCCATTGATTCATGCTTCACAAAAGCAAAAGTAAACAAACCACATTGTATGATTACAATTATATTTGTTTAGTTTGTTCATAATTTTCCCCACTATTAATTGTTTTTTAATTTGAATTTTACGTGAATGTGAATGGGATTACTTTGTAATTTGTTTTTTGTAAAATAAACGTTCTTGCTTTGAAGAAAAAAAAAAAAAAAGATGATGCAACACAGGTTCCTTCCCCAACTTCTTTGAAACGTGTTGCTAACATCAAATTCTAAATAAGACTATAGTTTTAGGAAATTATAACTTTCTGTTTTCTGAACTCTTGGGCTATTTTCAGTTAAATATGGTATTTCAGTGATTTGCAAATCATTATACTGTATACTGTTTTTATTTGGCTTTTCACAAGTGTGTTTTTTAGGAGGTAAATTTGCACTTCTGTTTTTACCAGTTACATTCTACATTTTCATTATTATTCGTGATATATTTGTGATGTGTATTATTTTTTGTAAACTGTTTTAAGTTTGACATTTTTGCAGTGTCGGCCAATCTATCGGTCGATCTTGCTGACAGACGTGTTAAACGGTGAACTGCTGTGGCCCTTGTGATTCGCTGGCGTCTACCATGTGACTTTGTGGATGGGTGGGTTTAAACTCCCTGTCACATGATCCTGATGTCAGCGTTAGCTGCGGTGGCCGTGAGAAAGCATTAAAAACGAGCAAAGTTTCTCTCATAGCTCGCGTTTGGAAACGTAAACAGTTCACTCCTGAAACCAGAAAGCCAGCGGGTTTTTTTTGTTTTTCAGGACTTTGTCAACTCAACTTTTTAGAGCGCTTGAATTTCTCTTGCTATTGTTGTTACGCTGACGTTAGCCGAGCTAGCATAACATCAGCTAAGCTAGCTAACTAGTTGCTGTGATTTCTAGCAGAAGAGACGCAGGCGAACATGACGCAGATCGGCGGTGTCTACTCTTTCTGTGCGGGAGTAACGTTACAGCTGATTGTAGGTGAGTAACGAGCATTACTGTGAGAACTCAGTGGGTGTTTGCTAACCTTGAAGGTTAAAAAATGTACTGCTTTTAACGGGATACGACGGTCGAACAGTTAGCAATCAATAAAGACAGTTTACTGTTGGGACCACAAAGACACGAGTGTTATTGTAGTTTTCAGGCCCAGACACGTTACTTATTGATGCTTTCCGTGGCTGTTCCCGTGTTTACGTTGTCAGCAGTGTGTGGATAGTTTGTCTTACGTAGTGTGACATGTTTGTTTGGCGTGGATCCATCACAATGGAGCCTGCGGCCCCGTGGGGGCAGAACTGTCGGCTTTTTGTTGCCCCATCCCTTCCTGTTTTGACCAGATAACAAGAGGAAGAGATGTTTGATAATTCAGTATAAGCCATCGTGGTGAGATGTAAATTATGACGGAAACTCATGGTTGTGACGTCATTGTGAGTGTTTTGCATAAAAATTGTAATTTACCTCCATTAAGCCTTCAATTTTAAAAACGTCAGCTTTATATCCCTTAATGTCAAATAATGACTTTTTATGAAGAAATGTTAATTTCATTAACATTCATTAAATTTGTTTCATTTTGATTTTAAATAATGTTAATTTAGCTTAATATTGCATCGCCGGTCTGAAGTTGACAGCAAACCTTTTCAGTATGATTCGTTCTTTGTAGATAAGCTGTTCGAGTTTTTGCCTTTTCAGTTTGTTTCACAGAAAAGGCAAATATCCAATATTGTGCAACTTCACAGGAAAGTCAAGTACTGTGTCAGAACTCGGTGTATGTACGCTGCAAGTTTCAAGTTCCACATCACACACATGATCTCTGGTGTGGATTGACCAAATCAGTCTGCCACAGTTTGAATAAACAATTTTAATCCTTCTTGTTTTGGAGAAATGCCAGTTTAGCTGTTTCCAGTTTACCAAAGATTAAGTGGAAATATTTGAATAGAAAATGTGCTATCGGATGATATTTTTGTTAAAAGTATGACTGTCACTACCGTTACCTACAGTAGCCACAAGACTTATCTTGTTCAAGTGACAAAGTGTTGATTTAGCTGAGTTTAAGTACCACTTATCTGGTCAGTCAGTTGAGATTTTTTTTTTTTATCAGAAGGAAGTATTTTATGCTGTAGTGAAGTACTGAACAACAGCCCTAAGAACGGCCTTCATTTCAGGCCACACTTTCAGACTTTTGGAGGCAGGATCTGTTAAAGATCTCACTTTGAATCTATACGAGTAAAAAATTCTAAACCTTGAAGAAATCAATATTTCTTTCTCTGACATGTTACTGTGCACTCACACCTGAATAACCTCTTGCAGCGTCCATCCTGCACCAAGGTTTTGCTACTGTTGCCCCACCCATTACTGCCCAAACAACTGCTGCACCACACCTAGAGACCAGTAAACCTGTCACAGGAAACTACATGGTCTCTGGCAGTAATGGTACTACCTGTTTACTGGCATCAATGGGTCTCCAGCTCAACATCACCTTCAGCTCTGTCTCTCAGAATAAGGTGCCTACATGCAGACACCCACACAATTGCATGAATGCAAATGGAGGTAAAGTGTGTGTTGAGGTTCTACCTGTTCTATTACTGCCTTACAGACGGTACAGGATGTTGTGAACCTTCAGCCCAACGGGACTCAGAGCTCCGGGTCGTGTTCCTCCAGCAGCGCCTCCCTGCTGCTCACTACAGATGGATGGAAGACCAACCTTACCTTTCACTTCACGCTGGTGCGTTACTCAACCTGCCCTGCCTTTATTCATCACAGCCGTGTGCATGAACTCCTCAGCCCATTCATCCTTCTGGCTTCACGTTCACCCTGTACCTCCTGACGTGACCACTAGGTGGCAGCTGCAGTTTGAGGTAAACTTCTTTACCTTGTGTCTGTTTTAACTTGTGTCGTCTTACTGTTTTTCTCTAGAATACTACATCCAGCAAGTATCATCTGAGTGAACTGTCTCTGTCGGCAGTCTGGCCAGACATGAAAGGTGAGTGAATTCAACTTTTCAAAATTAAACTTAGCATCAGAATAGCATGCATGTATCCAACCTGTCCTGTGATTGTCAGTTTTGCAGTATATTCTAGGTTGTTTTTTTTTTAAATAAAATGAAGGAAAAGGTGAGAGTCTTCACCGTCTTACTATGCTTTGCGTAGCTCTGTAGTGGTCTTATTTAGAAAATTACACACAGAACACTTTTACAATTTGACACTGAAAATCTGCTATGAAATACCAATACCCTAGAATAAATCCTGGCATTAGGAAGTATGTCTTTTTTAAGGTGTCAGAGATATTCAGTTTTGATTGTGTCGTGGAGAATGGTGCTTCGTAGTGTCATCATGCGGACTGAGGTTGACTCTTTTCTCCTCTCTGTTGTAGAGAACTTCTCGGCCAGTAACAACAGCCTAAACTACCTGCGAGGCACCTCGGGACACTCATACATGTGCCGTTCTGAACAGAATCTCTATGTGAACTCCAACTTGTCCATCAATACCTTCCAGCTGCAGGTGCAGCCCTTCGGTCTGACCGGAGAGCAGTTTGGAGCAGGTAAATACCTCCCCAGTTGATAAGAAGTGAAGAATAAATCTAGTGTTGTTGTTTTTTGCACTAATTTGACCTTAATTTTGTTTTTTATTCTCTTAGCTGAGGAATGCCAGCTGGATGAAGATGACATGTTGATCCCTATCATAGTTGGAGCAGCGTTAGCTGTACTTGTCCTCATTGTGCTCCTGGCCTATCTCATTGGCAGGAAGAGGAGCCATGCAGGCTACCAAACCATCTGAAGCCCCCGAGGCGGCGTGTGCTTCATGTCCACCCTTCAGATTAACCACTGTTTTGAGACTTGTTGCTCCTTGTCCTGCCCCCCCACCCCCCACCCCTCCATGCCTTCATCCCCCTGTCTGTGTGCTGTTCTTAACCCCCATCAGTCCTTATCAGGCTTTCATTATCTCTCTGCGGCTCATTCTGAACTGACCCGCCGTCATTTAAACGTGATTCTTTTTGTTTTTGTGGTTGCATCATCATGAGAAACTGTATCGGTACTGTCTAAAGCCAGGGATGGACATTGTTCAGAGGGTCCATGAGAGTTCTCACATTGTGTTGTACTATTTATGATTTCTGTAAAAGGAATTTTTGAGGGAACAATATATTCTTATTGTTTATGTGCTTCTGAGGGACCGTGTTAGAGTCTTACTCTAAGGTTTGTCATCATAAAGGGAATATTTCAGACTGTTTGACTAAAACTGCTCCAGACGGTAAAGATCTGATATTTTTATTGCAAGTCTGCATTAACCTGGGTTTTAGGGATCATGCAAGATAATATAACAGTAACTTAAACAGGAAATAATGTGAGGCATAGCTCAGATGCATGATCAGATTTTGGTTTGTTTAGATTTGTTGCATTTTCCCAGTTAGGGTCTTTGTATGGAGACTGTGGGTGCTGCTGTTACTTCTGGATTTAATTCTGTTTAATCATTTTGGCATTTTTGTCTTTATTTAATGGGATACATGTTTGGAAAACAACGCTCGTCTCCTTTCAGAGAGTTGTCACTGAACACAGCTACATCCTGTGTCAACTGGATTAGCATTTACATTTTTACACTTAAGGTTTTGTACAGAATAAAAACTCGAGGTATGATGTGTTTATTAGGTGAAGTTACGAGGTGCTGGTGGGCAGGTGAAGTTAGCTTCGGACAGAGCCGGGCTAACCATTTCTTCTCTTTTTAAAATCTTTATGCTAACAGCTGCTGACTGTATTTTGGCGTTTACCACAGCACCCTCAGATGGGTTTTGGTCTTCTCGTGTCCGTGGAAGTTAAAATGTAAACGATTGCTTTAAATGATGGCTTTGGATTCTGCTGTTACAATACGAACACGGAGGAACACTCACGCTGTCTCCGGGAGTTCCTTTAACAATAAAAAGAACTGTTGGCTGAGGTGCATTGACAAGCCCAGGATAGCAGATTGTTATGGTGGTGTTGTTTTTCTTTTTTTCTGTGAATGGGTCCACTTCAGATTTTGGTTTCTGGAGGGAAAGAAGTTGCACTAAAGCCCTGAGAAACAGCCCCAGGTATTGAATCAAATGGCCAAAGCGTTCGTCAGTGTTCATCAGTGCCTTTCCACTCTAACACTGTCCCCCCGTGTATTCGACCACACTGTGTGTGCTCATGCCTGGGAAATCTGTTTGTCTCACAATGCATTCATACACTGTCACTACCATAAATACGGATTGTCTGATGCAGGAGAAAGTGTTGCGTTTTTTTGTTGTTGTCCTTCCTCACCTAAATATCCAGGTAGGGATTTAATAAGGTTTTAATGGATTTATTTGGACTATTTTCTAAGTGAGAGGTCAATAAAAGTGAATGAAAGCCTTTTGAGTTATTGTCTGTTTCTCATTAGCAGGAGGCACTGTTCTTTTAAATGCAGATATTTGGGTTGCCATGTTTGAAGAATCTGAACCACTGTTCTCTTTGTGCTGATTTAAGCTGCAGGTTTTTGTAGTCATTCATGTTTTATGAGCTGATTATGTAGGTCATTCTGACTAGATGGCTAAAATGAAAGCCTGGCGACCCAGAATAGCTTCTGTTTGGAGGTACAGTTTTAGGTTTGTCCTACTGATGTTCAGAAATCGTTCCTGGTTTACATTTAAAATGACAGGATGATAATGTTTGAGATTTTTACAGTTCTTTTACAAGAGGATATTTAAATGATTTATTGGCATCAATTTATTACACTGGATAATTTTAGTAACACATATGAAGTTTATTATTTTGAAGAATTATCCTTTATATACGAGCCTTAATACAGTCCCATTCAAAAATCTCACGAAATGCTGTGCCGGTTAAGATTTAATCCAATTACCTTCATCTGAATCTCACTTGTGTTGTAATTATTTATCAGCTAACAGATGAATGCTGCCTCTGTCTTGAGGTCAGATGTCACCCGATTTTAGTATCTGGGAAATTGTTTTCACAATTAAGCTGATTTTATGTCACTCCATCTTTGTTGGGTCTTTAAAATTATATACACCCACAGGAAGGAGCTGCAGAAAAACCTAAAGAAAAGATCAGGAAAAGTGAAACACCAGTTTCTGTAAACTTGGGCACTAAATTCTGGACATTAACATCGTGACATGTCCAGAACATCGTGTCATCCCATACTACCGTAGCAAAGTAAGAAGGCTGCAGTGCAAGTTATTACAAGATCAGCAGCCCCAAAAAGCCCCATGTGTACCATTTAGTAATGGTGAACTGTCACTAATATCAGTGGAACATCTTCATACTGAGTTCAAGATGCTACAAAACAAAAAAATCCAGAGTTGGTGGAACTTTAACTTCATGATTGTCCAGATTCTTCTTCCAGAATTTGTTGTCTACATTTGTCTCTCAACTTATCAATAGTTGCCATCGACAGACTCCCAGGCTCTGTAAAGATTTTCTGTCAAAAAAAGCGAGGCAGAGAAAATGTCACCAAATGACAATTTGATTTCAACTGTTCTTAAGCTTTTTATAAAATTGTTCTTGATAAACCGATGAACAGAACCAGTGTGTTGATCTGTCACATTCAGAGAATAGGTTTTTAAATCAGTGTTTTTGGCCAATTTATTATGTGGCCTGCCCCCACATTTGCATGGCCCTCTAGAAACCCCCCCCCCTCCACCCCCACCGACAAAACAGTCCCAGAGCTGATCGATCCAGAATGGAACTGACACCCTGCATTTTTAACAGACCTGACAGAATGGCTGAACAGCTTTAACCTGCAGCTACGAGGGGAAACTCGTCTGTGATTATTTTTGCTGTCTTCTTCTCACCTGCATGAACGTATGACAGTCCAGAGTGAAAGCTCCGCCGGTGATCTGCTTGAAGCACTCGCACACGTCGGGCAGAGAGCGAGCTCTCAGGATCTCTGGTTGGTGATGGACGATAAGAGTCAGAGCAACACGGAAAAGAACTTTGGAACCCTCGTAGAACAGACAATCCCAAACCCGCAGAACTGTCTGAAAGCGAACGAGACAGAGAAGTGTCTGATAAAAACCATCTGCTCCACAAAACCTCCACACCTACCGTCAGACTGGTACACACCTCGATGGGGAGGATGTCGATGTAGAGGCAGATGAACCAGCGTGACGCCACCAGTGTCCAGACGCCGGGATACTGGGCCATCAGCTGGCCTATCGCAGGAGCTTTAGCCTTCACCAGCTGCCCCAAAACCTCCTGGTCAGTCTTCAGTCCCAACATGGCTGGGCTATAATAGTCTGCATTATCAGCAAAGAACACAAGTTTGTTTTAGTGTGTTTACAGTTGAAATGATTGTCGCATACTGGTTAAGAAAAAAAAACAAAAAAAAACCTGGGAGAATTCTGCTCAACAAGGCATCCATGAGCCAGAATGACTTCTCGTCATCTTTGGTGATGATGATGAGGTACCCAGCGATGAAGTTCATGCCCTGTAATGAACAAAGACAGACGTGTGTTCCGTTTCTGCACCCTGAACACGACGCTGGTAACACTAAGTTCCCTCAACAGAAGACTAACCGAATAAATACCGTGTGTGTGTGTGTGTGTGTGGAATGTCAGGAGAAGATTTGGAAACAAGCCGACACATGGATTCAAATGAAAGGGGAAGGTATTCTATATAAAATATGTGAAGCAAGAGGTACAGTTGGAAGCAAAATTATTTAAACCAAGTTATTTCCAGGTTTGGTAGCAAAACATAAAAATTATCAGCTGTTAGCTGAAACTGAATAACACAAGGTTTAAACAGCGGGATTTCTTTTGTGCTCTGCAAAAACTGTTTCAGTAGCTTTACTGACACCTGCAGTATCAAAATACTTCAACCCCCGTCATATTATCTCTCACAGGTCCCCAACAAGACCTCCCTAAGAGGAAGATGAAGCTTGGACATTATGGGATGTTCAGTCAAGAGACCTATCAGCATGAATCAGAATCGTTTGGGGAACTATTTAAATTTTTTTTTTTTTACTGTGGGTTTGAACAATATTGCTTTCAACTGTGACCTTACCTGCAACATTTCCCTTACCTGACAGTACCCCACTGTTTTATTGTGATGTCCGTAGGCCAGCAGGACGTTGTACAGAGCCTTCTGTAGGCTGGGTTCTGCTTTGCTCCTGAATAGGATGTTGTCAGGAAAGGTTCTATGCATGTCTGCAAAAAGGTAACACACACACACACACACATCATGATAGAGTTCAGGGATTCAAGCTTTTTTTCACAACCGATGCTGATTTGTGGTCGTAGGAAAAGTCTGGGTGTTCATTCACATATCAGCTCGGTTGTGTGGAACAATTGCGAGGATCACTATGAAACTCCTTTATGATTAACGCACCGATCTGAATGGTTTCCTTCAACTTGCTGTCGTGCTCTAAGGCCAGCAGAGAACGGTAGTAACCCGGGTTGCGCTCCAGCTCTTCCTGCGCTCCACTGGCCACCATCCAGATCCTGGCACGGTGTTCATTAGGCACACCTTTACGGACAAACCTTTTCACTTCCAAAAACAGATTTTATATTTACATTATATTTACAGCACAGAGCAGCAGAAAGCATCGAGACAGAGCGCTTGTTGTTACCTGTCAGGTTCTTCTCAACGTGGGGTTTCTCTTGGAGCAGCTTGGACCATCTCATGGACCTTCTGTTGAGGACGGCGACGTACTCGTTCATCATCTCCTGATAGGAATCGAAATTGTGGTGTATCTCAAAGCCATAGGGGTCGATTCTGCCGGGGGAAAATTCACAACGTTTGGTATTGTAGCATAAAAATGAATGACAATGCATCAGGCGCCGCTGTGAATAACAGGCTGGCTGGTGGGTCACTCTCCTCCCCACTCGTCTTTCTCATGTTCCCTGGTGAAAGAATCGACAGCAGCCACCTCTGGATTGGGTTTCTGCAGCAGGGTGATCAAATTCCTCGACTGGATGAATCGACAGTTTACAATTACTCTCAAAATGAATCCAAAAAATTACTTTGAATGATATTAGAGGGTCAAATGTCACGTGTAGTCTTCAAAATCACTCGTTTTTATATGTTACAGCTTCACTAGTTTAAGTGAAACTAGTAGCAGCTTCACTAGTTTAAGTGAAACACCAACTACAGATCTAATGAGCTGATGAGGAAGGAAGCTGATGTTAGTCACAAACAAAGACAGATAAAAGAACGTAAAGACATCCAGCTGGAGCGAACACCACATCCACATCTCACCTTTCACTGCCGGGATTACATGGAGGAGTTTGAGGAACATCTTCTGTCATGTTCTTTTTCAGTCGTGTCCGAAAATCCCCAAGGCTGTCAGCAAACTGCACAGACGACGTTATTTCATTTGTGTTCCCAAGAAAAGAACTGGAAGTCAAGGTAAATAATAGTGGTCTGAGTTTCAGGTGACTCCGACTCACAGGGGCGGGGCTAGTTGTGGTCCAAGTACCACCCACAGGTGTGTGTGTCTGTGTGTGTCTCTGGCAGGCAAGATAATGAAAGGTAAAGTGGTTGCATGTCTTGTATGTCCCCCTCCACTGCCAGCGTCCACGCTGCAGTGGTGAAACAATAACAGTAGTTAGGACAGGTGTAATTACAGGTTTCTATCAAAATAAAGGTTTAATACCCAGCAGACGTGGAGAAGATGAATCCCTTTAACCATTTAAAAGTGTTCTAAATGTGTTTTTGATTTGGGGTTTTTAAATATCTAAATTATTTTAGCTACTATTTTGATAAACTAATTGCACAAAATTTAGTTTGGGGATGAGTCTTTCTGCTCTTATTAAACCCACTCAGCACTAAACAGCAGACAGACAGCTATCAGAAGAATATCAGAGTTATGAAGGTTACTACAAACACAGGGACTAATTCGTGTCTTCTTGCCCTCTGGGTGGGTAAATAGACAACTATTTGCTTACATGAAAACCACATGAACTTTCCAAAGTCATTACATGTTGAATGTTTGCTTCACATCTCGCTTCTAAGCACGGAATTCGGCCCAAGGAAGAAAAAAAAAATTAAAAAGGTAAACATGAATCAGGTAACCGTCCATCCATTTCATATTTTCATAGATCCACCACAGCGTTGCAGTTTGTTTGTAGAATCTAAATTGTAATTTATAAGCCCGGTACTTCCTGTAATTTCCTTTAACATCGAAATTGCCGGATTAAAGTTATCATCCTTCTTGTTTACGGTAACAACTGGAAGTTCTCTGTCAATATGGAGATGAGATCCAAACCACTGGCAGTTGGTCATTTTTCTGTAAAGTAAAAAAGTGAGAACCTGACTCAATCCATGTTTTTACAATCTGTTGTAAGATTAGAAATTATAAAACATTTTTTAATAATAAAGCAAACTTTGTAGGGAGGCAGTATCCTGGAATGTGATTCATGAACTTTCTTTTTTCACATTTCAATTCCTCCAAGAATTTTTAATGTATAAATAAAAGATATTCAATTGGATGCTGTGAGGTTTTACGCATATGTCCTGTATTCTGAAGCAAAATGTGCGAATAACCAGCGATAATCTTAATGAACATCCATTCTCATACTGCTGACATCCTGACCATCATCTTTATATCACTCATTACTTTCAGTGCAGGTCACAAACAAGGAAACATTAAAAAACATGAACACTTGAACCACTTTATGATCAGTTAGTTTTACAGCTTTACGTGACTTCTACAGTCTTCATTTTTTTAACTTACTACAATCGACATGGAGAGACATCTGGTAGGATATTAAAGCTTTGACTCATTCATGTCAGTGTGGTTATGAAACTGTCAAACTCTGGCAATCATAAAACTCTTGTTTTGCAAAACTCTTTTTCCTCAGCAGCCGTCCTGAAACCAGTCTGTCGTAAATATCAACCAAATAATTATTTACATTTATGATTATGGAAAAACTCATGCTTTATTCATCTTTCTTAACTGAACAATATACTTAAACTACTTACACGATGTATCGACAATATATTCTAATTCTCTCTACCGCCTGCAACACTGGACAGATGGGCTTCAACGGAAACAAATATTGAAGAGAGTTTGTGTTAAGGCTTACTTTGTCGTTCTGTTGTTGCCCTCTGGTGTGTTCGAGCTTCTGATCAGACTTTCGCTGCTTTAACGTAGATTTGTGCCATGCAGAGCCAAGTCTGTAAATTTCACTTAAATGCTGACCAATACTTCTTTTAACATAATTTTTTTGTCTCAGATGGCTAATTTGATAAAGAAAAATTTCTTTCCTAATGACAGTCTGAATGGTGGAATAAAAACCTCACGGCTGAGATCAACCTGACAAAACCAACATCAAACATCCAAATGAAAACCTCCGCTTTTCTTCCATCGAAATGCTTTTTTTGTAAAACCAGCCCAAGGTGAGGTAAACTATGTTTCACATGCTTTTAATGAGAAGCTTACATTTCAATGATCCACCTATGAACTAAACTAACACACATCATGGAAGATACTGAGGCATCCTGTTAGAGGTCTTAGCATTTACTGTACATAAAAGAATCATCTTTTGCTTTTATAAATTTGTGGATTATATTATTTCTTTATATAGGTCTCTTTGTAAACTGTCCCAATAGATACAGTATGTACAGTAAAAACTGCATCAGTCCTGATGGTGCTGGTATCGTGAGCGCTCTGTCCCCAAGTTGAAGCAAAACGTGAGCTTCGTACACTCTTCGGTCGAAGCTTCGTACGACAATACGAAGCTGACTTGGCAGAATCTTGTTTTCTCTTGTCCCGTCGCTTCAGAGAGCACACAGCAGCCGAGCGTCCGCTCCCGCTCACGGGGCTGTGGCCCGACGGGTGGCGCTCCACCCGGACCTGGAGCAGAGGACCGTCCAGGAAACGGAGAATCCAGCAGGAGAGACGGAGGTGAATCTGGCAAACGTCCACATGACAACGTCAGTCTCACCAGGACCAAAATACGGCCGTTTGTTCTCTGTTCGTGTTCGGCTCCCTGAAAGGCGGTTTTTCGGACCGTTTCAAGTGCTTCTGTTTTCTTGTTGAAGTCTACAATTTTCACCTTTTTTTTTTTTGTACAAGTCTTTAAAAAAAACAAAAAAAACAAACTATCAAGTCACTGTAAAAGAAACAACGCTCTGGCTTTCCAGAGTTGGGTTTGGATTCAGAGAGTCTTGCGCTTGGATCCCGTTACAATTGGTCGAGCAAATTCCACAAAATCATCTATAAGGACGGGCCACGCTCCTGCAAACAGAAACAACGCATCAGTGTTAGAGGTCTGAACAGTGAAAACCAGTGGAAGATATATTCACAGCAATACCTGGAGAGCAAAACGGCTCAATGCAAAATCTGAAGGATGAACTCACCTTCCTCGTCATAATTTGACATGTCGTCTGCAATCATGTTCCCAAAGTCCAACAATAGGTTCCACGTGTCCTTTGGGATGGATCGTTTATGATGCTCCTGTAATGAACATGCGATGTTAACAGACTGGTACGCACATCTTCTTCACACATCACTTCACACATCTTCTCATCTCACTGACGAGACGTGTTTAATCCGGTTTGTCTCTCAGCGATATAGTGCAAAACTGACTGATTGTAATAAAACCCAGTGGAAGGGTGTAGCACCAAGTAAATTAGCACAAGTCTGAAGCTAATTTGATTCATACAAACATTAATTTCAATTTGATTCTTGGCTTTAGTGAAGGGATGTGCTCTCTGAGTGACCCTGGTAAATCTTCTGGTTTTCATTCTCAACCAAACACCTACTGGTTACGATCACTGGTTCCCTCCTTTTTAGCACGCGTGTTTTAATGAAGGATGCACCAATCCAAGTTTCCTTCACCTGATACCCATTTCGACACCTTGGTTGGTTGTTCAGTGATACCGACACCCATCGGACACCACATTATCTCTCCCTCTTATTCCAAAAAAAAAAAAAAAACACCCCACAAAAAACAAACAAACTACGATACAGTGGTATCTGATGTGCCATAAAACCATCCTGTCATGACTTGATGAACATTACAGCAGAAGTGAAGTGAAGAATTTATCAACAGAGGTTGCATTACAGTTGGTCACATTGTAGTCAGTGTCTGTTTTATAAGTTTAGTATCTGTGTTGAAGCAAATTCCACTGGTGCATTCCAAGTTTGACTTCTCTGACTCACCAACAGAAATCTATTCCAAAGATCCAGGAACTTGAATCGTCCTGACAGAACTAGGTTCCAGTAGGCTACAGCCATGTCCAGGTCTGCACACAAACACAAAGAACCATTCCTTACAACAGGGTATTATTTAACAACACTATAGGGTTTCTTGTTTTTTGTTGTTAGTTACCTAGCCCCTTCTGTCCAGGATTTTTGGCAAAATTGAAGGTGAACTGGTAGAAGTCCTTGAACTTCCCACTATCTTTGAGCTCCTGTTCTAATCTTGGCAAAAGAGCCTTCAGTTTTTCTGGGCTGTCACACCTGGAAAAGAGCATTTAAGTGAAAACACACATACACAAACAAACAAACAAAACACGTAACTGATGCACACAGAATCTCTAACCAGCTGTCTTGCTGGTCTTGATGACAAATGGGTCGAAGCGAACTTGGACAGCTGAATCAAAAAGTCAAAACATTTTAGCTTTCCCAGAGACTTGTTCCACGAAGTCACAGAATACCAAACTGTGGTGGTGGTGGGGGGGGGGACTATATATAGACAACCTTCCCTCCCAGAGCTGCGCTAACAGAATCAACATGCAAAGATACTTGGAGGCACAAACGTCCCACCTTGGACCATGTCAGACACTGTTGATGTCAACATGTCAACACTCACCCCAGCTCCGTCATTCCGTCCAGAAACTCCTTCTTGGTGAACTCACACTGAGTGGCGGCACGGAACTTCCACGCCACGACCAGAACAGTGATGCTAGCTGGATCCAGTGAGAGGTCATCACAGAATTGTTGGATCCCATCAATACCGATCTTATTCTCATCCTGAGGATCTACCAAAGAAATTAAAGTTACACCAACGCACAAGTATTGTGTATAACAAAAATTTTAATCTACAGTGTAAAACAGACACACTCATTTATCTCACTAACCTTTATAGCGATTGTAGAGCTGCTCCAGCTTTTTCCGGTCTACTGAAGTCTTCATGGATTCCTTACAGTAGAGGTCTGGATTCTGAAAGTAGTTGTCGGTGGCTACTTCTAGTTTCCAGTCATTCTGGGTGAGGCAGTACACAGCTGTCTTCTCCCCAGCCTGTGTGAAGGACATGAACTGCCGTACCTTGTCCCTCTGCGAAGACTTCAGCTTATGCTGTGTAAGTACAGGACAGGGGCTGTCAGACACAGGTGCAATCAGGCCAGGGAGGGCAGACAACAACACACACACAAAAAGCGAAACACAGAACAAACACAGCAGAGCACACATCTACAGGAATTCAGGGACTTGTAAAGAGCACACAAACAAGACTGGGAGACATTCACAAACACTCAGACATGTATTCCAAAAGGTTAGTCTGCCACACTGGAATATAAAAGCGAGAAGTGGTAGTAATTCTGTCCAGTCCACCCGCACGGGCTTTTCTAAAGGGGGTTGTTGTGGATTCTCAAAGCACATGCTGTACCCAGGAGGGCCCCTCAGATAACTACATTCAGAAACGTAACACGAGGAGGGAAATAGGATGCCATCACCGAGACCCCGAGGTGTAACAAGTCTGGAAAGTAACAGAAGCACCCTGCCAGATATACTTAGAATAATCTAATTACTTTAGTCCAACAACATTAACAATATTGTATCAGAATACTTTTTATGTGCGAATTTAAAATAAGTCCACTTTAAGAAGTACTATGCAGAATTGGATGGCTGCTATTTTTTGCTGCCATCCTGATCCAGGACCCCTTGAAGAGGAGATCTTGGATCTCAATGGGACCTTCCTGACTACAGAAAGGATCAATAAAACAAAGATCCTAAAGAGCCTTCAGCAGGACGGTTCCTTCCTAAAACACAAATGGTTACCAACACCAAACAATCAACCACAGACACCCAGAAATGTTTCAAACAGAAAAGTGCTACCGAAATAGGAAAATGCAGACAGAATGGTTGATCTTTGTAGATGATCATCACCTTCACACTCCTAAGAATGTCATAACTAATAAATGACATGGAATAACTAGGCAGGCCATGATTTTGCTGGTATGGGTTTGACTGATGAATAGATTTAGATTGTAAGGGCAGGTTTTCATGTTCAGTCCAGACTCTAACTCTCAGGCCTCTATTGAATTACAGTCGATGATATGGAGTGAGAAGCTGCTTTAACAGATGTTGCATGTCTTGTTTTGTTTGTTTTTAATGCTACCTTGTAAAGTAAGCCTTTCAGGATTAACTTAAAAGTGAAGATAGGATTGTAAACATGAAATGAAAATGAAAGGAATATAGAAGATCGTCATCGATGAACTCCTCACATTGTCAGAGTTACGCTAAACTGCATCACGTTTCTGGATCACATTTACAGCTTCGTAACACGTTGTAATAGATGATAATGAATGATAATGACATCAAACTCAAGCTGCTAATGACTTCAACAACTGTTAGCTTTAGTTTTTATTAACAACAAGCACATAAAGTCAAACGTGTTTACTGTTTACAGCTGCTACTCCACGGATTACTGACAGACCAGTAGGGCAACGCTAGCAACTAGCTTGTCATTTACAGCGGCTAACATTAGCTAATTCAGCCAAACTGTGTTAGTGACATTAACGGATTACAGTATCTTGTGAACAGAAATTATGGTGATATAATTCCCAGAATTTCCGTCAGACGATCGTGTGTCTGCCTGTATTTCTTGTCGAACCGCTGAGCTGCTCCCAGCTGAAGTTGCCAGACGTGAAGCTAGCTAGCTGCTCTCAAAATATCAACTGACCTTTCCTGTAACAGCGACGAACAGAAATAACTGACCGCCACAGGCTGGCAGAAACGCAACACAGTGTGTACTTTAATAATACAGCCAGAGTCGTGAAGGTAAGCCTTCATGGTAATAAAACCAATGCCTGTGTTTCTGTTTATTTTGGTTACCTACCATTTTCACACCCGCTGTTTTACCAGTTCGGGAGCCCGACAGTCGCTCCTTGCGCGCATGCGCGGAAATAGTCGCGCTGTAATTGGTTCCTCCAGCAGAGAGATGTGTTTGACAGCCGTGGAACGACTGCACAGGTTCACTGGCATTCATGTAAATACTGTATGTTAGTACCACAATGAGAAAAACACCGAAATATACTTAGCTAAAAGAAGTTATGCAAGAAAAATCTCCTTTTTTAAATCATTTTATTATTACTCATTATTATTATTATTATTATTATTATTATTATTATTATTATTATTATTATTATTATTATTATTATTAATGATAATAATATCATTTGTTATTACTTATTCAAACAGCTACAAACAACTACACAGATAAAGGACCTCTAAAATCCTTATTTCACCTAAACCGTGAGTAACATTATAGGATTTATTATTATCCCTTAATTTGCTAGAAGTTTTATATGTAATTGGAGGATTTTTAATACGTAAATGCAGATGACACAGCTATCGTGGGATGCATCAGGGACAATGAGGAAAAAGAGTATAGATGCCTGGTGAAGGACTTTGTTGACTGGTGTCACAGCAACAGCCTGCAGCTCAACACCTCCAAAACTAAAGAGCTGGTCATTGACTTCAGGTGGGACAGACCCCAACCTGGACCAGTTCTGTTTGGAACGGAGGAGGTGGAGATTGTGCAGACCTATAAATATCTTGGGCTGTGGCTAGACAACGAGCTGGACTGGACAAGCAACATGAGCTGTACAAGAAAGCACAGAGCAGGATGTACTTTCTGAGGAGGCTGAGGGCATTCAACATCTGCAGGAAGCTCCTTTGGATGTTCTATCAGTCTGTGGTCGCCAGCGTCCTGTCGTTCGCTGTGGTGTGTTGGGGAGGGAGCGTGACCAAGGTGGATCTCACCACGATGGAGAAGCTGATCAGACGGGCCAGCTCGGTGGTCGGGATGAAGCTGGACCCTTTGGCAACGGTGGAAGAGAAGAGAACCTTGGACAAACTGCTGGACATCATGGACAATGTCAGCCGCCCTCTGCACACCGTTACCAACAACCAGAGGAGCCTGAGAAGCCTGAGCAGCCAGAGGCTGTACCTCCCAACAGGCAGGACAAACAGACTTAAGAACTCCTTCATCCCCCGATCCATTAAACTGCTCAACTCCTCTCTGGGGGAGATGAAGAAGAAGAAAGTCCAACGAGAGCTGAGGGATGACACAGACAATACAGCAAAAACAATACAAACACTATAGACATTTCACTATACCCATACTTAACCAGGCCTGTTTATTTTTTTATTTCTATGCCTATTTAATGATTTTGTATTTATATATTCTTGATGTGTTATTTATTACTCTTTCTATTTGATGTTGTACTACTTTCTATGTGCTGGTGCTTTCTGTGTGCTTTTTTTTTCTTCTGTGTTTTGTGTACTTACTGTGTTGTGTGCAACGGAGAAATTAATTTCCCTGACGGAACCTCCTTAAGGGATATTTAAAATTATACTCTACTCTACTCTACTCTAATTCCATTTAATGTTCCAAACATGGATGACAGTAAAGATGGGGGATGTTGGAAATTAATTCCAGCAAATGGGAATTTGTTTTTATTCTGAAAGTCACACACATGACATTATAAATAAATACCAACATAATCATGAAGAAAGTATATAATATCGAAAGGAAATTAGAACGTACATACAAACTAGATAACGGATCATACACAGACTGAAACAAAAGAAATACACACATACAGCATATATACATTTAAAATACATGCAATAATTCAATAAAAGCACAAAACAGGAAGGTTCCAGGACAAATGATCCATCTTCATGAAAGATTGCTCAAAGAAGACGATCTGTGGGAAAAGTGTATGCAGTATGATGGGCTGTGGTAGGACAGGAACAATGACTCTCGTCCCTCGTATTGAAATCAATCTGTGGGTAATGAGAGAAGAGGATGCAGAAGACAGGGTTAGATGGAGGTAATTGATTCGCTGTGGCGACCCCTGAAGGGAAAAGCCCAAAGAAAAAGAAGAAAATTATCATTTTATTATTATTACTTGAGTAAAATAGTAATTCACCGTTGTAGGTGGTTGTATCTTAGCTCGTTTTTGGCTCTTTTGTAAACTACAATAACCAATCATCATCAATAGAAAGATCATATTGGGTCACAGTGGTTATGTCTCACTTTAATTCTAACCCATTACTCAAATTCTTGTTATATCCCGCTTCAAAGCGGTGATCTATTATGATTGTCAGTGTTCGTGTGTTCCTCCGTTCGTTCATTCGTTTGTTCGTTTGTCCATCAAATATCTTCACAATCGTTGCAGATAGCAAGATTAAACAAAAAGCACATTACTTGGGTGGCAAAGGGGATGAAAGTGAGATGATGACCTTGACTTTGAGAAAACTAGGTCAAGGTCAAATTTCAATTTTTGTACACTCAGGAACTGGATAGGATAGAAAGACGAGGGAGAAGTTCTAGTTTTGTTTGTAAAAATTCTGAAAATCTATCCATCCATCCATCCATCGCCTGCAGCCACTTTGCATGTCACAGGTGTTGCTGGAGCCTATCCCAGCTGGCTACGTGCAAGAGGCAGGATGGACCCCTTTGGCTACCTCAGTGCATTGCGAGGCCTCTGAAAATATACAATAGCATCATTATCCACAGCTAAAAGTTCTTGTAGTTATTTCCACATAGTCCATACCTATAGATTATATAACGAATTTCTTAATCAATTCATTATTAACAGCAAAAAAAAAAAAAAATTGATAAAAGGAATAAAATTAGAAAAATAACAATGAGGAATAATATCAAACCCTAAATTCTGTCGAAGCTGCACCCTGAAATGATTTTACATAAAAAATGAAAACACATTCACTCAGCTAGCTCAATGTCTTTTCCATTAATAAACTAGAAAGCACTTAGAGATTTCAGAACTTTGACCAGGCAGCCCAGTTTTCCCATTATGCCATTGTGCATAATGTACTCCCATGATAGTTTGAGATATAATGGCTCATTCGCCATAAAAAGTATGAAAACCAACATTGCTGAGCTGACTTAGACATAGGAGTTTTATCTTGAAAAAAATGAAAACACCCTTCAACAAGTTTCAATAACACACATAGCAGTGCTGCTGATAGAATATCTATTCATGACAGCTTTCCTTTTTATCTCTCAGCCTGACTTGATCACATTCAAAGAGAGAAACATCTAACAACGAGGGAAAACTTTTATCTGTCACACCATGATAATGACTCTGATTGCACTCAGCAGGTTCTTCTAAATTGTAAAATGACTGATGTTTGAGTTCCATCATTGATCCAAAGGAGAGTAGATGCACACAGCTGCTGGTCTAATAAAATTCAAAGGCCTCGTTTGGCCAAAGTTTTCAAAAACCATCGCTTTTGTGACAAAGATATGCATTTTGTTGTGTGGATTATAGGTCTAATCATAGAAAAATATATTTGTTATTGTGTGGAAATGGCCTGATTATTTTAAGTTAAATCAGCACATCTCTAATGGAGTTTCGATTTAAATGCAGTATAGCCTACTGTACCAAAACCTAGATATATAATTTTACATTTCTAAGATCATTTTAAATATAATAAATTTTGCAGATGCTGACAAAGCATAAGTATTGGTGGATTTAAAATAAATAAAAAGCGAATGAAACTGTGCAAACAAACAAACAAAAAAAACAAGTAAATAAGTAATCCCGTAGGGAAAATACTTATTGTTGCTAATTATCCTGAATTAACTAGTTAGATGTGATTCGTGGTATAGGTAGTGTTGTGTGGAAGGTGATTGGATATGTGTCTTCATTCTTTTCATTCTAGTTCTATCTGATTCAGGTCCCTCTGAAAATTTTTCAGAATATATGGCAGTTCACGCCGCATCAAATTGCCTGTAGGAAACTCACGTTATCTTGTCATTGAGTTTGCTTCCAATCTCGTATATTTTTGCAGTTATAATAACTAATTCCAAGGAAAAAAATAACACACTTTGCATCCTGCAAGATTCAAGTCCACGAGTTCTAATTATCACTCAAGTGCAAAACATTGTACAAAATTTGAGAACTAAAAGACAAGGTGAGGCGAACTCCTCACACCCCCAACCAATAGGTGGCGATAGATGTGGGTTATCTTTGAGGTTGGACGCAATCCACCAATCAGAGAAGATGTAGGCAGTGGGCGTTAACAACTTTGACCGCCTCGCTGACGTTTCATCGACACTGTCCAATAAGACGCCGCTAAAGTGAGACACCGCCAAGATCAGATTGTGAGACGCGCTGCTCTAACAAGGCTAGCAGAGAGTGGTTGGGAAAGGCTAACAAATTGGCTAACTTGTGAAAGGTACCGGTAAGCCATGTCATTCAGCTTTTGACTCGCCGCTCAGCTGCAACAAATAGATATCTCAACGTGTATGTCTTTACACTGTTATATGATTTTCAGTATATCGTCAACACATAAAAAGCTAACAGTTTACAAATTTTGCTAAATCTGTCGGCGTTGCGGGAGACGTCTGAGGGCTTAGCTTGTCCGCCAGCATCTAGCTGTTTGTATCGCTGGTTGGCTAACAAAGCGCTGATGTTCCGGGGTTTTGAAACGTAATCGCGAGTTAGCCCGTCGCTAAATGACCAAATGGAACTTGCTGATTAGCGAAATACGAGTTATGTGCTAAATAACTTTTATTTTTAGTTGTGCTAAATATATACTCCAATAAGTTGCACAATTAGCGTGTGTAGCAAACTAGCGATATCAACAGGGGAAGTTTGGTTATGTTAATGTTTGTCAGTTGACGGCCCACAGCGAGTGTGATCAAACTGAAAGGATCGATGTTATCAGCCCGGCTCATAGTAAACAATGCGTGTTCTTCAGTTATCCCGAGCATCCTTAACCAACGTAATAGAAAAATAAATGTCCTGCATTAGTGTTTATTTATTGATCATATCCAACAAGTAACGTTAGTTTAACCAATTATAAAAGTTAAAATTTTATTTGTAATAACAATTAGCGTATGCGCGTATGTATTATATATAAATTAATATATCCGACTACAGTAGAATAGAAATTTAGCAAAGGGTTTCTGAATGTAACTCAGGGGTGAGCAGCTTACTCTAGTTGACTGACGGTTTTCTACAATAGGAGATCGTTGACTGTCAAACTATAAATAAGATTAAAGAACAAGTGTGTCAAAAGTTTTTAAATATTTCTGTATGTGAATTTTGAATTGCATTCAGTTTGAATAAAACTCATATTATTTCTACTCGATCGTTAACTCTATCTGGTTAGTTTTTTAATGATTCTATCAGAAACGATCACTTTTTATGTTTATGGACTCGACCAGGCAAATTCTGGTATTACTGTATAATAGCAGAGGACGGCATCCCTGGAGAAAACAAAAACAAAGAACATGGAATAAATCAGTTTCATCAATAAAATGTTTTCCATAATATTAATTGCGGAATTATTGAAAAGTCTTTCGACATTGCCCAGTTTGTTTCCTGTTTGGTAGGGATTTAGACCTCCTCTTCCTCCATTCTCAAATGCCAACAACAACAGCCGTCGAAGAAACAGGAGAGTGCACTCGTAAGTGCACGAAATCACTTTTATAATCTTCATTCTCTGTGCGAAACGCGCAGACATTTCTTAACGTTAACACATATTCAAATTTGTCTGCAACCTGCAGCATTGAAGCAATGATCGCTAAATTTTAATGTAAATCCTTTCAAAACGTGCATAAGCTAGCTAGCTAACTGGCTAGCCAGCGCCACCAAGTTGAATCTCGCTGTTAGCTCTGTTAGCTAGCTGCGTTCAACAAAAGATTATTCATTGCTGTCGTCGTGCGATTATTGATGTTGTTTCTAACATATACATCTTTAATGACTCTAACAATCTTGTGCACTCAATTTATTAAATGAACAGCTTTAAGCCAGCGCGGTAAACTTAGCATGTGTGACCTGTAGCAGAAGTTAGACGATGCCTTTCCTCCGGACGTGCTCGGTACCTGAAGTAGGCCTTGTAGCGCCGTAAAAGTTACCAGCATCAGAGGGTGCTCCAATTCTTTTCTGCATATATTGTGCTTCATAATTTCCCCAGAACTTCAAACTATTAAGAATGATCGAAATTCAACCCGAGGTTGATGAATTTGCTCTGATAACAGCCGGTAACGTCAGTGATGTAGCTGTGTGGAGTGGGCTGTCAGCAAACAGTTGACATGGGCCTCAGTTTTAAGTGCACTACAATTTACCACAAAACCAAATCAAATGTTAAAGCTCGGGGATCACAATGGAAAACTCTGCTAGTGATATTTGATGCATATCGTTGTCATTGATAATAGTTTGCCCTCTCTCCTTCCAGGGGTCTGACTGGTGCCACAGAACATTTTAATTTCAACTTGAAGCTCAACTCCTCCGGTCCTTTGGGATCATGGCTAAAGATGTAAGTAAAGTCCTGTTTTTTAAGCAAAAAATGTGCATGTCACCCATGTATTAGTTGTTTTGGTTGAGTCATATCTTTTCCATGTGCTCAGGACTCATTGTGTCTGTAATATAATTATAGAGTGTGTTACGTTCATGTCTTTTGCAGGCTGGTCTGATTGAGACAAATGGAGAGCTGAAGGTTTTCATCGATCAGAATCTGAGCCCGAGCAAAGGTATGAGTTAGTAGTAAAAACCTAAATCCAGCAACTTCTGACAGTACAGAATATTTGCATTGCATATAAACTAGTCTTACTAATATCCTATCCCACAAAGCAGTTACTGTTCTTTCCGCAGTGGTTGTTGGTTACTTGCTGGTAGTTGCACGATAGGGGGCAATGGAGTGTCAATCAAAAGCTGCGTTCATGGCTGTTCTTATTTCTTCTCTTAGGTGTGCTGTCTCTGGTTACTGTCCAGCCGACAGCTGTCCCTGTGGCCAAACAGCTACTGTCCAAAACTCTTGGGCAGTCCAATGTGAACATTGCTGCACACATGCATCATGTGCCACACATGGTGAGCGCTGCTCCATACAACAATTCAACTGTATGAATATGTAATGTTAGAATGAAGTGATTTCTAGTCCAAATTTATATGATCACTTATAATTATTCAGCAGGTATTTAAAGTTTTCTTAGCTATCAGAATGCTGCAGGTGTAATTGCGTCGAGATTAATTCACCGGGTTCGGCGACTGTGTCTTACTGTTGTGTAAGCCCCTCCATTATCATTGTGAGGTGACCGAGCAGAGGGTAGGTGGAGGCAGTTGATCCTAAGCTTATCAACTCTCCTGTCAGCAGGATTACACCCATCATCCCTTTACATACATGGAATGTATACATAATGGATATCAGATTAGTGAGGAGACGTACTTAGATATCACCTTAGTGAAGAGATAAATCACCTATCTGATGCCTTATATCAGTATTATGGGTAAATATTTTCAGTCACTTCTTTCATCCATGATGTTCCTAACTAACATTACAGTAGTTAGTTAAGATTCCTGGATTAGTAATATGTGTTGGGTTTCCTATTTTTGTTTTTTTTCGAACAACTATCATTTACTGGTTCTGTTGCACAACCCAGAAAAAGTGGGCGGATGTTTCGAAGCTCTTTTTGAGAAGCTGGAACCCATTTTGTAATATTGCCTCCCTTCCTTTTCCTTTGTAGGTGATTGGAACACCACAGAGGCCTACAGTATCAAATACCATTTTGGTTAACAGTCCACATACACCCAGTTCCCAGTTCCTCACTCAGAGCCAGCCGTCTGATGCCTCCCCTTGGTCATCAGGGTAAGCCTTTTCAATCTCCTTCAGTTTGTAAGAATGAGACGGATTCAATATTTTAATCATCCGTCAAGTTTGACGTTGAACATGAAATATCGCAAGTTTGCAACACTGATTACTCAGTTTGGTCTCTGAGAAGTAAGCGCGTGTGTTTGATCCGTTCTGTCTGCAGCAAACGAGGCAAGAAAGGGGAGAAGAACGGGAAGGGCTTGAGGCATTTTTCCATGAAAGTGTGTGAGAAGGTGCAGAAGAAAGGAATAACCACCTACAACGAAGTCGCAGATGAACTGGTCGCAGAGTTCAGCTCCTCAGACAACCACATGTCACCCAATGACGCAGTGAGTGCTACAGCGTCGCGATCAAACCACAACGACGCCACAGACAAAGGGAATATGTGGACAAATGGAAGTATTATAATCCAAGACTTTACAGAGTTGTTTAAAGTTTGTTTTTATCTCCTCTTTATTCTTTTAGCATGTGTACGACCAGAAAAACATCCGACGACGTGTGTACGATGCTCTTAATGTGCTCATGGCCATGAACATCATCTCGAAAGAAAAGAAAGAGATCAAATGGATTGGGCTTCCCACCAACTCAGCGCAAGAGTGCCAAAACTTAGAGGTAGAATTATAGAGTTCTGTTTCACATGTTGTGGTTTGTCATCATTTTCAATCATCGTTCTTTTATTTTAACTCTAGGTGGAGAGGCAACGGCGGCTGGAAAGGATTAAACAGAAACAGTCGCAACTTCAGGAGCTCATACTACAGGTGGGCATGAAGGCCTGTGTTCAGGGTGTTCTACTCCAGTCGCCATGGTAACCACGTCGGTACTGTTTGGACGGTTGTTCGCTGTGATAACATCAGAAACATCTTTTTTCCTCATTGAGAATTTATTGGAGACCCTTTATTTGGTGTAACAACACGTTTATTACATAGGTCACCAGCTTGAGCTGCACTGCAATACATTTTCTGTACTTCTATATAAGTACTTATTACTTATTAGGCGTGCATTGGATCATAGTGTACAACACATTCATTTAGGGTGATGATGTGAATGTTTTGCATTTCTGTAGCTGGACTTCTTGAACTACGCAGAAGTATAAATCCGGTGAAAATGCTGCTGCATCAGTCATCCGTGTTTTTTTGACGTGTTTCTTTTGTGTTGGCGATTTAAATGTACTTCCTGTAGTTAAGTCATCTGTGTTCAATCTCGTTTTACAGCAAATAGCTTTTAAAAACCTGGTTCAGCGGAACAGACAGACAGAGCAGCAGGCAAACAGACCTCCACCTCCCAACTCCATCATCCATCTTCCCTTCATCATCGTCAACACCAGCAAGAAGACCGTCATCGACTGCAGCATTTCCAATGACAAGTACGAGCCTTTTTCTTCATCATGTATTTTATTAAGATCAAAAGAGCAAAGCGGTGTTGGATAGTAATGAAACTCCAGTGACTCATGCCTGTACTCATGATTCTGACTGGATGCTCAAATTTAAACCTGTGTGGAGTTTGGGAAATGATTTTCAATGTCAGGATCGGTGTGACACACACAAACACACAGAAGATTTAATAATTAATTGTGTAGAGACTTTCCTACTGGCGTCTCTACACAACAATAATTTAGCTGAATGCAGGAAAAAAAAATTGAAGGAATCAAACTGTCATTCAGTGCCTTTCACCTCTGCCGAGGGATTGAAACATCTGTTGATTGAAGCATCTGTCTGTCAGAATCATGAACTCATGAATTAAATGAATTAATCGGCGGTTTACGTGTCATCTTAGAGGTGGGTAGTGCCACCTTCTGTATCTGAGTGTGGATGTTGCTCTTAAATCAAGCAATAAGGATTTTGCAACTGCAACAAGTTCTCGTTTCGTTTCTTAGCTTCGGTCGTTTTAATCGAACCATAGTGAAGTTACTTTTTTTGAGTTTGGCTTTTATGTCCAAGGTCAGTCCTGTTCCCTGTGAAACGTGACGACATTGTGACCTCAACCAACCACAGATGGATTACTTTAAAGTTGTAGTTTGGGGTCAATCAGAGTATTTTAAACGTCCCACTATTCATACTTGTGATCCCATGCTGTTTCTGTGTTACATGATTATAGTATTTTCTGCATTATAAGGCGCACCTAAAAGCCTTTAATTTTCTCAAAAGCCGACAGTGCGCCTTATAATCCAGTGTGCCTTATATATGAAAAAAGCTTTAAAATGGGACATTCATTGGAGGTGGGCCTTATTGACCAGTACGACTTATAGTGTGGAAAATACTGTGCATCCTTTGGGGTTATATGTTGTTCAATGTAGTGGATATGTTTTCAAATTGTATGTTTCACTGTATAATTAATCCTTTGTGTGTCCTGGTCTTCCTCTTTCTCATCCGCAGGTTTGAGTATTTGTTCAATTTCGACAGCATGTTTGAGATCCATGACGACATCGAGGTGCTGAAGCGGATGGGTATGGCCTGTGGTCTGGAGGTGGGGAAGTGTTCTCCGGAGGACCTGAAGGTCGCACGCAGCCTGGTGCCCAAAGCTCTGGAGCCCTACGTTATAGGTGGGTCTCACAGATCCTCTTTTTTATATTAAGTTCTTTTGTTTTTTGTTTTTTTTTCAGTGTTAAACTAGTTTAGATGCATATGATTATTGCATTGCCAAGTGTTGGTGTTAGACCTTTTTCAGACAAAACAATAGATCTCTAATGATGGTACAATCTAAGTTTCACTTAGTACATTAGTAAGTGTGTAGGAATTCCTTTTTTTTTTTGCAAGTTTTTAGACTCACCCCTGTCCTTTCCACCTGGCAGAAAATAGACGTGCAAACTAGAAAGATTTTTATCATTTTAACGTAATCTGAATTAAATGTGGTTTCTCTATGAAACAAATATCAGAAGCTATATATTTTCTCGTGAGTAGAAGTGTGTTTTTAGTTTGTCCTGAGATGTTTTTAATAACCTGATGTTTTGAAAAAAGACTCAAATGTTGACACTCCTCATCGACAAAGCCAGATTGAATTTTTTTTTTTCTTTAACTACAATAAGATAAAACAGACTTTTGGGTATTTTATGTATTTTCAGAAATGGCCAAGGGTCCCATCAGTAATGTGTACATCAGTGGAGGGTCCTCAGCCAATGGAGCCCGTTACCCAGCCAGGTGAGAGCTCTGGTTTGTAATTCACCAGAGAAACGGAGCAGAATATCAGGTATGTCAGAGCACACGAATAAACTCCCATCATCCTCCTCTTCCAGCGACGGCTGCACTGACGGCACCATGGCCTCCAGCTCGAACGACTCTCACTACAGCGGCTCTCGCGTAGAGACTCCGGTTTCTTATATGGGGGACGACGACGACGAAGACGAGTACGACGAGAATGACGACGAGGACTAACCGGTCTCCGCTCGCCGCTCCAACAAACAGTCCTTCAAGCCACCTTCACCGTGGGAGTGTAGTCCCCTTCTTTGTGTGTGTGTCTTTGACTCCCCCCCTCCCCCCGTTTCCCCCATGCCTGTATTTCTGTTTGGCTTTCTCAGGGGTGTAGATGAATTTTGAGAAAACGGAGGTGTGTGTCACACCCATCCTTTCTGCTCCCGAAGCACCGGCACCAGCTCTGTGGGCGGTATTGTCCCAAGAGAACTGTAGTCTGTGGCCCAGCCACCACCTTGAAGTCTTTGTGTGTCTAATCCACATCTCAATAAGCCATCCCACAAAACGACCTTCTGTAAAACCTACTGCTGTTGGAGAATGTATAATAGACTTGTTTGAATAGTTATTCCTATTTTTTTTTCCCCTGCAACTACATATGGCAGACATGATGATGATGATCAAAATGTTCCAAGATAGCCAAAGTGTCTGCTTTATCATGCTGTGCTTGTGCAACGCCCTGGATTCTGATTGGCCTGATACCGGTTGTCATGGCAACCCTGGATGGGGCTTAGTTTGGATGCGTTGATTCAATTTGTTTTGTGTTCTTGGCAATAATTGGAGATTGTTTCTTACCCTCCATCGTTTTTGGGCAGGCTTCCTTTTGTTCTGTAGGCAGCTGCTTTTCCTGCTCTTGTTTGCATTTTTTTTTTTTTTTTAATTTTTTGTTTTGTTTTTGTAATTTGGAATTGAAAAATTCTCTTATCACCTTGTTAACACCTTGGTAGTGTTTACAAAATAATGGCACCAGCAAGGTAAAGACTTTTTTAACCCAGACTCCCAATAGATAACAAATAAGCTTTTTTTTTTGTGAATTACTTATATAAATCCTACAACGATTGTAGCTTATAGTATCCTCTAGAGGCCAGTGATAAGGTTAGACCTTCAAAAAGTTATTGATGTAAAAAAAAAAAAAGTGTGTTTGCTTAGGTCTTTATGTACTCCCTTCAAAGATCTCCCTTTTAAAAATTTAGCAACACATGTACTGACTCTTCCAAATACCTTTTCTGTAATCTAATATAAGTTTGCAAATTAAAAATATAGATTGTTTTAATAATTCTACCGTCATGTGGTTTCATGCAGAATGAAGGTGGTCGCATTGTGACATCAGCAAATCACTTTTAATTTGAAAGGAAAGCTCCCAGTCGTTTTTAAAAAAAGGGATCTCAGTGGCTGTTGTTGGACACAAAGATCCCAAAGAACCTGGTGGAGCTGATCTGAGACCCTCGAATCATTTCAGACGAGTGGCTCATTAAAGAGCCCACAGATCAGAACGTCCTTGTAGTGGACGGAGCGGCGAGATGGTTTTTGGGAGCTGTTTGCATGAGAAGAGAAAACTACACGTAGAAAACCAACGGGATCTCTGGGAGGTGAGAACGACTATCTCCTGCTTCTACAACCGTCATGGGCTCTAAAATCATATATTGTACCATCATTTTTTAATTCCTTGGAGTGCTGACTCCCTGCTCTACCCCCACGCACACACACACATACACACTCCCCGATTTAGTTAATGACAAGCCCAAATGTTTTTGACATGAACTACTCAGGCCCTGGAAGTAGTTGCTGCAGGCACTGGTTGGTTTTCACCCTCAAAACCTGCCTTACATATAAACGCTACGGCTGAACCTTTGTTTTTACTTATTTTAGTGTAAGAATGACACGACCGGATGCATTTTGAAGGATCTCAACTGTGATAATCTGTTCCACATCTCTGTTTTGAATAATATAGAGAAAAAACAGTCTCAATGCTTCCATGTCAGATTATCTGAGGATGGAATTAACCTCAGTAAATTAAATTTGAGTTAAGTTAAAAGCATCTTGAACTTTGGAGTTTTTTTATATATTGTAAAAGTATGAAAAATGTAGTGTATTCTAAAATATCCCAGTACGTTGTAATTATACGTGGGCCTCCTGTTGATGTTTCCAAACCTGACTAAATATCCACCGACTTCCTGAATGGTTTCCACATGAGGGTCCCAGCTGACTGACTGGTGACACTCCAGCTTCATATGCAGTTCTTCTCTTATCATGTGCTTGTCTGGGGCATTAGGGTGTTAATGGATTACTGTAAAGGTGTTGACTCAGGTGTGTGTGTGTTAGGGTGGTACGGCTCTGAGTGTGCTAGTTGAGACACCAATCCCTAGCTCCCACTGAAATGCCTCCTCTCGGCGCTGCCTAACAGCCTCCTTCCCCTCACGATGGATATCGGAGGACTGACCACGGTGGTGGCAAATTCTGCTTACATCAATGCTCGCGGAAGCATCGATGGCTCCAACCCGGCGGCGGCTCGGGATAAGAAGTACCATTCTCGCCTCAAACTGCCGCACATCACCGTGTGCGAGGGCCTGAGGGACACCCTGGATCTGGCCTTCGATTCGGTCTGCGTGGAACAGCCCATAGGTAAGCGCCTCTTTAGGGAATTCTTGGATGCGAATCAAGAATACAACGGGCCTTGCCGTTTGTGGCGAGACATCGAGGACTACGACCTGGCAGAGGATTCCGACAGGGAGAAGAAGGCCTCAAAGATTGTCAAGCGTTACATGGACCCCTCTGCCAAACTCTACTGCCCCTTCCTGCCCGAGGACATCATAGCTAAGGTGAAAGAAGGCCAGGAGGCCGTAGGCGATGACTTGTTCTCTGCAGCGCTGGCGAAAACACTGGACTATTTGCGGGAAGCCCCCTATATGTTCTTCATGGAGAGCCTGTATCTGAAGCGGTTCCTGCAGTGGAAGTGGCTGGAGATGCAGCCCATGGATGTGGACTGGTTCCTGGATTTCCGTGTGCTGGGGAAAGGTGGGTTTGGGGAGGTGTCTGCCTGTCAGATGAAAGCCACTGGGAAACTGTACGCCTGTAAGAAACTGAACAAGAAGAGATTGAAGAAGAGGAAAGGCTATGAGGTGAGAACCATCGTCCTTCACTCACTAGACAGCCGCTCATCTGCATTGAGACAGGATGCTTTTATTCTGATGGATTTAACCGGATTATTAAAATTAATTGTTACCAATTATTGGCAAGGTCAAGGTTGCAATATATATACCTTTGCACTAACTTTTGGAAATATTCCATATTTTGTGTTTTTCCCATTGGAAGAAAAACGGAGTTCTAATGGCAAAATTCATATAAACATAAATAATAATAATTAGAAAAATATAATAAACTTTATATCCATGGATAGGTCTGAAGTCATTTTTTTCCTACACTTTAATGAAATGGCCTCCAGACAATGTGTGTAGCCATTTTAAGGACTCCCTGAGAGTTAAAGGGTAAAAATGAAGTTTTAGTCCTTTATGTTATCCAATGTGCAAAATATTTATGTCTATTCCTGAAAAATATGCAGTAGTGTGTGAATTCATGTAAACCAATGAAAACCAGAGTTCAGAACTTTGACCCCTGCTCCTCTTTACACAATGTGTGCAGTTATTTCCTCAGATGAGATTTGTGACGCATCCAACAGTTTTGACTATTAAAGGTATTTTGTTGGCTTGGTGTTCCAGAGAGAACGCCCTGCGATGGTGCTAATCGTCTTTGTCCCTGCTTCTGTTTTGTTTGGCTTTAGCCTGCAGTATTAAACAAGTGAGAGAGGGATAGAGCGATTAGCATAAGCTTTAGTGGAAAGCTCCTCTGAATGGAACTTCTTGGCACAGTTATATGAGGTCACCAGTCGAAATATACTTCAACCTTTTATTCAGATATCATGCATATGAGGATAATCCTCTTCAGCTCCATGGGGGAATAAAGACAAAGTGTCTTCATCCCTAAATGTGTCCCTCTGCAGTGGTTTCTCCAAAGTGTCTTTCCTCATGTGCTTCTATAGGGGGCGATGGTGGAAAAGAGGATTCTTGAGAAGGTTCACAGTCGCTTCATTGTGTCTTTGGCGTATGCCTTCCAGACAAAGGAGGAACTTTGTCTGGTTATGACCATCATGAACGGAGGAGATCTCAAGTAAGTTCACATTCTGGGAAACCCAAACAGGAACATGAGAGAGCCAGTGAAGAAGAAGTGAAAGCAAATGTTCTTCTTCCACTCGCTTCTATGTTAACTGCTGAATTTACAGGACATAAATTTGGAAAGCAAACTGTCCAACACAGATAGTAAATACAGTATAGTTACCCCAATATGAGAGATCTTATAATTCCATAATTAAAAATGTATTTATTAACAATCATGCACCAGAATCAATTGCAGGATGATGCTTTCTAGGTGCCGTGGCAGGGATTATAAACAAAAACTTGTGTGTGTGTGTGTGTGTGTGTGTGTGTGTGTGTGTGTGTGTGTGTGTGTGTGTGTTTTCCACAGCTGAGCTGTTGTACTTCTGCTGACAGATATATAATGCAGTTTCATGTTTGTTGGAGGCAATACAAGAAATCAATAGTATTTATTAGAAATGTTTAGTCAGGTGTTGAATATGTTGAACATACTGTTCTTCTGTCATTTGAACGTCTCTTTATCACATAAACTACCTCAATTCATTCTTCAAAAAAAAAAGCACTCATTAGTTTAAGTTACTTTTATCCACATATGCTGCATTTCCTTTCCAGTTATGCTTTTATTTCTTGCAAATCAGATTTTCATGTGTGCACACATGCCTTTCAAGATAAGAGCATGGTAACAGAAGGATCATGCCATGTCAAATAAGTACACACACTTCAGATATTGAGTTTTAAATATTTAATGTTGAACATGTATGCAGACGATACATTGGTTTGTCCTCTGGTCCCTGAAGGTACCACATCTACCTGGTGGATGAGAACAATCCAGGCTTCTCTGAGTCCAGAGCATGTTTCTACATCGCACAGATCATCCAAGGTTTGGAGCACCTCCACCAGAAAAGAATCATCTACAGGGATCTCAAACCAGAAAACGTGCTTCTAGATAATGATGGTAAAGCGTTGTTAGACCGCGTGTCCGTGTCCCTGTGTGTCAAGCTGCTCATCAGTCTTTTTGTCCACCAGGGAACGTTCGTATATCTGATCTGGGTCTAGCTGTGGAGCTGAAAGAAGGTAAAACCGTGACCAAAGGATATGCTGGAACACCAGGTGGGTCTCGTCTCTATCAAGATGGCAGGTTTCTGTTTTTAAATTAATTTGACCTGCCTTATGGGGTTTTCCATTAATGCTTCAGGGTACATGGCGCCAGAGATGCTGAAAGGAGAGAAATACGACTCTTCAGTCGACTACTTCACTTTGGGAGTGACTCTGTTTGAGTTCCTGGCTGCGAAGAACCCGTTCAGAAACAGAGGAGAAAAGGTGTGTTGTCTCTTTTCGAATCTGGAACAAAATGAAATCAAAGAAAATGAAAAGTCATTCGGGGCAACCAATAAAATCACTCCCCCCTCAACTCAACACAATTATAAATTCATGGAAAAAAGTCATCAATCAATACATTTTTGGATTAATGTGGTTTACAAACTTCGCGAAAGCCAATAATAATAATATAATAATAATAATTATAATAATAATAAGCCTTGTTCTTTCTCTACTTAAGCTATGAATTAAAAAACAGGTAATTCCATCATGCTTTCACATACAGACATTTGCATTTTGTGTTTCATAGATCAACTTGAGGAAAGTTTACACGATGCTGCGCATCCTCGCAGAGAGCTAATTTCTTATCATTGGAAGATGCTGAATGGTAGATGTTTTTCTTGATTTCAGGTTGAACGTGAAGAAATGAAGGAGCGCATGCTGACGCGGGTGGTGGCCTATCCAGACAGTTTCAGCGAGCACGCCAAGTCGCTCTGCGACGGCCTGCTCGCCAAAGAGGTGGTCCAGAGGATGGGATTTAAGAACGAGTGCTGCGATGAGATCAGAGCCCACCCGTTCTTCAGTGACCTCAACTGGAGGAAACTCAATGCAGGTACCGTCTACACGCGTGGTCAGAGTCATGTGACACCTCATGAAGATGGCTTCACTCCTCCTGCGTTTTCTCTTCTCACCTCTACAGGTATTCTGCCTCCTCCTTTCGTCCCCGATCCTAAAGTCGTTTACGCCAAAAACCTGGATGATGTCGGGGCGTTCTCTTCGGTGAAGGGAGTTACCTTGGAGGATCCTGATAAAGCCTTTTTCGATGAGTTTTCCTCTGGCAACATCCCCATCCCCTGGCAGGAGGAGATGATCGACATGGGCATTTATGGGGAGCTCAATCTTTGGGGTCCCGAAGGAAAAATCCCAGACGATCTTCGCAGGGAGTCGATATTAGAGCAGCCAAAGTCGTCCACCTGCTGCTTATCGTAGAGTCGCCTCAAAAATACTTCATTTAGAGCAAAAGACTTTCTTTGAAATGTGGAGAGAAAAAAAAAAAGCGCAGAGGCATGATTCTGCTGATGGAAGAGAATCTAAACTTAAAAAAACAACTTGTTGACATTTATTGTGCTACCCTCACTCTCATCATCTCATCTTTACTTTAGTTTTCCATCTCTGTTCACTCTCTTCTCTTTATGTGTGCATGTGTAATATTACTGCGATGCTTCTAGGTTTAAACATTTAGTCATGCGGGATGTTTGGTGCTAAATGATGCATATTCTAAAAATGTAAATTGTAAATTCTCTCTATGGCATGCTGTTTGTCATTTAAAAGAAACTGCTTGTTTTTCCATTAGTTTTTAATAATACTTTGCTAAATTAAAGACACCAGTAATGCAAAGTTTCACACTTTTATGTGTTCATTTCATTGTTTTTAATTGATTTGCTGCAAAAACATCTAACACCAGTGTAGTTGTTATGGGATAAATTTTAATGTAGACATTTTTTAAAAGCAAATATTTTTTAAAATTGCAAACAAAAAAAAGTCAGAAAAATCAAATGTATAGAGAAGTTCTGACAAATAAAATGGCTTATGAAAGAAATTTTGAGTCAGGAGCTAAATTTTTGCTTTTGGCTTGTTAGTAAGAGTCACTGTATCATCCAGGAACGTTATATAAAAATAGTTTTATTCACAAAAATTTAAATCAACGAGAGGAAACCTTAACAGCTGTAACATCTGGGAGCCTCAGTCTTCTGATCGGTCACTCCTTTGCTGTCGCCTGGTATATCCTCACCTCCTGCTGGGGGAGCTCAGCCAGCAGAGCAGTCTTGAAAGTCTTCTTGAAGGACTCGACAAACTCCAGGTCTGACTTGAACCGGATCTTATTGGCCCACAGCAGCGTCGTTCGGCTTTCTGGTCTGCAGAAGTGCTGCATAGTTTCCAGCAGTTCCTTCAGGTAGTCGTGGGGGAAGACCAGATCAGCTGCCAGGACGTAGTCGTAGCGGTGGGACGGGTGGGGAAAGTCACGGGCCAGGCTCTGGCCCCAGGTGAGGGCCGCCACCTGAGGGGTGTGGCGGGACCGGCCCTTGGTGTTCCGCTGAAGGTTAAAGGTCAGATTTGACAGGATCTCTGGCAGGTCAGTTGCTGTCACCCGAGCTCCTGGAAAAGAGTTCGGAACCACAAAGCAGCTGAAATACAGATGAAACTACGAGTTGAGTGAAGCTTCTGGTTTTTGGTGTTTCTTGCTTTCATTTCTACTAATTTAAATATAAAAATACTCCTCAGAAACGAATGACACAACATGACTTTAGAGTCCATTATTCCTTCTGCCAACAAAAAGACACATTCCGACCTTTCTGCCAGCATTTCCATGCAACAGTGTTATAGATATTACAGTATTTTCCTCAGTATAAGGCGCACCTAAAAGCCTTTAATTTTCTCAAAAACCGACAGTGCGCCTTATAATCTAGTGGGTCTTATTTGTGAAAAAGCTTTAAAATAGGCCATTCACTGAAGGTGCGCCTTATAGTCCAGTGCGCCTTATAGTGTGGAAAATACTGTAAAAGGCTTCTGTGGGTTTAGTGTCAAGACTTAATTTATGAAGTTAATTTATTTTACAATGGCTAAGTTATATTGAATAAACTGAATTCCTGGTGACTTTGAAACATGTCCACTTCACAGACTCACCCAGCAGGCTGGCCACTATTGAGAGCAAACCAGTCCCAGCTCCAATCTCCAGCACCGTTTTGTCCATCAGGTTCACTTGTTGCTGGTTATTTTCCAAGAACTGACACAAACAAGTCGCCTGCAAACAAACAAAAAAAACCTTGTACATTTAGAACCAACAGGTAAGCATGCACAGGTTTACAAACTGGAGTCGGGCCTACCCCGGGCCAGACCAGAGCACCGTAAGTATCCACGGACTCGCGGATGCTGATGTCGTAACCGGCGAAACAAAAAGATTCGTGCTCCAGTGTGTTGCAGCGTTTTGGCTTCCAGATGCTCCTCTTATCCAAAGCCTCACCTGTCATCGCTTTAGGGCCTGTTAATACTAAACAGCAGAGCATTACCGGGGGGGGGGGGTGTCAGGTTACAGTACAGATTTACAGCACAAATCAATGTAATGAATCTGCTTTGAGAGGGAATCTGAAAGATATCTGTCATCTCCTCTCTCCAGAACATAGAGATGTGATGGCAGAGTAGATTAAAATGTTTTTGGAACATGTTCTTAAGCATTCAGCACAAAGTTACCCTCGTCTGTGGGGCCCCGCTCCTCCACTGGGCTCCCAAAACTTTCATCCATGTCTGCTGTCCTTCCAGAGGGATTCCGATGGACAGATGGACTGACTGTGGACAATCTCTCCATGACCACTGTAGAAAGAAAAAATTGAATCATTTTGGTGACATTTTATAGTTTAAAGTGCCGTTTTCAGTAATCATTGAAGTGTCTTCATGGTCAAATCCAACAAATGCATCCCAAAAATGCTGAAACATGAATTAGAACTCGAGGAACAGTTAAGCTGAAATACATTATCTCATTTTCAGATTCTCCAAATTGGTTCCCGGTTAGATTTCAAGGTGACGTTAATTCAAGAAATACATATATTTGTGTGTTTTGAATGCATTATGTGGCTGTGAATGGACAGTAGATCATACAACAAGGATGAATGCATGACATTTTTGGAATGATCAAGACGAAAATGATCAGGCTCCATGATGGAATACGATGAGACATGGTAGATGTATGCATGAGGCGCGCAGCATTGAGGAAATCATCAATCCTCAACATTTTGGTGGATTCAGATTAAGCAAGAGTCAAACTAAAAAACATGTGATTCTAGTGTCTACACTGAAAAATGCTCAACTTATGTTAGAAAATCTTCTAACAAGAGACTGACATCATGTTTTAATGTGGCTGTTTAACTTGTTTACGTGTTTGTGACTTGATTTAAAGTCAGCGTGAATCCAGAACGGACCAGATTTATTCCAGCAGTATATTTAGCTGTCACTGGACTCCAGTCTGGAACCCAGAATCACAGCTGGCTAAACCCCCTGGTTGATAAGTTACAAACAGGGGCCACAGTGGGGGTCTTTGAGCTGCAGATGCACCGCAAACTCAGCTGAACTTCAAATTTATATGAGAAAAATATGCTTTAGTATCATTGAAGAATAATCAGTCAAATGAAGTATATGAAAGAAATCCCCTTTTTGTTCCTTTTCACAGAAAAATGACACAAAAATACCAGATGAAACACAATGCTGCCCAGAATGCATGAAACATACCTGTGTGATGCAGCGTGCTCCTCTTGTCTTGTGTTTGCACTTCTCTCTGTTGTGTTCTTGTGTTTATAGAGGCAGCTCTGTCTGTGACACACCCCTAAGTGTAGCGGGGTTCTTTGGGGTCCCTATCAGCCAGATTAGAGAGAGACACACGTTTATAATGTCTGAGAGAGACGGATAAATGTTTCCAGCTGCACATGCACACTGCCAGTGTACTGCATGTGCACATACGTGTTTATTCTTGGAGATCTGCATCTTTTCTGTAGTCTTTTGTAACTGATGCAATCAGCAAGAAAGTCAGGAAGACACTTTTTCCAGGTCTAACTTGGTAACTGGAAGATTTTCTCTCTTCATGCCCTTGAAATATGGCATTTCCTATCACATATGCTTTTTCTTTCTTCCTCTCTTCTTAGCCTGAGTGAAGGAGTTTCATAAAAGCAACTGAAAGAAAAGGTACTGATGGCTCAGAAATACAGTAAGGATAGATGATTAGAGAGGAGTGTGGTGGATGTTAAAAATCCAGTGAGAAACTGTTACATTCTGCAAAGCTACGGCATCTTCTATGCTGGAAATCTTCTCCAGAGACTGGAACAGATTCTCTCAAACCAACATACACTTTAGAAACATGAGGCATACTGAACACTTGCTCTTGTTTGTTCTAAAAGTAACAGGATTTTATTTTAATAGACAGTATAGTCAGAATATCAACTCTTTAGGCATTTATGTGGAAAGCCATGGGGCAAGATTTGAACCAGCAAACTCCCAGTATCGGTCCACCAGTGAAAAATAAAATCTAGATATAGAGTCACAATATGAATGTAGATGGATTAGATTGAATATCTTCTGCTGCTCTCCCTACAAGCAGATCAGTAACATCATATTTTCTGACTCCTAATAATTTTCATTGTGTCTCCAACTGTGATGAGAGACTATTATACACACCAACCAACAGCATCACCAACAGGGAAGCAGGAAGCTATAATATGAATATTAATTACTGTGTTATTCATGACAGTATGACAACCCAGTAGTCCATTAATATGACATCATGCTGCCTAATCTGGATGCTAATACTGGATGAATTAAAAAAGAATGTCATCGATTTATACTTTTGAAGATAAAATTAAGTGTAACTTGAGCATCTATGATGCAACAGCATGAAAGAAAATATTGTATGAAGTGAGATGAGTGTTCCCTTAAGAAATACATGTTTTATTGAACTTTCAACCATTGACTTGCAGATATGGGAAAACAAACAGATTGTAAATTGATTTTAAACCAAATTTGAATTTAAACGACAGGGCAACTGGTTAGATTCTTCTAATTTGTGAAGGCTTTAAGGGGATGGTGGTTAAATATTAAGCAAGTAATCTAATCATGCTGTATGTTCTCTTGCAAATATGTCTACATCAGATGAGCTGAAAGGTGTGTTTTGTTATGAACTCAGCGCTGCTCTGCACCAGAGGGGAAGCTCATCACCCGTCGGTGGAAGTATCGAGGATCTTCTGCATTATAAAAGGCTGTGGCACTTTCATTGTTCACGTTTTTGTACCATCCCATCATCCAAAGTTACAACCATGCATGGAAAGGCTAACGCTCACCACAGCAGCTGGTTTCTGGCCAGGCTGCTGGGCTCAGGCGGGAGGATTCACAACATTGGTGCATGACCACACACATTCACACACATGCCAGCTGACAACGGATTGCACTGCTAGAAAATGACTTTAAATGACAGACGGCAAACAGCAACTCTGAGTCACTCTCGTCTAAAGAGCAACACCAATAAAGAGTGAATAGTATTAGTATAAAGAGTATTGGGGGATTTTAACAGCATCAGGATCTAGACACTCTGTTTTTCCTTTATTGATCACTATTAATGAATGATACATTAGAAATGCTTTCTTCTTTGCCAATTACTTGCTATTTAATCATTCTTATTCATCTGCTTCAGCATGCCAACTCAGATCTGATTACATACTGTGTCTAAAAATATGATTGTGTCATGTCACTAAATAATATAACCTAAAGTTACTGCAGTGGCAGAGTGGCAATGCCGGCTCATCCCTCAGACCCAGAAAGTTTCCTGGTAGTAGAACAATGGAGAGTTCAAATGTGTACAAGATCACATTTCCCAACAACAGCCCAGAGAGGATCACAAGATTGAAACAGTCATATTAATGAATGAGTATGTGTGTCATGTGATGGATGTAGCTATATGTGGAACAGTTATGGGTCAAAATAGAAGGATAAAGATCTGCCAGTCATTACTTTACGGGTGGTAATCCTCACCTCCGTGTCCAAAGGTCACAAAAAGGTTGTACAGGCCAGGGGAAAATGAGTCACAGTCACACTGTGGAACGTGTGAGTCCCATCAGGCTTTACAGTAGCCTATGTACAGCACGGGTGTGTGAATACATCAGCTAATGGATACAAAGCTCCTATAATATAAAGAGGAGGTGATGATTATGTTATTGATGATGGTACAAATATCTATGCTTATGAAATTATACACAAGGAAATCAGGCCACACACTTGATTTATTAGCATTTACTTTATTAATAGGATTAGTGAAATAACATTTGCATATAATTTAAACCATGCTTTGAAGTCCTGATTTTCCAGCATACACAAAAAATGTGTTTTTGTGTCTCCAGTTGGCTTCCTTCACAAGATACGTTTAATTTATCTTGACATTAAAAAGCAATATATAGCATCAAATCAGACAAACAAGCAAATGGAAAATATCTGACTGTACTGTCACTGATAAGGATAGGAGCAGATGAAGGCCTGAGGTTCCCAGCATGTGAAGTCATTGAATTTTCCATTTCCTGTAAGACAAACCGGGATAAGTGGTGCTTAATTTTCTTATTTGATGAAATACACAATTTAAAATTTAAAAAACAATTTAAAAGTAATTTAAAAAAGCACTGAAACAAATATACTCAGCTTTAAATAACAGTCTAACTCTTACCAAGTGCCAGGACTTCAACACAGTCTTCCAGATTAGATGTGTTGTCGGGCTCCCCTGCCAGCCAATCAGCATAGCCCCAGTGAGATCCATCCAACCAGATAAAGCGGCCAGTCTGACAGGATATTAAAGCAATCAGAGTTGTTTATTTCAGTGTTTCTCCAGACACAAACAATGCTGTGAGCAGATCTCGAGGTGTGATGTGTTAAGACGCTTATTACCCCTCGCTGCTCAACAAAACAAACACACCTTCAGATATCTGAGTCCTCCAACCCAGGTGCGAGTGTACGCCCCATTCTGCTGCAGCATCATGTTCATCAGCTGTCTGTGGACGAAGGCACTTGTGATGGAGGCCAAGTGGCCCCCAGTGAAATGTAACTGACAGAAGAACTGCAAATCAATAGAGACAGTAAAGGTAAGTTCATGCTGTGTGATGCAAAAGACGTCTAAATCAAATATGACTAAAGTCATTGTAATGTTGTAACGTTTACTTCATATTTGCAGCATTGAGAAAGTATAGAGAACATGCAGACCTCAGCACTTTCAGCCCTTAGTGGTCCTTTGAAGAACTGGTAACACTTCCCTTCGAGCACTGCTCCATAACAGTCCCCTCTAGTGGCTAAAATGGGAAATTACAACATTTAAAATCTTTTTTCTTCAAAAAAAAAAATTAAATCCACTTTCAAACAAAATCATGTGATCTAATAAAACTGAAGGTTTTTTCCATTTACTTAACTTTATTTTCTTGTGGTTATTAATCAAATTCCACGATATTATCTGAACTTTTATAGTGGTATTTAGCATATTTTTATTCTTTTCTTTCTCGCTTATTTTATGACTCACTGTACTTCCCTTCTCCACACATATCCTCTTAAAACCTATCAAAAAATACTCAAGTAGTCAGAATGTTGCCTTTATATAACCCCCCCCACACACACACACACACCCACAATTATTTTTGTTTTACATCATTGTGTGTGTATAAAAAGATTTTATTTGCACTTCACCTTGCTCGCCTTGTCTTAGTGGTAATCCTTCTGCAGATTTAACTTTCGTCATCATTTTTCCTCTAGGCTCAGTACCAGCCCCAACATCAGACACAGCGGTGTTGTCCATTGCTGGCACCTCTGGTAGAAAGCCAACCACTGAAGACAGCTCCCCCTGCTGGACAGACTGACTCATTACGTCCATGGTCACTGTATAGCCTGACCTATCCTCAGCCTCCATCCTAACTATTGCCTCTTTGTTGAAGATATTCTCCAGAGCGTTCAGGTCCATTTTATCCTCTGAGTCCACCTTAAAGTCGGGGACGTCTTCAGGCTTTGGTTCAATCTCAACTTCTGGGTTCACATTAGCATCAAGCTCAGACATAACTTCTGGCTCCAGCTTTGTCTCTGGGTCGTCTTGTAGCTCATGTCCCATCTCATTGTCTTGGATCGCATCAATCTGTGGTTCAGCCATAAGCTCTGGCAGCACATTAGCTTCTAGATCCAAAAGACCTTCTGGCCCCACTCTAACTTCTGACACCGGCCTGACCTCTGACTTTTGTTCGGGCTCTTGCTCCATCTCAGTATCTTGGTTATCTTTACCCTGTTGCTCTTCTTTGACCTCTAACTCTGCTCCAACATTTGGCTCTGGTTTAAGCTGTGCTTCTGCCTGATTCTCCTTCTTTACCTCTGTCTTTACTCCACCTTCTTGATCCACTCCAGTATCTGGCTTTTCTTTAACATATAGAGCCACTTTGTTCTGTCTCAGCTTGATGTCTTCTGGCACTGGAGCCAGTTCTTCCTGGTGTTCCTCAGAGCCGAGCCTGACTTGTTGCATTGGATTGTCCACCACAGCATCACCCTGCACTGGAAGCAAATCTCCTAACGGACCTATCTGGTCTTCTTTATTCAAGATGGGATTTTGTAGCATACCTGGAGGAAATGTCGGCCCTCCCAGCACCGCTGCAAAGAGTAAATGATAAGTTAAACTGCTGATGAACTGAAGCCGATTACAACCACAGATGGACACTTGATATACTTGTGTTGTTTTGGGTGCCTGTGATCATCTTGAGTCTCTCTGAACTGAAATAAAACTGCCTCAAATGACCTTTCAGAAAACTTTGCAGCCACAATGAAAAAGAAATATCTGTGTGATCCGTACCAGCCACTCCGACCTATGCAACTGTTTATCTGTGTTTGTACTTTTATTCTTCATGAACACCATGAGACCTCCCCATTCACATCCTCCAGTAAGTAATAATACGGAGCCCTCCTGCTCACCTTACCATCTCAAATCCCCATATTTTCCAGATGCTTCCTCTTGGCATTCGTTCAAACATTAATAGCAAGATAAACTCAGTTCTTCAAGCTCGATGCTCCAAAAAACTGAAAGAGTGCCAACAATTATTCCTGACACATCACATATGTTCTTTTAAACAAACTTGGAATAAAATCCAGTTTTATCCTGCAACAGAATTAGAAGTTTATGTAGCACTAAAATGACAAGACGACATGTGACATTCCACTTTTTTCAGATATCTACATCTGGACTCTGGCCTGTTGAGTTACAGAAAATAATTAACCATAATTTAGTGGCATTATCAGCAATATTATTTATCTTGCAGTAAAATATGACTGTAAATAAAATACAGAGAGGGTCAGACTATGACCAGGAAGAAAGTCACCTGAAAACCTGTTTACTAATGCACTAAAACAATGATTGCATTAATATTAATGGGATTTATTGCAGACATTGATTTTAGTGCTTGATTAGCAAATAATATAACATTAAAATGGGCAGTAAGTAGCACTGTTGTCTCAGCACAAAAGGTTCCGGGTTTCTATCTGTGAGGAGTTTGTATGTTCTTCTCATGTCTGAGTGGGTTCTCTCCACGTTGTCCAGCTTCCTCCCACCTCCCACATGCAGCTGAGGTGAACCGGTCACTAAATTGTTAGTAACTGTGAGTGTGTGTGTGTGTGTGTGTGTGTGTGTGTGTGTGTGTGTGTGTGTGTGTGTGTGTGTGTGTGTGTGTGTGTGTGTGTGTGGTTATCTCTTGTGTGGCCCTGCAATGAGCTGGCGTCTCATCCAGGGTATACCCTACATTTGACCTTTAGCCAGCTAGGATAGGCTCCTCGTGTAAGGTGGACAAGTGGCTGTAGATATGATTGTCTCATCTACAAGAAAATGGATGGATGAATGAATAACATCAAAACCTTTCAAGTCAAAGGATACTAGTGTGTAAGTATTATTAGGTATTAGTAGACTCTGAGCTGTGAATTAATTTTTTTGAGTAGCTGTTCTTAAAATAAAACCATGGTTATTTCTCTAAGTCTTCTTCTTTTCCTTTCGGCTTTTCCCTTCAGGGGTCGCCACAGCGAATCAATTGTCTTGTTCTAACCCTGTCTTCTGCATCCTCTTCTCTCACACCAACTACTTTCAGGTCCTCTTTCATTACATCCATAAACCTCCTCTTTGGTCTTCATCTAGGCCTCCTGCCTGGCAGTTCAAAACTCAGCATCCTTCTACCAATATATTGACTATCTCACCTCTGGACATGTCCAAACCATCTCAGTCTGGCCTCTCTGACTTTATCTCCAAAATGTCTAACATGTGCTGTCCCTCTGATGTACTCATTCCTGATCCTATCCTTCCTGGTCACTCCCAGAGAGAACCTCAGCATCTTCATCTCTGCTACCTCCAGCGCTGTCTCCTGTCTTTTCCTCAGTGACACTGTCTCTAGACCAAACAACATCGCTGGTCTCACCACAGTTTTGTACACCTTTCCTTTCATTTTAGCTGAAACTCTTTTATCACACATCACACCTGACACTTTTCTCCACCCGTTCCATCCTGCCTGTACACGCTTCTTCACTTCTTTTCCACACTCTCCATTGCTCTGGACTGTTGACCCTAAGTACTTAAAATCCTCCACCTTCTTGATCTCTTCTCCCTGTAACCTCACTCTTCCACTTGGGTCCCTCTCATTCACACACATGTATTCTGTCTTACTGCGGCTAACCTTCATTCCTCTCCTTTCCAGGACAAACCTCCACCTCTCTAGCTTCTCCTCCACCTGTTCCCTGCTCTCACTGCAGATCACAATGTCGTCTGCAAACATCGTAGTCCATGGAGATTCCTGTCTAACCTCGTCTGTCAGCCTGTCCATCACCATAGCGAACAAGAAGGGGCTCAGAGCTGATCCCTGATGCAGTCCCACCTCCACCTTGAACTCCTCTGTCACACCTACAGCACACCCCACCACTGTCTTACAGTCCTCATACATGTCCTGCACCACTCTAAAATATTTCTCTGCCACTCCAGACTTTCTCATACAATACCACAGTTCCTGTCTGGGAACCCTGTCATAAGCTTTCTCCAGATCTACAAAAACACAATGCAGCTCCCTCTGGCAGCTTCTCTGTACTTCTCTATCAACATCCTCAAAGCAAATACTGCATCTGTAGTACTCTTTTTTGGCATGAAACCATACTGCTGCTCACAAATATTCACTTCTGCCCTTAGTCTAGCTTCCACTACTCTTCCCCATAACTTCATTGTATGACTCATCAGCTTTATTCCTCTGTAGTTGCCACAACTCTGCACATCTCCTTTGTTCTTAAAAATGGGCACCAGCACACTTCTCCTCCATTCCTCAGGCATCTTCTCACTATCTAAGATCCTGTTGAAAACCCAGTCAGAAACTCTATTGCCACCTCTCCTAGACACTTCCAAACCTCTATAGGTATATCATCAGGACCGACTGCCTTTCCACTCTTCATCCTCTTCAATGCCCTCCTCACTTCATCCTGACTAATCTTTGCTACTTCCTGGTCTACAACAGTCACCTTATCTAGTCTTTGTTCTCTCTCATTTTCCTCGTTCATCAACTCTTCAAAGTACTTTTTCCATCTTCCCATCACACAACTGGCACCTGTCAATAGACTTCCATCCCTATCCTTAATCACCCTAACCTGCTGCACATCCTTCCCATTTCTCAGTGTTGGTCATTAAATCTGCTCTGAATATTTATTTATTTAGCTAATTTTTTTTCAGAGGTGTTATTACAACAGACTTCACCACCTTCATCTCATTTGCAACATCAACATCATCCGAAAACGGGCTGATGGGTAAAAGCCATTTGGTTGTGAAGTTCCCATCCTCGGATAATAATTTCTATTCTGGATGCTGTAGTCGTTAACAATGGGTTTTGTATGTTTTGAGTCACTTCATCAATTATTACATTATCATGTTTGTCCTGTGTTATCAATAAGACATCCACTCAAAAGAAACATTTACATGCATTTTTAATTACAGTGGCTAAATTTCTGCTAATTCCAACATGTTCAAACATTATGCTAAGAATTTGTAAGTTACACATGGCACTTAATTAAATGAGAAAAAGTCTTTTTTGTCCATATTACTGATGCAGTTATTTGACACAGCTGGTCTGCAGTGAACATACATGTAGTGTAGAAGATGGAAACCCACAAATTTTCCAATCTTGGTGAAACTGGAATGAAATGCTGTTGATGCTGGAGCTCAGTGGAGACAGGTGCGACACAATCCCTGTCAGAACAGAGCTATGCGGTTTCTTTTCTGTTTTTTTTTTTGAAGCAGTGGAATGTAAAATCTTTCACTGAAAGAGAATAAAATATTGAATCCATAATAATAATCTGAATCGTCAGAACTGCTGTGTTGTCCTTTAACCGTTATTTTCAAATATATTTATTCCTTGATGCTTGTTTTTTGGTGCTGACTTCAATCATACCCTCATTTTCAATTTAGCTGTACAACTATCTTCCTGAAACCATGTTACGTGTTTGTTATGATTTCAATATGCCATCAATCAATCAATCAATCAATCAATCAATCAATCAATCAATCAATCAATCAATCAATCAATCAATCAATCAATCAATCAATCAATCAACTTTTATTTCCCCATCATCTAGTTGGTTATTTCAAAAACAATATTACAGCTCCACGGATGAACGTGTGATGGCGACGAACGAGCTTAGGAAGCAGAACCCCAGTGGTATGAGGATTAAACCACGGAGCTTAATGGTTTCTGTATCCAGATGTGATTTTGCTTCTGATCACTGTCTGGATTTAAAGTGAGGTGTGTTTGTTTCAATACCACAGCACAGTCTAGTCTGGTGCCATGCAGTCAATCATGGTGTACTGAAGTGTGCCTATACTATACAACTGAATGCTTCCATTCACATTGATTTGAATTTGATTTTTAAAGCACTGCATGATTTGGCTCCAGATCCTCTGGCAGAGTTCATCAGCCACAGAAACAGCTCTGAGCGGGTCACTTGAGGCTCTGTCAGAGGTGACTGTTTCATTCCTCTGCGCAGGAGCACTTTCAGTAAGTCGGCCTGGTCAGTGAGGAGCGCTAGTGAGAAAAACTCATTACCTGGGGAGGTTAAACTTCATACAACATACAAGGTCTTCACTAAAAACTTGATAATGTGGCTTATCGACACCTATAGCTGCCAACACTAAAAGACAAGCCTGTTGTGATGTTTTGATCAAATGTTATGTTAATATGTGTGATGTTTTATTCTCTTTTAATTGTACAGTAAGTGTTTGAATATGTATATTTTTACTATATTGTAGATGTATCTTACTGATTTTACTATTTTACTGCTTTTACTGTTTTTTATATATCATGACCAGGGCACTACAGATGAAAACTAGCCCTCTGGCTAATTCTGGCTTTTCTAACCATGTATAATCATTTGTTTTATGAAATTGCATTGTCCCCTTTCAAATAAACTACACTAAACTAAACATGATGAAGTAGGAAAAAAAAATAACAGAATGATGGCGTACCAGTATCGGTACTGGTGACTGAATTTATTACAGCCTATCCCAGCCAATAGAGAGCAAGACACTTAAGTTGATTATTTTATAAACAGATTTAAAGAGTGTTGACAAAAACACCTCACATATGAAAGAACTTAACCCACAAATTAAGAAAATCAAATGACGAAAACACCGCAGAGAAAGATGAGGCAGCTGATTGGCTGTCGTATGACTGAAAGACGACCATACATCACTGGACTATTTATAGTCACATGACCTGTACTGCATGGTTCGGGACCATAGTAGGAACTCTTGGCACCTGGAGCGAAACCCCCCAACCCTAACCCTAACCCTGACCCTCCCCTCTGGCTTGAATGATTGACCCCTCTGGTGGTCAATCATAGTGATGGATTTACCGCCACTATGTGAGAGAGACGTTCTGTGTGAAACATGTTTGTGTAAAGCAGTTGTTGTTATGGATGTGTGTGTGTGTGTGTGTGTGTGTGTGTGTGTGTGTGTGTGTGTGTGTGTGTGTGTGTGTGTGTGTGTGTGTGTGTGTGTCTATGGACGTATGTCTCACTGTGTCATGTGACATCAGCGGAGCAGCTGAGGCGACTGATCACCAACAGGTGCTGCAGCAGAGATTTGGTGAGTTTGTGTTTCTCCCCGTCCCTCCGTGTGTGTTGCTGCACACGTGTGTGCATGCAGGGCCCCTGTGTGTGTCTTTGTTTCTGCATATGGCCACAGATGCCAGCATGTGTACCCACGAGCCACAGGGACGTACAATGTGCTGTTGTGTGAGGGCCACTGGTGAGAAACCTAATAGCCAAGGACACAGTAGCTCTGCCAGCAGCTGTCCCTCCTCTGCACCCCCCATTACCTACCCCCCCACTGTGGACATGTGGACAACCGACAGTCCTTGTTATGGTGCTTTTCATTAAGATGGACGGTTCCATGATAGTAAGAAATCACTTCAGTTAAGAATAGGTTTTTATTTCCTTTGAAAAGCTGGTGGAGTTTGTGAAACTAAAGAAGTATCGTATAAAGTATTGTTTTTTCTACATTGATGATGTAATTTGCTCTAAACTTAAATGTAAAAGTAGCCAAATCATCGCTGTGTAAGATGTGAAGAAAAGCTAACCTTCAAATGTATTCAAGTGGATGCATAAAAAGATGTTAAGTTAGCAATCTGCTGCGGAGTTACACATCCAGCAAAACTCTTCTGGGTAAAGCTACATCACCTTGATATTGAGTCACCACTAAGATTTTATAATGTCTTCATGAAGGTTGTAATTCTGTCTTTGTAAAAGGTGAAACACACCTAAATTTATGTAATCTATAAAATTATTGCATTTTGTGTTGACAAGAAAATTTGGGACAAGGAAATTTAAGGTAAAAAGAAAAATCAAAAACTATACATGTTAATACTTGAAATTTAAATTATTTTTTTTTTCGTTTGTATATTTTATATTTTTTACATTTTGGTTATTTTTTATTTTATTTTATATTTCTGTAGTTTTCACTACCATAAGTGTTTCCTCACACTTTTGGTGTTGTGTTTAAGTTGTTTGATCGTTTTTTCTCAGGTCAGGTTTTTATTGGGGGTCGGGACACCCACACACACACACACACACACACACACACACACACACACACACACACACACACACACACACACACACACACACACACACACACACACACACACACCAGCGGCTCTCCTGTTTGTCTGCGCGCTCCCCGTCAGTTGTTGTGGCGGGAGCGCGCACAGCAGATGAAACTTGAAGGAGCTGCTGAGTTGGGAGTAAAACTGATCTCGTTCGGATCCAGCGGACACCCCCGGACCCCAGCGGACACCCCCGGACCTCAGGACGGATCGGAGCCCACCAGGACTCGACATGAACACCCTGAAGCTGCTGGCGCTGCATCTGCTCGTCTCCTTACTGCACTGTGAGTTTTTCCTGCTTTAAAAACTTTGTCAAACAACTTGCATATTAATGACAAAAAGAGGCAGTAGTTAAGTTTTATGTATATAGAAAAATATACATTATATTAAATATTATTATGGAGCAATAAGTGCAATAGATATAATAGTAATGACAAGTCTTAAACGGAGTTTCTAGCTCCCGCCAATACACTGAAGGTAATTTTTTTTAAACATTTTCTCACAAGACATTGCATTGTCTCAGATAATTTATGTCACTTTAAATTTCCATATTCAATTCAATTGAAATGTTTGCATTTGTGTGCATAGAAGCAACACAAAGCAGTCAGCCCCCACCAAAGGAGAGACTGTTTGAGTGAATTACATGATGATTAGTGCTCCCCTTTTTTCAATAAAAAATATACCCTCCCACAACAACAAAAAGTTATATATCATCACCGATTCATTGCAGATCATCATTAATCTGTATTGAATTGAAGGTTTCGGATAACATTAAAAACATTAATTTTATTTTGTTTTCTTTCTTCAAGTTGAAAAAAAAAAAGTGTGGTTCTTTATCTCAGTAAAATAATTAAACAAACCAAAGAAACACTAAATAAACAAAAGAAAAAAGAGGCATAAACATTTTTTCTCCATAATATTTATTATACAGTTCCTCAGAAAAGCAAGATGCATATTGATTTATTCTAATGTTTTAGTAGAACAATGTTTAGTTAGTTGCAGTGATTGATTCTGTTCTTGTGGAGCCTCCATCCTGGGGGAGGCGTGATGTGTTCAGGGACTTCATCATGGGCTGAGATTGTGCAGGGAGTGTCTGCGGCCGGGCCTCATGTTTACACTGATCCAGCTCTGATGCTGCTTGAACCCGAGATCCACGGGCTGATGAGACGCATCACGTGACCCGTGGAGGAGGTCCCACCCTCTCAGTTTGAAGTTACCCCCGGTCTGACCCTGTTGTTAATTGGACTGAGATGAAAACGGCCATTTGCTATCTGAAGAAACATGCATTTGAAGTTGCTGTGGGAATTTGAAACAACATGTTTTATGTGTGTAATTGTGACTTTGGCGAGTGTTTTGATCTCTTTGGTGTTTCCTCATGAGGGCTGAGTGCCCCCGCGGAGAGTAAAACCCTTATCCTCAGTCAGGATGGGGCTGGTTCAGGAAGATGCTGAGCACGATGGGTGATCCTGAATATGATGCTGATTTTAAGCAATTTACAATTATTTTAATAGGGTCAATTCCAAAAGAGTATGTATGACTGTAATATAATGATAATTGTGGACAAAAAGTGTCTGTATTATGTGAACAGAATATTTATTGGGATTTAAATTACATGATGTGTTAATTCAATAGCAAAGATTCACGTCTGCAGTTATTAATGGAAGCACATGGTGCAGAGGTGGAGGGCTAACAGAGTATAACACACATATCTGTGTGTGTGTGTGTGTGTGTGTGTGTGTGTGTGTGTGTGTGTGTATGTGTGTGTTATGCCAACTGAGGAGGATAAGGTTACTGTCATGAAGAGCTGCTTTGTCTGCAGAAGAAATATGTGTATGGTGCACTCACACACACACACACACACACACACACACACACACACACACACACACACACACACACACACACACACACACACACACACACACACACACAGATGGTGTAGGGTTTGGCTAAAGTTTGGACTTTTGACAACACTAACTTTTACACCAAACTTTGAACAGCTACAACAGTGTGAAATTTATCACCTCAAATGTGTTGTTTCTTGTTTTTCACATGCAATATTTTTGTATACTTTCATGCATCTCTGTAGAGAAATGTCAGCTGTGCTGTGTGTGTACACAAATGAACGTATAGATCACTGAATCAGGTTATCAGGTCAGGATAAAGCAGCCGAGCAGAGACAGTCATCCATCACCGACATTCCAACACGTCACCGCTCCTGGCACCACCAGGGTCCAGCTGAACCCCCCTAGGTCCCTCTTTCTCCCTCTGTCTGCATCCGGGGAGCAGACATGAACATGTTCTGCTGTTGTTGTTTTTTTTCTTTGAAATCATATTCTGTTTCTAAACGGTCCACATTTAGACACTTTTTATTGTTATTATTAATAAATTTCAGCAGAAATATTCAGCTTACAGTATTTTCTGCACTATATTTTCAGCCCTAAATTATGTTTTGTTCTTCCTCTGGGCTATAAGGCGCACATTCAATGAATGACATATTTTAAATATTTTTAAATATATAAGGCGCACTTGGATTATAAGCCACACTGTCAGTTTTTGAGAAGATTGAAGGCTTTTAGGTGCGCCGTGTAGCTGATTGCAGGTGTCACCACTGCAGGTCCTTTCTGTGTGTTGGTGACGGTCAGCAGCAGTAAACCTCAGGTGGAGGTCCACGAGCACACAGGTGAGTCTCTACGAATCTGCTGCCGCCGTGCGTTTGAGGAACACATCGTTCATCCATCAGACCATCGTTTTCTGCATGCATTTACACGGATAGAGTTATTCTTGATTAATTTTACTGACTGCAAGTGTTACTACAGTGTTTTAATCAGATGAATCCCCTGCACGCCCTACTTTCTTCTCCTCTTGCCTGGCAGCTGCATCCTCAGCATCCGACTCCCTGCATGGATATGATCTCTCCTCCATCTATGTCCATCTGAACCTCTTCTCTCACTTTCGAACCAAACTGTCCAACATGAGACGTTCTCTCATGTTCTCGTTCTGAATCCTGTCCCGGACCTCAACATCCTCAGCTCAGCATTGTTTCATCAACCCTCTTCCCTTCAAACATCTATTTAATTAACCTTAAAATGAATTATCACTGTCGGAAAATCAACCAAGATAAAAAAAAAAGAAGATATGATTTCATGCTCATATATTTATTTTTATTTAGTTTATTTTTTGGACATTTTAATATAGCAGACTTCATACCTTCATCACATTTACAAAATCAACAACAACATCTGACAGTGTTTATACAAGAATTAACCAGTTTGTTGCAGACACTTTAATAGTTTCACATGGTATTATATTGTCAAAAGATATCAATATGCTCTTTAAGGTCTCAAAGTCAATGTTATCCCATGTTATCACAAAAACATGTTTTTTTTGGGGGTTTTTTGTTCATTAATCCATGTTTCTGACATCGATGATGTTGATTTTTTCAACTGTTCCATGTGATACTTGACGTGTCCAAAATTGTAGAGCTCCCCTAATATTGAAGTGACTCTGTTGTAGTGATCTTTGGTGTAGTAACAATTCTTGTCCGTCTTTATTGCTCGTATTTCACTAACTCGTCTGCACTCCTGATCACCATTGTTTTCATCTGCTCCGGTGAATGCTCCTTTGTTTTGATGAAGATCCTGCATCATCCAGGTGTTGTCGATCAGCCCATTCTGCTTTAGTGGTCGAGGTTTTTTAGCGATATCAGCATTCTTTTTAGTCAAATTCTCATTAATGTAGACATTTTTTCCTTTCAGTTTGAAGCCTTGTTTCAGAAGAGCAATCTTGTGTTTACGACTGTTGAATTTTATCAGCACTGCAGGTGGTCTCCTACCTCCAGATGGTAATGGGTAACATGTCTCAATGTGGTCGGGATCTATAGTTATCTCCAGATCCCTCAGTTGAGAACTCACTTGTTGCTCCAGAGATCCGATGTCAGCGCTAGCCACAGCATTTCTGTAATATCTCGGCTTAATTTTCATTCCAGTGATGATCACATCATTTATACGAATGGCTTTTTTCCAAATCATCCATTCTTTGTTGTCCCTGTTCCAAGACAACAATTCTTCTGTCTTTTTCCTCCATGTCTTACTGCATTTTCTTCATTTCAACCTTCATTTCTTCCAAGGCGTCTAGCACCGGTTTTAGCTTTTCTTCCAACTTTTTTTTATCAAAGTCACTCCCTAACTTATCAAAAGTTGCTCTTTAACTCACACTTTAATTCTTTCATAGAGACCATCTGGTCTTTAGTATCCTCCGATTTTCCTTTTCCTTTCGTCATTTTGCAGAGAATAAGTGAGAGTCAGTCTGGGTATGAGTTAGAGAGAAAGTGACAACAGGAGACAGAAGAAAGACGTCTGCTCCCGTTGAGAGCTGGAAGTGTAATAAGCAGTAAGGGATAACTTAATACAGCAGAAACAGAGCTGTTCATTAAACTTTGATGTAATATTGACTTTTGATGCATTAATAGTTGTGGTTTAAAGGCATCACGTTTAGAACCAGCTGTAAATCTTCCTGATGGATGATGAGCTGATGACTGATTTTGCTGCTGGGTTTCTGCTCCATATAGATGCTGTGCTCACCTGTGAGTTCAGGACTGAGAAAGACCAGAACCCTCGAATTGAGTGGAAGAAAAAAGGAAAGGCGGTGACATTTGTGTATTTTAATCACAAATTTACAGGTAAGTCTTGACCTTCGTCTTCTCCAAAGACGAAGGAACCAGGTGACTTTGTAAGCCTTTCTTTCCATCATCCTTCCAACAGTCCTAAAACTAAAATTGTTCTTTGTTTTCAGCACTAAATTATGTTTCGTCCATCCTCTAAAGTCTTTTCTTGATCTTCCTCTCTAGGTTCTTATGCAGGACGAGCAAAGATAGAGGGAGCGACTCTGACGATTCACTCTGTTACTCAGAGAGACTCGGGTGAATATCGCTGCGAGGTGACTGCAGGCGAGGATCACGTCAATCTTGGAGAGGCGACCGTAACGCTCAACGTGCTCGGTACGAGTTCCATGAATGGGTAACATCTCACTCACGTTCTTTGTAAAAGGAAGCGAGGGGATTCTCAGATCGTACCCAGTCTCACACCCTTTCCTGTGAATGTTACTCTCATGGCCTCTCATCGAGGTGCGGTTTATGTGGTCCGTTGTCTGATTATCAAATCACCCTCAAACACCGGGTCAGTCGACCAAGACACCAAATTTCTCCCAGGGTGTCGCCACATGGTTACACATCACTTCAAATTTGCATATGTGTGTGTGCGTGTGTCACAAGTCTGTGTGTGTGTGTGTGTGTGTGTGTGTGTGTGTGGATGTGTGTGTGTAAAAATATACTACAGTGAAGACATCATTTCCCATTGAGGAATCAATAACATATGATGTCTTACTTCTACAATAATGGATAAATATATGACTCCCGCTGACACAATAAATAGAATAATGTGCTGCTTTCAGAGGAGCTTTTGCGATGCTCCTTTTGTGTTGTCGACATACCCATGCAGTGACGCTGTAGGTTCATATTTTTGTAAACATCTTCATCTGACACGTCACTGTACCCATGAATATGTGTGAGTACATGAATGAGGAAGAAAAGGAACGCACGATGCAACCGGATGAATGTTCCTCACTGATGTTTGCAGACGTGGAGCATTCTGGGTGAACCTTGAGCTTCAAGAACAGACTGGGGGGTCCCTTGTGTGCAGAGAGATGGTTGTCGTCATTCTAATTCAGTCTCAGTGTACCATTTTTTTTTTTGTGCTTAAGAGGGATTGGTTTGAATTTTCTTTTGGCAGATGCATCAATGTGGAACATATTTCTGTATATTTGTTATATTTGTCATTTTACTGCATCCAGAGCTCCTTCCTGTCTCTGCCTCTTAGTGCCTCCTCACATTCCGTCCTGCGAGGTGCCCACCTCTGTGTTTGTGGGTTCGGGCCTGGAGCTTCTCTGTAAGGACAAACTCAGTGTTCCTCCTGCCACCTACCGCTGGTACAAAGACAACAAGGCTCTGATGACCACAGCAGGAACTCCGTATAGCATTGACATGAACAAGGGAACGCTGGTCAGTGGACAGTACAGTATGCAAAAACAGAAACACACACACACTTCATTGTACCCAGGACTATATAGACGTAGTTGTTTATCAATGTATTGACTTTTCATCTGGTCTTTTTCTGGAGTAGAAGTTGAAGAGTGTGTCCAAAACAGATGAAGGGATGTACCGCTGTGAGTCCTTCAACAGTGTGGGGGCTCCCAAGAGCTGTGTGGCCCAGCAACTCAATGTTATCGAATGTAAGTCATTGCGTTACAGCTCCTCTTCGGAGTTTAATCGTGGTTCTCTGGTCAACTAGGACCAAAGTAACACACTCTCTCCTCTTCTAGATCCTTGGAATCTGGCGATTCTGATATCGGGAGCTGCTGCTTTTGTGATGTTCATCTTCTTCTGCTGCCTCTGTGTTTATGTCTGCCGACGCCGAGGCTGCTGCAAGAGTGAGTAGCGTGATGCTGCGCTCAGCACGTGCATCCGCCCTCATTTTATATGTACTGACTGACGCATTTCAATCAGAGAAATAAAGTGTGAAAATGGACGGTGAGTAACTCCTTGCAGAGCAATAAAAAAAAAAACTTTAAACAACCTACAGAGAGTCATAGTAGAAGTGTTAAAAATCACAAGTATAAAATGTAAATGTGTTTTCACACTCCACGCATTTCTTAACACTATCCACTGCTCAATAGTTTTGTGTGTGAAACAGGTAGAAAGAGTTTCTTAGGGGAAAATTCACACATAAGGGATGAGGGATTTTCTGCACATTCTTTTTAGCGTAAAGGTAAATTCAGGTAACATCCTGTGAGCAGGGAAAGAAGAACACCTCCCAGGAGAAATAAAAAAAGAAAAGTTAATGCAGGACCTGAGGGTTTCAGATCGGCTTAGACATTATCGCTGCTGCTGCCAACAAAATCCATGATAAACTCTGCTATTTTGTAATCTTTCTCTTCTTCTGTTTCCTTGAACAGAGGACAAGAAAACTAAAAGGTAAGTCCATTCCATCTCTGTCTTCTGTAATCATGTGGATGCACCAGCGTTGAACCGTCATCCTTTTATCTTGCAGCACCAAGTGTTTCAACCCTCCTCCTCCTCCACCCCCTCCGATCCACAGCGTGAGTACCCAAAGGGAAGGTTGTTGTGTCTGGGCCTGCTGTCACTGATCTGATCAGCCATTAAATCCCGTTGATAAGTTGATGTTATCTAAGGAAATCATTCATCGTGTGTCTGTTTGCTCTCAACAGCTCAAACACTACAAACAAACTCACTCATTCATGATCTGAGGAGAAAACAATCGCACAACCCATCTGAAGGTCACCTGACAGGTCACTTCCTGTGCTCTGGCATCGATGCATTTCTCACATGTTCCTTACTTTCATACCTCCAATAATTTCAGTACATAGTACTATGAATTCAGGGTTTAACTAGACTCCTTCAAATGCTGTAACCTGTTTAGTTATCTTTTTTTTTTTCTTCTGGTGTGTCAGAACGTTTTAAACTTTTGTTTTAAATTCATTATATGAATGATCTGCTCAAGTTTAGTGATTGTTTTTCAAGCTCTTCTTCGCCATCTATAGGCTAAAACCTGTTACTGCTGACAAATACTTTATAAATAAGAATGGTGTTACTTTTAATTTTTATGTAGATGTTTTCATATGAGTTATTATTTTCTTTATGATCTTACTGTTGTATAGAAAATGTTTGTGTGTGTTAAATAAAGCTGTATAAATTCAAATGGTGTAAAAATGAGCGATGAAGGAACAGGTGTCTGCACACACTGAATGGTGTCCTGGACGTATTTGAAATCTGTGATGCCATTTTGTCTATTTTTTGATCAATAAAGAACGCTGAAAGTTTAGAGCAGCATATTTTATCACGTCACTGATACGAAATCAATGATACTACAGCATAATGAGCATACGCTAAAATGATGTAGGCTATTATTTTTTAAACAAACTCAGCACTGGAAAAGAAACTTTCACTTTAGTTTTTTTTTAATTTTTTTAATCATTTTACATTGCAAGAATAATGTTAGTATTTAACTGTAGCTCACTTTGTTTCAGTACAGCCTCACAAAACCACCAGAGTGGCTGTAGATTCCTTCATATTGACTAGAACTGCATTTATCATGATGATGGGGGCGGCAGTGGCTCAGTGGTAGAGCGGGTCGTCCAATGTTCTGAGATCTGCGGTTCGATTCCTGCTCCCGCCCAAAAAAAACCACCCGAAAGTGAGCTGACAGTGGGAGGTGTCAGCTCGCCCCCGGAGCACTGCCGAGGCCCCCTTGAGCAAGACGCCGTCCCCCCTCACAAGCTGCTCATTTGGGCGCATCATGAAGGAGCTGCCCGCCACTCTACCTCCCATTGCATGCCTACTGGCCCCCCTGTGTGTGGTTGTGTGGATTAGAGGGGCCTGTACACACTAATATGCATGCGTGTGATTTACTAACAAAAAAAACTAGAGTGTGCGTTCTTAATATCCCTTCGGGGATTATAACAGTGTATAAAATTAAAAATTAAATTAAAAAACGATAATGATGAAGATTTACTTTACAACAGTAAATATGAAGACTGGTTCTGGAGACCAGGTCTTAGTCTAGTTAGGGGTGAGCCACGTTTATTATATGGCCACCAGAGGGCGCCACAACTTTAACTGTGTGCACACAGAGACAGGCTGAAATAAGCATGTTGCCAATTTTTGTTCATTATTTGCAGAAAGACTGACTGTCATTTATACTCATTGCTTTCCTTCTTGTGTCGCCCACATATGTTACAAATCTTGAAAAAAAAGCACCCATTCCCTACAACTTCACTTCACATACGCTTCAAAGGTGAGCCAAAGCTTTTCCTGTGAATATGTGCACAGGTTAATTATATCTTTTGTTGTGGTTTCTGTATGACCAAAGCACTTAGTGTCAAAAATCAGTAATAGGGATCTTGCTCATGGTCATAATCTCCTCTCGTGATCAAATTAAACGGTGGTATTGATCTGAAAGTAAAGCTCAAAGCCACACAATCATCACAATCTTTTGATCAATCACTCAGGCTGGACGAAAGAACAGCTATCCAGCTGTAAAATACGCAAATTCTGTTCCATAGTTACTCACATCTGAGTGAGAAGTGTACACTCAATGGGCACAGTGCAAGTATTAGCATACTGAAATTATATTGTTGAATCTGCTAAAAGCCTTTTTGAGAGGTGTTCATAAGCCAATGGCATCTGTGCCCAAAATATACCTCATTCTCCATTTACTACCTTATTTATTTGATTTCTGTGTAAAGGACAATATAATATACATATGGCAAATGAAACAAACAAACAAACAGACAAACAAACATATGGAATGCTCATTGCATGATTCATTTTATGTGACATGCATTGTATACATTTCCCTTTTCCTTGTGCAATTATGACGGTAGTTAACTCTCGGTGACCTTCAGTTTTACTTCTCTGAACATTTTGTCCATTGTGCAGGATGTGATGTTTGGGACAGACGTACTGATGTCCTGCCAGAGATAGTAAAATCAACAGACTGATTTGGATAGAAAGTGATGTGTAACATCATATTGTACAGTCATTTTCCTGATTTTTTTTTTTTAACTAAAAATAGTGAGGGTTTTCTTTATTTCAATGAATCAAATTGTATAAATCTTTACTTAATTGTAAGAAGCAACACCACACTAAAAAAAACAGACTATTACACATTCAGCATTTAAGAGTTCGCCTCGGGAAAAGTACACAAATATTCTGCAAACTATTGCAAATGTAAGAGAAGCAGATCCTAGTAAATTTAAGAGTGAAATCAAAAACACTATTTTAGTATAACTTGTCTACAATTTTATCTCACATCCTCTAAATGGTCAAAATGGGCCTGACTGACTTCTCTCATTCTGTAATGTTTTTCAGAAGCCAACTATTCTGTGTGCAAAGCTTTTAAGTACACTTATTCACCATATTTATTACTTATTAGTATTTGTTATTATTAGCATATTAACCCAGCATAACAGATTCTTTACTGCCACTTGTTTTTTATTTTGTTATTACATTTTTATGGATGCTTGTCCCAGATTAGAGCTCCAGGGGACTCTTCAATCACATGTTTTAACTAACTGTGTGTGTTCCACAGAGGAAAGATGCTGTGAAAGTAAGTGAGAGATAGAGAACAGCTGAGTGGGCGGTGGCTGTCAAATGAAATCTGTGTCAATAGCACTGTTTTCTTAGATGTTAAATTAAGCCTCAGTCCTGGTTTCCTCAGACACGGCTCCTTCCTCTCTACCTGGGAGCAAAGCACCAGAGTTGAGCTCGCCTGAAAATGCCCAAGAGCACAACCTCTCTATGAAGAGATGACATAATAATCACAATGAACAGGTGACATAATAATCGCAGCACACGGTATGAGTCACAGCTTAACGCTCGTCTTTTCTTACATATAGATAAAACTAGTTTCTGCTAGTTTTTATTTGGGAGTTTTGTTAGTTTTGGTACCTCTGCCAACAACAGTCGCCTCAGAGAATGTGATCACGATCATGATTTTTTTTTTTTTTTTGGCTGGCCCATAATAATCCCAAAAGTTATTTTATATGATGATGGAAGTTTATGTATGGGCGGGTCTTGGCTCAAGGAACAGTCTTTCCTAAACATAGTCAGACATCTGGATCTGGGAGATTAACAAACCTACCTGGAGGGGGGCCAAAGCGTATTGGATCACAGTTTTTGCACGTCGCTGCCAGCAAACAGAGATAATGTAAATTCATTCACATTGATTTATGCATGTGTCTTCTATCTGTGAAAGACATTTCTGTTTTACATATATTTATACATACATTTGTGGACGTTCTTTTCTGATTGTTCAGGCTTTATTGACAGATATACACTCTCTAAGTGTTCATTACTCAGCTTCTTCCTTTAGAATTCTTTGCCACCCAGGTTGTAAAATGCTTACTGTTGCCATATCCTCCACATTAAACACTGTTGGGTTACAGTTACATCACACACACACACATGGATGAATTTATGCCTGTGGGATTGTGGCAAAAGGAGCAGGAAGAAGACCACTGGCACAGTAATAGCACAGGAAACTCTCTTCCTGCTGCCGCAGTAAGAAATAGCATCACTTAAACATTTAAACCCCACTAGACGACATCTCCCACAGTTTCATTAAATCTTCATACTGAGGTTCTCTTACAAAAGCTCAGAATCTGTTTGTGCTTTAAGCTGAGAGGGTGTGTTTGCTATTTGTACTCTGTTTTCTGTCTGCAGCCTGAATGCTGCTATTATTTTGCGTTGTTCACTGACAAGACAGTTATGTGTAATTACAACAGCGCTGGATGCTGGAAATGGTTCTACCACCACACACACACACACACACACGCAGCAGCAGCAGCAGCAGGGTGCTTCATATTCTAGCTCCAACAGGAACAATGTGGGCAGAAGTATTCCAGATGAAATGTTTTGTGTGTGAAGAAATTACCAAAATATCTGAGGAAAACTGAGCACAGCATCGACCAGGGATACAGTGTTTGATTGTTTTCAATATAGTGCTAATTAGCTGATCAATTGAACATTTTTTCCAGTCTTATTTATCTGCTCTGTTGCCACAGTTTCCACAATAAGTTTATATTCTCAGTCTCTGGTGTTGTTTTAGAGAAAGAGTGTTGTAAATTTAATTTATAGTCTACATACAGGACAACATCCTCTACAGCTGCACAACAAAAGTCCTGATGTTTCAAGACGGGTAAAAACCACTTCCCCTTAAAACCACACCCACCGTCATTGTTTATCAAGGTTGAAGGACGTTAATCAGATAAAGATATATATAATATCGTATACCATTCATGTTGTAGTCTGTCAGGTAAACACTGAATATAATTTCTGCTCTTATAAACAACTGTGTGGTGTAGCTCCATGTGTGGCTTTGTTCATGTGATGTGTGTGTGCACGAGTGTCAGACAGGAACTCCATGTTACTATTATTATATTACTATATGCACCACTTACCTTCTGTCACAATATTAAACCAGGAGAGATGAATGAATGTGAGAAACATGATTGTTTGATACAGCAGATGATTAGGTAGTTAGTCAGTCAGGAAGTGTTTGATCCTTCAACTCTTGCCATGGAGGCAAGACACTGGTGGTGGTGGCGGCTGATAACTCTGCTGAGACTGATGAGATGAATCTTCAAAGACCGAGTTGGGCGCGGGGGGAAGGGCACAGCCGCATGAAACAACCAGAGGTAATGAGATGATTGTATGAGATGATAGTAAAACGATGAGGCTAATGATGCTACTGAACAGTGGAAGCAGAAAATGAACACTGAGAGGCGTGAAGACGGGAAAGGACGAGAAGAAGTGTGGCAAGCTGAGATATTCATGTCTTAACTTTCAACTGAAGCTTCATTTCTGAATCAGTCCAGAAAACATTCAGCCTGAGAATTCGCTGTTGAATTGATTGTAAAAAGTCATGTGAGGACGACGTATTCCCCCGACACCCCCCTCCCAAGAAGAACGGAACAGCTTCCTTATGTAACAGAACCTCTTTTTGTCTGGTGATGCCAATGCCATGTGGGATGTTTTCCATATATAGATGAACCTTTAAAATAAATCTAAAAAAGACAACTCGGAACAAATGGAAGAGCAAATGACACTAACAAATTTCAAGAGGTCACTGAATTGAATTAAACTTTATTTTTCTGAATTGTCTTTGCTTATTTGAATCAAACAAAACAAGTGCTGTTGTGAAATTTAAGAACAGTCTTAATGTAAATTCACATCTACAAATTACAAAATCACACAGAAAAATCTTCTCTATTGTGCACAGTGTAGTGTCAAGCATTATTTCAACATGCTTTAATTACTCTGACACCTAAACTATCAAAATTATGACCCAGGTTGCTTTAAAAAGAAACATAAATCAAGTGGTCCCTCCAGACGTCTTCCCTGCTTTGCAATGTCCACAGTAGTTAAGGTCTTGTGCTGCAGTGTGTTGTTTGATGAGACTGTTTAGCATTCAAGAAGAGTCTTCGGCACTCAAGTACTCCCAGTATTATGCTTTTAACTCATTCCCCCCAGACGACCAGAGGGATAGAGGAAGAGGAGGGAGGGGAAAAGGAGGCATAAACTGAAGGATCCTTATGGGAAGATCAAAATTTCACAGGACAAAGGCCTCTTATTGAATTCCTGTCATGACTCTTTGGATAATACCCTCCATTCTACACATTTAAAAGCTTTCACAATCCCACTCCCATTTGGTTTCTAAGACTGGAAGTGTGTTTCTGCATTCAAGCTGCTGCACTGTCCCATCACTTCCTGGATGCTTCTTACCGCTTCTCTGCAGGATTAGATTTTCCGCCCCTTGAGCAGAGTTTAGAAAATCACCACAATGCATCCTATCAGTATGTGACACGCCAAACAGCAACGCCTTTGACCATGAATTTCCCCAGACTGTGGCTGAGGAAAGTCATGCCCAGCTAGAAAAAAAAAAAAAAGCAGGTGGGGTGCACCTGAGTGTAAAGTCTGCACGGATGTAGCCACAGGAGCTGTGATGAGGTCTGATTGCTGTGTGATTTCAACATCATCAGACCCACAGCTCATCATTATCCACCATCTGTAACACACTGTGCTTGCAGCGCCACACAGCTAACAGAAAAATATAGTATCGATCAAACCGTAAAGCCACTGAAATCAATGTTTTTGTCAGAGCAGATAGCGATGAACCACATTTGAAACATGCAAACATGCCACCTGCTTGACATGGAGTTTTAACATTGTACAGAAATTTATTTATTTATATTTAATGTATTTATTTATTCATCTTATTTTATTTATTTATTTATTTATTTATTTATTTATTTATTTATTTATTTATTTATTTATTTATTTATTCATCCATTCATTCATTCATTCATTCATTCATTTTATTCATTCATTCATTCATTCATTCAGTTTATTTTTTTCATTCCAAATATGTTCTTACAGCAGACTACACTTTCATCAGTTTTTGAACATCAACAACATCTGAAAAAAAAAAAAAAAAAAAAAAAAAAGGGCTGACGGGTAGAAGCCATTAGGTTTGTAAAATTCCCCTCCCCCTGAATCAACAACATCTCTCTCATAGCAACACATTATCAACCAAATCCATACATTGCACGTCACATTTAGATTATTTTATTTCTTGCATGTATTGACTACTAATCTGACTATCGTTCACCGTCTCAGTTGCTGCACTAAGGTCACAGTGACATTTTTTCACAGGCATGACACATGCAGTTTAATAATAATAATAATAATTTGTGTGCTACCATTACACCACCTTTCTAGCGGTGGAGCTGATTGGTGAATGAAAGGAGCATCAGGTTTATTCAAGTGTGCCCTGGACTAAAATAACTGTCTGCCCCAATCAGTCTGGGTTCATTTGTCAGATAAACACAGTCGTAGCGACCAGAATTATAAAGTGGGGAGTGGGATCAGGGCGTTCTGCTGCCCTGCACTAAGCTTCCAGAGCGCGAGCAAACATGAGACAGACTGACTGTATCCTCCTGCGTCCACGCTCAACCTGCCTTCAGACAGAACTTATCTCACTCCTCTTCCTTCGCTAAGCCCTCCTCAGCCCGATGAACCAACAGGACTGGAGGAAAACACCCCCTCCACCACCCCCAGGCTTATTAAACCTCTGGGTCTACAGTTAGAGTCTTTCATGTGGAAAAGATTTACTCAACTCTGTCCTCATTTCCACATGCTGTACACACCAAATCCTCTTCTCTATTCGGCATATTTGAGCGTGGCTTTCCACAGAATTGTTCTGGCATCAAACCTCTTTGGATATTTCCTCCATATTGACTGAGAGGGTTTTTTTTTTTTTGTAACAATAGGCCATGTTTGACGTATCCGCACATGTAAAAATATCACCATTTATCCATCCATCCATCCATCCATCCATCCATCCATCCATCCATCCATCCATCCATCCATCCATCCATCCACTCAATCCTTCCTTCTGCCTCCCCCTTCTGTCCTCTCATCTCATGCCGTCTACAGTCTTTCCACTTCTCCCTGCTTTATTTCCAGTTTCTCACTTCCTCTCTATAATTTCATCTTTTTTTCACACTTGCTGTTTACTGCCGGAGGTCCGTGTCTGATTGCAGCTTTGCACTCTTTGATTACAACCTCTTGTCTCAGCGAGTGGTATTACTTTCCTGGCACTTTCCCTTTACATCAGGCGCTGACCTTGGCAGAACAACAGAACCAGAGATAGTGACATTCAACAAAGTCTTATCTGCTTGTACCTGAAAACAGAATAAAGCTCAGAACTACCATCAAATGTGATTTGATGTTTTTCTATTCACACTTCAAAGAAAAGGGAACTGAAAATGTGCTTAACTGTGTAGATGATTCAATGCAAAATGATGATTAGCAAGAAATGAACTGTATGATTACCTGAATAATCAAATGATGTGTTATGAAGTTATATTATGTAAGACATACTTTTTATATTAAACATGCACAAGCTTCCATCCATCCATCCATCCATCCATCCATCCATCCATCCATCCATCCATCCATCCATCCATCCATCCATCCATCCATCCATCCATCCATCCATCCATCCATCCATCCATCCATCCATCCATCCGTCAGACGATCATCTCATCTCATCTACAGCTGATTATCCACCTTGCTGTTCATTGATCTGTTGAAGCCTATCCCAGCTGGCTACACCCCGGACAAGACGCCAGCTCAATGCGGGACCACATGAGAGACAAATAAACACACAAAGTCACACCTTACCCACCAGCTGGGCCTCCTGCTGTATATCACTTATATTCTATTTTATACTCTTTACTTTGTACTTAAGTTTTGTATATGTCCTGTTTATCCTGGTGTTTATCCAGTATTAAATTATTCTGTAATGTCGTTGTTACTTCTTGTTTTATTTTGTAAATGAGTTTTTGTATCATGTTTGGTTCTTTTCTTCCTTGTTTTACCTTCCTCTGATTGTCTGATTGTTTCAACTTGACCTCATTTGTCTTCCCCTCCCTGTGCCACTTGTTTCTCATCATCTCATCACTGTGTATCCTGATTCCACTCGGTCATGGGCTGTTTGCCAGTTATGTTACCTGCTTTTCGCCCCTATTCGCTGCTGGGTTTTGTTTTAGTGGATTTATCATTTGGAGTTTTTTTCTTTTGGCTTCAGTGACAAATTAGTTTTTGCATCGTCTCTGCTTGTACTCCTCCATTATGTTTGAAAGTGTTTTATTAACCTAATTTTTTTCGTCTGGCTCATACATTGTCAGCATTTGCAAACTGATAATAGAATCAGGACAATTTCAAACAGATGCAACCCTCCTGAGAAATAAGATCATCTTGGAACTTTGATCAGGCCAGGTCTAGTGTTATTATGAGGGGTCTGCACCTGCAACCAGACTACATCCATGAGAAAATATGTCACTGAATAAATAAATATTTTAGTACACACTTAAAACATAGAATCATTCCATCATTTCCTTTACTGTGTATGCCTACTTCTAAATTTAAATAATGCTGAAAGGCTGATTCATAGCTTTAATTCAACCTGATTTGATTACTTCAGTTTATTCAGATCCAAGAAATATGAACCCATAAATATAGTTTAGCTGATCTACATTATTTCCCTGTTGCATCTACAATTGATATCAACTTATTTTTTCTTCTATACAAATATCTAGATGGGCCGGCAATGAGTTAAATGTCAAAAAACGTACTTCACTGACTTAAACGACATTGTGATCACTGGATACTGGTTCACTGGGGGTTTCTGTCATCACATAGAAAGTCTGGGATGCGGCTTCTGTTAATCGCAGTTCAAAAGTTTTCTAACACATGACCATCGATGAAAGACAAGCAGCTCGGTGAGCAGCGGCCTTAGACACTGTGCAGCAAACATTTTCCAGCTGCATCTTTGTGCCAAAGTGAAGCCGCTATCTTTACCATCCCACTCATGCTTTTATCAGCTCGCAAATTGATTACCGCAATACAGTTTGGAGATCTCCAGTCCTCCATGAGTCACCTGCACCTGGTGAAACCGCCGCAGTCCGTCTGTCAACAATTTCTCCTAGATTCTCTCTCCATTGGCCTCCAGTCCATTTCAGAATTGATTTTAAACTCAGTCTTACTGGTCTTGTTCCATTTTATTTACTCTCTCCACCCAGACTGTGAAGCCAACTCCTTTCGATATGTGAACCAACACTGACCTGAGTCTTTTCAAATCGAAGCTCAATACTTTTAATTTAAACTGTTTTTTAATATTTAGCAGCATTTAAAAGGTTTTTCTCGTTTTACTTACATATACGAAGACATACATTTTTTTGCTCATTCATTTTATTTTTTTGAGGTATTTTCATTTTTTTTATAAAGCACTTTGTAAAAGGCTTAATGAATATATTTCGATTGATAGTATATTGTAAGGTGATCTAGTGACCACCCCTGCTCACAATGACTGCTTTTCCCACAGTCCCATATTACTCTCTAATATGTGCATTAAGTTTCCTGTATAAACTTCCTACCTCTATTCTAATAGAATAGAGAATAAATTCAAGGCATTGTTCCATCCTTTAGGGAACCACTTCAAGACAGCATTTTGCTTGAATATCAGTTAATTAATCAGAATTGTAGCACTTTAGCTCAGTGGTAAGTAAAAAAAAAAACATTGTCAAAAGATTAGGCAGCAACAAACAAAAACCAGCAGACAAAGGGGGCAGATTGTTTTACAAGACTGAAATAATTACATTTTGGAAGCTACAGCAGAAAAATGAACAACAATCCTCCTAGAAGGGTTCCTAGAAGTTAATAATATGACATTATATGTTTTTAATCTGACTTATTGTAGAGTCACATGATATTATGTGCGTTTAACAGTTTACTGTAGTGATTTCATGATGGAAGATGCAACTTGAAACATCGTAAACCGACCTGTAAGGACTATCTCAGAACCGTCATGCAGACGTCAGTGACACCTGTATATTAATATGAGACCAGCTGTTGATGAAATGTAAAAATGAGGATGCACACATTTTATTTTCCACCTAAATTTATAGAAAAACACACAAGGCATGTCCTTAAACCTACTAGGATGAATGTTGTATACACTATCAGATGTTGGGCTTATCACATCAGGAAGATGAAAAAGGAGATATGGAACAGTATCACTGCACTTGTTCACTATGAATAGTGGTAATGGCACTTTGTACAAACATTTTAAACTCCATGGGCCACACAATTTATAAAGTTCAGCCTGGCGAGCAACAAACACTGGATGTGATCCAGCAGTAGTGAGGTGGGAGCCGGTTCCCTTCACCTGCTGGGAACCATTAACACTCCAACGCCCCATATGACACAACTCATCAGAAAAAAAACCTGGACAATCACATGTTGGTTTCTCCTTCCATACACCCAGTGGTCAGGAATATAAACACATCATCCACACATTAGGTAGCCTCAAACACAAGCCATGAAACAGTTTGGCAGCCAACAGACAGTGAATACCACATGTTATAAATCACTAGAAGGTTCATCACAGCCAGAGACACAAACATTAGTTGAACACAAACATTAGGGAACATTACAGAGACAGTACACAAACAAACAGGATATGAACCCAGGACCTACCACTTCTTTAGGCTCATTTGCTGGTCTGGACAGGCGTGTCACATCATCAGAGACGGTTCAGGATTTTACAGTCACAGAAGAAAAAGATGATTTCAGTAATCCTCCATCCAAACTCCATCCCTGTAATGTTCAGGTTATACTGTATAACATTTTTTTAAACAAAATAAAAGACCTCAAGGTGTCGGTCATAGCTTCTTTTCATTCATAAACATAGATTTACTTCACACTGATGTGGAAACCACTCGACTTTGCTGCCAAAAGCACATTTTCAATAAATACCCAGACCAGACAGTCACATCTTCAGCTTCTTCGCATCACATTCGCTCAAAACTGTTTCTCCTTCTTTATAATCATCATTATTTCAGCTATACACCGGAGGCCAGACGTACACACCATCACACATACTTCTACCTGCCCCACTGGGAGGAAACCATGTCCATCCAGACAACCATCGAACCCTTCCTTTGTTTCCAGAGTTTGAACAACATGTTTGGCTGAAGAACTCCACACCTTCATGCATGAACACACACCACCCAAAATAAAATTAAAACACAACCTCCTACTTCTGACAAATACGATTCTCAGCACCATGCTCTTATAACCTTTTTTTTTACCTGTCCTTTTTATTTCACATTTTTATACTTTGATATCTTTTTAAACAGTAATCATAAATTTCAATTTTTACTGCAATTGTTTTGAAAGGTGTAAGGGACCCACAAACCGCTGCCGTTGTTTTTTAAGGGTTGAAGTTATTAACACACTTACAGTCCCTGTGAAGCTGTGCTGCTCTCAGCAGCCAGGCTGTAAACCTCATATAACATCACATCACTTAACCATCAGGTGGAACCCCAAACCCCCAAACCCTAACATAAGACCACCACATGCACACTTGAATATTTTTTAAATTGCATATTTTCTTTCTTTCTTTCCAACTCATAACCAGGAATATCCTAATCCAGGGAAAGATGGATTAATTTCTTTTATATAAATGTTTTATGTCACAATATCACAGAATATATTGATCATTTCCTAAATTATCTAAGAAGCATTGGAGCTCCATGAAGGACACATGACTCTCTGTATACCAACAGAGAGCATCGGGGTTAAAGCACATAACACAGACTCCTCCTGTCTTTACAGTGCTGTTCTGGACTGAAGGAAGAAAAGAATTCATCTCTAACAAAGAATGCTTTGAAATTTCACTGACAATATTTTCTGTGTCTGTGCTATGGGCTGCAAATACTCTCCAGCATATGCAGACATTTATTGGGTAGACTGGGAAATTTCAGCTTTTATATGATCCAAACAATTCTGCTTTAACAGTGTTTGAGGGATTCATTAAATTTTTAAATAGCCATGATCCAAACAAGACTTGTTTAAACCAATCACAACAATTCTAAAGGTTTAGTCACCATGGTATATTTTTATATTAGGGACAAGCACGCTTTATTCTTCACAGCAAGCTTCCATTACTGCCATACAAATGAGGGTCTCATTCGGTCTCAGCTCATCAGAAGGATGTTGAGATGGTTTTCTGCAGGATGACATTCCTGAGCAGATTAAAAATCAGGTGTCCAGAATGTTTTAATCATTTGGCCATGAATGACTAACAGTAATAAGAATTCGGTTTGGGAGGCGGACACCCTCTCATTATTTTAGACTAGACTGAAAACATTCCATTTTCAAAAATTTTACTATTAAGGCAGCTTAGGCTGCTGGAGACTCAACATCAAGACACACTGAGCTCCTTCTCTCTGACCCTCTCTGTTACTCCTCGTCCTCTCCGACCTCTTTCTCTCCTAGTCTCCATTCACACCTTTACTAACTCAACTTCTTCCCTCGAGTGTCTGTGCTCTATGTTCTCACAGGTTTGTCTCAGGTTCACACCTCATCCGCCCATCTGTTGTGGACCTGCTCTTCACATCCCACCAGTATCACCCCTAACCTAATCATCGGCTGGTGTCAGGGGATCGAACACGACTGGCAAGGGGAACCCAAAAGCACGACAGAAGCAGGCGGGTCAAGTCCAAAAACAGGTTTAATAAGACAAGCAGGGGTCAGGTACCAGGTAATCAGTCCAAACAGCAGACGAGGCCGGCAGGCAGACGGCAAGCAAACAGGCAGAGTCAAAAATCAGGCAGTTCATACACAAGAAGGCAATCCAAAACCAGGCAGACAAATCCAAAGAGAGGTCGACGAAAGGCAGGGTCCGGGAAACAGGCTGCTTTTCTTCTTCCATGCCACTATATGGTCATCCATGCAGCTGTAATTGTGCTTTGAATTTACCAACTACAGTGGTACCTCTACTTACAAAATTAATTGGTTCCGGAAGAAATTACGTAAGTAGAGATGTTTTCCGTGTAAATGCCCTAATCCGTTCCAAGCCCTCAAAAATTCCGACATAAATGTTTTATATAGCATAAAAATGCATAAAAAGCATAAAAACTTCTCCAACCACCCACACGATGCCTTAAACTCCTTAAGTTTCCTTTTGTTTTAATAACGTGGCGATTGTAGATACATTACGGCCATATTCTTTGGCGAGATCAACCAAACGCGTCCCTTTCTCATGCTTTTCTATTATCTCTTGCTTTGTTTGTATGGACAAAAAACTCTTATCTTCGTCTTTTCCTCTTTTCTCCATCACTTTCTTGGGGTCCATAGAGAATAGGTACTCAAAAAGTTATTATATTTGCGCAAAACTATCAGACTACCTCACGGGGTCGAGTGTCGAAAGACGACATTGCATAAGCAAAGATCTAGCCCCACACAGAGGTGGAGTGGCATCCCTCTTAGCCAATGGGATGCCAGGAAAATACGTAATAGGTAATAGCCAATGGCAGAGCAGCTATGAGAATGTTGCGTTCAGGAACCTGTGGGAGATTCGAGTATCAGCCGATACTGTGTTTTTACACTACGTAAGTCGAAATTTCTTTCATAAGTAGAGGCAATATTTTCCAGCTGAGAAATTTCATAAGTAGAAAATTTCGTAAGTAGAGACATTCGTAAGTAGAGGTACCACTGTACATGATGGGGAACATGTATTGAAGAAAACAACCCAGGAGTCGGTGAACGCAGCCTGACTTTCCCGTCTCCACTTCAGCGCCTGCATCATAAAGACACTGACTCTATCTGGCTTATCTGCCACTCTTTCTCTCTCTCTCTTTCTCTTACCCTGTCCTTGTCTTCATTGTATTTCTTTTCCACCCAATCTGGCAAGGCGGATGGCCGCCCAAAAAAGTCTGGGTCCTGCCCGGAGTTTCTTCCTCAATGAGGGGCGTTTTTTCCCACCACTATTGTTTATGTTTGCTCTGGAGAGTTCAGTTGGGTTTTTCTGTCTGTTAAAGTGCTTTGAAATGTCTGTTACCATGATTAAGCGCTTTATTAATAAAACTTGATTGAACTTGATTGATTGAAAAAATAATTCTGCAGCCATCATCCCTTTCATAGTTACTTTTCATCTGAAAATGTATTCAAATGAAAGCATAACTTCCAGGAGCCCTAACATTAAACCTTATGAAATGACTTTGCTTGCAACAAAAGTACACCTCAGAAATAGCAACCCTTCCATGATCCTAGATTTATTTCGAAAACACATGAGGGAAGCAATTACTCTTAACAAGGTTACCATTCGAAGTAACATTTACAGCAGGGGTGTCAAACTCATTTTCACTGACGGCCACATCAGCATGACGGCTGTCCTCAAACAGCCAGATGTAACTTACAAATGTAACTAAATGTAACTTAATGTAATGTAAAATAAAGATACTCTACTCCCACAAAACTCCATCAATCAAGAATCAAACTATCCAAGGGAACAAAGAAAAATAACATCAAACACAAGTTAGGACGTTCACTTGGTTCAAAACGTTTTTGTCAAAATGGGCTAAATTACTGCATTGTAGGAAATATAGTTTTTGGTCATAGCACACATGACCCATTTATTTTTAGACACTCTGTCCTTTTATACTCTTGCGGGCCACATAAAATCATGTGGCGGGCCACATTTGGTCCCCGGGCCTTGAGTTTGTGATTTAGAGGAATGCAATCCAATACACCACCTGCAGAAAAACATGTAACCAGTTTAATTAAAAGAGGAAATGACCTCTTTTAATCAAACTGGTTTTGTTTTTTAAATTTTTATTCTTTTGGTATTTTTTCCCCAACACTTCTACGGGTGCTTGGGGAAACAACGTGACCTTACATGATCACTTTTACCCTCCAAATATGCACATAATAGCATTTATATGCAATATTTGATTTTGAGTCTTGTCTATATTTTTCATGAATAATTTATTCTTAACATTTTGTCATTTAACAGCTGCTAATTCCTTTAATCATACAGGCCTGGGAGGAAGAGTGCGGGGAGATTTAATAATGAATGACTTTATTTTGTATTGCCTGCCTTTTGTCAGTCCAATAATGACAGAATGATGTTCTTTCACCTTTTAAAAATCAGACACACAACAAAAACTGTCAACTTTGGCCCTGAGGAACTTGAAATGTTGGTCCATTTGAAACAGCCTTCAGTGATCAGTGGTGTCTCCCTTCCCCGGTTTCTGATTCTTTTGTAGCGCTGGAAGAAATCCATCCAAGCAGGGACAATATCACTACAGTTATGTCTACAATCTGTGCTACAGGAGAGGGAGAAAATTGACATTGGCCGAAAGGAATTACATGTTACCCCTCTCCACTCCTATTTATCCACAGAGGAGAAAAAGGAATGGATATGACACCGACTCAATGCATGCATGATGCTATCATGTGGACTGTGCATCTGAAAAGGTGCTGATGTACTGCCAGCGACTGTACTGTTCATTCATGAATCATCAGAAAACCACAGAGAGAATATATCATGGAAACAGGACGTGATGTTGAGGAACAGCGGCGCAGGCAGCGTTCTGGGGTAATAAAAGCTTCTATTGTGTCTCAGACAGCAGGTGCACCCCGCAGGTTAGACAGCAGCCTGAAAAAGAGATGAGGTGAGCTGAGGGTCAGAGGCAGAAACAACTCAATGTGTTGTTGATAGAGTGCAAATGTTGGTCCTTGATTGTTCATTCCTTAGTTATCTGTTGAGCAGCCAATCCATACCTGTGGGCACTCGCTTCAAAAAGACTTACTTTCGTATTTTATTCTCTGAAGATTTTTGTCGGACATTTGCTTTCATTTGTATGTTGTGTTCTACATGATAGTCTGCATTATATTAACATTAAACACTAGAATTTGAGTACTGATCCAGACTTTATTCTTCCTTACAATATGCATTAAATTTGTTTAATCAGTGCAAAACCAATTATCTTCTGGAAAATACGCTGCCTGATTTACAAAAGCATTTGTAGTATTTCAAAGTAAATATTTTAATTAGTGTATCTGCAATGGGTAAAATGACATAAAGCTAAAGTCTTTACATCGGGACAAGACAAGCCCTCTTTACATATAGAGTAGATTGTAATGTCACAGTAAAACAATACATAATAACATCACCTCAGAGAGTGTATTTAACTAGCAAGCAAAAAGGAGGTCGTCATACACAACAGCATCAGCGTTTATGTGATGTTTACAACAGCAAACAGCTCATCCAAAAAGGGAAACCATTTGTCGCGTTAGAAGGCTGATGCTTTATGCAAACCTTAAAAAAATAGGCTCCAAAATGGAACATTTAAGAATGCCATCACACCACTTATATATAATCAAGAAAAATGCAATTCCACTCAAAACAGTGACGACTTAGTACCCGTGTCGTCAGTCTTATTCACATACAGACAGCAAATAGCCGAACATGATCAGAATAACAAACATAAAAATCAACAGATAATATCCTCCTCAGTTTTCAGAAAAATGAGATCCAGGCTGATTTTTACATTTCCGAGCAATGAAAAGAGCAAAAACCTCGATGTTGTCTTGAATTCTTTACCACTCCATGCATTCTCTCTGTGTTATTAGTGGTCAGTGGATTCACTGTTGATCTAGTGTTGAAGAGAAACGTTTTGATTAGTTGATAAAGAATATTAATGAATAAGCCCACAATCAAACTCCATTAAGAAGTGGGCAGAAGGGTACTTGTTATTATTATTATTATTATTTATTAATCAGTCAGACAATCTATTTGCTTAATAATTAAAACTGTAAGTACTTTAATCTAATTTTTATTATTATTTTTATTTTTTTTTGCTGCTGTTGTTTTTTTTTGTCCCTGTTGATTTTTTTTGTTTAAATAAACATAAAGTTAAAAAAAAACAACTAAGTACTTAAGGACTGTTTAATTCATTTAGAGTGCTGATGCAGTATACTGTATATAAAATTTTTGCTGTGGCCGATATTAGAGTGGCTGTAAGAGAATGTTAAGTTTAGAACTTGTCTGCTCACATTTATTTTTCATTCTGGTGTTTTTCAGATATTTGGGAGGAGATCTTGGGGGTTTTTCCTGAATCTTTTCAGTCAAATAAAAGCTTCATCAACATTCATCATCAACTGTGTTCAGTTTTGTTCATTGTCTTAAAATGTCAGAACAGCCTGTGAAACCTGGAGGTCATGTTTCCATGCAGGAGAAGCCTGTCGTTACCACGGCACCCACAGCGTTAGCCCCCTGGACATGCCCACAGTTTGTTCATTGAAACCCACTGGGACACCTCCCCGATGACTCCTTTCCCCCCACTCCCTCTGATCCAGATCTTTGTCGTTGACCTCTGGCCTTTTACCACTTTTTGCTCCCTACTCCAATCAGATTTGCAATCTTTGTCATTGGTTCTCCAGCCAGCCAGGAAGTCAGACATGTGCATATATTTAAACAGGAAACGACCAAAAGGAAGGTGATGTTTGGGCTGGAAGAGATGCCACATAATGCTGACGTAAGCCGGCATATTGTGAGCAGGACAGACTGCAGATAAGAGCAGTCACTGTAGGTGGAAGTTTCCCAAGATCATTGCAGAGGATTGCTGCCACTACAACGAAATTAATCATTCATTAAATAATGTTTGAAAAACCTTTGGATCCTTTAGTATAGCAAACAATTTATAAGTGTTTTAAATAACACTTATAAATAGGTTTTTTTTGAGACAGCACAACGGCTACATTCAAATCACACGTCTGAAGTCACTGCTGTTTTCTGTTGTGATGAAAAGACACAAACAGATTTTTCTAAGAGGCCAATTTATCTTTTTGACAAGTTTGTTTCCATGAGATAAAATGATTTCAAATATTAATGAGAAACATCATTAATTGTTAGTCTCACTGTATAAATTTATGAATTAGTTATTAGCAACAATGTAAATTTGCATTTTCATTATTATAATTATTATGAAATATGTTTTAGGATGGTTTTAACTACCATGATATGAACCTCTTGTGACAATGGCTCTGTTACGTTGTCATGATTATTGCAGTTGCATTATTTGAAATGCTCAGATCAACATATTACACATGCACACACACACACACACACACACACGCACGCACACGCACGCACGCACGCACGCACACACACACACACACACACACACACACACACACACACACACAAATGCCAACTCAAGTAGTTTTCGGTGGGCTGTCCAGACTTTCTGCTGATAAGCGTCCTATCTGAGCAGGAAGTGTCGTATGTTCTTTGGAGAGACATTCTTCCACTCTGATTGAGAACACGATATCACCGCCAAATGTTTGGATAAACACTCAAGGTTGATTATCTCTTAAATGAGCTGTGAAAAAGAACTTTTACACGAAGACAGAAAATTTTAAGGAGTGGGGGCGAGCGATCAAAGGGAGAGGTTTGAGCACACGCGCCATAGTGAACTGACTTGTGTTAACTTTAGTCACCGCTGCAGCTGAGCTGACCTTAAGGTCGTGTTTTTCACAAGGCTATAATGCTTATTCAGCCTTCTCCCTGTGGTGTGTCTGTAGGAGTATCAGAAGCTGTAGCCAGGCCTTGAGGGAATGTTCATTTTATCCAGCTGCTCTTTTGTGTGGCTGAACTCTCAGCAAATACTGTCTGTGAATCCTTTGAGTATTACAGTTTTATGAAGGTTAAAGAACATGAACATGAGAACAACGTGCAAAATCCAGGTCTTGAGTGTTTCTGTTGGATCTGTTGGCACAAAGAAGCGCAGAATCGACCTCAGCCGAGGTGGTTATGTTCAGCGTGTTTGATCGCAGGACGTAAAGCCTTCTGAACAAACCTACAGGAGAGGTAGGCTAAGGCTCAAGCATCGTTGTTAGATATTCATTTATAGAGACTGTTTGGACAAGTTGTACACCATGACCTCCCCATCAGATGCACCACAAATCAAACTATGATCTGGATCCAAGTGACATTCCAGATCTGGTGATGTTTAAGCGGAAAGTCACCGCACTGAGACCATTAATGATGCTACAGTTATGGCAGAGATCAAACTGGACATCAAACTGAATCAAAACTGTTTGATGGAGCTTCAAAAACTACGATCCAGACCTTGAATGCAATCGCCACTGGTGAAATACTGTGTTTTATGAAACCTGACACTAATGATACTGATTCTATATTCTAGGGAGAGGTTTTCATGGTCAAGTAGTCCTCTAGTGAGGGTCAAACTTTGATGGAACCATGACTTTTAGCTATAATGGCACAATGGGAAATCTGAGCTGTTCTTCCCATTTCTACTGTTAAAAGAAGCCACGGGACAGCATCTGATCCATTGACTACCGCTTCATCCAAAAACTATCCTGTCAGTAGTTGCAGGTGCAGTCTTTCAAATCAGGTTCATGAAACAAGTAGCACCACAAGCAGTTGGATAACGACAGCTCTCTAAATCAACTATCATTTCTCCTAAATAATAAGTTTAGCCACATTTTCCAAAGCATTTTTGAAGCTCAAACTGTAAACTTAAATACTAATCCTTGGATTGATGCTTTTCATGCTTCTGCTGCTGGAATTAAATCAAACAAGCCTGAGTTTATGGGATTGATCCGTCCATTCATCCATCGTTTCTCTTTTAGACGAGTCGATCGCTATCGTCTCGTCTTCAGTCACTTATCCTCCTTGCAGGTCGTGACTCTGCTGGAGCCTATGAGAGAACCCACAGAAAGGAATCAAACCCAAAACCTTCTTGATACGAGGGGGCCCAGGGGATTGATCCAGTGTACAGTTAATTTAAACAGGACTTTGTCTGCAAGTGTTCTTGTGCAGTTAAATACAGGACCCAAATGCAGACAATGCAAGATACAAGCTGTAATAACTCAAGATAAACAGACTCAAAGCTGACAGAAAATCTAATAAACTGTTTGTCAAAAGGAAAGCGGTTTAATAACTAGCAGGGAAGATCACGCAGAAGTTTAGAAGATCACAGAATCACAAGAAAAAGCACAAGAACCACACATAATAGAGAAAAGTGATGAGCGGAGGTGGGAAACAGGTGACACAGGGAGGGCGAGACGATCAGAGACGGATGAGAATGATCAGACAATCAGACAATCACAATGGAGGCGAAATGAAGAGGGAAAATGAAGAGGGGGACCCTTTGGGGACACGAGGAGGCTACTATAATAAATCAAAACAGACAAGATGGAGCAAACAGGAACACAGAAGACTAGAACACAGACAGGTTAATCAAAAGAGTAAAACAGATCACAGGATAATAAGACAGGAAGTGTAACGTGTGAGACATGAACATGGAGAACAGAGGAAACGGGGATAAGATGTAGAACATGACCGCAAGTCCAAGTTAAATATGGAAACGAATGGTTAGGCACACAGACAGAGGGAAGATATTTAATGTACTGTTTTAGTACAAATAACTGGCAGCTTATCCCATAACACTTTCCAACACCGTGTTACCCCCATGGGGAGAAACAGAGCAGACACACAGGTGTGTTTTTTTCAAATCTCTCACCAAATGCTAGGAAATGACACCCCTCACGACATGGACTCACGAGCCACCAGATTCCTAAAAGCGATGCTGCAAAACCTTAACCAGCGATGCTGTCAGACATGCTTGGTGTAAAAACATTTACACTTTCTTTTGTGTTACGAGTTTCCTTTTCTTTCAAGAGCCGCATTTAGTAAAGCAGGAATAGTCCGACTGCTGGCTACCGGCTCGTCACAGATGGCTCAACACAGTTTTGCTTTTTGCATAAATGTAACACTGTCACTTACATTTAACTTCTTCTCAAGGTTTATTTCATGAAGGTGCTTAAAATTCAGTGTTAACTTGAAATGCCTGCTTATGTAGGAATGTTCTTACCACTGTCTTCAGGAGTTACACAGTGTAAATATAAAAAAAACCCCCAAAACATATATGTTTGAATCCTTGTTTCTCCAGATACTGTCTGAATGGATCTAGTTCAGATCTAGTGTGTGTGTGCGTACGTGTGTGTGTGTGTGTGTGTGTGTGTGTGTGTTTCATTAGCTGGTTATCACTTTTCATTTAAATCTATATGGATGTATCCTGAGGAAATAACCATCCAAGGGAAGTTTTCTGGATTTCTCTTGAATCATACATATATGTTCTTCCAGTTCCATTGTAAATCTTTGTTTAAAGTAGCTTGGTGAGTTTGTACAGTGTTAGACTTAACACACACACACACACACGATAAATTTGTAATGACTAACCAACTGGTACCCTGCTGCTTACCCTAATTAGAATGAAATGTACAATGCCCAATAAAACCTCCCTTTCAAAGCGTCTCAGGGAGTGTCCTGACATTATAAACATACCCAGGGCTGCTTTTCTCTCTTCGCGCCAGAATTGTAATCTTACAAGTTAAAAGTGAATAATAGGGGGGGGTCAACATCAAACACTTCATTTCTGAGCAAGCTATTAATATTTAAAGTAACAGCTTTCTGACTCAAAGCTACAGTACATTCCTGGAGACGTTCCAATGAGGCATTTGAACAGACTGTAACACAGAAACCAGACACAGCATGTTGATGCTGTCTGGTCTGGTCTGGTTGAAGTATCCATATCTTTCTATACAGCTTGTGCACCGACTGACTGTATTCTCTAACACTGTTAATGTCTACGTGAGGTTCTGGCAGTGTTAGAGACAAAAAAACTGTGTGCTGTCTTCATTTAATTAATTGTTAACGCTGTACTTAATTATAGTGATCGATTGAAACCACCATTAACTGTTTGTTTTGAGATTGTTTTTCTTTGTACACACTGGATTACACCGACCGTGTGACAAAATGCTTCTTTTTATAATCCTAACCCTGTTTGGATTATGGACTAATCTTAATCACATCACATTTTTCTAATAACACATGCAAACAGTGTCTCCGTCTGCATTAAACTCCATTTCTGAAGACTCTTCTGAGGAACCCTCTCTGCCTTGTTCGTCCAAACTCTTCCAGCCAAGCATGAGATGGTTGTGTAAATGTTATCTCACACAGAGGGGCTTCATGCCAAGCATACACTGCAGCTGACAGGCCTGAATGAATCTATGATGACCCGCGTGTCCAACCGGTCATCACACTTGAATGATCCTGCAGAAAGACCTTCTCATCTCAGTCAACTAATGGTCACCTCTGGGTAGCAAGAAGTCAAAGAGATGCTGGAGGACAGGGTTTAGAGCAAATAGCAGCCTGACTGGAGCTGTGATTGGAGGAATATATTTACAAAGGCCTGTTTGGACCTCTGCACAGACTGGAATGAGTTCTGGGGTTTGCTGCAGTTACAAATTCTGCTTATGTGGAACAACTCAGGAATATCCAAACACTGCGTAGTAGCAGAGCTGTCGACCGGACAGACATGTTGACCCCATGATCCTAATCTAAATCAATAGCAGGAAGTAGTTGTCAGTTAACCACAAACGTACTGGGCTAAGAAATATTGATCATGTGGTAAAATCTCTACTATTGAGCTTCATTGATGATTAAAAACTAAATCAAAACAATCAATGTGCCACCAGTGGCAGTGGGCGATACGCTCCTTCTTGACAAAGAACACGGACACTGTGCTTTATTGTAACTCCCATTACGCTGCTGCTGCTGTAAATTCACTAAATGTAGAGAAAACATTTGCAATATCAACTTCAGTTTCAAAAACACACTGCTGTGTTTTGAGAAAATCTTCATTCTCTCTTTTAAAGTTGGCTGCACATTTATTTGTAGAGGTGGTTTTGTGAGAATTCACATCGTATGAGGCCTGGTCTGAGTTTTTAGACAAACAACTACGAGAATTTAATTAAGTGTGTAACAGTGTGAACATCTGTCTTTCTCTGACGATGATAAATAAAATTTTGACTGGTCATAAACTTCTGGATGGAAAACATGGAAAACTGCTCTTCCCAAAACATTTTCAGTTGTTCGCATTCCTGATACCTATTTCTAAGAACATTTTCATTTAAGCCCATCAATAATTTATAATATAGAGTACTGTAATATCCATACCCACTCAAAAAAAAAAACAACACTGCTACAATCCCGACCCTCCTGTGAAGTTTAAGAAGGATCCATCTAGTGGTTTGGTGTAATACGTGTAACAGAATTGTCCTTAGCACTGGTAACGTCACTATAGAAGGAACAAATTCATATTTATTACGGCACAAACTCTCCAAGCAAATGTGAAAGTAGGGCACATGTAATCTCACGAGTGTAAATATTGTAAAATATCTATTTTCTAGGTGTCTGTGTTGGAAAGGGAAGCCTAACGATACTGAAAGTACTTTCTTCCCACCTTGTTTGGGCCAGACCTTCGGATTTTTCATTTTCACCAAGACTGCTGGTGTGAAAATTCATTTGAAGTGAATCATGGTTCACTTCATTTACTTGGTGAAAGCATTTTCTGGGGATGACTCAGACTTTCACACCAATTACAAGACGCTGCAGCGGGCTGCCATTGCAAATAAACAATGAGTTGACCCCATCCCAAGTGACTCCATCCTTCCGTCCATCCGTCTGTCCGTCCATCCATCCATCCATCCATCCATCCATCCATCCATCCATCCATCCATCCATCCATCCAGCCATCCATCCATCCACCACACTCACTTTCGTGCTTATCTTTTACTATTATTGGTGACTTTTCGACTGTGGGAGGACACCAGAGCGCCGGGAGGGGATCCAAACAGATTTGAGAGAAGATAAAACTCCACACATAAAGACAAAAGGTCTGGATTGGAAGTCATATCCTTCTCGCTGTGAGGCAACAGTATTACCTGCTGTACTACCCCCCCAAGACTAACTCTAATCATAACGCCTTTTGACAGACATGTCCATTTCCACACAAACAGCCAGAAGCTTGGGGGGGGGGGGGGGGGGGGGGCTTTAGAGGGATGCAATGAAAACTGAACCAATACAAAAATATAGAATAATGTCAGCTTTGTCCTTTAAAGGGCTGAGGCTGCCCTGGGGGGGGGGGGGAGGCAGTAATGATAGTCAGTCAGAAACCATAGAAACAGGCAGTACACATTTAACATCATGAAACTGATACAGAATCAGTGGAGTCATGGGATGAAACTGTATCTGTGCCATTATACTGTTTCCAGAATTTATATGATTTTTATATTAGCATAAGCAGTGGGGGTCAGTGCTGGGGATGGAAATGTCAGGTGACGGCTCCATCTCTTTGATCCAGACTGAAAATATCAGTGACTGTTGGGTGGATTGAAAAATAAGTCAAGGTCACCAGTGGGTGAATCACATTAACTTTGGACCCTGGTGTCTCATAGTGTTTAGAGCAGTTTCACACTGGAACTCTCTCTCTCTCTTTTATTTGAAAAGTAAAACAAGAAGTGGTTTTTATAGACAAAGAGTTTTATAGATTGAAAAAAACAAGGAAAAAGTCAAAGACATGAATGTAGAAGAGATTATTGTGGTGAACGAATAATTGCTTGTTTTCTTACTTTTGTCTATTTTTTTTTTTTAGTTTGATAATTTTTAGTTTGATAAATTTTAAAATGATAGATGTTTCTTTATTCAGAAAACGCACAGCATTATTGAATATCCTCTTTACGTGAATCTCTTCTGGATTTTGTGTCAAGGTGATCATTTTGTAATTTTATCTATTTATATATCTATCCATCTTAACTATATCCAATTTATGAATTGAGCTGGGGTTTCACTCTAGCATAAATAGTTATTGTGAAATTTAAGCTGAAATCTTCAACTCCTCACTTGGACATAACAGCTCAATATATGACATCTAAGTATTTCTTTGTCTTCACATCTGATTGTGTTGAGCTAAACAAATCCTGTCTGCTTTAATAACAGGAAGCCTTACTCATTACCATTTCAATCCTCCAGCTTGGCTCCCATGTTCCCTCATTATATTTGATGGGGTGTCTGGTCAGTTTTTGGAAAAGAGAAACAGGTTCAAAAGACTGCACACATCTCCTGTGAAATTATTCAGTGTTGCTCAAATCCACTTAAAAGGCAGGAATAATTAATGCGGTGACCAAGTTTACAGATGCAAATGCGAGAGTCTGGGGTTTTTTGTACATGGGTGGGAGGTGACATGTTTTATATACGTTCAAAACAAGCTGTGTCACTACTAAAATCATGACAAGCATTCTCACCAGCAAGGAGACACCAACGATACTGACTAAACCGACTCCTGGTGTGAAATTACACAGAACATTTATTTAGTCCTCCACTTCTTCAGCAGTCCTAATATTTGCTTTCTCATGCAAATCCTTGTTTCTCCAAAAACTTCCTGATGGATTAGACACTTTCTTTATCACAGAAGCTTCCAGCCCACAGAAGTGCTTTTCAGAGTGATAATAAGCTTGACTACGGCTTCTTAGAGGGTGGGTAACATAGAGGAAAAACACTTCACCCTGACAGCCAAATGCATTAACGCATCGACCTCAGGTGAGGGAGGAACGCACACACTTTGCTCCTTGAAAGTTTTATTTGGATTCAACAAGTATGCAGGTGATGGCGAATTTATTCATGTCGTGTGTGGGTGTGGATAGTGAACCGGGGTGTGTGTTATCTGTGACATGCAGGTGTTGAGCCCAGCAGGAGGGGAGTTTTACTGTCGAACGTACACGAGCTCCTGCGCTGGTCAAATACTGTCGGTTCAACAGCACTCTCCTCGGCTCCTCGAGTTGTTGCTTTCTAAATAGGAAACAGATAATGGATCATTTTTGATAACCTGAGAGGAATATGAATTTATTGAATGTACTCTGTAGTTTGAGCGTGCACTGAAAAAATTTACATCAATAAAACATTTATTTGAAAAGGCGGGAGAAGTGACGAAACAAATATTTGCAAAATGTTCCACATAAAATAAAATGCAGACGACAGACAGTGAAAATATTTTTGGGTTTAAAGTGTTTTTGGGTAATTCTTTTTATTTATTTATTTTTGTGTGTGTGTTTTTGTCAGCAGCACTGGTATTCAGTGTCAACCCTGATGTATGTATTTTATAAAGCTAGCAGCTTTATGTTAACAGATTTAATTTCAGGGTAACTCATGAAAGTTCCATAAAAAATTTCCAAATAAATAAAGTTAATAAACAGAGAAAAAACATTAAATGTGCAAAACATTATTAAAGCACAATTGAATCATTATTTTTAGTGGAACCTAGTTACCAGATAATTCAGTGCCAACACAACCACTTCTGTGGCAATGGTAAATTTTATTTTAATGAATAGATATTGAGGGAAAAAATTTAATATTTTATTCACACAGTCATCAATTAAAGGCTATTATTAGGCTTTGAGGTTGTTGCTGTTGTTGTCAAAATGAATTTTGAGATAGGATGAGGGGTTGGATGGATGGATGGATGGATGGATGGATGGATGGATGGATGGATGGATGGATGGATGGATGGATGGATGGATGGATGGATGGATGGATGGATGGATGGATGGATGGATGACTTAATATCTGGTTACTAGTGAAATTTCACAAATCAGACCGAGATTATTTTCTAGGGAGGAATGGTTGGAAATAAAACATGATGTAGACGTTTGCATGAGAAAGTAAACATGTCGGTGGTAAATGGAAGCCTTTGATTCCTGCAGCATCTTGACAGTGAAAGCATCACGATGCCTGTATGGAATATATAATATATAGTCTATGTTTATATGTTAAAGAAAATCCTCAGCATCCCATATGGATGACAGCAGAGGTTGGAAGCTCTCACAGCGGACCGGCCATCACACACAGGCCTGTCCATCAAACACTTGGTTGCCATAGAAACAACCTAGTTCCAAGCATCTGCGGGGCGGATACAGCAACATAATGGAGGACCAGACAGAGCCTCTCTGCCAATGGATGTGCTGCTTTTAAAATGACCACCCTCACTGTGTCTTTCCATTCAGGCAAAATGAGACGGTGTGACGTAGCATCTGCTGCAGCACCAGAGCACACACATCCAGCTTCACAGATAGCTGCTGTTAAATGATGTTTGCACTTAGGCTAACACCTCGTTTTCATATCTCTAGAAATTATACTATAGTTTTAGAGAGGCTGAAGCAAGAGTTTAAATCTAATCAGCAACACGCCATCATTAGAGCTATTGCATCCAGCTTGCATCAGTCAGGAAACAGACAGATGACAAGCTGAGCTAGAGACTAAAGCAGAGATGGAGAAAAATAAAGACAAAAGTCAGACAGAGAAAGAAAGAAGAAACCGTCTTTCTAAACAGAGAACTTCGTAGAAATTTATGTGGATTGTAGTAGAATTTCTAAGGAAATGTCGACGACTGACAGCAAATTGAATTGTTATCAGCACGGCAGTCATTGTACCAGCAGGAGTGTTGAAAGCTAACTAATCGCTGCTTTGAAAAGTGTGAAGCATGTGCAGGGAATACGGTAAGCAGGAGGTATATAGAGGAATGTGAGTGAATCCCCAGAAAAATCACACACACATTAAGTTAGTGCCGTGTGACGAGGTGAGCTGAAGGGCTTTGCTATTTCTGTACGGTGGAGCTGCCGGATGAGGGGCCATCCTCCGTCTGGTGAACTCATGGAAAACCTCACGTGGCTGTCAAAGCAGCAGCAGCAGCAGCAGCAACATGCACAAGTGCATATGACAAATCCAGCAGGATCCAAATACATCCCATAAGCAAAGATCTCCTGAAATTTACAAGAGTTCTATTATATTGATATGAAAAAATGTGCCCATAAGGAAAAATCAAAGCAGACTTCCCTCCCTGTGGTGACGCTAAGTGACTTAAAATAATGCAAATAGGTTATGTTCCATTTCCAGGTTGTTTTTTAAGAAGCAACGGAAAAATGGCTGAATGGATAGAAACTATTATAATTTCTAATATAATTAAATGAACTATAACTAGATAAAGTGTATAACTTCACCGAGACAGTCCCTTTTAATTATTTTAGACTCTAATTTAAATTCCAACATCTGTGCACCATTGAAATGTGTGCCTCAGGGTTCTATTAACATAATTAAAAAAAAAAAAAGATGGGCCCACCTTTTATCTGGATCTACTCTGAAATTAAACAAACTTTCAGTTTTAGACGATGACCCAGTTTTCACAAACATTTTTGATCATTTTTTAAGCATTTAGATTTATAAAGCATCAGACTCGTACATACCTGAGCTAGTTTCACCTTCTCCCATCTTGAGATTTACTGCCTTCCTACGTTGTAAATCATTGTAAACTGATTTTCTTCAGGGTTTTTACTGCTGGCAGAAAAAAAAGGTCAGTGAAAACATGTCTTTAAAATGCAATAAATTATGTTGGGAATTTTTTTTGTTTTTTCTTTCTATTAAACATTTATTTAACAAAAACAAAACATTAAACCAACACATTTAAACATTTATTCATATTAAAATATAAGAAGCTGTAGAGCTTTTTATTAAAACGTCAATTAAAGCGTCAAAATCAAGTGTTATTTTTATTTATACAGCACCAATCATCAGGACTGCTAGGCAGAGGTTTATGTGTAACAGCTAACCTGAGTTCTAACTGTTGAACTCCAGTTCATTAATAAACAATAAAATATCTTGGTGTCGCTTAACAACATAATGAATTATTATAAATCATTCATTAAATGTTTCTGTTGTGCTTATTAATTCTAAATGAGGTGACTGACTGATCTATTGTCACAGCCAACATTAGCTGTGCAGATACAGTCCTCCTCTATACTTCATTTGCTGTCGACATTATGTCATATTTAATGCAGACAAGCTTATAAATGAATATTCTCACTAAGCTGTCAAAAGTTTTAGATCACAGACTCGTCTCAAGTCTTTAATGTAAATAGAAATGTAGGGTGTCATCTGCTGCTCTTAAAATAGGGTACAACAGAAAGTCCACGCAAAAATGTGATGTCAGTGTCTGTCAATCTGTTTTCGTCTTCTCTGTATCTTTACCACCTAATTATTTCAGCTCTGCATTAAGCTTAAAAAAAAAAATTTAAATTAATTAAATTGTCTTTTTTCCAGCACATACTGAGTCTGTTTTACCACATAATTCTCTCTGTGCAGCTTCCATTTCTCCTCTTCATTCTCATACTGATATTATGCAATTTGTGTAGTTTCTGTGTGTGTGTTTGCACACATTTAGGTACACATGTATAGTACTCTTGATAAAAAAGAGAAGTCCCTCTGATGTGGCGTCAAGTAGGCACACGATGGAGAAAAAGAGGTCAAACAGGTCAGCTTGATGAGTGGATGGAGACGGACGTCATTTTCAAGCATTTATTGCTACTCGTGAGCTCTGAGCTGGTCTGACGTGTCACAACTAGGATGGTCGTCGCACCACAAACAGTAAAAAGTCATCTGGACACGAGTCATAAATTTGAATTCCTTCAAGTAGCAGACTGTTGACGGCAGGAGGTTTATAAAACATGCCTATCAAAGTGAATAAAAGAGCTAAGATGACACTCCTGCATGATGTGAGAAGATATGGAGCAGCTGGTAAACTGTAAATGTTTCATAACGCTGCTAACTCAGACGTCTCTGAGATGTGTGGAGAAACATCCGAAGGTGTCAACGCTCCGGTAACGTTTAGAGGTTGTTGTCCCATTAGTTGTTTGGGTTCATCTAGTTGTGCTGAGGACTGGAGAAAACGTAGCAGATGTAGCCGGAACCACAACACATCCATCACCTGCTGATGGTCTCCATTCACACACAGCACTGAGCAGGAACACAGAGGGTGTGTGTGGAGACAGAAAACCATCAGGAGCCTCCCTCACCGGTGGGATGGATGGGGAGTGTTGGGTAATTCTGTCTATTATTCATGCCTGTTGGGAACTTCAGTAATATGCTGTAATGGTTTGAAGCAGGGGTTAAAGTGGGGGTTTGTCAGGTGGGTTGGGGTGGGGGGGGGCGGGGGTTAATTCCTGTGTATAATAAAATCCAGATTATGTCCAATGAAAGTGATTCGATTTTATTTTATTACACTGTTTTTTAATGATGGCATATTTTACCCTTGATCATAACCATGAGATAAAAGTACTAAAATCCATTTTATTATTCAGTGCGTTTAGAGGGTAGACCTCACTATAAAACCGTTTTGTATTGCGCCCCAGCTCCTGGACGACGACAGTCAGGTCTAAAATGAACCGATCTCACCTCATTCAGTGTAAACCTGCCACTCATGTTTATTTATTAATCACTCCAGAGCGTTGTGGCCCACTTTAACCCCTGGTCTCCATCATTTGTATCGGTGGTAACGGATGGTGCAGCGCTCCAGTGAAGCCCCCGTCACTCACACACCCAACAGAACGCATGAAACGGGCAGTGTCAGCAAAAATCATCACACGGCGGAGGCAGGCGGTGACTTTAAATGTGTCACACTGGAACTGGAGCCATTGTGTGTTTTGAAATTTGTACATATGCATAATAAATTATTCAGACTTTGTTCAGACTGCTGGTTATTAAGTCAGTGTGGTGTCTGTCATCTTGTTGTTGTTGTCAGCCCAAAGCTTTACTCTCCACTCGCTGTGACTTTTAGATGTTGCTGTGCTGTTTGGGAACATTTAAGTGGTTCCTGTGGACTCTGACACTTTTTGTTCCGACATTTGTCAGCCGGTTTTGCACATAGAATATCTCTGCAGTGAAGACCATTGTGTCCGTTGCCATTGTTTATTTACAATGAATAGACCGCCCCACAGCGAGACCACTAAAAATAACAACAGTATTACTAACAATAATGTCAGAATAATAATAATAATGATAATGATAATGATAATGATAATAATAATAATAATAATAATAATAATAATAATAATAATAATAATAATAATAATAATAATAATAATAATAGAGAACTTTACATACGCAATTTAAAAAATGCAAAGACATTAACTCAAAACTCAGGTGAATTCAAAAAGGCTCTCTCTATGATTGAAAATTATGTTTTCAATAGTTGTGACAGATTGCCTTGAGCAGTTTGTTCCAGAGCCTCGGGGGAGGGGGGAATTTTATCTGAAACAGATAAAATGCCTTCAACTGAAGACCTAAAAGCACTTGCTGATTTGTAGGGTCCTAAAAAACTGGAGATATGGCTGGTAAAGCAGCCACAAAGGGCTTTAAGGGTAATCAGTGAAACCATAAAATCTACCTTCAAACAGACGAGATGAGCTAAAAGTTAAGTCCAGCCTGTCGAATCCTCTGACCGGGCTGCAGACTGGAGGTTTCTGGCTCTGCTGACTCTCAGCACACCAATGAATGTTTGTACAACAGCCTCTAAACAACATTTCACTTTCATGCAAATTTCTAAAAATACCTTGAGGATTGTGTTAAAATGAGATGCAGAATGTGGTAATCAAGTTCGAGACAATCCACAGCCATTTTCATTTGGCTTATCCGTCCCATATGTGCAACGCAGACGAGCTCATCAGACCATCAAATGGCCTGTGGCAACAGATCTAATTCTTTATTCAGTCTGTTAAGGGATAAAGGTACCCACTTGTCATTTGCTGTTTACTATCACTCTGTAGAGTGTGTGGCTTGAATGCGAATGTAATAAAATGCTGCCAGCCTTCGACGCATCGACCCTTCATCAAACACCTCCACTGGTTTTCTGTTTACACCAACGGAGCCCATTAAGTCAGAGAGCTTTCTGTGATATGTCGACGCTCATAATTTCCAAATCATTCGAGATATTGTGATTAGGGTAAACAGATGGCATGAAATGACTGAGATATTTAAGGCTCGAAACACCAGAGCACATCAATGTATCGCCATGGAAACTGTCACGCTCCTGCAGTTTTCTAATGGCCACAATTATTTGAGAGGAACGACAAAGTGGGGGAGATCAGAGAGCTGGCCAGATGCTCAGATAGGATTCTAGCGGTGGCAGAAAGCTTAGACTCTTGTCTGCTTCAGCTCAGTCACACAGTCAGGAGCCTCCATGATGATTATGCAGGTAGTGATGATGAGGGTAGTGCTGGTGGTAGTGATTTGATTTTTAAACACAGCCCAAAGCCTGCAGTGCACAAACAACAGAGGGGCTGCCTCGACTGACTTCACCCACATTTTTCATCGCGTTATGACTGAAAACCTTTATATTCATAAGGCACGAACGACAATAAAACCAACTACACATCTCTAGTGATGTGAAAAAGGAGCTGCAAAAAGAGAATATATCTTCCACTTTCTCCTAACATGGTAAGTCCTTGTCCTGATATCCACTCTCGTAATGTTCAAAGTAAAATAAAAGACCAACAAAGAGGCATAAACCTGAGCTCTTTGCTTCTCAGGCTGGTGTGTGTTCAGGTCGTCTAAGTACAATATTTTCCGCACTATAAGGCGCACTGGATTATAAGGCGCACCTTCAGTAAATGGCCTTTTAAAAATAAATCTGAGAACTCATCTTCAATGAATGGTCTATTTTAAAAGTTTTTTCCACATATAATACACATTGGTTTATAAGAATTAGAAAAAATTGAAGGCTTTTAGGCGCGCCTTATAGTACCGAAAACACTGTAGTACGTCTGAAGATTCTCAGTCAAGCAGGTCATGGTAGGTCGTCAGTTCTGAACTGGAGAAACCTCTCTGATTCGAGTCGAAACATCTTCACAGTTTTATTAAAAGTCCGATAGGCTTTACTCAACACAGAGATCTTGTACTCAGTACTATGGAGGGTACGCGGTGATGTCAGAGCATGTGAGGAACACGACTCCTCAGGCAGACTGAGGGGCCAAAGTGTTCTGCAACATGACTACGCTCATCATGGCAGTGCGAAAACAGGAGTAAATCATTATTATGTCAGTAGTGTTATTTCATTCAGAGCAGCAGGACTTAGCAGTGACGCTCACAGTGAACCAACGCGCCAATGGTTTCTGGACGTTACATCATAGACATCAATGACATTCCATGTCACATCACCGCCACAAGGAACAGAGCCTGAGAACACGCGTGTTCTAAGATGGGTTGTTGCTCGACCTCAGATCCGTGTTTCCTCAATTCTGTGAGTTGCAGTGACGCTTTTGAGTCTTCTTTCTTTAGCGTAAAAACATCTGATGCCTTATTGAATCTATGTCATCAAATGGAAACCGGCTCAAATGATGAAGAACTGCGGATCGCAGTGCAAACACAAATTGAAATTGTTGGGTTTGTCTGTCTGTTAAAGCGCTTTGAAATGTCTGCTGATGTGATTAAGCGCCATACAAATAAAGGTCAATTAAATATTAAAGATTCAATCCACTTTATTTGTCCACACGTGGGGAAGTTATCTTTACACTCTTCACACTTTCTTTGCATGTGGTTACATTTTTTGGTTAGTCATACACACATAGTTTTTTGAATACAGGCCCCAGGACACAACACACTAGGGGCCTGTAGGCATGCAATTAGTAACATATCACACAATTGATTGATTGATTGATAAATAAGATATTTTTTATTCACCAAGTCTACTCTATGCATTTGAAAGTTTCAAATGCATCGAGCTGGAGGTGAAAACTGTTCTGGTTCTGTATGTAATCTGATGTCTGCCCTCCCTCTTCTTCCTCCTCTCTGATAGTGAATTAAGGGTTTATTTGAACTGTTATTTTAGCACTTGGAAATATGAGCTGAGGCTCTGTAGAGTTTTATTTCGTTCCTGCTACGCATCAATTCCTTTTTTTTTTTGTAAAGAACGAGACGCTGGCAGCTTCATGAACAGGATTTTACCTTTTGACTTAAAGGTCATCTCTGCAGGGATTCCCTTAGACAATGACAATAATAATCTGAGAGTGTCAGACCTACGGGAGCAGTGATTTCCAGGCAGGAAGTGGCCGTCTGAGCTGCTCGATAATGACGTGGGACCTTGTGAAGGGTAAATTGGTCTCTTTGACACGGATCACAATGATCAGGCATTTACAAGGAAAACAGCTTCCCAGCTGAGGTCAAATGTAGGAGGAACACAGAACACACACATATAGGCTCTTCTTCCTTCATAAAGAATGTGCACATGCACTTTCTCACACCTGGTTACAAGCCTCTGTTGCTCATTGTGAAATTCCATCCTTGGCCGTCCAGTACAAAGGCAGCAGTAATGAAGTGTGTCTGACTGACACACACCTGGAGAAAGACGATAAGCGCCGGAGTCAGGTGTTCAACAAAGGGCTGGAGGCTGCTGGGATGACCGCAGGAGACATTTCAGTACGCAGGTATTAACATACTGCTGTGGGCCAGAAAACACACTCCCACGACCCACTCACACTCTATTTTTCAGTCGTAGTCTGAACACACCAGTGAGTTGGTGTGAGTCATCTGTCTCCAAACGCCCCGTTACCGAGCTTCGCTTTGAGAAGGAGCGCCGAGTGTGAAATGGAGCCAATGGCTCTCATTGCATTATTTTAAGGGGGAACAGCTTTAATATGCATGCTAACTCTACCATCCATATGCAATTGTGTTTAGATGTGTGTGTGTGTGTGTGTGTGTGTGTGTGTGTGTGTGTGTGTGTGTGTGTGTGTGTGTGTGTCTGTGTGTGTGTGTGTGTGTGCAGCTTTTCCACAACTGTCCATACACATTAATCAACAAATGCTTCACAGTTTGGTTAAAGATGTTTCCACAGTCACAAAAACATTCAGATTGACCTTCCAGTATGTCTTACGGTTCTCAGACAGCCGGTTAGAGCTCTTTGTGCTCTAATTTATTATTCACCAGCACATTTGTTCTCTCGTGCAGTAATTACAGCAAGCAGAAGCAACGCCTTCATCTGGTGGAGCGCGAACGAATAAATAAATCTAGATGGCTGAGCCATTTGAACGTTTGACATTTACTGATGCGGCAATTAAGAGAGTGGCACACAGACACACAACCTGCATTACACTGACTGATTCGTGTGCAGCACAACAACAAACTACAGTACTTTCTCACACGTTCACTCTCACACTTATGAAGAAAAACTGCTTACCCGAATCCGGGTCACGGGTGACGCCAGGAGTCTATCCCAGCTGACTCCGGACGAGAGGCGGCGCACTCCCTGGACGAGTCGCCAATTCATCACAAGGGCCCAAAGAAAAACTTTCACATTTTAAACTAACATGTAACTTTGTGAGTGTCTTTGTATTTTCTTACCATTTAACTAAACTGAATGTCAGGTGACGTTGGTCCTGCAAACCAACGTGTCCTAAATCTTGGCTCAATTATAAGACAACTTTGAGCTGAATGCAAATCACATGACATCCTTTTCATTCAAAAGTAGGTCGATTTCTAATGTGATTTTAAACCAGATGCCTAGAGCTAATGAAAATTGCTGATGTGATAAAAATGTGTGATTCTTCTCTCACCGTTTCACTTGACTCTTGACTGAGATTGCTCACATTATTGATCGATCGATGGAAATATTTGGAAGCTTCAAAGCCTATTTTGACACCTTTTCCTCTTTCAAAAGTAGATTGTTTGATCATTTTGAGATTCCTTTTACCAAAAAAAAAAAGCTAAATCTTTAATAACCAATGCTTGCCCCACTGTTCTGTTTGTTTGATGACAGACCGTCAGGTCCACAATGTCTTCTGCTGTTCAGCGGCATGCTTGTTTTAAATGATGCATCATGGTGCAGATCTGTTCACTGATGGGGGTCACAAACAAAGATGAATGGAACCGTCAAGGGAAAAAAATCTGATTTATTTTAAATACACAATAAAGTCACTGTAGCACTGCGTGAACACAGCCAGGGAGACACACACAGGCAGAAACGAGGGAACAACATCATTATCATTACACCAGGATAGCAGCAAAGTCTTTCCAGCTGTTTTAGACCCATTAAAAATAATCACAACATATGAATTTCATCATCAATTATTTTTTCATCTGACAATGTTGTTTTTTCCCTGAAATTCTGAAAATGCAAAATAAGAATTTTGATACCACCATCACATCTGTTATGCAAATATCAAGCTTCTAGTTAATGATGCTTACCCAGAACTTCTTTTAAACTCTACCTCTCCATACTCACCGCATCACTATCAACACGTGCGTTATAGTTCTCCCATCCGTGTTCTCAGAGGGATGCATTTTGTTCCTCTGGTCAGTTGACCCAAAACATAGCAGAAAAGCTTCTAACAAGACCAAAGGGACCGTGTTATTCTGGTTCTCAGCTCCCGTCTTTGGCCTCCTGTCATAACGGAAAGCAAACTCCTGATATTTGTTCGAAAAAGCACCAAAAAATGTTTGAAGCGCCTGCTGCTAAATGAGGATGCACAACACACAACAATAGGTTGGAAGGATAAAACTGGACACGTAGTTTAGGTGATGGCTTGAGATTAGTTGATGCTAATTTTGTAACGCAGTTAAGTTAGAAATAAAAATAAAATGTGTGAAATACTGGACAGTTTAATATTTAATGCTAACTGCTATGGAATCTGAAAGCACACCTCAACACGGGTTAGAAATTATTGTTTTATTGCACAGAATGACTACAGAATACTAATTTTGACATTTTTCATTCCCTAAAACAACAGTGCACAGTTTGATGATTTCTGTGAATGGCCTCAGAAGATAATTTATAAGAGAATATCCCACAAATGACCCCGCTTGTTAAAATAACTCACTGCTATAAAAAGGCACAGAGACAGGAGCAATCTGCATGTTGGGGCCAGGGTGGTCCAGACGTGTATTCCACTGGGGAATGTTCTCCATTAGTGCATTGAATACCTGAAGAATTTATCAAGAGGACCAGTAACAGAGGACCTTTGCACATTTTGGTTCACCACATGTGATGAATCTGGATCAAGACATCTGCAGGACTTGAACCCAGAAGCATCTTGCTGTGAGGGGCCGGTCCATCAGGAGGAGGATTACTTTCTGTAATCAGTCAGTATAACACACCGGTTACTGATTCAGGAGAATACTGTGTTCTCCAATTATTAGATGAGAAATGTGATTGTTGTTTTTTAATGTCACTCTTGAATTTACGCGCCAATTTAAATGAAGATATAAGAAATAAGAAATAAAACACATAAAACCAGTGTTAGAGGTGCGTTTTAAATCCTTCGGGTTCATCCTGTCTGTGCCTCCCCTTCCATCCTTCCTCGCCTCCTCCACTTCCATGCTGACAGGATGGTATAAAATTCAACATAAATACACCTTTCCTCCCTGCTTTCCTTCCTCCCTTCCCTCCTTCACACTCCAGTCTGTAAAAACCAGCTCTTGCTGACTCCTCCCCTCAAACTCAGATGTGGATGAGAGAGAAAAAGGCCAGCAACAGTGTGACGGACCAGCACAGCCCCTCCGCCCAGTGGAGCGGCTGGTACCTTCAGCGTGGACGGGGAGCGGAGGCGCGCAACGAGTCCAGCCGATCCGAACCCAAACCGAACCGGGGCAGTTGTGCAACAAGGGTGAAAGGGAGAGCCGAAAATGGAGCAGCGGACAGCGGGGGCAGCATCCACCGAAGAGCGGCTCAGTTTGTAGGTATGGCTTTTGTTCGCTTCAGCTGCGCGTTCATCCAGATCTTTGTGCAGGACGCGCGGAGCTGCGCAAAGCATGTGGGGGGGGGAAGGATGTGCAATGCACGGTGATCAGCTGCCATGTGGAACCGTGGGGTGAAATGTGCAGAGAATCTTTCGTTTCTTTGGTTACTCACCCCCCCCCCACCGCCAGATAATGATGATCCGTGTTGGAAGCTTGAAGCGGCGGGTCTTGTAGTTTTCGGCGCGTCTCCTTTAAGCTCCACGGGAGTGAGTGGGTTTTAATAAACATGAGCTTTATTGACACATGCATCAGAGTTGATTGTGTGTCAGGGATCAATTGGGTTTGTTCATTTAAAAAAAAAAAAAAAAAAAATCAAGTTGCTTCACGTTTATTAGTTTATTCCAACGCGAAGCAGGAGAAGCAGACAGACATAATGTAAATCCACATGATATAAAAGGGGCCTGTGGTTTCCACGCCAGAAATTCACGCAGACTGCTACAGTGTTGTCATGATGGAGAAAAAAAAAACCCAACTTCTTTTTTTTTTTTTTTTTTTTTTTTTTCAGCAGTGTTGTAGCAGTGACAGACTGCTCCCCCTAAATGTGTTCAATCCGTTTCACTGCTCTTTCATTTCCACAGCTGCACCACATCTTCTCCAAATGGAGCAGGCTTTTGTTTTTTGGGGGGGCAGTTTTAATTAGTGAGAGGCAGATAGTATCAGCTTTTTTTTCTTTTCTTCTTTTTTTTGAGGGGGGGGACCAAGTGAAAGGCAAATGTGTTCTCACTCCCCCCAATCACCTGCCAACTCTACCGGTGGAAGCATGTTAACACAGGAGGAAACACAGACTGTCAAGGATAATTAAGTTTTTTTTTGTGTGTGTGACTGTGGGGGTTTGGATTCAGGCTTTTTTGAAGTGCAGAAACTACCTGATATCATCTGTCTGTGAAAGTGAAGGCTCGTCACTCTGAGCTGTGGACTTTGTCACCAAATCACCTTCAGCAGCAGCAGAAACAGCAGCGATGGAGGTGGAGAGGAAGCTGAAATCAGAACACAAACTCCACTTCTAGTCCACTGACAGAAAAGGCTCTGTCAGCCTTTTTATTTATTTCTTTATTTCTCCCTCCCTGTGCAGAATAAACAGCACGTTGAAGAAAATACAAACGCTTTCTCCAGGTTGTTGTGACATTGCATCAGAAAATGTGTCCTTTTGTTTGTGTGCAGCTGCTGAATTATTATGTGCTTTCTGTGCTTCTCAAAAGCCTTTTTTTTTTTTTTTTTTAGGGGGGGTTGACATGAGGACAGAAGTTGAATTTAGCTGACAGTAATTTTTAATCGTCAGGAAAAATAAAGGCAAATAATCTTTTCTTTGACGGAGCTTTTTTTTCTTCCTTTTTTTAACAAGGTAAATGGAGATAACTCTACCTACACTAACGAGGCATTATGAATGTGCTGATGGTTTGCTGATAAATGCAAACAGCCACCATCGATGTGTGAAATATTTGTGGCGCTCGCAGCACCTGTGTTATTGCTTTTGCACGTAGCTATCTAATTACTACACATTGGCTGGCACCTCTTCGTCTCTGTAGCTGGAAATCTATTGTCTGGCGTTCCTCGGCCTCCTGAAGGTGCAGACAGAACACAGGTGTGCAGTAGAGCTCTTTTTTTTTTTTCATGTGTGTGTGTGAGCAATATTCCTCTTCCATCCAACAAGATGAACCTACACACAGAAAGCCTCCAGCTATTTTCCACAGACCTTATTTCTTTAAAATTTTTTTGCACCAAACCACCCCAAAAAAAGTCTAGGAATATTATTTATGATGATGTTTTTTGTATAATTTCAATAAATATTCCAAGATAGAAGCGCTATGGGGTGACTTTTGCAGCTTGTAGTTTCAAACACGCAACATGTGTATTTATTTGGCGCCTCGGGCAAATCTCTGAACGCAAAACTGTATATATTTACTGACAAAACATCACATAAGGTAACATTTTAATTTTGATTTTTTTGTAAGCCACAAAAAAAAAAAAAAAAAAGCTGGCAGTAAATGCTACGAGTCTAAAAATACTCTTGAAAGGCGAAACTTGTTGTTGGTGATGACCCAGTTAACTAGTTAGTCAAAGATTGACTGCGCTGATTAGCATCAAATCAGATGGAACTCAGTTCAGGTGGAAGGGTGCGGTGAACTGACAGCTTTTAGGATGGGGTTTGACACGCATCCCTTTTGAGGTGTATTTACTGAAATCCGACGATCACATTAGTTAAACTGATGCTGAGCAAAGCAAAAAAAACCAAACAAACAAAAAAAAAACCCCGAATGGATGTGACTGATTGACGTTAGAGCGCTGCAGGAAAAAATGAAAAGTGAGTTGCTCTTGAAAGACACTTCTTTATGGCCGTGCTTAGGCTGCGAGGGAATTTCAGTGTCTTAAAGACAGATGTGCTCAGGTTGCTCAATGCAGCAGCTGCACAGCAGAGCACCTTTTTAATATTGCACCATTGCAGCTCGGAGGCTGCTCAGAGCGGTCTCATTCATTTACCCTTAAGATGGTACCGCCTGTTCCATCAAATGTCCCACTTAAAATGTGAAAGTCTCTTTTGATAAGGTGGTGAAATTTTTTCAGAACTACTTCTTTTTTTTGTTTGGTATATTACATGGACACAACACAGACATACAGCTATACCTAAACACTCACTTTGAGTTATGGTGTCTCTGTTTTTGCTCCATTTTTAGTCCCTATCGCCTCCCAAGGGGGGAAATGGGTGTCTTTTCTCTGCTAAACGCTCTACTAGTTTTACCAGCAACTGCTGACTGTGTCCTTTGGAGCTGAACGACGAGGATTTCAGATCTTTTTCACTTAAAGTGATGACATTGAACCCAAACACCAAAAGTTGTGGCGAAACAATGAACTCTGACCCGTATTTAAGGATGGTTCGTCACTACATGTTGGCTTCTTTTCACATTATTATAAAGAAAACAATCAATTTATCAAATTTATTCATGCTAAAAAAAAGAAAAAAAAGAAACGACCTTCTCTTATGTTGCCTGTAATGAAATTGGATGGATATGTCTGTACAGAACTTTTCAGTGAAGGGCAGGTATTGCATGGGCAGGGCACTCTGGGAAGGGCTAGGTGTAATTTCAGATGTGCGCTAAGGGGCCAGAGCAGCAGTTATCTGAGCCCAGCTCTTCAAAAGGAGGGCTTGAGTCATCAAAACCAGCTGTGCTCCTCACTCCTGGTCATGTGTGTGTGTGAGCGCCGTGGACGGGCCTCCTCCATGAGAAACACATGGGCATCCGGAATCACTGGCTGCCTTCACACGATTGTAAATTTCCTGAGAGGACTTGTTCAGCCACGTCTGGTTTTGTCTGCCCCTCATGCCGAGTCTTTTAAACAGTGACATTAGAGGTTTGAGGAGCTTATTTAGACACAACTTTCACAGTTGTACTATAAGTCCCAGATAGGCCACTAATCTCAGTCTGTGTTTAGACGTGTCCACAGTTCAGAAGGATTATAACGAGGTTAAGCTCTCTGAAAATGGCTATAGAGCCGTAGATTAGTGGGCTTGTTCTCTGGGCAGGCAAACACGAGTGTTTCCACAAATACGAACAGCTAGTTTGGGAAGCCGTGAAATGGACAAATGCTGCCAGCATCCTTGTTTTAGAAGCTCTAGCAAACGGGTTAACCTGTAAGATCTGCTCTCACGGAACAACAACCGCTTCATAATTGTTATCTTTATCTTTGCTTCAAGCACTCCTGAATTTATTCCTCGTCTGCTCCACTCAGGAGGTTATTACCTCCACCGACGAGGTCACGCTTCCGCCCATCTCCATTTGTGATTTGGTTGTTTTTTTCTGCAGAAATACACAACTGCTGAACGACTTTCAATGAAACTTAACAGTGCTGGACTTGGTCCATAATAGACGGAATAAATTATGGTTTTATTCTGGGATTTGGCGCCCCCCCCCCCCCCTTTATACAACATTCCACTTTTAAAGTTGAATGGATCCTGAAAAAAAAAGATTAGGGTTTGTATTAAAGACGATGTTCAGTTTGGTGCTTATCCAAATAAAATCTGGAACCACCAGATTTAACTGGCTGTTACAAATCCAGTAACCTTAAATTATGGCTCCAGGGCTGCACGTTTGATTTTTTTTCGCCTTGATGGAATTAAAGGGGACTGTTAGGAAGGGAGAGAGTGACTGTCATACATGCCGACGGTATTAGCCTTCACTAGAAGGGCAGTGGAGTGACTTTTGAGTGGACTTTCTCTAGTGTCTCACATCAAACCGCTGCCTGCTGTGGGCATCAGCGCTCCCAGCTGCATTAATGGGGTATAATCTGAGGTGTAGAGCTGTATTTCCTTCATAGGACCTTGATGTTGGCAGCCTGCATTCAACACAGCTCTGTGCAGCGTGAAAGCCTGTCATCCCTGTGTGATTTATCAGAATAGGATGTACTTAGACAGTAAGCTTGATTCAACTCTTCCTGGATTTGTGCATTCATGAGATGTTTTTCTTCTTAAACTGGAATTTATTCTCCAAATCCTGACATTAGTGTAAAATTCCTGTCTGTGCCCTTTCTAGGTGCTTTAAACACAAGGTTTTTTTGGCGTTTTTTCTGAAAAGATTCTCCCGTGTTTTTTTTTAGAAATTGAATAGAAGATGGATTTGCGATGACTTTTTCTCATCCCTTTCTCACTCCAAATGAGTCCTGAGCTTGTTTTCTCTCGAGGCCTGTGTTCGTAGTACCGGTTTTAAATGAATCACGTCCAGAGCTCTGGTAATTACAAGGTGTGCGAACACTTCACACCGGGCTCTGATGGGGAAAAAAAGAAGGGCTAATTGGTCTTGTAGTGTTCTCATCCCAGTTTGTGTGTCCGAGTGTCACCTCTGTCATTCTGCTCTATGCACAATGAAGCTTCATTGTGTGCACGAGCACCAAGAAGCTGCATATAGAGCCTATTGTTTCTTCCTACGTCGTAGATCAGGTGGGATTTTCCTGCAGCAGATGGATCGAGACAGGTGTCAGGACTTTCTCTCTGAACCACATGGTCATTATTCGGTGTCGTCTTTCTAAAAGAGTGAAATAAATTGTGTCTAAATGTGCCTTTGGAAAAAAACTAGACATTTCCACTTTGTGGATGTTATCTTGGCTGTGTTTAAAGGAAGATAACGGGAGAAAGGAGAAAGTAATCTGCCACTGCGGGATCACTCTTAAATGGAAATAGCACTTTCTCGTCTGACCTTGTGAGACCTGATTGGCAGCAGCAGGAAACCCTCACAAGTGTGATCCTGCTGTCACCGAGAGGGAATCAGGAAGAGAGACCCGCTTGTTTTTCTTGGAATATTTCACCAAAAAGGTGGCTTTTTATCTTTTTGTGTTTGTGTGTGTACATCACACTGAGAAGCAGTACCGCATTTATGCATTTTCATACAGATAAAAACAACCATATGTTGACCTTTCTAACATAAGTCAGTGCAGCCAATGAGGATAAAACCAACTGATTTAGCTGAAGATAGATGCAGCATTCTGAAGGGAACCAGTGAGACTGCCACAAACCTGACATCCAGCATCGAGCATCAGATAAATGGAACAGCAGAAACGCTTTCCTCAAGAATCCACAAACAAACTTTTAAAGCTGCAAAAATTTAAATCTAATATTTATGAGCTCAGAGAATAATCGCCAACGCGGCGTTTTCCCTCAACTCCACCCAGAGTACTATCCTCCACCCACAGTTGTGATTTTATAGCTCAAGGCTTTATTAAGTTATTAAGTCATCAGCTTACTTCTAGAAGGATATTCTAATTTCCCTCTATTTTTTATTTTTATTTTTTTTCTTAAGCAAACGTTTTAACATTATTTGCTCTGTCCCAAAACTGGTGACTACCGGTAAATGACGAGGTTGAGTATTTGTAAGCTGAAGTTACCTGATGATATCTTGCTGAAATGTTGGCAAAATTGGTTTAAAAAAACTGAAGAATGTTGGATTTTCATTCGTCTAATGAGCAAAAGCACAACTTCATATGAAAAAGTTCCCGCTGTTGTTGTGAAAGCCTCGTGTGAAGGTGTGTTATGTCAGCTAGAGGCTACCATCCTACAGCGTTGGCATGAATGTTGACCACCTCCGATGCTGCCAGCCTGCTTTTGGGGCTGCAGGTCGCTCGGATTAGTCAGTTGGAATTTCCTCAAACAAACAAGGACGACTGACCCTAATAGCCCGACAAAAATTCAGCTAAAGCAGCCTGAATGATTAAGACGTTTTGTGAATGGCTCTACAAATTTGTATGGAAAAATTGAGTAAAAATCTGTACCAATAAATTAAAAAAAATATTCATTGATCCTGCAAACCAATCTGCTTTGGACACGCATTCAGTTCAGGGTTATAGAAGACAATGAAATATGAACATTTAAGAACCTGATTATCAGAAATACTGTTTGTTTTTTTTTTTCTTTTTGCATGCTGTCGTGCTGCAGATGTGTTTCCGGGCTGAGGTTGACGTCCTCTTAAGGAACAGACTGAAGACTGTACATCATGTCCTATAGTGAACGAACCATATATTTAGGTCCTTATAGCACTGACATCCGTGCTGTCGTACTGATGGAGAGCAACCCTCAAGTTGACCTGCATTACATTCATGTCACTGCAAGTAGATTTGTAGTCAGGCAAAGCAAGACATGCCCATTTTATTTTATTTTTTCTTTTAAACTCTAGTGGCCTGTTCTGTATCCGTCTTCCTGCTAATGAAGAGGAGGAACTGAAAGTCAACCTCTGTTCTGCTGATTTGGAAGCTGTTGTCTGTATTTAGCCGTGCATCTGCATGCGTGTGTGCAGTCGTGCGGTAACACGACGTTAGTGTAAGTGATTGGCAGCCGGTCGGATGGCTGGAATGAGCCGGCGTCGCCTGCAGTGTGCTCTCCGCTCCACATGCTGGGTGCCAGCGCTGGTGCTGGTTCATCTGCAGCCACAGTTTCTACACGCTTACACATCTGTTCACGTGAAACCGAGAAGCACAAGTCAAATTAAGGGGATATTAAATCTGCTTTTTTGCATGGGTGAGGCAACAACGTTTGAAACTGTCCTCTCAGAACCAACTGCAACCAGTCGGTGGAGGGGCGTCTGCTCCCACATCTGCACCACCTTTTAAATTTAGGTCACAGTTAAGGCATATTGTGGGTGGGGGTGGAGGTGGGGGTGGGGGGGGGGTTGAGCAGTGGAAGTCAGAAGAAGAGGAAGCCTCTCATTATGTCATCTGGCAGAGCAGCAGCAGGACTGGAGATTGGCAGGATGTGAATGGGGAGGTTTAACGTCTGAATTTTGAGATGTTGTCGTGGAAGTAGAAGCTAATAATTATTCCATCCATCAGAGAAATCAAATTAATTAACCTGGTTTCGTTGTCTGCTTCTCTTGCTGCAGAATTAGCAGCAGTGATAGAAGTGAAACACGTGAAGCCGACTGAAATGGCAGCTTCTTCCTGGTCCGATCTGTCTGTCTGCTGTGGGGACGGGCTGAGGGAACCAGCCATCCAGCGCTCAGGCTATTCTTAACAACTGTACTTTAGGGTTTCAAGATGTGATGGAGTGCAGCGGACCTTTTTTGGAGAGCTCGGACACTGCCGGGATAATTACACAGGGTGAAGTCTGATGTTCTACATGGTAATAACCTCGCTGCCTCCCGAGGCTAAAGCAGGGCAGACCTGTCGAAAGAGCTTCATTAAGCGAAGGAGCGAGATGGCGATCCGGTTCATTTGGGACGCATATGCTTCTCCTTCAGCTCACTTCAGCTAAAGTCTTCAAGTGACCTCTTAAATCACCGTTAGGTGAGAAAATGAGGAGCGAAGACTAAGTTGAAACCAACAGATGTGGAACAGAATTTGTGCTCCAGCGAAACATTAAGCCTTTTATTGGCTAATTTTGGACAGCAATCCCCTAAAATGGTACGAGATCAATACCTGTAGAAGAGCCTCTGTGTTAATGACAGTTGTGTAACTGTTATTCTATTTGTGAAAATGTAATTCTAGGATTCCATTTCAGGGTGTGATTTCTTTTCTCTTGATAGGCACCTTTTCATTTGCAGCACAGAAACGACATATAGGCTCAGATTTAACATGAAGTGAAAGAAGGGTGTTGATAAGATGCTTCATTGTTCACCTTTAACTTCCAGTGACAGGCAGTGCAAAAGTAGTTGTCTGGACAGTTCTGTCCCATTCAGACTTTGGCTGAGTGTATGTACGCACTTTGTTAGTCAAGTCTCCCAATGGGGAAGACTTGGACAATCATTCGGACTACTTTTAGTCCTCATGGAAGCAAAACGGTATCTTCGAAACGTCGGTATCTTTTGAGCGCCCTGAACGTTTCGTATCGTTGTCCGGGATGAGGTCCAGACAGTCCTACGTTGTTACTCGCCTAATGAACCCTACTCGAGTTCAAGTTCATAAATAACAGTGGGCCCCAGTAGTGAAGGTGCATACACCCACCCACCACCGGTACCCACTTCTATTTCCAACCACAGCCTGTTCCTAAAGCTGTTCCCCTTGTAATTTCTTTTTTCATACATGGAGTAGATGGAATATATTTCATGTTCTGTTCATGTAATCCCTGCGAGATACGGTGTGGGAGTCCTCCATTGATTTGAGGAATCTAAACCACACACTTTACACTTCTATCTGTGGATATGCAAGGGCTCAGCAGACCTGGTGCCGATGCCTTCCTGTAACCCCACAGTGATGTATTAGTTTGAGCTGCTTGAACCGCTGCGAGGTGAATATTAAGAGACAACGGCTTTAAATTTTTCAGTTGGAAAACAACTCCACTCTTGAGGGTTCAATATTTTATGAGGAACAAGGCTGTTGGTCAATGTTGAATTTGAGAGAAGTTGCAGGCTTGCATCCTATATTTCTTTGTGTGCAGAATAGAGGACATGGAGTTCTCCTGCAGAACCAGCCTGAAGTCATTTATCCAGTGTCCTTTTAGTTTAATTACTGTTGTCTTTTAAATCCAGCATCAAACACCACTTTGTGCTCCACTGAGAACGGGTTCCTGTGAGTCCATCTTTGTAGGCATTAAAGTGTCCAGAACTTCTGGTTCTTATAGAAACCTCCTTAAAGTTAACTTTGATTAAACAATTGTACCGTGGCTCCTTCAACTTTGTAACTCAGCAGGTCGTAGTAAAGTGAACAATTAACAGTGGGATACTGTGAAGCTTTATCCTCAAGGACTATCCAATCAACTGTACAGTAGACCCATTTAGAATATCACATCAGGCAGCAGCAGGGCATGCTGGGACTAAAGAATGGGGTTAGCTACAAAGAAACATGTCTATAAATGTAATGTATTCCACCCTAGTTTGGGTTGTTTTGTGTCGTTCCAGCAGCATCCGATGGCCATAAATACACACAGCGTGCTCATGTCTCTTTTGATTAGATAGACCTTTATTAGTCCCACAGTGGGGAAATTCATGTGATTGTGGCAGCAGAGGGAAGGGGGGGGGGGTTCATACATACATAATACTGTACATACATATGTAACATGTGTAACATATGATATACATATTAACATTTACAATCACTAATTCACGTTTCACAACTACAAACTACAGGCTACAAACTAAGCAGTTTTAGTTTTGGTCTCTTTATTTTTACAATATTTATTAGATTAGATACAATTTTATTAATCCCAAAGGAAATTCTTGTTCCAGAGACTGCTGCAATTTACAGTAATACAAAACCCCTAACTCCTAGTATTAAAAATAAAAATGACGTGTATAAGGAGTAAAATAAAAGGACCAGTGTCTAAAGGAATAACAATAGAAAGAAACCCAAAATGAAAAAGAAAGTGGTGGACACAATGACCTTGAACATATTGGCAGTGAAATGGAAGCGTCGTAAAAATTAATAGAGCGCCCGATAATGAAAGCAGTAATGTCCATAATATTAAATGTACTGAATTAGATCTTACTGAAAAAGAAAAATGGCACATGACAATGAACATCATGTGACCCGGTCCAGCTTCACTTGTTTGTTACTTTTGGCCTGTCTGACGTGTTCCATCCAGGCTGCAGCTGTTAAACGTCCTGCTTGTTTCTGCTCGTGTTGCATCACCTTCATCACAACTAGCTCTTCTTCTTCTGCAGAGCAGCAACAAGCACTAGCAAACCGCAGTCAGTCAGGTTTGGCTGTACTTCTCAGAACCTCAGGATGTACGGCGAGACCTTCCTGAATATGTGACGCTTGTGGTCAACAGTCACACAGATCAAAAACTTTTTTAGTCTTTGTTGTTCAAAGATTTATAGTATTTTCCACACTATAAGGCACACCTAAAAGCCTTTAATGTTCTCAATAACCGACAGCACACCTTATAATCCAGTGCGCCTTAAATATAAAAACAGTTTTGGAATAGTCTATTCATTGAAGGTGCAACATATAGTCCAGTGTGCCTTATAGTGCAGAAAATACTGTAATAACTGTAGTTAATTCTTTTTCCAAGTTATTTTTAATGAAGTTTGTTCTACTTTCAACAGTGTAGTGATGAACTGAACATCTCCCAGCTGCTACCTGCTGACAGATCATTATTGAAGTACGAAGGATTATTGTAGATTCATCATCCGTGTGAGCTACAGGTTAAACATTCAAACCACAGCCGTACAGGAAATCAATGCGTTTCCTTTAGTCTGAGAAGCTGATGCTCTGTAGAGTTTGTGACCAGATGAATGATTCATGAGTTTAAAAATACTGAGCAGTCATGACGTGACGGTGATGAATGACCCAGGCTCAAAATGAAGACGTTAACACACACATTGAACGTGTTTTGTACCGTAGAGCTCTCGGTCCATCTGGGCACGTCTGCCTGTCTGACTGACCTCTCTGACTGATTCATCTTTTCTCACTGATGAAGAGTTTTCTCTTAAGTTGGGGTGAGTGCTCACCTGAAAGTTTTCTCATGAATTGTGCTGTTCCTTGAGGCAAATTTTAGATTCTGCACACTTTGACCTTTACATTCCGTCTCTTAGAGACATCACCTTAAAGCTCCATGCGTTCTTTCACGACTAAGCGACTAAGTGAGGTTATTATAATGAGAGAACTGCCCAAAAAACTGTCTGTGTATATGAATTTACATAGAAAAAGTATTGTAAGCTTTCATTATTTCCAGGATCAACTGTTGTAATGTTTTACTTTTTGATCATCCTTGAAAGAATATAGCTGAATTACTCAAAAGAATTGACAAGAAACATAATAACTTTAGAATCTCTGCACCGGCCTGACTGCTTCAGAATTGATTTTAAATTCTTTATATTGGATTGAAATGTTTTTATTTTTTATTCTTGTGGCCCCTTTTAGCCTAAGAGTAAAAGTAGTGTCTTTTAAAGGCCTTTTTAATTATCCCAAGTGTCGGTACATAAACTTCTAGTCAGGCACCTTTTTATTACTCTGGTCCAGGCAGTGCAAAAGCCTTCCTGAAGACCTGACAGCACCAGGGAATACTGACATCTTTTTCAAGAAAACTTTAGACTTATATCTTTTTTTAATGTTATTTTTTAAAGTGAAATGGATTAACTTATATGTATTAATGAAATTGTCTCACCGGTTCCTGTTTTAGAAGCATAGACATTTCAGTCTGGATGTCATTTTATGCCTCTTGACACTGTTTTATAGAAATTGATTTTTTTTTTTTAGAATAGCTGATAATGAAATCAAGCAGTGAACCACAGTTATATTATTTGTACGATTATAACGTCTTATAAATCCAGGTTGTTCAGCCCCTAAAAATTGTGATTGTGTAATAATGAATAATCATTCATCTTACTCTTACCCGTGACCCGATGACGGATAAACAGAAAGATCGTCTCGCCTTTGAGGAGATGAATGAATGACTCCGATAACTCATGAATGAATGAGGTCGAGGCCTGGAAATCTGAAAAATGCAAACATTCCAATTGTTTGAAATTCAAATTGAAATTCAATTGCAAACAATTGAAAAAATTCTGCCCTGTTATGTGATTGAGATGATGAGTAAATATCTCGGTAAAGTTTGTCCTGTAGGATGCCAAAGGTCTGCAGGATGCAGTTGATCTCTAAGCAAACATCTAGTGTTTCAAAACGTCTTCAGAGTCTTCCTCCTGGACGGCTAAATAAACACTGGATCTAATCCTCCACCGGCTTGATTAGGAATCACGTTCATCTACTGACTGACAGATGACGCCTCAAGAGGGGGCAGGTCTTTGAGGGACACATTCCATTTGAACGGTCCGATCCTCAAGTTCCATTAAATGCAGCTAGTTTCCATTTTTCCGATCGCTACTCGTCTGTTTGATTTTCACAGTTTGATATCATTAATATACATATTTATCTATGTATTAGTGGTCATGGATAGAAACTGACCCGTCAACTGGTCAAAGAAGAATTAAACACTAAAGTTTTCTTTTATTCATCATCACAATTTTATAAAATAAGTTGGTGATTGAGTTTTTTTTTCTAATGTAGAAAAAAGTTGATTTCTTCATCTTTTTAAAAGGTAAAACTCTTCAAATAAAATATTTACAGCCTGTCTGTAGATTTTCTGATCTCCTGTGATGCAAAATTAACAAAATTTATCTTTAGACTGATGGTTCCAATCGATCAATCAAGTTTTATTTATGAAGTGCTTAATCAGATCAACGGACATTCCAAAGCGCTTTAACAGGCGGAGAAACTCAACCCGAATCATTTATTCCAGTGGTAGAAATTACTACCATCCTTTGCACGACTAATGAAATAATTTTATTCATTAGTACTGTATAATCAGCAGCTATTTAGAAATTACTGTCATCTCCAATCAGTATTTAATTATAAGACAAATGTGCTTAATTTAACTGAGGATTTGCTTCTTGGGTGTCATATATCTTGTCTGCTATTGATTTCTTTTTCGACATGTAAATATTGTAATGTGGTTTACTTTGTTTTCTGGTAATAAAATCCACATTTTATAACTTTAACCTTCATTTATTTTTTCTATGCTGGCGACGCATCCAGAGTGTACCCCATCTCCTGTCTTTATTCGGCCGTAGACGACGTCGTCTCGGATGGATTGATGATCTGTGAGCTGAGATCTCTTTCTCAACTCGTTTTTCTCATCTCATTCTCGCCCCGTTTCTATTTTTTTCTGACTACACTAGTCATAAACCTTATAATTAACCTCCTGAGGTTGAATGACCAGCGTACGTTTATCCCATCTCCTTTTCCACGGTAGAACGTCTTCCTCTCCTGCTGTTGCATATTCAGATTACGTCTCTGCTCATCCCTCGACTGTAAGAGATCTACGCTTTTGTACTCTAACCAGGCTTCCTTTTGTTCATCGCAATCTCCTGCTAACTCCCACTAAATCATTTCGTCGTCATTTGCTTGTCTGGCAAGTGTCTCATTTCCATGTGTCCTGTTTTGTACCGTTTCTTTTGTGGCGGCCCTCACAAGACTAGCTCCGTCCTCCGCCCCCGCCTCTCCATCTGTGCCACGCATTTGTTGTTTCGCTGCAAGTTATTGAAGCGCACGTCGTAATTGGTGCCAGGTGGGGGTGGGGGGTGGGGGTGGGGGAGAAAATAGCTTCACACTCACACATATGCACACCATACCTTGAAGCATGCACACACACACACACATTCCCACAGTGGGATTTTGTGGAAGCGGTGGTGCGAATAGATGACATTTGCTTGTTGACAGCGTTGTCATTGGGCAGCTGTGTTCCCTGCTTGTTGTTGTTGTCTTTTTTTTTTTTTTTTTACTGTTGGGCCTGTGGTTCTTTACTTCCAGCTGTTTTAACGCCACATATTCCACTGAGTAACCTTTGAACCCAACATCGGTAGACATGTTGGAACTGCTCTGACGCCGACCCCCACCTGTCCACAGGCCTTAAGGCGCGCTGCGAGGTTTTCGCAAACAAATCGGATCACGCGTGATTTTTTTTTTTTTTTTTTTTGCGCAGATGTCTTTGCTGTGAAGCGCCCGCATCTGTTTTCCTCCGTGGGTTGTTTTCTTTCTCTCACACCGTCTCGACCTGCTCTGGTCCGGTTGATCCCCTGCTGCTCGCCTCTGGCCAGTGGTTGAGCTTTGGCCTCCTTTATGGCCTTTAAGCATGGATGTAAAGGGAGGGGGGGGGGGAGATGCCTGAACCTACTTCTGCAGACTTTAGCAGCTACAGAAACAGGAAGTTGTAATTTGGGGAAGAGGATGCTTAAATACTCCTCAGCTTGAGAAATGCTCCCACATTAGGATCCCAAAGCTTCTAATTATGTGTTAAGAGGATTGCAGACAATTCAACGCTTTGTTTCTTTCATTGCTGTGTATTCCAGTCACTTGCCATCATTATTTTATAGCGGTTGAATAAATAAATGTATTGTGTTGAATCCTAATCTTAGTTCTCAAGTTGCTGCAGTGGTGACGGTTAAAGGGAAGCTACACACAATAAAACAATGAAGACTATGTATTCCTATTATATTTGATATCTTAATTTCTAAATTAAGAACAGACATCATCAACATTGTGGATGTCTGATCTTATGTTAGATCATTTGAGAAAATGTCCAAAATATATACACTTTTCTCAACATATGAGGTCATTTTTTTGTTCTTGTGTACATTATGTAGGATAAATTGCTGAATTGATGAGTCGTAAAGTAATCTGACTCATCAATAATGGAAAGAATTGTTTTGCTGCCGGAAGAAATGATTGTATTTTAATGAAATGTAATATGAGTCAAGCCTCAGGGCACCTGAGCTGTGATGCGGCGTCATGCAGCAAAAAAAAAAAAAAAAGACGTTTTAGACGTTTAAATACACGGTTTTTACCAGCGAGGCGATTGTTTTTAAAACGTCCGTCTTGTATGAATTTATCAGAGCGGCGTGTTTCGACGGTGGAAAGAAAACAACTTTCCACAAGTAATCAGTTTAACCACTGAGTTTCAGAAAGAATCGCATCAGCTTCTTGCACATCCTGTTTGACAGCAGCACGTGATTGGTTTATCACGTGGGACAAAGAAAATGCAACAAATTCTTCATTAAGTGTTCAGAGATTTTATGAAGGAAGGAAGATCTGGTCTTCAAAGTTCTGTTCTGCAAGGAGGTCGTTTCCTGTGGCGTGTTTTTACGAGCTGCGTGTTTTTGAGACACAGAACCCCTCACCCGCCCCCTGACTCTCTAATTTATGCCGCTTCCTCTTCTCAGGCTCCTGCTGTATTCTGGGAAACGGATGGACATGACGGACTAGTGAGCGTCAGTCCAGGTGAGTGTCTCGGAGATTTACTTTCCTGGACTCTTTTTCACCTGTGAGTGTTTTTCATGGCCTGGTCTTCCTCTCTCTCTCAGGCCCTCCCAGTTGACCCCCGGGGTCCGGGGCCCCCCTGGTCGTGGGGTTTCATCATCGGTGGGGCTGGCCGAGCCGTAGCAGCGTGTGTGTTTTGAACGAGAGGCCATGAAGTCCAGCATGAGGCAGTGGCGGCGGCTGGTGCTGGCGGGGATGCTCGCCTGGGCTCTCTTCTTCCTCGCCCTCCTCTCGTACTTCCTGGACGCTCGCGTGAACGAACCCCTGACCTCGGCGGGGTCCTTACTCGCCCAGCACCCCGACACCCGCCGCCTGGCCTCCATACAGGCCTCCTCGCATCAGCACCACGCCAGCCTGGGCTTCCGCATCGGACTGGTTTCCGCGTTAACCACGACGAACCCCAGAGACGATCCGGAGCCTTCAGTCAGCTCCGTGACCCCCGAATTCAGCGTGGAGGTGAACCGCGACCCCAACGGCGCCCCTTACACCGTCTACGGCGGTCCAGAAACCAGCCGCCAGGAATACCTGGACCCCCAGAGTCTGGCTGCCTGGTCCTCGTTCGGAACAGAAAATGTGGGCTCCCAGTCGGACCCGTCGGTCCGCAGCCGCGAGAGAACTTCACGAGTCACAGATTACCGGAAAAACGACGGCGCCAAACGCTACCAGGAGGGGGAGGAGGAAGAGGAAGACAGGGGAGGAAATGAGGATGAGGAGGGGAACCGAATGAGAACTACGGCGGGCGGGAAGGCCGACGACGCCGATTTGGAGGAATATTACTTCTCCAAGTCGATCTCGGTGGTGCAGCGGCTGTGGCGGGGCCGCGTGTCGGCCGGCATGCTGAGCCCCCGCCTGCAGCAGGCCATGAAGAACTACGTCAACGCCAACAAGCACCGCGTTTCCTACAAGGGGCGCAGACGAGCCGCCCCCAGCGCCGACGAACTGCTGTGTCAGATGAAGGCCCAGGCCCGGCTGAGGACGGTGGACGGCTCGGAGCAGCCCTTCGCCTCCTTGGGGTGGGGTCGGCTGGTGCCCCCGCTGGCCCTGGAGAAACTGCACAGGCAGCAGGAGAGGAACGGCTTCAAGACGTGCGCGGTGGTCACCTCCGCCGGCGCCATCCTGCGCTCAGGACTGGGCCAAGAGATCGGTGAGTAGAGAGAGAGCGAGGGGGCGACATGGCCCCAAAGGGCCCAAATGGGCTTCAAATGTCTTGAGTGAAAACGGTCATAATTAAAAGGAGGGAAATTGAAGTGCAGTGGAGACCAAACTAATTAATCTGTCGTACAAAACACCCATGTGATGTAAAATTTACATTGTGTGGGGTAACGGGGTCAGATGGCGATACCATGGTGATGTGGAGGGATGAGGTAACGTTCCTCTAATGAACACCTGAAACAAACGTTGACATGTTTTCCATCATGGAAGGTTTATCCACCTCTCCTTTTTATCCTGTCATGTTGTTGTAACGTTCAGCTGCAGAATCAACGCCACCGACTGTTTGTGTTGATGAGCTCAACTTCTGATTTTCACACAACTGCGGCGAATGAACGAGCACATTCATTTTGGAGTTTCTTTTTCCAGACTTTCACTAATTTTGGATGAACACCCAACACCATGTGGTGATTCAGTCTTTCATTTAGAGCGGTGGTCCCTGGATTTTGGATCGGTACCGGGACGCACAGAAAGAATACACTTATTACATTAATTGTACAGTATTTTCTGCACTATAAGGCGCACCTAAAAGGCTTTAATTTTCTCAAAAACTAACAGTGTGCCTAATAATCCAGTGCACTTTATACTGTATATGTAAAAAAAATTTAAAATAGGCCATTCATAATAAGATGTGCTTTATAGTCCAGTGCGCCTTATATATGGAAAATGTTTTAAAATAGGTCTTTCATTGAAGGTGCGTCTTATAGTGCGGAAAATACTGTATTTTATTTATTATCTGAACGATGATTTGTTTTTGAAAATGATCAGATTCCCTCGTCCACATCTGTCTGAGTCACTCTTGATGCTTGTCAAGATGCTTGCCTCGGTCACATGACCACCTTCTTAAAGGGGCCACTCTGGCCGCTAACACTGAATACATTACCGCTAAATTGAAACTCCCAAGCTTGCAAAATGAACAAAAAAACCCAAAAGTCTTTGGAAAGTTTCTTTTCACAGACTAAAAGAGCCAGTAAGAGACAGAAGAAGAACCTACGACTTAAAAGAAAGCTGAAAAACACTAGTTGTCATGCTGGTCGTATCGTTTTATTTGGTCATATTTATCTGGCGCACCTTAAAAGCCGGTCCATGAAAATATTGTCCTGTCTGAAATGGAGAGAGTCCGTTCTTCAGGGATCGTGGATTCATGTTGTCCTGACTGATTAGATTTGCATATTTTTTTCATGCCCAAGACAGAAGTTTGCCTTGTTGTTGGCATTCCACTCCGCTGGTCATGAAAAGAAATGGGATTCAAGGTCTTCAGGCTAGAAATATGTAGTCACAGGCAATTGAATGGAAATCTGACAAAAGCTATTTGAGATCCTTTCTGACGAAGAAAACTTTCCCCTCAATAAATAACGGACTGAATTTGTTTGATTTGTTCTTGTCCCAACAAAACAAACTCGACTGTTTCAAATTCAAACAGCATAAAAGAGAGAAGAGCTGTTTTATTATAAGACGGCTAAAAGCAGTGTTTAAGAGTTTCGACTATTCAGCTGTTCAAGATGTACAGTCAATGTTTAGCCTGTGTTTGTTTGTGAAGGTGTTTGTATGTTGTTTTTTTTTGGTAAAATTTGTCCACCAATAATCTATCCTCCCCCGATCAGTATAGATTAGAGCAGTAATCCTCTTCCTACATTACATTTTGCTGATTTAGTTGTCAAGCTGGGATGTGTACCTGTAGACTTTGTGTTGATGACTTTGTGTTTGCGCGTGCGTGTGTGTGTGTGTGTGTGTGTGTGTGTGTGTGTGTGTGTGTGTGTGTGTGTGCGCTCCTGCTTCAGAAAGTCTGGCAGCTCTGTGGTTGGATGGGATGGCGTGAAGTCGATGACAGATGGCTCACTCTGGAGGGGAAAAAAAAAAAAATGGAACCCCTCTGGTTAACAATCAGGTTTCATCATATAATGAATGTATGTTTGCATTTCACTTCAGTCAGAAAAGACTTTACATGAAGACCGTTATAAACATATATATCTGATAAAACGTCTATTTGCTGACAGCGTCCTAGAAACACTCCGTCACTGGTCTGCTGCTGAGAAAAATGAGCAGTCAGACAGAATCAGATGCACAGACGGGACGCAAACCTGTGTGTGTGTGTGTATGTGTGTATGTGTGAGATTTTGTGTGTGTGTTTGACCTTGTGGTCATGGTGGAATTAACTTGTATTGCTGTGTCAGTGGAAACCTCAGCACTGCAGTCTGTCAAGACTGTTTCCTGGCTTGTCAGTAGCAGAACAATCTCAACGTGATCACATTATTTGTAGCCCTGTGCACTAATGTAACATCTACACATAAATATATTAAGAATGCTTTATATTAATTTTTGCTGTTCTAGACTTGCCATTGGATGACATTTGACTGACGTGACTGTTTGTCATTCTAAGTAGTGAAGAGCAAACCTGCTTTAGGCACCAGGCCCAGGACTGAAACACTGAAGGTGTTTTTTAATCCCCAATCGATGCATCATCATCACTATCATCATCATCACCACACTTGTTTTTTGGGTTTTGGCCAATTATGCGACGCATAGATTCACAAATGAAATTATTGCATCCTATCAGAACTGTAATTCATCATTTTTTTCCCTGCACACATTTTTAAAGCACCATCCTCACACACTCATGACTTGCACGTCAAACACCAGCGGCTCATTGGTTCGGCGTGTCGTCGTCCTGGTAAACAGTTCTTTAAAAAGAGATCGTGCTTGACACAGGACTTAGTGCCTTGATGAATTAGATGAAGGTTACAGGGCCAATTAATTATAGAACAGTCTCCCAGCATTTGAGAAGCTTGACTCTGTTACATTAATTCTCAGGCCTTAGCTCCAACAGGAAATCAAACTGCATTGATCCTCTACTCCTCTTCACCCCGCTGCACATCCCTAAAGGCTGCCCCGCTTCACAAACTGCGTTATGCAGCTGCGGAATGTGACAAATCACCAAAAGATGAATGAGAAAATCGATTCTCTCTCCCTTTGGTACTCACGGGTCCACCGACATTTAAATTATGGTGTTTCTTCATGGTTGTGCCAACAAATACATCCTTCAAGAGCCAGGAAGCTGAGAAGGTGGGTTGTTTTAGCTTCATGAGCGAGGTGTGACTGCCACCATGTGGTGTAGAGGGTGAACTGTACCTTCAGTACAGCAGCTAATGGAGAACCTGACTAAAGAAGACCGGTTAGAACCAGGAGATAAAGGAAATATTCTCTTTGTATAAGATATTTCCTGAGGCCTGCTATTTGTTGGGTTCATTATTTTGACCACATGTTTGGTTGCATTCTCCCAGTCTCTCTGTATGAAATAAACATCAAAATGTCTCCAATGCGATATCATAATATAGATCTTTTTAATTTTTGTAGAAATACTGATATGCTTTTAATTTTTGGGAACGATTGAAAGACACGGAAATTAGGGATGCTGCTAATGATTTCTCATTATCATTTCTTTCTCTCTTGCTGTTAAGCATACAGAAGATATTAGTATTGACTTTTACAATTTCCAAGGAGCCCAAGGCGACACTTTGAAATTTGATTTCAGTTAAAAACAAAAAAAACTCAATTTCGAGCACAGCTGAAGATTCTCACCATCTATTCACCTGGAGTCTTCGAAGGTTTCACATTTGTAGTTGATCACTACCTGAAGAACTAACCAAAAATATATTTGAACAATTGTTTACTTTTCTCTGTCTTATGCAAAATATAATCCTTAGTAACAAATCACTTCTTGATGAATGAAAAAGAAAAGACAGTGTCAAAACATTAAACTGTGGAAATGATGACAGAAGGTTTCTTAAAAATAAAATTGTCTAGGATGGTTTTTTTTTCTCACCAGGAAAGTAATGAGATCAAAGTTGCCTGATGATAATGTTGTACAGAAATATCACAAATAATTATAATTCTGCCAGTTAGACAGTGTTCAGGAATTGCTTGTCTGTTTGCAGCCATAATATCTCCAGTCTGGACCGGTAGTGGTTTCATCAGCTAATTTACTGCCAGACAAGAACGCCAGCTTACAACCTTGGCTGCCTTTGCCATGTTTTATGTCCGGTGATGTCAGCATCTTGTATATAAAATGAAACATAAATTTGAAGCGACCAAGTCATAAGTACAAAAGCATCGCTGCATTACATTCAAACCCATCGCTGTCATGTCTGTAGAGGACGAACTGGACCCGACCCGTTGTTCTGAGTTTGAGTCTAGTCATTCAGAAAACAGGACTTTACTTTCAGTTTATGAAAGAACATGTATAACATATATATATGTATATATGTTATATAAGTTCTTATACATATAATTAAACACAGTGCTCATCAACGCTAGCGACTTCACCTCATCGTGGATTTTGGTAGGCAGTCATGTGATACCGTACGCGCATTCTATTGGCTGACAGCATCGGGAAGTGCGCTACGTTCCGTCAGTCTCAGGACTTCCGTGAGACAAAAAAGTTTCAACAGTCGATAAGAGTGTGGGAAAAGGTTATACAGATAGAAGGTGGTTTAATATCAGTAGGGGGAGGGTTCATAAATGTTTAAATTAGATAGTTTGTCACTCTATTGCGGAATTCGTTAATCACAGTGCATTAACCGCGAGGAATGAGGGCGCACTATATAATATATATATATATGTATATATATATATATATATATTATTGGTCACCAGAAAAATTATGAATATTAATATAAAATTTAATATTTAATTGTGGCTTCGACTGTTATGTCAGGAAGCGAAAGTCAGCCAATTTTCACAAAAGATTTTTCTGTACTTTGAATGCAGTAGACTTAACATTTACTATAATGAGATTAATGAAATGGTAATTCACCGTATATCCCGAAGCATGATCTGATTTTGTCTACATTGAATATACAGCTGTGGGTGTTATTGAGGAAGAGGGTAATGCAAAGGCAAGGTGATGTTGGAATATCGATCGCGGTCGTGTTAAAAGTTAAACCCTTGAGCAAAGTGTAGTGTGAACCTGTGGGAAACATGCAGCATCAACAATAGGTCATCAGAAGTGATTGGATGTCCCTGGGTCTGCCGGGAAGAGACGCTGATGCTCTGTGAACCTCTGAGGCTCCTGATCCAGGATCGAAGGTCACGATAATTCCAGCTCTTACATTTTAATGTGAATTTTTTTTTTTTTTTCAACACAATCTGGAGTCTGATGATGTAAACATTTAATGTGAGTTCTCTCCTCACTAGATTTTCTCATCCGTGTGTGATGGATGGACAGATGGATTTAGATGGATGGATGTGGGTGGGGGTACATCTTGGACAGGTCATCAGAGGAAGATACAGATAGAGATTGACTCACATATTCACATAAAAGTCCCCACTTCACTAATCTTCATGTTTTCTGCCCAAGTTGGGAACGTTGGGGGCCCCGTGCAGACACTGGGAGGGCACTCAGTCAGGATGCAACTGTAGCATCAGGTGTAAAGGCAGTAACGCTGTTGTCTTCATAAAACTAACTTCAGACGTCTGCTGACTCAAGAGAAACATCCTGTTGTAAGACGACATTCTTGGAAATCCTTTTGTCTGGAACGTCGCTGTTTACAGAATCACAGGAAGGTAAACTGGTTGTGGAGCTGTAGAGAGAGTGTGTTCCCTGAGTGTTTGCAGTAGGTAAGTGTTGCTCTGAATGACAATCGCTGCTGTAACAGTTGGCTGGTGGCAGTGATGGAGGAGTACCAGATCAGAAGCCGGTGGATCATCCATTCTGCTGTCAAATCAATGCAAGGGGGAGAATATGTCGAACCGACCCAATCGATCCGCTGACAGACAGTACGCATTTCTAATAATTGTTACTCCAAACATCCATCAGAGGGAGGGATTCATGTCGGTGCGTGAGCATCAAGGGTAAAAGTGGTATTTCTCCAGTGATTGCTCATCAGCTGTAAGAGCGGAGCAGAAGAGACACACTCAGGTCGAGTCTGAGTCGGCCCAGACGTGTTTTCTTCGAGCCGTCACGGCCATAATTTTGTCATGGCCAAACCCCGTGTTGTCATAGTGAATTCTGCCACAACCACTTTGGTGTGCCGAGCCTCAGATGTGACCATATGATCTTCAAAAGATAAGTGTGTCAGCGTGTGTGTGCGCGCGCATGAATTTGAAGTCATTTAAATGCAAACGGCTTTAGGTTGCAGGAAGCCACAGTGTCTGCGTGTGCACTACTGTTTCCTTTTGTAGTCTTCCATGAAACAAGCGATCTAAAGGACAGGAAAACTGTGTGAGACATTCGATGCATGAATATTTGAAGTTTACGTTTAGAGATTTCCCTTTTTTTTTTTTTTTTTTGTCTCTATCAGAACAACTAAAAGGCTGGATACAAATACCAAAGTTTCATCTGATTCAACAGCCTTTCTGTTGAGAGATTTTTGTGGGAACATGTTTTTTTTTTTCCATATTAAAAGATGATAAACTGCTTTAGTTTCCAGTTGTCTGTATTATTAATGTTTAGTAATTCCTCTGCAGGAATTCATAATCTGACTTTATCTGATGTCTCCCTCCCAGATAAACATGATGCAGTTTTACGTTTCAACGCCGCCCCTACAGAGGGATATGAGAGAGACGTGGGGAACAAAACCACCATCCGCATCATCAACTCACAGGTGAGTCTGGGGGATAAATGTGTGCAAAGATGTCTACGTATGTAGGCACTACGTCACCCACTGAACCAGACAGGCTCACGATGAAAAAAAACACATTGGGGTTTTGTTTTTTTTTCTATTAATGTCTGGTTTGTGTTTCATGAGCATTACAGCTCAGCACCATTTCCTGAAGTTCTGTCTAAACTAAAACCAAAAACTGAAATCATTTTAAAAATGAAGTCTCATTTTGAGTTCATCTCTGATGGGGGCCTGGAGTGTTAAAGGTTAAATATTCTATTCTAAAAATCATGACTGATCTCTTGTTTTCAAACTGAAAGGTCACATTCATCACAAGCCCTTGTTTTTGGATTAATTCTGCTGCAATCAACATTTAATTTACAGTATTTATAATTTATTGAAATGTGTTGCCTGATCTTTTTTTTTGCTAAACTTAACTGAAGTTCTAAATATTTGTAGAGGACTTCCTAGATTCTGACAAAAGCAGGAAATCGGCATCTAAGCACCGCCAAAGCGTGATAGTTAAAATATTTCATCTGTTCGATTTAATCCCCGGTCATTGGCCGTTCTATGCAGACTATTACTGGTTATTGTTCCCGGTTCAGAAATTAGTCTGGTACATAATTGCTCATAAAGTTTTTTTTTTCTATGCTTCAGTCATATTTTGTTCCCCTTGGTTGGACTCAGGCTGGCTGTGGCCCCCAGATTTCCAGTATGGGTTAAGCTAACTAGCTGCTGTCAATAGGCCTGTTCTGTTCTAAGCTGTAAAACCTGCATTAAGGACACTTAGGAGCTATGTAGACCATTTATATTAGTTAAGTACAAATACTTACTCATATACTGTTTGGCTCGATACACACAAACGTATTTCTGATTCGAGGAACAAATCAGAAATGGAGAGTTGCGTTCATTTTACATGTGTTGTGAACAGAAGCACAGCTTCTGGAGCTCTGATCTCAGGAGGAAGTCGATCGCCGAGGGAAACCTCTCAATGACCGATGCGTCTGGGATGGAGGAGACACCCCCCCCCGCCCCCCTTTCAGAGCTGACACTGAGGTGATATTTAGGAGTCGTGCTCGCTTTTGGAATGACTTTATGAAAAGAAAACCTCCTGATGGGAGAGTTTGATTGGAGATGGACAGATGGCGCAGTTTGAGGTTGCAAAGGTTTGGCGGCGGGTTGAGAATCATGCTGTATTGGAGTGATGGCAAATTTAAAGTTCAGTGTGTAAATGTTTGACACGTTGCACACTGTGATCGGCAGCATGGGGGCACCGCAGGGAAATAATCTCTCCCCCCCTCGCCTCCATCCACCCAGTACAGCCCAGGACCCATGTTAAATCTGACACAGCAGTAGTGGGATGTATAGGTGCTACATAAACAGACCAGGCATGCTGGTTCTGTGGCTGGGATGAAAACCACAGTCCACCGTTGCTGATGTCCATCACCTCATGTCTCCTTCAGGAGCCTCAGAGCTGCCGGAAAAAACAGTGATAAAGTCGTCCCAGACCGCCAGCAGGCTGTGAGGCGGCGCTGATGTTTTACTGAATCTGTGATGCCTGAAAACGCGCCCCAGTGCTCGAGGAGGTTCTGGCTAAGCTCATCTTGTCCAACGTGTTTCCCCTGCAGATTTTGGCCAACCCGAAGCATCGCTTCAACACCAGCTCCATCTACAAGAATGTGACCCTGGTGGCCTGGGATCCTGCACCTTACACTGTCAATTTACACAAGGTATGTCTTCATTTTTAATGTGTGTTGATCGCATGAACCGTTCATCAGTTTACTGCAGGCCCCTCTTTCCTCTTGTTTCACGTTTAGCTTCCTGGTGCGCTGATAGAATTATTATTCATACAATGATCTGCTTCCACAATCAATACATTTTCACAAAGGTCGAAGGATTCATGTTAATAAGCTAAAAAAAAAAAAGAGGCTTCACTCTGCATTTAAATTTGACTGCATGTAGTCCTTTGTCTAAATGATTTCAATTACAATGCCAGCTTTCATTATGTTGGCGTTTTTAAAATGCCTTTGCTCATTCCTATTGATTTTTCATTTCTTTTTTTCAAGAGACTAATAATAGAACCATCTGTCCTTCAAAGTGAACAGTGCATTGTTGAGGTGGTGGGAGGGGTAGTCTATCAACATCAGAACAAATTGTTTTCCACTAGTGGGAACATCTTTGTCCTTGGACCCACACTGGCCTTTTTTCTTATTGTATTAAATAATGAATACAAATCAATACCCTTAATGATTACTGTTGCATGATGAAACTTAAGGTGTTTATTCAGACTTCTTGGGTCTTGGGTTCAGACTTCTTACTTTTGGATGGCTTTGTAGACCATAATGTTTTCAAAAGGCTTGCCATAGAATGTGGAGCTGCTGATTGAAAACTAAATGGTCTCTGGTCATACCTTGCATGAAAAGGTTTTAAAGGATGATCATTGAAAATGGCAGCTTAATGTGTTAGACATTTCTTTGTGGTGATAGAATCCTGTCTTTTTAAGATTACATAATACCAGAGTTCAGAGAGGGTTCAAATATGGATTGGTATGGCTTGCAGCTCTGGCTTTACACGATAAGTCTGACTGGTATATCTGTGATATCAACTACATTCCAGCCTCCTTTTACTTCTTTTGTCTAATGCATCAAAATAATGTCAGATGAGGATTTTAACTGTGAGAAGACGTCACCTTTCTTAAAGTTGGTCCTTGCATTCTTGTGAGACTTCCATTTAGTAAAGTGATCATCAGAAAATGAACCTTGGCAAGTTTTATTAGTTCAATTTTATTTATTTTTTTTTAAATTTTATTAACTGTTGTAATCTCAAAAGGGAAATAAGAAATCCACTCTAAGGAGGACGGCGCCTGGCTCAAGGGTGCCTCGGCAGTGCTCGGGAGGCGAGCTGACGCCTCCCACTGTCAGCTCACACTCCAGAGTGACTTGGCGGGAGCGGGAATCGAACTGCTGATCTTGGACGACCCGCTCTACCCCTTAGCCACTGCCCCCCCGCCCCCTGATAGTGTACTTTTAGAGAATGAATTCACTGCTACGTGGACACATTTCCATTTACAGCACTTTGTTCTGGAAGAGGAGCATGACCCACTTATCCGTAATCACTGCTCATAATTGATAAGACCTGCTCTGCAACTTGATGACCACTTTCAACGTGGGAACATCACGTAGCTCGTGCCATCCCATCGCTGCCTCGGTAGGACAGCTGATGATTGCACCGACAGAGGTCATCTATCTGAGTGCTTTTTAATGTTTTCAGTGGAAGCAGCTTTTTGTTACAGCTGGTGTGCTTGTCTGTAAGTCTTAGTCATGTTATTTTTACAGGCGCATTCAATTTGACCTTGGACCCCCGAGTGCTCATCGGTATCATCTATATGGCAGCTTTCTTGGATACATGGCAGTGGTTTTCAGTGTCATTAATAAAACATTTAATGTTATGGTATAAATCAGTGTCCCATCTCTGCTAGGAATCGTCTCGTGTCTCCTCAGCTCTTGTCCTTGCTTGCTTTTATTTTCCACAAGGCTTGATTGAGCGTCAAAGTCCTTTCATTTCCTGCCATGACACAGATTCTAACCGGCCTCTCCTGGAGGCAATTTAAACAAAACTGAATCTTCAGGAAAATTTGTCATCGGGATGGAACATGAATGCTCAATCAACTGTGCTGAGGTTTCCATTGAACGCCCTGGTGGTGTAGAATTCACTTAAGATCAATAGTTAACATGCAGACATGCACCAGATACCTGTGGTCACTAACCACTGAAGCTAATGTTAAGCTATAATTAAGCTGTTAATAATGTTCTATTACATTGACTTTATTTTACCTGTGTTTTGGTGTGATAATAATAGTGAACACCCCCCCCCCACACACACACACACACACACACACACAGACTAAAAGACAACACATGACTTAAATCACATGCACAGTTGAGCAGAGCCGTTCTTCCACCAGGTGTCCTTTGAAGATAATTCATTAACATCAAACACGACTTGGCATTTTGAAAGGAAATAGGGAAAATTCTCTCTGTCGCTCCAACAGTTCCTCAGACACTGTACATACTAACAAATCCAACATTCTTTAGTAGTTCTAATAAAAACATTCCATGTCCATACATTCACCAGAAAGATTTTTGTCCAAATCATACATTACATAGGGCTTTGTGTTGTCTACATCTCTATCCCAAAACCGAGAAAGAATGTATAAATCATGTCAAATATCACATCCAGTCATATTTTTAGATGTGGGTGTACTCTAAATCGTTTTGGTCCGTTATTGTTATTTCACAATGGCTAAGTGTGTTTGATGAAGGGGATACAGAGGGGGATCTAAAAAATTGCGTTTCATTGCCATTTTATTATTACTTTTGAATTTTGTAAATCATATAATTTCTATAAAAATAATCTAAATTGTATGGATTTATTTTAGGGTATCAAACCAAGGAAGTTGAATGAAGTGCTTCACAATTAAAAGAAACAAAGACAAAGATATGGAAAGAAAACATGAACAGTAACATATAGACGGTATAGAGAACACATATGCCTGCCTTGATAAATTTAGAGATTGGATTTAGTGACCAAGGTCAGTAATGGAGCATAACTCCAGAGGGAACTGGAGTTAATAAGATGAACTTGGAACATCCACTTTATGAGAAGACCTCAAAGGTTGCCACAGACATGAAAGTTGAAGAAATCACATTTATGAAAGGGGGCCAGTCTATTAAGAGCTTTGAAAAAAAACCCAAGGATAAAATCTGTTCTAAAATACACGCCAATGGAGAGTAGATGGAACCAGGTTGTATTTAAAGAAGAGTATCCATATTATGTACCAGTGAGAGGTGGTTGAGGGAGGAGAGAAACCTACCTAAAGTGATTTTACATTTTGATCCTTACTATTCGATCTGACCTAATGAAAGCATGAGGTTGAAAGGTTGAAAAAAGTATAAATGATAAAAGTTTGCTTATTGAATCAGTTTGTCAAACTTTAGGGTTCCTGTCAAATACAACATCTAGATTTTTCACATTAGGATACAAATTTGACATAGTGCCCAGGTCGTCTAGGGTAGCATTGTCACTAAATAAAATGTATTCTCTTATGTTCAGTCAGAAACAGAAGTTTTGGCTCAGGCATTGTTTAATGTCAGGAATTTTGTCCAATGAGGACTCTGTGAGTTGTTCTGGCTTTAATGGCAGATAAACCTACAAGTCATCTGCATAGTAGTGGAAAAACCGGTGGTGTCTGGCTGTGAATGATCCGAGTGGCAGTATGTACAATGAAAAGAGGAGAGCAAAATAATCAGGTTTCTATGCATGCATGCAAGAAACCTGATGTAGGATGATCATTCCTATTTGATTGGCTCAGGATGGTTACAAAACTGATCAATCTATTAGCAGAGGATTTGATGTTTGTGAAATAATAAGTCACAAGTGAGGGAAATGTATTAAAGTACTAAACAGTTTCTAAATATTAACTGATTTCTGCTTCTCTGCATCCTTTTCTATTTCAACAACAGCTACAGTACAGGAACTAATTATTCTAAGGTTCTGACAAGTTGCCAGGATCTGTTGTTAACACATGTTCTTCAGCTTTTTACACCGTCAGAAGTTAATGAAAATGTGTTAGACTAGTGTGTGCATGTTGTGAACTGGCTTATGAAAGTGTGTCTAATGCGACCTTCAAATAGAAAAAACACATTTACTGTAGTTCAGATTCTGTTGGTCAATGATGAAACCGGTCTTTGCTGCATCAAATCATAATCCAGTCTACATTTTCTGCGTTAATGCGTAATTTAGATTCACTCCCATGGGCTCACACATGGCAGCGTGCGCTACCTAAATAACATGCTGGGTGTGCAAATGAGAACTGAATTGGGCACTTTGAATGAAACTTGTGCTGCGCCGGCATTGGTCAAAGCAGAAGATAAAGTTCTGTGTCTTTTATTAAACACAGCGGAGAGGACTAAACTGAAACTAAAAAAGAATAAGCGTCTATAGTCTGGTAAATGTTTTCATTCTATAACCCACCGCCTGGGGTCTAAACGGAGATGTTTGTGCCCCCCTGCCTGTTTCCTCATCAGTGGTATGCCAGTCCTGATTACAACCTGTTCGGCCCATACGTTGAGCACCGCAAGCTCCATCCTGGCCAGCCTTTCTACATCCTACACCCCAGCTACGTGTGGCAGCTCTGGGATTTGATTCAGGGCAACACTCAGGAGAACATCCAACCCAATCCTCCCTCATCTGGCTTCATAGGTGAGTACACAAACACACACACACATACATGTTTACATGCACTAACAGCTGCTATGCATGCAGCGTGCGTTCGTTCGCCAGCAGTTGCCTCTGTACTCTTATCTCCTGTTTGGTCCTGAGCGAATTTGGATGCAGGGGCACATGCTAAGACAGGATTAATTTATCTTCAGCATGGCTTTTGACGTTATCAGTGTGCAATATGGATAGGCTATGCACTCCAAACGGCACATCTGTGCAGGGGACGCGGGTAGTGCGAAAGCTTGGAAGCTCATCTTAGAGACTCTGCAGCATGTCAACATGTTCTAAATGTTGCTTTCTCTCACATAGCACCATAACACGTACGTACAGCTACACCAATGTACAATAATCACATGCCTGAAGGTTTGTGGTGTTTTCAGTTTTCGGGGCTTCACTTCTGACATCTGAAATGGTAAAACTGTTCAAAATGTGTAAGTTTGTACGTAAAACTGTACATACTGTGTGTATATATAATACGTGTGTGTATGTATACGTATTTGTATCTAATATGAATATACAGGTATGTGTGTGTGTGTGTATATATATATATATATATATATATATATATATATATATATACACACACTTGGAATGTGTATATATAGTACAGGTAGTCCTCAGCCTACGAACATATTTGGTTCTGAGAGGTTGTTTATAAGCTAAATCTATAATTGCCATTTTAGTTCATTTAAATACTCTAAATGCAAAAGTACTATTTCCTATGACTGACCAGAAACGATAACAGGACAGAAAAACGACATATAAATGAAACAAAGTGTCTCGGCTTATGTCGTTTTCAGTTAAGTCATCAAGTCATCGGTTTTAATTAATGATGTAGGGTGAAGTATGCGTGCACTGTAGTGCTGTAATCTAGCTTACGTTTGCCTTTGTTTCAAACTTTGAAACAAATTTAATTAAACTTATTTGGTAAACAAAGCTCAATGTGCCAGAGGTCTCTCTTAACATCACTGAAGACAATGTGGCTCCTTTATGCTTCTGATCATGAAATGTATTGACTATATCAGAGCCGTCACTCTCAGAAAATTGTTTTTCAGATCCATATTTTATTTTGTTTTCATGCTCTTCTCACAACAACCTCCAGCCTTTTTTTTAAGTACAACTATTCATTGATTTTCTTTCCACAGCGATTAGATTTGATAAGGGTATGAAGTAACCATTGAAAGCGAACAATATAAGCACAAAAATAAAAACAAAAAGCCTACAAAGCAGACAAAAATAGAACATTTAGCTTTTGACAGTTACATTTAGGAAAAGGTCTTTGCGTGAGCATTGTTCAATATTTACAGTTAGAGCAGCACAGGGAGTGGAGAGAGGAGAAACGACAGATGTTAGATGATGATGCATCAATCCACGTACGCACCGACGGAAGAACCACAAATCTATGATGGACCATCTTTCACTTTGACAGTAGTAACTAACAAACGGAACAGCAACAGCGAATAGCCACGAGAGCTTTGTTTTGTAGAAAAGGTGGATTGAGAGGAGAAAATGTGTATTCCAAAACTGCATTTTGTCAAAAGTATATAAATTTGTAAAATGAATGCATTAATAAGAACAAAATTAATTGAAAATATTTCAGTAAATCAAATTCAAAAATTTTTTAATACATTAATAGAAATCTTTTTTTACCCTGAAACCAATGCAATAAAGACAATTTGTGCCCTTTCAACATCAGTGTGACAACATATTTAAATCTGTTTTTTAAAAACTGTTAATACACTGTTTTACACCCATTGCCATGGTTTCTGCTCCTTAATTACATTATAATACACTAATGTTTTTAACAATAGCGTACTTCCAACTTTATAGCAGCATTCTTTCAGAGTTATATTTCATTAAAATTCTTGGCTGCTCCCTGAAAAGCTTTCTTGAAAAAACGTTCTCCTCCAATAACATCATTTTGATGGGTGTGATGTTCATCTCTATGACAGCTTTGGCTGCAAAGTTTATACAAAACATGTATTTCTCCAGACATTTAGGACTTTTGTGGATTGCACATATAAACAATTATAAAAGCTGAATAGACACACAAAATGATTCCTATCTGTACAACCACAAGAGCACACTTTTCATTTACGCGTCATGCTTTAGTCCACATTCCACAGTAGCTGATGCTGAATTGAGCCTTTGCTTCTTCATCTGGACCGTGTTCCCCCCCCCCATCTTCACATTGGAGAACAATCAGACCTAGTTTGTGACCTCAGGCGGGTTTGTGTGCTTGCTGGCCGGGGTGCTGCTGCATGGGTTGTGAACATCAGTGGCGATCTGGGCATTGCAGGCCACCGTGTTGCTGTAGACTCGGCGGTTGAGCTGGACAACGGTGGTCCTGGAAGGCATGGAGGTGCCGTTCTCCGCTGACCAGTGATCGCAGTGGAATAGGATCAGGAAACATCTGTAGAACTGAAACACATCGCACCAGAGATGACAGTCAGCCGGTTGTGCTTCTTGAATATTCCATAGCAGTATAGCTTAATAACATCTAATTTCATTTCTCTCTTGTTGTCATGCTAAAATCATATTAAGTGAATGTTTTCTATGTAGTTTTCATGATTACTTTTAAAATACTTCTGATGGCTCATCTGCATCTTTAATTGTCAGAAAGAATTGCAGAAAAATTATCAAACAGTGAAAAGGCATAGCAATTAATCCTCAGAAAATAAATTCCAATAGAAGCCTGAAATGTTTATTGAACTACCTTTTTAATTATTCACAATTGGTCTTTGTGTGTTGGTAATTTTATTCTAGAATAAAAGAATGTGGATGGTATAAATTGTACTAAAAAAAGCAATAAAGGGCCATAATTACAGGCTTAGACATCCTGTAGGAAGGATAAAGCCTTGTTGTGGTGTTTGTAATCACGCTGGAAGGCAGCAGCTGAGAGGAATGAGAAAAGGGTGGCAATGTATGAAGTGGAATGGAATGGAAAAACAACAAAAAGATATCCAAAATAATGCAGATACGCAGGGTATCTGCATTATTGCGGTACATTAGAGATGCCATACATAGCACGCTGACACAGGAAAACTCTAACTCTAAGTCCTAATCTATTATACATTAGGTTCTATTTTTATCTTCATCTCAAGAGGTTTTACTGAGAAAGTACATTTTGTTTTTGAACACAAGCCAAATTCACACAATTGTGTTTTGCCTAAAAACAAATAGAAAGTTGAACTGTAGTCTATGTTTGATAGCAGTACGGTAAAACATGATAGGTAGCTACCATCACTGGTAAATTCCTTATTCTGTCAGATTGACACAGAATTGTAGAGTATTGCTTCTCATCTGTTCAGATAAAGCAATGAAAACACTGCTCTTTGCTAAACTCTGGGATTTAAAAAAAAAATACATGGTGTATGTTAAAGTCAGGTCTTTGAATGCATGAACATTCAGCAGGTTCTAACCACATTGACTGATGCCACGAAATCTTTCACACCAGAACATTGACCATTACATCAGTGACGTTCTCTGTTAGAGTGAAAGCAGCTGAAATGTGAGTGACAATTGTGCGCAGCTGTAGTTATTTATAGAGACGGTACCGCTCCTTGAAGCTTGTGCCTTCAATCCACCATCACAGAAATTAAACACTTGAAAGATGATCAGTGGTTGATCTTTATAACATGTATCACCACTGACTCAAAGATCATTAGCAGTCAGGTCATGTCTCCGTTGTACATGATAAGGGTAGTCAGTTGTCTCAGGTGTAACTATACACTTTATATGCAGTTCTTTATAAAAAAAAATACTGCTTTCAGATATACAGTATTGTCACAAGCATGTCTCAGTATATCTTTGCATCATCACTGAAGTATCACCGTCACCCTTTGAAGCATGTGGCCATCTGTGCACACTCCCTGTGTTTGCTTTCATAATCTTATTATGCAGGTGCATATAGCATTTCCATGTTCATCCCTTCATTTCCATTTCAGCTCATTTGGGGAATTAAAAAAGACAAGCTATAAAATGAAAAGTGTGTGGTTGCACTACCGATTACAAATGTAGCAGTCAGTTTAGATTATAGTTCTTTGTTCTCTCTATTATAGTTGTACATGGGCTTTGTCTGAATTCATGCAACATTCAGGATTGTGGAGCCTTCCTGCTGGTGGGGGGGGGGCGACGCTCCGGTCATGTTTATATGTGCTTCAGAGTGAAACAAAGTAAAACCTTCAGAATTATTTATTTCTCTCTGTTGCTGCTTTCTTGTTTTTTCTAGTCATTCGCTGACGAGATGCTATCAAAAACGATTCATTCTCTGAAAGTGTCAGAAATGTGAAAGCGTGGTTGATTCTTTATAGATTTTCACTTGATTCAGGTTAAAAAAAACAACAACAAAAACCCAGACAATCCAGTCTGCAAATATGACCCTTTTTGTGTCTGTTTTCATTTCAGGCATCCTCATGATGATGGCGATGTGTGAGCAGGTGCATGTTTACGAGTACATTCCCTCCATGAGGCTGACAGACCTGTGCCACTACCACGAGCGTTATTACGATGCTGCCTGTACACTGGGTGCCTACCATCCCCTCCTGTATGAGAAGAGCCTGATCCAACGAATCAACACAGGGACTGAGAGCGACCTCAGGAGAAAGGGCCGTGTCACCCTCCCAGGCTTCAGCACCATGAACTGTGACATCTGAGATATGAATGCTGACCCTCTGAGCCCGAATTTAAGCAGATACACAGAAATGGTGGCCTTTTCTGGATGACTGACTAAGGGAGAGGTGCAATAAATGCCACTGGAGGTGAGGTTGGAGTGTTGCAATTTCAAATTAGACCCATGAAGATCACAAACCATAACCCCCCCCCCCCCCAGGAAGGAATCAATGCGAGGGCTTTGTAAACAACTGGTCTTCATGAAAATGGGTTATTAGACTCGGAAACTACCAGGAGAGCCTCTGAGATGAATCTGAAGAAGACATTTCTCTCTGCTTTTGCTGAGCCATGTTAGCGTTGGAGCTAACTAGGGTAGCAACTGATCTGTATTTCTAGATAGAAAAGTTAATTTTCAATAACTGGGTGTTTCAAGTGTAAATGCTGTGTTTTATCAATATTACAGGTGGTTCCCCACTCAAAGGGAATATTTTTAACAGTGGATAATTGTAATTTTTTTTATCTTTTTTTTTTTTTTTTTTTTAAACTGGTCCTGAATAAGCAGAGAAGTCATCTTTGTTGAATGTCATAAATGCAATATACACATGTTCACATTAACATACTACTGTACATTTCAGCATGTGCCCTTGTTTGACATTCCTCTATCTGCTCGTGAAATCAAAGTGTTTTGTATCATCATGCTTGGTTTATTTCACTTGGCTGATGCTTCTGAGGTCAGTGCTAAATTAATTTGTGCATGCAAACTTTCCAGCTCTTAACCGCCAGTTTCTCACTCCATGTTTAGACTTTTGGTTAGCGGGCCATGGGATGGAAGATGCTGGTTGTCCTTTTTGGATTACATCCTACCTACAGTACCATAGTCAAGTTAATGGGGCCAAAATGGATCTTGAGGACAAATCTGTGCTTAGAACAGCCGTAACCCCGTGCCTAGTCAGTTTAACGCTTTCCTCTGGGTTGCCTTGTCGTGGTTCAGATAGATGTTGTACATACTGTGGCAGGACTGCAGTAAGATGGTGTTTAGTTGCCATCAGAGTTGTGGAGCCCTTGATATTGCGGAAATGAGCTTTATCAGGGGATCCTGTGTTTATGGCAGTTCACTTTTTATTGAATGTACTTTTACTACTTCATATGATGGCCAAATCCTCTGTGGAGCTGACTACTGCGGTACAGTCTCCATATGTGCTGGTTTATTTCTTTTTATCTCTCTGTCACGCAACAACATGAAGCTCATTTCCTACTGAAGTAAAAGGCTCATACCTCCTGAATCCTCTCATATTGGTGTAGACCTGTCTGGAGACAATTATAGGAGAGGACTCTGCACTGGTAATGTTAGAAGATCAGCGCTGTCTCCAGGTAGCATAATTTAAGTTGTTTTTTTGTTTTTTTTTTGCTTAGTATCACATCTGCAGCTCACTATGGAGATGATATTTCAGTGAAGAGAATAAAGATGTTTATGATTTTTTTTTTTTTTGTGTGTTATTCTGGAAGATATTCTCATGCTATTGGTTGTGGTTCATAAAGGGATAACCTGTTACAGAAATATTGAATAGTCGGATGTATATTGAATGGCTCTAGTATCTAGTAGTATGTAGACGGTTCTGGTGCATACCATTTGTGATTGAGTAGCGCGCAGGTTCTAAAAATTCTCAGCACTGCTTCAAAACAAACTCCTTTCATCAAAACATGTTTTTGGAAAATCATTTTTCTACAGAACATTTTTATACTGGATTAAAGGACAGAAATAGGTGTCTAGGTGTTTGGTGCCAATTTTTACTACTTGAAGTATGGGATGGAGGATATAAATAAAATCTTCTCTAATTGTTTTATATTGCAGCACTGATCCACAATAAAACTCCACACCACCACAAACTGCAGCTTCTGTTGGTCAAACAGTTTATTAATCCAACACAGGTTCATTATGGTAGGAGGATAGTTGTATCCCACTGTGCTAAATGGTGGTTGCCAATAGTGGTGAGTTTGTACAAGCAGCCCTGGTGTCCGGTGGATTGAGTGTCATTAGAATACAGTTGGACATAGGAACCCAGCGACTTTAAATGTAAAAGTACTGTTGGAGTTTTAGAAATAAACAATTTTTATTTTAAATCATGCAGCTCTACTGTAGGTTTACATTTCTCTGAGATAAATGATCAAATGTTTTATTGCTTGTGATTGTAACACGCTGAAGGTGTGAAAGACCCTGAACATACTGTATGTGTACATTTCTAGTATCTATTGATTACTTTCCGGTGCACACAGCATGTAATTCAGGATCAGGGCTGAGCGTCTCAAACTGTCTGTGCTGTACTGTGCTGCAAACTAGGCACCATTATTAATGTTGTAACTGGCAATCGTGCTATAAGAATTTTTGTGTTTTGCAGATTTTAAGCATGAAAATCACATCCGGCTGTGGTGCAGCTTTTCAGTTGTTCCATGGGAGCACTTGATTCTGTGTATTGCCTTCTTGCAACTTCATATTCTCAATATTGTGCCAAATTCAATTCTGGATTGTGTCTAAGTAGGGTGGGTTGAGTGTGGAACGAGGACTTAAGAGTAATTGTAGGACTCCTGGATGCTTAAAAATTCATTTTTTTAATGTTCAAGACAACACATTTATGACCAGTGTTTAAGCAGGACAGAGTAGTGAGGCTCAGTGTCTGACTATACATGCAGACATTGTCTCACATTTTGTCAGCTCAGCCTCTATACCCTCTCAATGTTTTTTTTTTTTATGTCTTGTTTTAAATAAGTGTTGCAGAGACTGCTGCACCACACTGCCTCTTAAGGATTGTTCAACATTGAGTTTTACATTTCCCCCCCTGTAGCTTCCTGCAGTATCCCTGGGAAAAGAGAGAACAAAAGCACCGTTGACTCACTGAATGAGAGTGAAGGTCCTGTTTCACTGTAACAGCCTTAGGGTGTTCTTCTTAACTTGATTTGTTGGTGGATTCTCTCCTTCTTACACTTGAATTGATATTTAAATAGACCATTTATATGATTTCAGCCGTTGTAATTTTTTTACTGTGTAAATAAAGCTGTTGTACATGTCACAATGGGATTGGTTTTTGGAAATGATGAATGAATGAGTGAACTGAACATATTGTGGACTCACCTGTTTGTTCATTAGTATATAGATGAGGGGGTTGATGACAGTGCTACTCTTGGCTAGTAGCGAGGGCACCACGCTGGCCACGGGACTAATGATGTTGGGTGGGCCGAAAGTTGCCATCATGGCCACAACACCATAAGGCATCCAACACAACAGGTAGCATGCTGCTGTGGTCAGAACCATGAACAGTATGTGGAACTCTCGCTTTCGTGCCGCGCTCTTTCGGACTCGACCCACCTGTGGATGAAAGTGAGAACAAAATCATTGTGCTGCAGTCATTGGATGGTGAGAATTCTTAGAAATAGCCTTGATTCATTTCCAGAAATCCTTTTATTTCACTGCAGCAAGGAAGTCAATTCAGATACAGTACTTGTTTACAGACTTATTGTATTTTCTGCTGAAAAAAAGCTGTAATATGCCATTGAAGGGGAGGCATCAATAGTGAAACCTTGTTCTTATTCTTTAATTCCACATGCTGTACATGTTTCATGTTGACAGCCATCCTCAATTTGGGTGGAGGAGAATGCAGATAAATATTTCCCAGCACCAACAAGGAATTAATGGATGCGTGAGTCCATCTCCTAGCCTTTAAAAAAAAGCTAATAAATATCATAAAAATATTCTAAAATTTTATTTTAAGTTTAAAGTTCATCCACTTCAGGACTTTGCCATCATTTCAACAGCAGCAAGGAGAATCTATACTGATCTGTAATCAGGGATTTTCACACAAGGAGCCTCTTAAAGACAAAACTAGAGCAGCCCAAGGATTTGAACCCTTTTAGTTCAGATTGCTTTCCACTACAGAATACATATTAGTCATGCCATTAATCAAATTAGGAAAACGATTCACATGAAGCTTTAGCAGAGGTGAAGTCCTACATGTAGGAACATGTTCATTACATGCACTGATCCTCAAAGTTTTAAGCAGGATTCACTGATGTGAATCCTGTTGATGCCGTCTTAACAACACTGTGGATCTCTTCTTCACAGAGACTGGCTTTTCTTTAATCTTAGCCCTTACTTCACCTTCCTGTCATGTGAGTTGAGTGAAAGAAGGTGTAGAGAGGTGGGGCAGTTATTCCAGCTCAGTGCATGACATGCCAAGTTCCATTATAACTCTCAGCAGGGTGGATTATGTATGAGACAGGGACTAATAAGTAATAGCAGGACTTTGAAGGTGCTAGCTCCCTCTTCCAGCACAGCATCTCCATCTCAATTTCAAATGTGTAATTATTTAATATGAATTCCTTGCTGCAGTTGTTTTGGACCAAATAGGCCACAGAGACAAAATGTCCTTCAGATGAAACTTTGAATATATATACTTAAATATAAATATATATTTAAGTATGTGTATGTATTTTTGCTGTTTGGTAGTTGTTTATTGTTACAAGCGATCACTGATCATTCAGTATCTGTCTAAAGTGGCCGAAGGTAAAGTGCTAAACAGTTGAAAATATCATGGGCGGGCAAGGCTCACTAGTGCATGTAAGAGAGAAGGCTGGCCCGTTCCAATCCATCAAATGAGGTACTGTATTGCTGAAGCTGTTGTTGATTCTATCAGAAAGGTGTCAGTATACACAGTTCATGATGGGGTTTTTTGCGTATGGGCCTGCATTAGTCAGGGTAGCTATGCTGTCCCATAATGGGTCTGAAGATGTAACCCTGTTAAAGGAAACAATGTTGTAATCCTTTAATACACCATTTCTTTCTTAGAACTGAGCAGTGAAAGTGTCAAGGAGAGACTGAACAGATAAGTTGTGAGAAAGTTATCTGAAACTAATTCACCTAATGTAGTGCAGATAGAGATAATTGAAGCTGAAGGGTACTTTTAAAAGTTTTTTACTGAATCCAGACAGTTGCTACAAACGGGAAATAAAATTCACTTAGGGACAAGCCTTCTAGAAAGCAGATCTTCACTAATCACTAGTAAAAAAACAGACTCCAGCTAAAACAACAACCCTGGGATATGTGACGTGTTCCTGCAAAATGTCTTCCCTTTTCTATGGGACCAGAGGTTTTTTATTTTATTTCTCTTTGTGTACAATGCAATCATCTTCAAATCATCTCTATTTGTCCATTATTTCGAAGAAGCGCAAAGCGCCTTGCAAATGGTACATGGATTAAAAATGACTAAAGAAAGTAAAACAGCAGTTGAGCTTTCTGAGTTATAATGCTCTGCTCTGCTCTCAGGAATAAATCGCTGGAGTGCAAAAAGATTTAACTCCAAGCTGGGGCGTCAGGATATTTTAGAAACACGTTCTGTTGTATTTGTTGTAAATATGATAATATTTGGGATGACCTAACTCCCCCTTTAAATACTTACCTTTTATATCCATATCTGCATACTAATGCTAATATGCTACCTCAACTGCTGTGGGTTTGTTGCTTGTGTTAATATTGATAACGTTCAGTACTATGTATATTCATAGTCCTATAGGGACATACAGATTTACATACAAGTCTTGTTTATTATTGAGTGTTTCTACTTCTTGTGCAGGTATAAGGAGTCTACACTTAAAGACTTGAACTTGGCTGGTTTCACAGGACCCATGTGGCAAATCACATTTAATTAAAATTAAAATTAAAAAAAAAATTTTAGCTGCGTCTCTGGGCAAACACAAACATGGATGCTGCCCCTGCTAATGTACCTGAGCATCTAACAGGAACCTTACTGAGGACTTCTGGAGAAAAAAATTCATCTCTTTTTGAAAAGAAGAATTTGCCACATGTATAGAGAATTTAAATCTTAAGTAGTGCATAGTGTAGTGTGTACTCTATAGTGAGTCTACTGATTAAATATTGTCAATGCGTGGAAATTTACTTGCCAAATGATCTTGTCATACATTCTCTGAAGTGTATTGGCACCTTCTGAAGTTATAATTGCTCTGAATATGAATGTTCAAGGTGAATAGAGATAGAGATCTAAACTGGAAGACAACACTTTTCATTTCCAAGTGTATGTTTTGTGATTTAGCCTTCGACTGAGGAAAACAGAGTAAACATTTACATACACATTTTACCTGTTTGACTGCCAGTAACAGCCTGCCATAGCAGTAGATCATCACCAGGACTGGGATGCCCAGGCAGAAAGTGAAAAGGCAGATGATGTAGGCATGTGACTGTGCTGACTGAACCGTCCAGGACACAGAGCAACTCGTTCCTGCTCCCTCTATGCCATAGCTGCTCCACCCCAGCAGAGGGGGTACTGTCCAGATCAAGGAGTACAGCCATGAGCCCCCAACAGCCAGAAGGGGCTTGCGGTAGTTTGGCCCTCGATTGTTGTATACAGTCAGAGTGCTGTAACGGTCATAGGAGAGGATGACCAGAGAAATCAGTGAGACAATACCTGAGAACGACAGAGAGAGAGGAAATGGTTTCCTCGATGTCAGTGGGTTCACCAGGACATTTGACAGAAACACAAACACATACAGTACATATATCAGAGGGCCAAACAGTCTTCAAGAGAGCATTGTCAGAAATAATGCAATGTGAAAATGTCAAACGTTTAACATTCCAATTAATATAATATATGGAAATAATAATATGTCGGTCACATTTTCAATTAAACACACAAAGCTCAGTTGACAATGGAACAAATTAATTTTAGGGTCTGATGACACTAAAGGGTAATTAAGGGATCCATCTTTAGGAAACAAGGACTGTGTATGTCTGTTCTGTGGAGGTCCATCAAACAGATGATGAATTAAACATTCTGGGTGAAGCAGTGGACCAAACAACAATTTCAGAGTCACAACTTGAAAGACGGTAAAAACACGGCATATTTAAATGATGCAAAATTATAATTAATTCAGTACTGTACTTGAAATCATCTAGATCATCTTGGGGCTCAATTTTAAAAGGTTGAACTGATTCCACATAAAAAATAATAGATATCCTCAAAGCGTAATTATACTGTATTTTGGTCACATGCCTTTGACAAACATGCCCATCACCCACACCGATTCCTTAAGATCAGATTAAGTCAGGAATGAAAACTGTCTGCTAGAACCTTCATCTCTTACTTTCCCAGACGGTTTCAGTTATTCAGCTTCATGATTGGACTGAATTCCTATCATGACGTCTGTATCTGATCTCAAGTAAGACCTACAGTAAGTCAGGATTTATATTGTACCAGGTTTATAAAAACAAATCATCGGTTCACTCCAAATCCCCCATGGCCCCTGGGTGATCCCTTCACAGGAAACACTGCTTGAGGTATGCTGAGGAATTTATTTCCACTCCACTGAATAACTGACCACTGAGCGTTTAATCCAATTTGTCATATCATTGCAGAATACAGTAATTTCTCAGCTGACACATTCTTTTCAAATACTATACTATACTATAATAAGAGGTTGATGTCAAATAAGAAACAAGAACTAATATGCAGAATGATAATTCAGTATATGGAGTGACTAGAATCACACCCCATGTACTCTGGAAAGCATTATTACTGAATTATCTTGTCATTCATGTCTTAATTTCAATTTCATACCACAACAGAAGTTTTTTTTACCCAGTCTATTGTGCATTGGTGTCCATAATATACATACAACTATCTATGTAGCAGGTCGATGAATTATAACCCTTCTTCAGTTTTTGTCTGTCTTCATCTTCTGTGGATTTGTTCGTGTCTTAAAGCATCAGCTCTTATTTGTGAACTCTCTGGAAAGCTGGATGAGGGTCAAACTGGAGGTGAGGCTTTATGCTGACAAAGTATGTTTAGATAGATGTTTGTCTTGGTTCTGCCTTGCATTCATATTCAGTGCTGTCAAAACTTGTCTGGCTTCATGGCTAAAAAACCAGAAGTGCACTTGAAATATTAATGCAAGCATTTCAAATGATTTTGATTCTGAAGATTTACCCAAACATTTCAAGGCAAAACTGGAAACTCCAGAGTGCAATGTACAATTCATACTGTCAGAGACTGTTATATCAGTGAATTGAATATTTACCAAATGTCATTTTCTTAAAGAAGCTGACATTACTTCAAAGGGTCTCATGTGGTCACTGTGTGGCCCTTCACTTCAGTGGGTTATAACAGGATGCTGCATGCACCAGACCCATGAGGAAGAAAGTCACATTAAAACGGCAAAAATCTGCTGACTCAGGTAATGAAATTGCTGCGTGTCCTTAACAACTAATGGTTCTTTTCCCTTTGCTAGGTGTTTAGTTCTGTACTGATTTCTCAGTACCCTAGAATTATTGGATCTACTGTATGTTGAAACTTTGCCTGTGGTACGGTTTCCCAAAGAAAATTGGCCCAAGGTGACGGCAGTTCAAAATACCTCCGTGAAGAACAATAATTTCGTTAACCATGCCAGGATCAAGGATACCCTGGCCCACACTTGGAGTGAAGCCAAGGGGATTGCTTCCTTGGCAATGCGTAGTTGTACCCATGGCACAGGTACTGAAACCAAGTTCCATGAGAGGTGCTGGATTCTATGGTCCACACTGGAGCTGCGCATGGGGGCCATGTTAGGTCACTCCTCACTGTGGAGGCAATTGCTTGGATCTGTGGTGTAAGGTTGAGGGTAATTCTTGTGACAGTAATCACATAACCCATTGATGGACACTGATGTACGGGAGACTGTCAAGCTGAAGTCTTGCCAGGCGTGTTTGGTCTATGGGATGCCTGAGGCAGCTGGCTGGTCCTGGATGACCCAGCAGAGTTCTGTTTTGGAAAATGGCAATTTTTCAAGTGACCTCAGAGAGATTCTGTCAAACCATTAGATAAGTCATCAGGGAGAAGCAGTGCTCCTAGTCTCCAATCACACCCTACTAACCCTACTTCTTCCCTGGAGTCTCTGTGCTCTATGTCCTCACAGGTTTTCTCAGGTTCACCCCTCAGCCGCCTATCTGCTGTGGACCTGCTCTACCCATCCCACCAGTATCACCCCTCATTTAACCATCGGCTGGGGTCCTGCTTCCTTTCTTCCTCCGTGCCACAATACAGTCATCCATGCTGCTTTAATTGTGCTCTGAACTTACCAACTACACAATGGGGAACATGTATCGAAGACAACCACCAATGAGTCGGTGAACTCAGCCTGACTTCCCCTTCCCCACCTCAGTGCCTGCATCAAATTGCCAAACCTTAGCCATGAAGACACCGACTTTATCTGGTTTATCTGCTACTCTCTCTCTCTGTCTCTCTCTTTCTCTTATCCTCTTATCCTTTTTATTTCTTTTTCCATCCAACCGGTCAAGGCTGATGGCTGTCCAAAAGAGTCTGGATCCTGCCTGGAGTTTCTTCCTCTCTGAGGGAGTTTTTCCCTGCCACTGTCGCTTATGCTTGCTCTGTAGTGTTCAGTTGGGTTTGTCTGTCTGTTAAAGCACTTTGAAATGTCTGCTGCCATGATGATGCGCTTTATAAATATAACTAATTGATTGATTAATTGATTGATTGCTTTGATCACACTGAGTACAGTGTGGAAAGGATGCTGCTGACCTCAATTGATACAACAGCTGGGCGATGGAAGGACAACTTTGAGGATGTCCTCGGTGTCACTAACACATCCTCCACACCTGAACTGTGGTCATGAGCATTGGGCAATGACCAAAGTGACAGATACAAATACCTAGAAACCAATGAATGAATGAATGAATGAATGACCGAACAAATGAACAAAACAAACAATCAAGCAAACTTCTCAGTATAACATATCAAACAGGCCAGAATTCAAAATATCAGAACCATGAAATAAAGAAAACAAAATGAAATTGAACTAAACCTACTCTAATTCTGATGGTGTGTAAAATGTAAATCCAACCTGAATACAATGATTTCCAAATCCAGATTTATTCAAGATACAACTAAATCTAAAATCTCTACGTTCAAACTTCGAAACTGTATTATTTTCATAAACAGAAATACATTGTAAAACTGATGCCAGCAACCTCTAAAAGTGTTAGGACACAGCTAGGCTGACTCCACTCTTGCATCATCATTTTAATCAATATTCTGCTAACACTCGAGAATGTGTTGTGGTTTTTAGTGTTATACCATAACATTTTAAAAATCAGACTGTAATTGAATTCTCTCCACACATGCTCTCTTTAGTTTGCATGCATACATGTACACGTGCATTTCAATTTCAACTCAATTAGTTGTGGTATGAACTGACTGGATCCATAATAATGTTTGATTTGACCAAGGGTGTGTTTTGCTAAACTGAGAAGCTTTCGCCCTCAGTATCTTGAGATCCTGTGTGTTGAAGAGTTAAGATGAGGTGAAGATGTTGTAGATTCTCTAGTCCTGTTATTTAATTGTAATGGAGGAGAGATAGAGAAATTGTCTTGACTGACAGATACCAGCACACACTATCTGCCTTTGCTCTTGATGTGATTATACTTTATTCTGTTACATTGAACATGCTGCATCAATCTGGATAAATATAAATTTAGCTGTTTTTATCAATTTACTTGACAGTTGATATAGACTCTGTGCCAAGCGCACAACCTCATAAGAAATAGGGCATGCTGTGAGGCTGATATGTTTGAAATTAATTAAACTGGTCAGCTTCCATCACAGAGTTTTTCTGTTTTCTTTATCTGTGAGTGACTGGAGCTGCACATTCTGATGGAATAGCAGTCACCACAGGGTCATTCAACTGGGCTATATTTACACACACACACACACACACACACACACACACAAATGTACAAACACACACCTTTCATATTGGACAGGGAAAATCACCTTTGAAATATTTTTCCATGGTTGGAAATACGACACAATAACAACTGGCCTTCAAGGAATGGGGCGATAGAGGACCTGAAATCGTTATCACGATTTTCTATTGAGAAGGATAAAACTACACAACAAAGCCATGCAGACAAAGAATATGAAGTATAAAAAATTAAGTCTGATTTTTTTTTTTTAGATTATTGTTGTTTAACTAATGTAGAAATGCCAGTTTAATGCTGGACAGGTCACACACAATGTGGCTATAACTACATCTGTATTTCATTGCACTGAAATAATGGATCATCTCCTGTTTGTATCATGTGCCACATGTACATCAGCACAATATTCCCTGTCTGTACTTATAATACAATCTATATTTCAACCTCATTCTTTACATGATATGTCCGATATTATTCTATGATTTAGCAGGTAAATAGGCAAATTATGCACATTAATTTTTAAAAATTCCCCCCCTTAAAATCTTCACATGAGAGGATTTATACACTTTGAGTGGAATATTACTAGTCTTTACTTATTTATCTATGTTATCCTCTATTGGTCTCATTCATCTCAAGGGATTCTCTACAAACTGTGTTTTTATTTCCTTTCCCCACGCCTTTATTTGTGGTTATCTCTGTGAGCTGTATCGGTGCATAATTTTCTTCTGTCCTCTATTTCTTCCTCTTTCACCTCTTTCGACCTAATAAAACCTTTATTGAAATCAGACTGCTCATGGGGCTGACCAACCCTGAAATGAGCATCAGGTTGTTGAGACATGAATCACTCCATGAAACTCTGATTTTCTTTTTAATCCTGTTAAGTGCTTCAAACCACCTTCACATGATAAGTCTTTCCTGACTTCCTGGTATTAGGGATAACTTGTTTTCTTTCATGAATTTAACCAAGACCTGATTTTCTGCTATCAAATGGTAGGTTTTCTTACACTATCTCAGTAGATTTAGCCATTCTATGATAAATCTGCTCAGACTTCTGCTAGTTAAACGTGAAGCAAGACATTTTTAAAATCTTATTGTCACAGAATTATGATAAGAAGTATAACCTGAGACTTGTCTTTGTTTTGCTGCAACACCTTAGTAACATTATCGTAACCTGTCAGAGGATTCTGAATATTAATGTTATCGATGCTGACATCACCGTGAGTACTGTTTACATTACATATTCCATAGGCAAAAAACTGGTCCCATGACTTCTTAGTGCTCCCATGTTCATTATTAATTGACAAACTAACCCTAAACTACAAAAAAGTGACACACTAATATTTCGTGGGACTGCCTGTAGCTTTGATTGCGGTGCGCATTTGCCGCGGCATTGTTTCGACAACCTTGTACAACGTCACAGCATTTATTTCTGTCCAGAATTGCATTAATTTTAGGCCGAGTTCTTGTATTGACAATAGGAGTGAAACCACTCTGCAAGGTCTTCTCCAGCACATCCCATAGACTTTAAATGGGGTTCAGCTCAGGACTGTGGGGGCCAATTGATGTGTCAAAATGATTCCTCACACTCCCTAGACCACTCTTTCACAATTAGAGTCCGATAAATTTTGGCATTGTTGTCCTGGAATATGATCGTGCCATCCGGGAGAAAAAATCCATTCATGGAATTGCCTGGTCATTCAGTACATTCAGATACTCAGCTGACTTAGTGTCTTTGCTGAATAATATTGCTGAGCCTAGACTTGACCAACCGAAGCAACCCCTGATCATGACACGGCAATTTGCTTATTGAAACCCAAACTGACTTTTTTTTAGCCGGGCAGTGTATATAGACGCTATCTCTGACCTAAGTCCAAGCCTTTGCCTAAATTCTGGGGGGACATATTTTCTCGGAGCCTGAGAATCCTTTGGGTGACTGATATAACGAAGGAGGAGGAGGAGGAGGAGGGGAGGAGGAGGAGGAGGAGGAGGAGGAGGAGGAGGAGGAGGAGGAGGAGGAGGAGGAGGAGGAGGAGGAGGAGGAGGAGGAGGAGGAGGAGGAGGAGGAGGAGGAGGAGGAGGAGGAGGAGGAGGAGGCGGAGGAGGAGGAGGAGGAGGAGGAGGAGGAGGAGGAGGAGGAGGAGGAGGAGGAGGAGGAGGAGGAGGAGGAGGAGGAGGAGGAGGAGGAGGAGGAGGAGGAGGAGGAGGAGGAGGAGGAGGAGGAGGAGGAGGAGGAGGAGGAGGAGGAGGAGGAGGAGGAGGAGGAGGAGGAGGAGGAGGCGGAGGAGGAGGAGGAGGAGGAGGAGGAGGAGGAGGAGGAGGAGGAGGAGGAGGAGGAGGAGGAGGAGGAGGAGGAGGAGGAGGAGGAGGAGGAGGAGGAGGAGGAGGAGGAGAGGAGGAGGAGGAGGAGGAGGAGGAGGAGGAGGAGGAGGAGGAGGAGGACGGAGTGAGGAGGAGGAGGGAGGAGGAGGAGGAGGAGGAGGAGGAGGAGCGGAGGAGGAGGAGGAGGAGGAGGATCTTCTTCTCTTCTTCTTCTTATTCTTCTTCTTCTTCTTCTTCTTCTTCTTCTTCTTCTTCTTCTTCTTCTTCTTCTTCTTCTTCTTCTTCTTCTTCTTCTTCTTCTTCTTCTTCTTCTTCTTCTTCTTCTTCTTCTTCTTCTTCTCCTTTCGGCTTTTCCCTTCAAGGGTCGCCACAGCAAATCAGTTGCCTCCATCTAACCCTGTCTTCTGCATCCTCTTCTCTCACACCAACTACCTTCATGTCCTCTTTCACTACATCCATAAACCTCCTCTTTGGTCTTCCTCTAGGTCTCCTGCCTGGCAGTTCAAAACTCAGCATCCTTCTACCGATATATTCACTATCTCTCCTCTGGACATGTCCAAACCATCTCAGCCTGCCCTCTCTGACTTGATCTTCAAAACCTCTAACATGTGCTGTCCCTCTGATGTACTCATTCCTGATCCTATTCATCCTGGTCACTCCCAAAGAGAACCTCAGTATCTTCATCTCTGCTACCTCCAGCTCTGTCTCCTGTCTTTTCCTCAGTGACACTGTCAGCATAACCTTAAATAAAGCAAGGTCATACTTTGATACCATCAGTAGCTCTGTGTGACTCCCAAACGAGAGATGGAGGTGCTGCCATACCCAGCTCTTTTCCCATGTGCTCTATAACTTTTTTCCAAGAACAAGTTTATCAGTTTGAATTCCCAGAGTGCATGTATAAATATGTTTAAATGTTCTTGTTTTAACAGGATTTTGGCCAACAAGTTCATTCAATGGAATTCAGACAGGGTAAAATAAAACCTATTTATTGATTTCTACTGAATAGACTTTCCCCTTGGCCTCCCGTATGTACTTTTCTGTATCTGACAATATTTCTAACCATTCCTCTGCACCGAATTCACATTGGAAGTATTTTTGCTAAACTACTTTGAAATTGTTGCACAAGTCTCTTAGTAGTCCTATACAGAGAATCCAGATGTAGATCTGCGCTGATCTTGGTGAGTCACTGGGTTCCCACCCTGAATGAGTTTCTCCTCAGTGATACAGTCTCTGAGTGGTACGTACTTAAAAAAAAACCCTTTGCTCTCCAGGTTAATGTTTGTGAGAAATCAGGAAAAAGACATAGCTCCTCCATCTATGTACAAGTCTCACATTTTGTGAATCCCTTTTTTAAGCCATTGGTCCCAGTAAATAGTCTTCTTTGCAATCTGATTGTGTCATAGAGAGGCTATTGTCCTAGGTGTGACACTTTATATATCCCATGTACTCTCTCCAGACTGCTTTACCATGAGCCAACACTGGGTTTGATGAGCAGTCACACCCATTAGTCCTTCATTCATGTGAGAGAATGTCCAAAAATGTAAAGGTTGCAACCAGCTCCTGTTCCATTTTTTTCCAGTGGATCTCTGCATTTTTCCTCGTCCAATATTAACTTGCAATAGCGTACTATCTACTCTCCACCAGCCTTTTCTATCTTTGTCTGTCTGTAGGTCTATATGTAAGGCCACTGCGCCATGGTCACTAAGAGCAATGGCTCCTACCTTACGGTCCACCACCGCATTGATTAGGATGTCTGATATTGATATATTCTACTGTCATACTTTTTTTCACGTGGATTCACAAACCGTCATACATCCACCAGACTCAGGTCCTCTGCTAACAAATGTACTGCAGTCCTATTCTCAGGTACAGCCTACATTTACCACTAGGCCTGCTCTTGTCAAACATCCCATCCATCACTTAATTAAAATCTCCTGCCACGATAACTTGACCTTCTGTATCGACATAATGGAAAGAAAATCAAGGTGTCATTTATTCGAACCAAGTATGCTGCAGAATACTTTCCTAATCCCATGAATAAAGACCTCAATACCAAAAGGAAAACTCAGTCATCTTTGTCCTTTCCCTTTTCATCTCAGCGGTCCCAGGTAAGTTAGTTAAATTTGAAAAAAATTATAAAATTGTGCGTTATTCCCACAGAGAAAACATACATGTCAAATGGGAAAACATGTTAGTGTCCTTAAACGTCGATCATTGCAGTATAGATATGCCAAGTCAGAGAGTTTAAAGATGACCACAGATGAGAAGTAGCGCTTAGCAGAATACAGTGAGAATGTACAGAAACAATTATAAGATAAACTAAAATGCAATGAAATTAGAAAATGTCACACAGAAGGACATCAATTGCAAAGGAGCAAAATATGGTAGCTGTGATGCATGTAGAAATGACAATGAAGAAGAAAGGGAGCCTTGAACAAGTGTTGAAAGTGAAGGCTAAGGTGGACACAGCAGTTATCATTTAGGACTGTCAACCCCAAATAGCAAGAGTGCCTCATGCAGATTCCAGGAGTAACATATCCAGAACATGACCGTCTCTGCCCAGAAGAATGCACTCTTCAAACTCCCAGGCCTCTGATAGAGAATTCAATCAAAAGGAAAACACATAAAATCACTCCACATGGAGACACGGATCGATGCAAACATTCATTTAAAGGCTTAAGGGCTTTGAATCTAGTTGGTTCTTTGCTGTGAGTGGAACTGCTTGGAGTATCAGGAGAAGGATGAGATGCACTGAGTCAAGATGTAGCCATGGAAATTGAGGGATGGAGGCTGAAAATTAGGAGACCAGATATTCCTTAAGGTTTTACATTGAATGTTTAAGAACTTTGCAATGAACATGACTGGTATTTTAGTATCTGAAGTTGCTATATCAGTTTGCTTCAAAGTTGAAGCAAAGCAGATTCAAACTGGGACACAGTTGTTTTCCTTAACTGGTGTGAACAGAATTTTGGAATGATGGATAGAGTCACTTCTGTTGTGTGTACGGCCTACAGGGAAAGTCTCAAAGCACCACGAATAACTAGGAGAGGGGCATGACATTGCAAAGTGAAGTCATATGTACAGACAACATATCTGCCTATATGCAGAACTGAAGGTAATATGGAAAAGCTGGTACAGGAGGTTGATCTGTGCAAGAAACTAATATTAGCTGATTGGATGCTGGTGCAGTTCTCAGTGTGGTTTAGTGGTGTGATTAATGGAAAACAAATTTTGAGAGGAGAAAATGTACCTGCATCTCCCCAGAACTGGACCCACAGCAAAGACATGATCTTGGTGTAGGGAACACAAGTCATTCTCACAGCAACAGTTGATCATACCCTGTTTAAATCTTACAATCCAACAACAAATTGACAGATATAAATATGGACTTAAAAACAGTGGCGGGCCGTGCATTCAGTGATGTTCTCCTTAGCCAAATGTGAATAAATGCATCCCATAATACTGTAAGTGGCCCCACCGCTGCCACCAAAGTAGCGTTCAGGACTGAGGTGTTTTTAAAGAGCTCCTTCTTCATACTCAGTTATCATTAAAGTTCATAGGAATATTTGCTTTTGAAGACAAGACAATCAGAAACCTCTTTGTCTTCTGCTGCTTATCTGAATCCAGGTCACAGGTTTTGCTGGAGCCTATCCCGGCTGATTTCGGGCAGGAGGCGGGGTACACCCTGGGAATGTCACCATTTGTCACAAGCCAGATCTTGATAGACAAACATTCACTCACAGTCACACCTACAGACAGTTTAACATGTGCAAATCACCTAGGTTTCATGGCTTTCCTGGTGGGAAAAAGCCAGAGAACCTGCAGAGAACCCATGCAGACACATGGAGAACACACAAACTCCACACAGTTGGAATTGAACCAAGGACCTTCTTACTGCGAGGCAACAGCGCCACCCACTGCACAACCGCGCTGCCTTCATAGGAATATTATTTTCCAAAAATTTGACCTGGTGATGGTGCTCTTCAGAAATTTAGGATATTAGATAACTTTGTGGGGATTCATGTATGTTATCCAGCAAGAAGCTCCTGACATTTACAATCCAGATAAGTAGCTTAAAATGACTGTAGATGCATACTAGAAAAATTTGTAGGACTCAT